>CM052436.1:175153561-175194925 GCA_028533085.1 Varecia variegata
AGCAAGATAAATAAGCGCAAAAAACACTTAAAATGTACTAAGATCAAAAACAAAGAGAAAATTTTGAAAGCTTCCAGGAGATGGGAGAATAAAACAAGGAGGCCACCCACAAAGAAATAAGAATCAGATTGATACTAGGGCTCTTGGGATCAAAACTATATGTAAGATGATAATGAAGTTATAATTTCAAAATGTCGAAGGAACAACAAAAATCACAATTTTCTATATAGCTACGTTATCATTTAAATGCAAGAATGAAATGAAGATATTCTTAGGCATAGAGGTTTTCAAAATTAACGTCAAAAAGGCCATATTTTATAGAATTGGAAGAGTAGTCCAGCAAGAAATTGATCTAGGAAGAAACAATGAGAAGTGTGAATAGTTAATTTAGTAAAGTTTCTGTCACTTAAGCAACATAAAAGAAAGAAGACGGATGAGAGAATGCAAAGGTTATTTTTTGTTTGGGGGGATGACTACATGATAATAACAAAAAATTATAGACATTAAACTAAATTATAGACATTAAATTTAAAAAATAGAGACAAATAACTGTCTTAGGATCTATAAAAAAATAAAAACAGAATGTATAATTTTCTATATGGTAAGGAATCAACATCGCATGGACTATTTTCTCTAAGCATGATACAATCTGATTAGAAATCAAATTAATTACCAAAAGATAGCTTAAAAGTCTCATATATGTGAAAACTAAAAATCAGAACTACACTATTTTTAGGCTAAAGGGGGAATAATGAGAAAAATTACAAAGTGCTAAGTACTGATTGGTAATAAAATCAACATCATTTCAAAAGTCATGAATCATAACTAAAGTAGCAATTATAGGGAAATTTATTAGTACAAATACATTTTTCAGAAAACAAGAAAGAGTATGGATTGAATAAATGTATTTACAATTGCACTCCTGTGTAAATACATTGAAATTTATGCTAAAATTCCAGGTTAAGATGGGGTTAAACACAAGCATCTTTACTACCTCCCAAAATCCTACTAAAACTACAGAAAACGACTTAATTAGAAACAACAGTAACTGCTAAGCAGATGGACAAACAGTAACTGATTTAATGCCAAAATCCAAAACTGGTTTTGGGTGAGGTGAGAATTAGCCCAATCTATATTGCAGAATCCTGCCAAAACCCAGGTGGCAGCACCAGATTCCTCTGGAACTGGGAATAAACGGGGCAGTAAAATAAGGAGCAGGAAAAAGCTGTGTGAAAAGCACACCCAAACTGAAGATCTAGAAATTTAAAAATGCCCATATCCCTCAACTCCCTGCTGCTGGGTGGCTGTCCTCCAGAAGTCTGGAGGTCCTTCTCTAGAGAAAGTATAACAGGGGCTCTGGGTGGGGCAGCTCAGATGAGCTGAGGGGTGACACCTTACAGGCTGAATGCTAAGGTCTCTCTTCTCCTACTTGGCAACTAGGGTTGTGAGACTGGAAGACTCTTCCCTGGGGACTGACTACCCCAAAAGGAAAGACCTAACGGAAATGTCAGGGCTTCTCAACAGAGGACTCACCTAGATAATGTGGCTGGGTATAGAATTCTAGGTTCAACCTAATTTCCCCTCAGAATTTGAAAGCACTGCTCCACTGGCTACTTGCTTCCAGGGTTGCTGTTAAGTTGGCTCTCAACTTTACCTGATGCTGGCTTGGGATTTTGGCTTTAAGTCAGGGTTTTTCAGGATGTAGGTCTCAAGTTTTACTTCCCGTGTAGCTTTCCTCAGGAAGCCATTAAGAAAGTGCTCCACAAAAACAAGGGAGTAAACCTACAAAAAGGTAATAGATGGGCCACAGAAAACAGATCAAATTTAGAGGAAGGCACATGAATCTCTAGTGAGAGGAGTTCCCAGGGCCACTGCTGATTGTCACATACAAAGGGAGGCCAGTACAGACTGAGCAAGTGTGAGCCAATGGACACACCTACTGAGGCTATCATCACCAAGTCCCTGCTGCCACCGACCATTTCTAAACCTAAGGAGCCATGGCCCAAAATCTCATCTGTGCTCAGCTTGCCTTAACCATGCACTGCTGAACCTCCATGCCCACTCCCTGGATCAGCTGAGGACACTCACTCCACAAATACCTGCTTTAACCTCCTGCAAGCTGTAGGGAAGCCATGTCAGCTCAGGCAGGAAATGCAGAGGACCTCCTTCTGCCCAGACTTCTGCCACATTTCTGGTGTACACTACAGAGCCCTGATGCTCAGAGCCTTATGTTTCCCAGGACTCCCTAATGACCTTGGCCACTGCCTTCCCCAGGAGAGGATTATGAAATCTCAAGCCAGAATGTGATTATATTAGTTTCCTGGTGCTACAGGAACAAAGTACCACAAACTGGGTGGCTTAAAACAATAGATATTTATTATCTCACAATTCTAGAGGCCAAAAGTCAGAAATCACTGGGCTTTCTCACAGTGGGCAGGGCTGTGCTCTCTCTCTGTATGCACCAATGGAGAATCTGCTTCATGCCTTTCTCTTAGCTTCTGGTGTTGTCAGCAATCGTTAGTGTTCCCTGGGCTTACAGATGAACACTAATCTCTGCCTCTGCCTTCACAGGGCCTTTTCCCCTGTGTGTCCATCTCTGCATCTCTTCTCCTCTTCTTTTTTTTTTTTTTTTTTTTTTTTTGAGAGTGAGTGCCATGGCGTCAGCCTAGCTCACAGCAACCTCAAACTCCTGGGCTCAAGTGATCCTCCTGCCTCAGCCTCCCCAGTAGCTGGGACTACAGGTGTGAGCCACCACGCCCCGCTAATTTTTTGTTTCTATTTTTAGTTGACTGGCTAATTTTTTTTTTCTATTTTTAGTAGAAACGGGGTCTCACTCTTGCTCAGGCTGGTCTCGGGACTCCTGATCTCAAGTGATCCTCCTGCCTCAGCCTCCGAGATTGCTAGGATTATAGGTGTGAGCCACCATGCCCGGCCTCTTCTCCTCTTCTTATAAAGACTTCAGTCATATTGGATAAAGTGCTCAGCCTACTCCAGTAGGGCCTCATCTTAATTATATCCGCAAAGGCCCTATTTCCAAGTAAGGTCACATTCACAGGTACCAGGGGTTGGGACGTCAACATATCCTTTTGGGGGACACAATTCAATCCATAACAATGACCCAAAAAGACTCTTTAGCTCATCTTCTCTGGGAAACTTCATCTAATAGTGGCAATTTGCTTACACAGCTAGATTTGTGCTTACTACTCAGTTTTTTTAAAAAACTAAAAGTATATTGTTTAGGAATATATACATTAAAAAAGCAAAGGAATAATTAACACTAAAAGTCAAAGAGTGGCTCCCTCTGAGGGGAATAGAAGTACACATGAGGAGTTCCAAGGTCTTTGTAACACTCTATTTCTTTACCCAGGAGATAGATAGATGGGCATTTATTTTATCAATCTCTAAACTATACCTGTATTTCTATACCTTCTTCTATTTGTATGACACATTTACAATTAAAAAATAAAGGCTAGGCACTATACAGACAAACTCACAAGAACAAAGAGCAGGTGAACAGATGACTGTAACAAAAGCATATGAACACATGACAAATTGCTTTTTTTAACTTTTTATTTTTCAAAGTCCCTGTTTTTGTTTTTTGAGACAGAGTCTCTGCTCTGTTGCCTGGGCTAGAGTGCAGTGGCGTCATCATAGCTCACTGCAACCTCAAACTCCTGGGTTCAAGCCTCAGGCCTCCTGCCTCAGCCTCCCAAGTAGCTGGGACTATAAGGCACATGCCACCACACCCAGATAATTTTTCTATTGTTTGTAGAGACAGGGTCTCACTCTTGCTCAGGCTGGTCTTGAACTCCTGGCCTCAAGCAATCCTCTCGTTTCCGCCTTCCACAGTGCTAGGATTACAGACGTGAGCCACCACACCAGCCACAAATTACTTAACAGACCAAAGAAAGCTGAAACCTAAGCTGGTGGTGAAGGAGCAAAATGATTTACAAAACACAGCCTAAAGAAAGCGCAGCAATCAGAGGCATCAGGTACTATGGAAGCTGAGAATGGGCAGTAGGACTATGAATTAAGAGGCTCTTTAAGAGGTTAAAGCCTCCAATTATACCACTACACCAATTACACTGTCCCTATGCAGTAAATGATCTTTCCCCTCATGGGCAGAAGATTGGACTTTCTGGTGAGGATCAAGAGGGAGATTCTGCACACAAGTAGCCAAGGGTGGGAGTACTGTTCTGAAGACAGGCAGATTCAGTAGAAGTTTACTTACTTAATTGTAGGCTCCTGACCCCTCCCCACTTGGCTCCTAGAATGCAGGAAGGTTAAGACTGTACTTCCCAGGAAAGATAGGAAATAGGAGGAAAAAAGAAAATGAATAGGATCCATCTAGAGTAGGGAGCTTGGCAAACTATAGCCCACAGGCCAAATCCAGCCCATTGCCATCTTAGTAGATAAAGTTTTACTGGAACACAGCCACACCCATTTGCTATGGCTGCTTTCCCATCACAACAGCAGAGCTGAGTAGTTCCAACTGAGTATGTGGCCTGAAAAGCCTAAAATATTTACTATCTGGCCCTTTACAGAAAAAGTTTGCCAACCCTTGGTCTACAGGGCCCAATATCCAAACAAGGGAGTTCTAAAATGAGAGAACAGAGAAAATAGAAGACAGGAAATTAACACTTTTCAGAACTCAGGAAGGAGAGTTTCAAATTGAAAGGGCCCACACACCACATGCCCAGCACAAGGAAAGAAAGAAGCCCCACATATGGTGTATCACTGAGTAATATCAGAACACTGGCAATAAAGAAGATCCCACTAGTGTCCAGAAAAGAAATAAAAATGTACAAGGACTCCAAACAGGCAATTCACAGACAGATAAACAACCAAGAAACCTAAAAAATGTTTAACCTCACCTGTAATCAAAGTATTGTAAATAAAAAACAAGATTTCACTTATAGCCATCTGATTAGCAAAACTTAAAGGCAGGCTGGTATTAGCTGCTAGCAAACATTGAGACCTGTTGCTCCCCCCAGTGGGAGGGTATATGCCGGCAGTTCTGAGTGGAATTAATTGTTCCCAGGAGCATTCACAAAACTTGGGTTCCACTGACACCACACTGATCCCCTGGCTGCTATTTCTTCATGTTGTCTCCTAACTACATAGGTGTTTATACACCTTCAGATCCTGCTCAGCACAGTATCCAGTACATTGTATGTCCTCAACAAATCTGCCAATCAAAGCTATGACACACACCATGTACAGCTACCCACAGAGACTGAGAGCTATAAAGAAAACTTCTAGGTTATATCTTGAATGCCCAAGGGAAAAGAAAAGCCCAGATGTATTAAGGAATATTTATACTGAAAAAATTCAAAAAATAAACCCCAGTAATTTTTGTGTTTTTCTCCCTTGCTCTTTTCTTCTCTCTCCCCAAATTACTCATAATTTTAAGTCACAGCATAAACATGTCTACTGCCTGGTGCTGCCTGCCCTACCTCCACCACTTCCGCCCACAACAGATTTAGAGCATGTACACATTCACCTGGTATCGGTCAAGGATTCTGAAGTCCTGGCAGGTAGTTCGGTACGTGGCTTGTCCAGCTGGAAGCCTAGAAACTCCTCCTTCTTTGGCTCCATAAATCCCATCAACTAACAGAAGAGCAGCATTAACAACTTGATCCAAGTCAAAAAGTGGTAATCCCCTATCCCTTTTCGCTTGTCTGACAATCAGTTTCCGCTTCAGTCTCCGAGCTTCTGGTGTCATGGCAACAGCACTGGGACAAGCTTCCAGCCTCTTGAGGAGCAGCTTTTCCTCATAGACGCTCACAGGAGTATACTTGGGCCCTTTAGGTTTCGTGTCCTTCTCTAGTTGAGGCTTCCTCTTTTCTCGAGCCCTCATTTGCAAAGATGTGTTTGAATCTGTGTCTTCACTGTCCATGTCCATCCTGTCGGGCTTTTCCTCCTCACTCTCTACCTCCTGCTTTATCTGTTCAGGTCCTCTGACCTTCTTTCTGCCCCCAACCACAGACCCAGAAGCTGCTGCCCCAGCCGGGGGTGGGACATACTCCATTCCTGGGTCTATGACTCCATCACCTTCCATCTCATCATCATCTGTGCAGAGCATAAAACAGTGTCATCAAGACACAGGAAAAAAGACATGCAGAGCACACAGCCCACGGGTGAAAACTTACACATTTACATCATGGCCCATACCCAGAATAAAAGACCAAAGCAAGGGAAGCCTTACCATGAAACAAAGCTTGTGGTGGCATCACATCTGGAATCAGATCTGCTTCTGAAAGCAAGCTAGGCGTGGCAGAATGAGAGGCCGGAGTTCCGGGGGCAGAGAAATCAAGAGATGGAGAAGGAGAAGGGCTTGTCAGTGGCGTTCGGTCAGAGGAGCTCAATGATGAAAAGTCAATCACTTCTCCTTTTTCAAGAATCACATCTGGCCGGCGGCCACGGCTTATAAATTTTACAGGGGTAGAAGACGTGCTCCTGTCAAGAAAGCCAGCTGCTTCCTTCTGGGCTCTTCTAATGTCTTTAGCTTCCTGAGTTCGAGATCTTTTCTCTTTTAATTCCATGGCAGATTCCACAGGATTCCGACTTGCCCGTTTTCTAAGTCCTTCAACAGTTATGATTGGATCTAGAGTTGGTTTTGAGGCTGCTAAAAGAGAATAAATACAGGTTGAATAATTCCTTCTCCAAAATCCTTGGGACCAAGGAAGCACGTTTTGGATTTCAGATTTTTTCAGATTTTGGAATATCTGCATTATACTTACCAGTTGAGCATCCCAAACTCAGAAATCCAAAATCCAAAATGCTCCAGTGAAATTTCCTTTCCTTTGAGCATCATGTGGGCACTCAAAAAGTTTCAGATTTCAGAGCATTTTGGATTTTGAATTTTTGGATTTGGGATGCTCAACCAGTATCTAAATTTTAAAATAACTACTCAACTTGAGCTTCACTTGCTAATTATAGTGAGCCTAGTATCATGTGCAATGTAGAGAAATGTTCAATGAATGCCTTAAACTAAAAGACTTAAATATCTCTTAAGGAATAAGAAGTTATAATGTATAATAAATTTAAACAAATACTATCTTTTACCTACTGGAATTGATAAACATTAAAAGTTTGATAATGCTCAGCAAGAGTGTGGGGAAATGGGCATTTTCATTTCTTTTAGTATGACATAAATTTTATTACAGCTTCTTGGAGGATAATTTGGCAATACTAATTAAAATTTTGAATGAATATGCCCTTTGATACAGCAATTCTGTTTCCAGGAATTTATCACAATTTTCACATGTACACAAATTTGTACAATTATAGCATTGTTTAAAATAACAACAAAAGGTAGAAACAACCAAAATGTCCATCAATAGCAGAATGGTTTGATAATTTATCATATAGCCATATACTGAATACAATAAAATAAAATAGATCTACATGTACAGTTATGAAAAAATGTCCAAAGTATATTGCTAAGTGCTGGGAAAATGGAGAACAAGTATTATAGTATGAGTCTGTTTACACTTTTTTAAAAAAAATAAGAAAATACTTAAATATGCAGAGATCATTTCTAAAAGTATCGTAAAAGACAACAGTGGTTACTCTGGGAAGTGAAACTGCAGGCAGAGGGCCAGAGAGGGTAACTTTCAGACTTCATAGCCTTAAATACTATTTAATCTTTTCCCAATCATATTTTTAAAAATTTAAAAGTTCATTAAAACTTTTTTGATTAAAAAAACAGATTAATGTGTGATAGTAAGGAGTTACTGCTAATTTTTTTTAAATGTGAAAGTAATATTAGGTTTAGGCTGCAAAAAGGAAAGCATCCTTATCTCTTAGAAATACATACAAAAATATTTAAGAAGAAATGCTGATGCCTGGGATTTCCTTCTAAATAATCCATGGGTAGGGACGGGTGGAAGGCTGGGGAAAGTACTGGAGATTTAGATAAAAGGAGGCTGTCACGAGTTAACTGTTGAAGTGAGGTGGAAGGTACATGGGAATTCATAATATATTATTCTCTTCACCTTTGTATGATTTGAAATTCTCATAAAAAGTTTAAACACAAAAATTAGATTGAAAACATCGAACTTTTCAGATACAAGGGAAATTTGTAAAACCAGTAACTTTATGTTTTTACATAGTATTTATTTACAGCACACAAAGAAAAGTATCACCCTAAAACTGCCAAGCAGAGTAGCTCCAGAGAGCCCTATGAGCTAGGCCTGGTGAACGCAGGACTGTCTCTGAAGCTCACATCTGTTTGGCTCTGATGGAACCAGCACCTTTCGCACTGTTCTCACAACAGTACCTTTTACTTTCAAAGTAGAGGCAGACAACTTCTCTCCTTCAGGTTTCATTGTTGGAGGCCTGTTATGAACAAGTTTCCACCATCCTGGTTCTCCAAATTCCTGAGCACCAGAACGGAAATACATGGGACTTCCCACACTGAGGCAGCCTGCTACTGTGCTCCACCAGGTTGAAGTCTTTTTCCTAAAGAGTTTAAGAATTTAAAAATTACTGGCACTTCAATTTGATCATTATATAGAAAATATACTCAATGAATACTCTCTGTAACTCCTAGGGTGTGATACGCAATAGAATCTCCAACTATTGAAGGAACAGAGTATAAGAGTCAGGAGAGAGGCTCTGGAGTCTGCCTGGCTTCAAATCCTGGCTCTACCACCTTCCAACTGCTTAATTTTTTTTACCTGTAACATGAGGATAATAGAACTTACTTTACAGGGTTGTTATGAGGATTAAATGAAATAATACAAAGAACATAAAATACTTCTTATGCAATCACCATGATTATGGAATCCTACAGGCTAAATTTAATTAAGTTGCTTTTATATGTGAATTAAAGTAAATAAAGTAAGTAAGTAATAAAGTAAACAAGAAATATAACTCCAGGATTGGGCATTTTGTGATATAAGTTAATCATCAGCCCTGATAAATAGCTCATTTTACCCAAGGAACCAGATGTATCTCTCAGTCTGTTCCTACCTGCCCTGATGTACTAGAGTGGTAACAAAACTACATGGTATGTTCCACAAACAGGAATATACTTCACAACAAAGTAACAAAACATGCAAGCTGTCAACTATTCAGGATTGAAAATTCTTCAAGGCAAATTTTCTATTTCCCCACCTTGAAAACATACATCAATTACCAGAAATTCTAAAAGACAGTATTTCACAAGAAAGCCAGTCTAATAGTTGGAAAATATTGCTGGAAAGGCAAAGGAAAAGCATTCTGTGAAGAAAGATGTACTAGAAGGCACACAAAAAAATAAACTTTAATAGGCATGAGCACTCTCTGAGATGGGGAGAATGACACCTTGGCTTCCACCTCAACCTTTTGGTCCCAGAGCACCTTTCCCACATTCTCACTCTTTTCTAACCTTTCCAAATGCCATCCTCTTACCCAAGGGATGAGATCAGGGTAGAAACCATTCTACTTGCTTTCTCACCCCGACCCATCAGCAGCTATACGACATGTGATATCTAACAGAATGCAGAAGCAGATAAGAGAATCCAACTGTCTTCTACAAGCTAATCATTAAAGAGATTTGCAAAAATAAAAAACATGGCACTTGTCTTGCTATTTTTTTTGTTTCGGAAAAAATATATTTTTTCATAAAACTATGTTAACATGAAATGGGTCGACTTTTTTCTTTCGTTTCTTTTTTTTCCTTTTTTTTAATAGTTGGCCAAACACAAGTGTCTGATGGGTCAACTATTTTTAAAATGAATTAATATTTATAAAATTAGTTTTAATTTCTAAAATGATAAATATCAATAGCTATACCTAATATAAACAAAAACTATTAGGGGTCCTAGATCATGTTTAAGAGTATAAAAGGGTCCTGAGATCAAAAGGCTTAAGAACCACTCTCTCCTTCATGTATCTTTTTTTTTTAATCTTTTTTCTATTTTTATTTTTTTTAGAGATGAGGTCTTGCTATGTTGCCCAGGCTGGTCTTGAACTACTGGGCTCAAGCAATCCTCCTGCCTCAGGCTCCCAAGTAGCTGGGACTACAGGTATGCACCACTGTACCTGGCTTCTTCATGTACCTTTTTAGAAGGTAAGAGAAATCTCCTATTTTGCCCAACAGACAAAGGGAGATTGCTTTTAAGTTTCTCAAAAAGATTGACAAAGATGGAGGCAACCCAAATGTCTGTCTAAGGATGAATAGATAGACACAAGGTAGTATATACAGATACAACAGAATATTACTCAGTCTTAAAATTAAAGGAAATCATTAGCACTCTGGGAGGCTGATGGGGAAGGATCACTTGAGCTCAGAAGTTCGAGACAAGCCTGAGCAAAAGTGAGACCATCTCTGCTAAAAATAGAAAAATTAGCTGGGCGTGGAAGCAAGCGCCTATAGTCCCAGCTACTCGGGAGGTTGAGGCAGGAGGAGGATCACTTGAGCCCGGGAGTTTGAGGTTGCTGTGAGCTAGACTGACGCCACAGCATTCTACTCAGGGCAACAGAGTGAGACTTTGTCTCAAAAAAAAAAAAATTAAAGGAAATCCTGTCTTATGCTACGACATAAGTAAACCTTGAGGACATTATGCTGAGTGAAATGAGCCAGTCACAAAAAGACAAATACTGGATGATTCTACATATATGAGGTACCTAGAAAAGTCAAATTCATAGAAATAGAAAGTATTTAGAATGATGACTGCCTAGAATTGGGGGGAGGGCAAAATGGAGAGTAGTTTAATGGGTATAGAGTTTCAGATCTGCAAGATGAAGAGTTCTGGAGATCTGTCAATCTATATTCAACAATGTAAATATACTTAACAGTACAGCGGTCCCCAACTTTTTTGGCACCAGGGACTGGTTTCATGGAAGACAATTTTTCCACGAACCAGAACAAGCATGCAGCCAAGGGGTTGGGGACTGTAGCCTAACACTACTGAACTATATACTTAAAAATAGTTAAGATGGTAAATTTTGTTATGTTTTTTACCACAATAAATAAATAATAAAAAGACTGTCAAAGACTTAAAAAATTTTAAAAACCAATGGGTTATTTAGAGTGTGCTCGTGCACTGAAGGTGGGAATATAAACTGGTATATACTTTCTGGATGTTCCTTTCATAATATATATATCAAAACTGTGTGTATCCTGTGACCCCACAAATATACTTCTAATCACAAAAATACAAAAGATGTATACACAAGAATATGCTTCACAGGTTGACTTAAATGGAAGAAAGCCAGAAATAACCTAAATGTTGATAAAAATTAACAGCCAGTGTTACAGATTTAATTGTGTCCTCCCAAAGACGTTGAAATCCTAACCACCAGTACCTGTGAACGTGACCTTACATGGAAATAATGATCAAGTTAAGATGAGGTCATCATGTTGGACACTAATGCAACATGACTGTTGTCCCTATACAAAGGGGAAATTTAGACCCAGAGAGAGATGTATAAAGAGGGAAGACGGTGTGAAGACACAGAGAGAACACCATCTACAAGCCAATGAACACCCCAGGCTAACAGAAGCTAGGAGAGACACATGGAATAGATTCTCCTTCACAGTATTCAAAAAGAACCAATCCTACCCAACACCTTGATTTCAGATTTCTAGCCTCCAGAACTGTGAGACAATAAATTTCTGTTGTTTAAGCTATCCAGTTAGTGTTACTTTGTTTGTTAAGGCATCACTAGCAAACTAATATAGCCAGCTAAATCATAGCACAGACATACAACAAAATGCTATTTGTATGGAACGGAATAAACCTATTGCCAGGGCATATGCAAATACTGTATTTATGAATGTCTCAAATAGTTTTTCCCCAAAATTTTTATTGAAGTAAATTATACATAACATTTACTATCTTAACCATTTTTAAGTGTAGAGTTCAGCAGTATTGTCATTCCCTATTGTTGTACAATCATCACCTTCCATCTTCAGAACTCTTTTTATTGTACAAAACTGAAACTCAAGACCCATTAAACAGTAACTCCCAATTCTACCCTCCCACCAGCCCCTGACAACCACCATTTCTGCGTCTATGATTTTCACTATCCTAAGTACCTCAGATAAGTGGAATCATATAGTATGTGTCTTCTTGTGACTGGCTTATTTCACTTAGCATAACGTCCTCAAGGCTCATCTATGTTGTAGTATGTGCCAGGAATTTCCTTCCTTTTTAAGAATGAATAATATTCTATATTATTAATATATATATATACAACACCCCACATTTTGCTTATCCACTCATCTACTGTTAGACACCTGGGTTGCTTCTACATTTTAGTTACTATGAATACTGCTACTATAAACATGGATATATAAATATCTCTTTGAGACCCTGCTTTCAATTCTTTTGAGTATATACCCTGTTGAAATTGCCAGATCATATAATTATATTTTTAATTTTTTTTTTCTTTTTATTTTCTACCATTTGTGGAGAATATATTTTTAATTTTTTGAAGAACCACCACACTGTTTTCTTTTTTTTTTTTTTCACCACACTGTTTTCAACAATGATTGTACAATTTTACATTCCCATCAATACTGCATAAGGGTTCCAATTTCTTCACATCCTCACAACAGTTGTTATTTTCTGCTTTTTGATAGTTGCCATCCTAACAAGTGTGAGGTGGTATCTTGTTGTAGATCCAATTTGCATTTCCCTAATGATTAGTGATTTTCAGCATCGTTTCTCTCTCTATTCAATTTCTTTCCCTATTTTTACAATAATGGGGAGAGGTACAACAATGGTTGCTGCCTCTTTGCACCTCTGTGATCAGAAGCAGCAATCAGTGATGAGAGCACCAATCCCCGATATATGGAGGACAAGGTTCTTTTTGCCCACCCTGGATCCTACAAGCTGTGTGAATACTGCTCTAGGAACACATGCACAGCTCCCTCCCTAGGGCCTCATGGAAGGATGGGTAGCTGCTACTGTTCTAAGAGCTGACACTGACCAAAATTAATCACAGTTGACTGTCCAAGCCTTCCCCTGAAGTTGTAAGCCTTCATTAGACTCCGGAGTTCCAAAGTAGTTAACATCAGTCAGAATCTGCCAGTACAAGTGTTGTCCAGGTAGGAAGACATTCCTAGTGCTTCCTACTCTGCCATCTTCCCAGGATCCTCCTCATACAGTTTTCTGAAGTGTAAATATTATGAATGTATTCTATCACATTTCATCAATTCTAAGATTCATTACCTTTAAGATACACCATTTTACATACAAATAAGAGAACTAGCTACCAATTAAATTATGACATTCTATCAACTGTAAGATATATGCAGCTGTCAGAGATGTCAAAATTAGAAAACTTGTGAATCTTAAAATCAGAAAAACATGGTAATTGAAAGAAAGTATTCAAACTGTACTTCACTAGTCAAAACTGTACCTTCTGGAAGAATTCAAGGCCAGGATTGTAAAAGCATACACAATGGCAATTAATCTATAATAATTAAGCTTTCATACTTTTTACCTTGTTTCTACAATGGTACATAAAATTATTTAGGTTAGCAAAATGCTTTATTATTATATCCATAAGGAACATGCATAGTTTCTCTCACATTATTCCAAGATACTTTATATTCTTTTTATTTGTATTATAATTACCTGGTTTGTCATGTACAGAAATGTGACTGGTTTGTAGGTATTGATTTTCTTTACCAAAAAATTTGCTAACTTCTCTGATTATTTTTATGATGTACTTGTATTCTTTTGATGTTTAACATATACATCATGATAATCATATTTTGAGAATAAGGATTGTTTTTACTTTTTTAATTATTACATATTTTGTTTCTTTTTCTTGCCTTATAATTCTAATAGGGACTCAAAATACAATTTTGAGAAGTGGTCCTGGTCATCTTTGTCTTCCTCCTGATACTAAAGGCAACATTTTCAAAGTTTCACAGTTAGTTATAATGTTTGCTGTAAGATTTTGTGGTACTTATTAGGTTAAGAAAGATCTAATATACTCCTAATTAGTGAGAATTTTTATCCTATACAAATTTTGAATTTTATTGAATGCCTCCGCATTCACTGAATAAAAATGAAAAAGGTAGAAGAAAAAATGCTAAAATGCATTTTTGTTGCAAAAATTCTAAACAACATATTAGCAAGCCAAATTATGAATTATATAAAAAGATAATATATCATGAGCATGTTGGGATCATTTCACAAATGCAACTTTATCATTTAAAAATTAATCAATATAATTATTAATAGTTATATCAACAGATTAAGGAACTCCATATATTTACATTTTAATAACACATTAAAGGCATAAAAGAAAAACCTGTAAACATCCAAAAGAGAATGTGTTCAAATTTAGAAACTCATTACACAGTATACTATTCTCTTAGATCCTGTGACAAATCAGAAATGGTTATCATTTTTAAGAATTTAAAGTATGTCCTATGGATAGAAGAATTAAAATCTTCAGTAGCTAAGAAAAAAGTTTAACTTAAATATAAATGCTCTTCATAGACAGCTTCCCTGGGGTACAGTGATCCTGTAAACATTCATACATAGAGATGTCTGAAAAAGTGTTCACTACGTAGGGTGAGTGGTTTCTGGTGACTCTTCCAATCACTGATGTTTAAAGTGGAGTTCCCAAAGTAAAGAATAGCATTGTGGCAGGAAACCAGGTGGCAAAGAATCACAGAGTGGTTTCTAATTCTCTTTCACTCCTTTTGGTTAGATCAAGGAGAAAGTTTATTGCTTTAAATTCTCACTAACACTTGAAACCTCCCTTTTTGACCGACAAAAAAAAAAGCCCTGGATTGCTTTTACATGCCATGGGATCCAGCTACAATTTAATAGCATTGTTTTATTTTTAGTGTATTTATTATTATAGTTAAATTCTATTTATGGCAAATGATATGCGTTCCCCATTTACCGTGGTGATGAGAAGCTTCTTTTTAAAATAAATGTACTTTTTCTTATTTAAATAGGAGATTAAGTAAATAATAATTCAGGTGATACACCAATGTGGCAAAAATCCACTGGTTTAATGGTTAAACTACACAGAAACTGGAGAGTAATTAATGCCTTGCATTTGAGTGTTAAAAAGAAAAAGCCTTAGCAGCTAAGGCTCAGCTGATTCCTCTCAGAACATGCTCTAGAAATGAACAAATGAACAACTTGTTAAAATTCAGCAATATCCTTAAAAACAGGCAATTTTAATCAAATTTCTTCCAGAAGATAATCCACTAAAAAGAACTGCACTGAGAGTTCATGAATACATTCCAAGATCTAATTTTATCAGTTTTTTCCTTTTCTTATCCCTTATAAATGGGGTATATTAAGTTCCATAAATAGCACTGAATCATTAAACTAAAACAACAGATTTTATTTCCTTATGAGAAAGAACCAGTTTTAGTGTCAATTCTTTTCTTAGCATCACTAAATAATTCAAGAACTAAAACAACCTCTTTTGTAAAAATGTGCTGAATCTATTCCACGTTTTCTCCCAAAGCCTTCAGAAGGTCACCCCTCCTTTCAGCTGCCCTCTTTGTACTCTCAGTAACATGAGCAAAGCTGTGATTTCTCAGCATCTGAAGAAACAGAGGCTGTGGTGAATTCAGAGTGAGGACAGGTACAAACTTCTTGCTCTGACCTGAAGTAATCAGAGTCTTTGACATGTCTTCACTGACCTAATTATGCAAGACTTATGAATCTCACATGGGACTTCAGATAACAACTAACAATCAGAATCTCAAACAAAATTCACCAATGTAGTAGCAAACTCACTAGTTCCTAATAGCAATAAAAATCTTGTTAGATCCACATGGACCTTTAGCTAAAACATATGGTCTCCATTTTTGTGCACTGGCATCCCTAAGTCTGATGAACCAAAGCAGCAACCATGGAGGAACGCTAGCAGCGAAATCAAAGCACAGTTATGAAAACAGTAAAACAGTAATTAACAAATAAACCGGATGCATATTAATGTGCCTAGACTTTGCTAAGCAATATGAAAATACCAAAAAATAAAAACTACTTCCAGAGTTAACAAAAACTACTAATAACACAAGATTCCACTAAGAGCAATCTAAATGAGTGCAGTCAGTAACTGCCATTATTTTTCTTCTCCTGACCTCCTATAAGGTATTGAATTTTTTTTTAAAGAGATAGGATCTTGCTATGTTGCCCAGGCTGGCATCAAACTCTTGAGCTCAAGTGATCCTCCCCACCTCAGCCTTCTGGGTAGCTAGAACCACAGGCGTGCATCACCATGACCAGCTTAAAAGAACATAATAATCCTATCTCCTCAATTAAATAGTTACTTATCAAACTCTTTCTCTATTTTTTAACATTCTAAGAATCTCTTCAAAAACGTCATGCTCAGTAGAAACCAATACTATCCTCTGGAAGTAGAATGAGAGAAGTATGGAAACCCACACTTTTCTAATAAGTAAGTATACACTGCCACTTTGATTTTTCATAAATTTTTTTAACTTAAAGTAAAAACATTTTCTGGCATTCAAAAATTCTTTGTAAATGTCACAAGTAAATACTCTAAATCTCTAACAGGGCTATATTAGGCTGTCTCAAATCTTGTACACTTCGTTCTTTAAATATTGCTTCAAGTATAATATTTTTAAAAATCACCTTACCTATTCCCTAGTAAAAAAGTCCAATGTTTCTCAATAAAAGCACAGATATCTTCTTTCCACCTGAAATAACCTTGACGTCCACTTCCTTCCAGAGACAAGTTGTACATTGCCAACATGACAACCTGAAACACAAACAAAACAAGGGCTGGGAGAACAGTGTGATTAGGGATGTTAATCTTGAGGAGGAAAAGTTTGTTCTGTTTTTATATTCCCAGTAGGAATGGGGTACAAGGGGTGTATAATATCGTGGAATATTAGCAGTGTAGAAGTTTACTTCCTTTTTTCCTTTTATTAGGCATTACTAATCCACTTAATTCTGTGCAGTTGTTCTGTAGGTGTAACACATGCAGGGCTGATGTGTGCTTGGACTGATGGTTACAACAGAGCTGCCACTCAATAAGTTGATAAATAGGCATTGTCTCAAACACTGCCCCTACCCTATACAATGCAGCCCTAAAGGAATGGCTAACTACTTGGCCAGCAGGTGCCTACTTCAGCCAGCATTTTCTGACTGATGGAGCTACGCTTTATTAAATATTTTTAAAATGACCCCTGCATATTTACTTTTCTAAGGTCTTTAGAGAGTAAAAACAAGATTCTCTAAATTTTGGAGCTGAAAATGTCATACGCCATCTACTCAGTGATTTAGCCATTTTTAACTATGGAAACCTTTCTTCAAATGAAATCAGCATTAGACATGGGGCAGGGAACTGAAAGGCCTGGCCACTCAGCCCATTCTCAGAAGGCACCAAGACACTCCCAGAGCTGTGTACAAACTCCTAATCTAGTACAAGCTTGTTATTTTACAGAGGAGGAACTCATGGCCCCAAATGGGGAGGTCTTTTTCAGAAATATAAATAACAGATGCTCACTGTAAAAGACTTCAATAATCCAGAAAAGAGCAAAGGAGGAAGGAAAAATCACTTGAAATCCATCAAGAAATTAATCACTTTTAAAATTTCAGTGACTGCCCTTTCAGACATTTCTACTTACATCTATATTCACAGAGATGTTTTATTTATGTAATTTTTATGTAAATGGACAAAACTATAGGAGCTGTTCAAAACCATGTTTTCAACCTAATAAAAATCATGACTTATTTTTAGGCCAATGAAATTGAAAAGGAAACAGAGAATCCAGAAAAGAATCCTTAGTCCTTATTTCTATAAGGTGCATCCCATAGCTCTTAGAGTCTAGTAAACTGAAGTTAATGCCCCAAGATGTGTTCACAGCATTAAATCCCTTCCTGTGGGAAGACCCATGACTATGCCACACAGACAGGCCGGTAATTCTGATGCTTCTTCACTAGCCAAGTTCCAATTTCCCCCATCCTTAAACTTGTAATACTTGCAGTCTACCACACAATTAACCCCATGAACAGATTTTTCAAATGTCTTTCACTTATTTTTGTATCAGGACTATACCAGCCAACAAACATCTTTCTTTAAACAGTTAATATTCTGGGGAGTTAGTGTTTAATGGGTATAGTTTCATTTTGCAAAGATAAAAATGTTCTAAGATGGATGGTGGGGATGGTTACACAACAGTGTGAATGTATTTAATGCCACCAAACTGTATACTGAAAAATGGTAAATTATGTTATGCATATTTCATCACAATTTGAAAAGTTACTGTTCAATAAATACTTTAAGAAAATTACCAGCCTGAGCAAGAGCGAGACACCATCTTTACTAAAAATAGAAAAAATTAGCAGGATGATGTGGCACGTGCCTCTAGTCCTAGCTAATCAGGAGGCTGAGGCAGGAAGATCACTTGAGCCCAGGAGTTTGAGGTTACAGTGAGGTATAATGATGCCACTGCACTCTACCTGGGGAAACACGAGGGAGACTGTTGAAAAGGAAAGAAGAGGAGAAGAGAGGAGAGGGAGGGAAGGAGAGAAGAGAGAGAGAAAGAGAGGGAGAGAGGGAAACAGGGAAAGAGAGAAAGGGAAAGAGAAACAGGGAAAGAGAGAAAGGGAAAGAGAAACAGGGAAAGAGAGAAAGGGAAAGAGAAACAGGGAAAGAGAGAAAGGGAAAGAGAAACAGGGAAAGAGAGAAAGGGGAAGAGAAAGAGGGAAAGAGAGAAAGGGAAAGGGAAAGAGGGAAAGGGAAAGAGGGAAAGGGAAAGAGAAAGGGGAAGGGAAGGGAAGGAAAGGAGGGAGGAAGGGAGGAAGGATGGAAGGAAGGAAGGGAAGAAAAAAAGAAAGAGAAAGAGAGGGAGAGAGGGAGGGAGGGAGGGAGCGAGAGAGGAAGGAAGGAAGGAAATTAAGACTGAGTTTTGCCCCGTCTCAGATTCTGAGAGTACCTCAGAAACATGTACTCACTGATAATCTCAGTGGTAGATATTTGTCTGTTATTTTATTTCTAGTACTTTCCTTTATATTTGAGATATTTCATTACTTAAGTTAAAATTCACATATTTATTTGAAAATAACTTTTCATCACTTAAATTTTCTGTGCAAACTATATAGTAATATACAAAGGACCTGTTTTTTCTCCTCTCCTGGAATCTGTGATCTAAAAGAATGAATTTCGTTTAGTTTTCTGCTTTTGTGCTACTAGACCAAGCTCATCAGTAATGAAGCCAGCATTGTGGACCAATGTATTGCCAGGGCCTAGCTGTGGGCTAGCAAACACTCAGTGTCCACTAAAGAACACCTAGAAAAATAGTGAGCACAGATCATGGTATCTTTATTTGTGATGTAAGAATGAGTCCCAGGACAAGAATGTAAAAATTCCCTATCCTTCCCAAATGCTTTCTTTTCTTTGGAGACAGGGTCTTGCTCTGTCACCCAGGCTGGTCTCAAACTCCTGATCTTAAGCAATCCTCCCACCTAGGTCTCCCAAAGTGCTGGTATTACAGACATAAGCCACCATGCCCAGCCTCTTCCCAAATGTTCGATAAAGTTTCTCTTATACATCAAACTTGTTCACAAGGGTCACCAAGGAGGTAGAGGACATAGGAAGGGGCCTTTCAGTCAGGAAACCAGACTTCTTTACCATGAGTATTTTATAATACAAACAAAATATGATTTTGTGTACAAGCATTTCTACTTATACTTTGGTAAATCAACAAATACAAAGTTTAACAAGACAGAAAACCCACATTCCAATACACTAAGTATTTGGAGACATCAGTGGAGTCTATTCAAGACAAACTGATTCTCTTTCAGGTCTTCAATGAAAGATGGGCTTTTTTCAGATACAATTAGAAACACTGGTCAGTAGTTTGCCAAGAACCAGATGTGTGTGATCTAAGTTATCACTTCATCCTGCCAGGTTATTATTCACCATGTGTATGTCTTTTGGAAGTGACAAAATAATTTGCAAGTTACGTTAGTCTAATTAAATATGCACATTAAACCAATATATATATTCTGAGCAATATAGGCAAATGCCAAATTTCTTTTAAAAAGAATCTCTACAGAAAACTCAAATTCTTGAAAATACAACTTACACATATTTGCTCTTCTTCCATTTTACAGCTTTTATGAGAAACTACTTGCAAGTCAAATACAAATCTGCCTGTGTGCACATATAACAATAATGTATTAATATTAATATGACCTTGCCCAGACACAGTATCCCATGGACACTTTGAGATAAATATCCCAATTACAACATGCATAATACCATACCCTCAATACAAACTTCCCTTCCTTTTCAGGTATGTCAAAAAAGGCTTCCTAAATTCACCCCTGACAGATTTCATTAGATGTCCTAATAAAGCACTGATAATTAAGATAACAGTCTAAGGCTGCTAAAGCAACTACAATTTACAAGGAACACTGTAAGTGGCTCACATGGTATAATCTAAAATCTTCTCATTACCCTGTTTATTTTCTTCAAAGCAAAAAGTGCTATGGATAATTATCCTATTTATGTTTATTATCTAAAATAAAAGTTCGATGTCAGTTGCCTTGGGGCAAGGGCCTTAGCTGTCTCCTTCACCACAGTAGTCTCCAGACCAGAATAGCACCTGGTTCATTATAGGCATTCAGTATTTGTTCAATGAATGAACATAAAAAACTGAGTAATATACAATTTATCTGTTTTTTGAGCTTAAAAAATATACATACATTGGCCGGGCGCGGTGGCTCACGCCTGTAATCCTAGCACTCTGGGAGGCCGAGGCGGGTGGATCACTCAAGGTCAGGAGTTCGAGACCAGCCTGAGCAAGAGCGAGACCCCGTCTCTACTAAAAATAGAAAGAAATGATCTGGCCAACTAAAATATATATAGAAAAAATTAGCCGGGCATGATGGCACATGCCTGTAGTCCCAGCTACCCGGGAGGCTGAGGCAGTAGGATCGCTTAAGCCCAGGCGTTTGAGGTTGCTGTGAGCTAGGCTGATGCCACGGCACTCACTCTAGTCCTGGCAACAAAGCGAGACTCTGTCTCAAAAAAAAAAAAAATATACATACATTGGTACCTCATTATACATATTATACATTATTACACATATTAATATAAAAACAAAACCAAAAAAATTTAACACAACCTAGGAATCAGTAAAAACCTATTGTTTAGGCTATAGTTGGCTTAAATTTGGGTGTTGGTATTGGAGATGGTTAAAAGTGAATGTAAGGATTTATCAAACAAAAAATAATCAAACATCTCTGAGATAAAATGCAGAAAAGCTGGGTTATGTTAGTTTTTGCAATCAGTCACATTACTCTCCTAAATCTATTTTCAATGTAGCCATCTTTACATTTTAAAAAATGGTTTTACTGTTCTAAAAATGGCTACCAGAAAAATGTGAACTTCATTTTCAATTATAATCAGAGCTTGTTATTACATATCAATGAAATCATGTGAGATTTTCGAGAATCTCAAACCCAATTCACTAAGTTAGCAGCGAGTATTTTTCACCAAGAACTCCTTTCTCCACATAATCGGTAACCAATTTTCATTGTGAAATAAAAAGTGCCCCTCAAAACAATGCAAAAGCTCATACATGTTTCTCACTCTTGATAGTGATTCCGACAAATCCCTTGGAGGACCACCCTCCTGAACTCCAGAGAGAGCTTTTTACTCACTTGCTGCCATGTCAGCTTCAGCCTTTCGTACTGCTCCTTGCCATCTGCTGAGCAATCGGAACAAGTAAACCTAAAAAAATTATCACCCTTAAGGTAACTGAGCTGTTCCCTCAGCTGACCTAGGAGAAAAACAAAAAGTCACATCATAGGTATCTAGAGCAGTGGTTAACCCAAAGATCTAATCAGTTTATCAACCAGATTTCCCAAGTTTCCCAGACTGTGTTTTTTTGTGTGTGTTTGTTTTTCCGCCAACCCACATAGCAGGCCTGTGGTGAGGAAGGGAGTAAAGAAAGATTTTTATTCTAACATCAAGTGTATGCCCACTAGGATCTGTGGTTAACTTTTAGGAGAAAGGTACTGGAAAAGCAGGTATTATTGCTCTAACCGGATTTTCCATCTGGCACATTCCTGACTCCTACAGGCAGGTCTCTTCACACATTTTTTCAAATATCTGAGCTCCCACCACATGCCACGCACCGGGCTAAGAACCAGGAATATAACTTTCAAGACAAACATGGTGCCTGCTCTCACAGATTTATAAGAAAACAGGTAATCACAACAGCACAGCAATTCTCCATCCTCACTCTCCATCAGAATCACCCCAGGAGTTGCTTTTTTAAATATGCCTGTGTCTATCCTAGATGAAATGAATCTCTTAAGCAGGGCCTAGGCCTCTGCATTTTTTAAAGTTGCCCAGGCGATGCTGAAGCTCTGTGAGGCATGAAAACCACAGGAGTAGAATGAGATGTGTATCACAGGGCAGTGTGAGGGCACATAAGAGGAGTGCCCAACCTGTATTAGAAAGATGGGGGGGACAGATTAGAAATTGGCCAGATGAAAAAGCATGCCTGTGTGCATGGGGAAGGGCATGGAGGCTGTAGAGAAGCACATTCCAGAGAGGAAACAAAAATGTGCTAAGTCCTAGGGATAAGAAAGAATTGCTTGTGGAGAATAAAAAGTTTGCCCTCACCGCAAAGTTGTCTATATGGGGAGAAAACAGGCTAAAGTTAGCAGGGGCCTGACCACAAAGGGAGGTTTATAATTTATCCTGTGAGGACAAAGGAAAAACCATGAGATGTTCAGGCAGAACCCAGAATTAACAAGCACAAAGAGATAGCTCAGAAGCAAAGACCAGCTAATAAGTAGTAAATTCTAGGTGTGTTTTCTGTGATAATGTTACTATTAATTTGAATAGTTGAACCCCTTTTAACAAAAACATTTCCACATACCAGAAAATGACCCATTTCACAATAACATATATATAAATTTCTCTTAGTTACAAAATCTATACACAAAGCATTCGAGGACATATGTCTTTACCAGTCTCTTGCCTAATGGAAAAATCCTGTTTTGGTATGAATCCTATGACGGCTGGCAAGCCATGCTCCTCAAGAGCCAGGAAGCTAGCAGATGCAAATATCAAGATTGAGACAATGAGGGAGCCTGTTTTTGTGTCCCTTGCCAGCAGATAAAGGGGACCAGCAAATAAGAAAAAAAGACTCATCCTGGAAAAGGGCACAAAACACCTTCCATCTGCCAACTCTGACCTCACTGCAGTACAAATAGCAGTAGTTTTCCGTATAAGTTAACTAAAAGAGTAATTTTTATGAACTTGAACATTAATTCTACACTGAGACTAGAATTTGGCCCCAAATCTATATGATCGTGTTAGAAAAATGTGGCTAATTCTTTAACACAGGATTTCCAATTTTCTTATTTTTATTGAGTTACCATCAAGAATGTTAATTTACCAATGTGATAGAGGTTGACAATTTTTATTAGTACAAATGTGTCTATGTTTTATATAAATTTATAGTTGATCAAGTAAATAATAAATACAATTATCCTTTTATTTACATCTATTTTACATTCATGTTTCTTTCACAAGTTAGAAAAACAAACCTTCACACAGGAATTGACAAATCAAAGGAATTAAGAAGCTCCTTACTGGCTGGTATCCATTTTTGGCACTTGTCACAGAAGTAAGACAGCTGCTCCTCCATCCAGGACACATCTCCTTCATCGCTGTTGAGGGAATCCCCACTCTGGTCATGAGATAAGTCCACTGATGCCTGATCCTCTGATTCGACAATCAGGAGGGTCTCTCCCTCCACTTCCCCCTCCTCCAGCCCTTCCGAGGTAGATGTTCTTGTGGCTTCATCATCGTGCCGACTTATCAAACTACTCAAGTGGATGTTACTCTCCATCTCTTCCTTCTCACAAGTCCAGAAGTGTCTTTCAGTAACAATCCTAAGCTCTGGACACTGAACTTAAAGGGGCTTCTGCCGGGATCACACAGACAGAAACTCTTCAGAAGAGTGTTGTGCCCACACCTTTACTCAGACACAAGGGATTTATAAAGCAGTAATTTAGAATATATGATCCACTGTCCTTTATTTGACCAAGTTTTAAAGGACAGTGACAAGAAAAAAGGTCAAGATATCACTAAGCTATTCTCCATCATCAACACACACACACTCAGTGTTGTCTGTCCCACTGATATTTCGTATTCATTTCAAGTCATGTTTTTTGAGATCCTTTTGCCAATAACATCTTCTCTCTTTCTGCTTCAAGTTGCTCAGTCAAAATAATCTGTTCTTCCAAAAGACGAATGTTTTCTTTTTTCCGATTTTGCCTCTCAATGTCTCTGATCACTCCGTCACGAAGCCTCTAAAAACGTAAGAAACAGATTTCAGTAACACCCAGAACAGGTGGTTCCCATCCTTGTGCCATTCAAATCCAAATAACAGTGTTACCAAAATACACTTAAAACTTTCAGATTCCAAATACCCAATTACTATTTTAACTTTCTGTACAAATGTAAAATGTAATAAAATGCAACGAAGAAGCAATCAAATAAATTTGGTAGTGTGCAGTTATTACTGAAATGACTTCTTACCATATTTTAAGACATTCCTGAACATTTAGTACAGAAAACTTAATGTGAAATAGAAAAAAAGAAAAAGCTGGCACCATGTTGAATTTTAAAAGTTTAATTGATATTTGATGCTTTAAAAATCTGACAAAGCCAGGCATGGTAGCTTGCACCTGTAATCTTGTAGTCCCAGTTACTCAGGAGGCTTAAGTGGGAGGATCATTTGAGGCCAGTTCATGACCAGCCTGGGCGATATAGTGAGACCTTCTCTCAAAAATTAATTAATTAATAATAAGATAAAATAAAAACTGGATGAGTTACTATGGCAGCACTATGAACTACTCTCCTGTTAGCAATTATCCTAGCTGAACAATAAACATCAAGAGAAAAAAAAGGAGATTACTAAAATCTGAACAAATTATTAAGGATACAATAAAGAACCTGGCTTCTTCTAGCATGTAAAGTGAAAAAGTAAAAATCATACAAAATTATTAATCAACTATATAACAGAGGCTGGGCACTATAGCTTATGCCTGTAATTCCAGCACTTTGGGACACTGAGGTGGGAGGATCACTTGAGTCCAGGAGTTTGAGACCAGCCTGAACAACATAGCGAGACACCATCTCTACAAGAAATTTTAAAATTGGTTGGGCATGGTGGCGCACACCTGTAGCCCCAGCTACTCAGGAGGCTAAGGTAGGAGGATCGCTTGAGCCCAGGGGTTCAAGGTTGCAGTGAGCTATGACCACAAATAGAGCAAGACCCTGTCTCTTAAAAAAAAAAATTACATAACAGATAGAGAAAGAAAAACAAAGAATGCTACGACCAGAGGTAAAAATAAGGACCCATCAATGGTAGTTACCTTGATAAGCACTAAAAAAATCAAGTAAAGAATTCCAGAACGTAGAACTGGCACCTAAGATGAGACTTTTAAAAACACTGATTCAGTCATTACTAATGACTGATATTTTAAAGTTTATTGCTCACAAAACGCTCTAATTCAAGTTTTTAATAGTGGCCTTATGAGGTAAAATTAATAAAGGTAGGGCCCCACAGCCTGGGTATGTTTGGTTTTCTAAAAATTATCATATCTATTTTTAAAAACTCACCTAGTACCTACTTGCTGGACCTCCTGCAGGCCTATAGCTTCACTCACTATTATGAGAGAGCTGGGAAATTTAAGAGTCCTGGGACTGATAGCTGAAACCCAATTTTCTTGAACTCTGCACCCTTGACAAGATCCCCAGAGAGACAAACATGGAGGTGCTTATTTCAGTCCTCTCACCCCTTGGGTCTTCCTGTCCTGTGCTCCTTACACCGTGATATACCTACATACCCCCCACACACAAAGCCCACCATCCACTGGAGTCATTCCTTCCACACCTGCCTCCCTGATCCTACCCTTCCCTCTCAGAGACATTAGCATATGCGTATAATCTTGCACTCCATCCCATCATTTGAGATCTTTCTCCAGATTTTAATGTCTATGCTGACTGCCTCACACATCTTTCCTGTGACTTCTACTTAACTACCTTATTAACCACTCCTCTTACTAGCTACTAAACTGCCTCCCTTACTATAATAACTTCCAAAGACCTCTTCACTATTCTAACCTCTTCACAACCCTAACACCTAGAACTCTGGCTCCTCATATAGCACTACTTGGTTTTTGCAGGGTTACTGTGAGGATTAAAGATGATGTATATAAAGTGCTTAATATAGTACCTAGCATATGGAAGACAGGAAACAACAATCATTATTTAATTTCTTGCTTCCTTGAACCTTCTGATAAACCTACCGTGTCAATCAAATTTGTCCTATTTCCCATTGCTAGAATGTAAGCTCCTAATGAAGGACTACAGGTAAAATAAACACAGGTTATTCTGGTCAATCTTTTCTTCATCTCTAAGTTCCAAATAACCACTTTTTCACTCTTTAACACAGTGGTTCTCAACCCTGGCTGTTGTTAAAATCCACTGGGTCAACTTTAAAACATACCTACGCTGGGCCCCCACCTCCAAGAGACTCTGGCTTAATTTGTATGGAGTGGGGGCAAGCCTTAGTCACACAGCAAAAACCTCCCAGCAACACCTGATGAGTAGCTAGGGTTCGGAACCAAGCTCTAACGCATCCCTACCTAATTCTCTTCAAAAATCACTGGCTTCACTGACCTCAGAACTACATCTGACATACCATCCTCTGCTCCATCTCAAGTTTTCTTGGGATCACTATCTTTTCCTTTTCCTCCTAAGAAGGGGAAGTCTCCGGTCCGCTATTACAAAAGCTACGCTCTTAAAACCACACTTTAAACCCAAATCTCCAATCTCTTCTGTGTCCTTTTCATCAGTCATTCCATCCCCCTCCTCAAAATTCTTTTATCATCACAGGCTTCCTCTCCTCTGATTTCTACAGACTAGGAACACCCAGGACAAAGACCTCATCTACTTCATCTCTGTATACCAAACACATAGCACAGCCCAAAGCTCTGGACAGGCAAATCAAGAAAAGACTGTTTATTCTTGATTTGATTCATCCAGTTCATTATTTCCACCCTGGGCAAACTAGTTTCAACCCCAACAACTGTCAAGGTGCTCTCTGAAAGCTCACCAACGACCTACTTGCCTGTTCTCATACTCAACATTTAGCACTGCTGTGAATCATTTATAGACTCTGGAGCAGCTTTGTTTCTTTCTCTTTGTATTCCCCAAGTACCCAGTGAGGTACCTGGTCGTGCAGTGGTCACGTTTGCCAACTTGAATAAAAAAGAAAATATGAACTGGGAGAGACAGAATAGATGGTCAGTCACTGATCAGTGAGTCACGTATATTTCCAGAAATAAAAGTACCAAAAAGAAAATCTGGAGGCTGGTATCGTTCCCAGAGTCTACAGTTTCCATAGCAAAGCGTGCATTTAAACAAAAAATACAAAAGGCACAGAGGGTGGGTATAGGGGCGCCTCCTTTACCAGGGGATAAAATCACTAGCACTTAAACACATTAGGCTTTAGCCCCAACCTTGGGCCTGGGGGTGGAGAAGAGGCCAGTAACTTGCTGAAAGCACCCCAAGGAAAGCCCTTGCCTGCCTTCTATCAATACTTTCTAACGGCCCAAGTGAGATGCTGAAAGGTCGGCTTCACTGCAGACTGGCTGTGACTTGAAAACAGAACCGCTGGGCACCCCAAGAGCGTGCGTTTGCGGGAGCAAGGCCCGCTCCGCACTGGGGTCCCCGCCGCCAGGAGAGGGGTTACCCTGGACCTCCGGGCTGCACACGCCGCGGAGAGCCGCAGAGCCCAGGGCCCAGCTGGGCGGCCGCAGCGCCGCAGTCATAAATGCGTGGCGGCGCCGGGCCACGCAGTCGCTGGGCAGAAGAGAGACTGAGGAGAAAAGACACAAGGAGTGTGCGAACCACGCGGACAGGGACCACAGGAGGCCCGAGGCCGCCGCCGCCGCGCACAGGCCGGGAAGAGGCGGTCACGTGACACCGACCTGCTGGTCCTGCTGCTGCTTCAGATGCACGCCGGCCACCGTGGCCGCCGTCAGCAGCACCGAGAGGCCCAGCACCACCTTCGAGCTTCTCGACATCCCCGCGCCAGCAGCCGCGGCCTCTTCCTCCCCCACGCCTGAGGCGTCAGGGTCACCGCTGAGTGCGCAGCGCGGCCGGTTCGGGCCAGGCTCGACCCCTCGAGCGCAGAGTCCCAGCCGTCGTGTGCGCCGCCCGCCGCCGCCAGGCTCGAGCAATCGAGAGCCGAGCATCGAGCGGCGCCCCTACTCCGTGGGCGGCAGAGTTGGAACACCCCCAATTCTAAATCTAGAGAGCTCCAGCCCGAACTAGCCCAGCACCTTGCCAGGGTAGGAAGTTCCATGGCCTGAGCCAGCTCAGTGTCGCCCCGCACCCCGCGCTCCGGCGGCAGGGGATATTCTGAAGGGCCGGCATTCCCACGGGGGTACTGTGCTGAACCCCTCGCACACCAGTCTTTCTGAGCGCCGGGCTGATCCAGACGCTTTGCCCAAATGCAGCCCCTCATTGCCCATTTGGTGGGGCAGGTGCCACCAGGAGATCGCCTAGTCGGGCAGCTTCAGAAACGCGGTGGAGTCCTCGTGGAGTTTTTGCTTGAGGACCCATAATTAGACTTTGTAGACGCGGTCACTTGCTTTCTCTTCATCGCTCTGGGGCCACTGGTCAGGCTCTGATTTTTCTAAAACTTAAAAAGCCTTCTGGCTAAAGAGCATGCTAACTGGGCAGCAACACCTCCTTGTCTCCTGATAGGAAAAGCGCTGAGTGGTGGGTCAGGAAATTTACCTTTCCCCTGTCGTTGCCCCTGTAATCTTTTGAGATCACTTTTACGCCCTTGGAGCCTCAGTTTCCGTGCCAGTATTACAAGATGCCTTATGCCCACATTACCAGGAAAATAAATGATAGAATGAAGAAGTGCATTGGGAATAGCGTAAGAAATTGTGCAGGGCATCATTTTCACGTGTCCCTTCGGTAGAAAGAGGCATGGCCTCTCCCAGAAACCTTTAAGTATCTGATAGAGCAGCCAAAGAGAACGATCATTCAATCGTTCTTTCCCTCTGGAATCCACAAAGAACTAGCTGCTTCCGATGGAAACAGCTACAAACGATATTGATTAGGAATAGGTCTTGGTTAGCCTCACCCAAGGGCTTCTCCAACATTCATCTCTCTCATCAGAAAATAATGTCAATATGGTATTATTATCATAAATAGAAGAAAAGAGCTGTTAGATCCTTTAAGTATAATTTCTACTGTTGTAAATTTATGAATCATTGTTAAAAATAATGGCTTTAACTGGCAATACCACATGTTGGCAAAAATGTAGAACAGCTGGAACACTTTGCATTTTTGGCATGAATGTCAGCTGGAATCACCTGTCCTCCATGACCCAGCAACTTCACCCCCCTACACAGACCTAGCAGAACTGCATGCATAGGCACACAAAGAGACATGTAGAAGAGTGTGCATAGCCACACAACCACAACAGGCGAAAACTGGAAACCACCCAAAACGTCCAGCAGGAGACTAGACAGAAAATTGTGGTGTTTCCACACGATAAAATCTCATACAGTCTTGAGAATAAATGAACTGTTGCTATACAAAATGATGTGTGAATTAATCTCACAAATGTAAGGTTGAGAGAAAGAAGTCAGGCACAAAAAAGTGTTATCTGTATAAATTCCACTTACGGAAGTCAGCATGGTGGTTATCTTGTTGAGGGAAGCCAGAGTATTTGCTGGGAGAAGGCATGAATGGGGCTTCAGGGATGCTGGTATCATTTGTTTCTTGGTCTGGGTGCTGGTACTGGATGTTTGGGAAAATTAGTCCAGTAGCACACCAAGCTGTGTGCTCATATCTACATGTATGGTATGTCTATACAAAATCATACATAAAAATACAAACAGAAAAATATGGCTTTACATTTTACCATCACTTCTTGTACCAAAAATGTTTTTTCCTCCATGATGACTGTCAAAAATTGAAGAGATTATCATTTAAAATGTCTTGATCAGGAACCACGTGCAGGAAGTATTTTCAATATAAAACTTGATATAAAAAAGTTAGACTCCAGGAAGCAAGCTCTAGTTTTTCATTTAAAAAAAAAATCACAGGGGCCAGGCAAGGTGGCTCACGCCTGTAATCCTAGCACTCTGGGAGGCCGAGGCTGGTGGATCACTCGAGGTCAGGAGTTCGAGGCCAGCCTGAGCAAGAGTGAGACCCGGTCTCTGCTAAAAATAGAAAGAAATTATGTGGACAACTAAAAATATATATAGAAAAAAAAGTTAGCCAGGCATGGTGACACATGCCTGTAGTCCCAGCTACTCAGGAGGCTGAGGCAGGAGGATTGCTTGAGCCCAAGAGTTAGAGGTTGCTGTGAGCTAGGCTGACGCCATGGTACTCTAGCCTGGGCAACAGAGTGAGACTCTGTCTCAAAAAATAAATAAAAAAAAAAAATCACAGACCTGTTATCAGAAAATTTTACACAAATTTGATATTTAAAATACTCTGTTTTTATTTTTCTTCTCATATATCATATATTTTTGTTTTTATCTTTCATTTTTGTAAGAATATCATATATGGAAAATGTAAATAATTATTATCCACAAAGCTCCATTTAGAATTATTCAAGTTCCCTCAAGGTGATCCTTTTATGTTTACCAGGGTGGGACAAAGATTAGGAAGCATGGCTGATTTAATACAATTTGCTTTTTAGGCCAGAACACACAAAGCTTGTGTATCTGCCTTTATTCTAGTGTCTTGATACCCTAAGAAACCCTAGCTCTGCCCCTCTCAGCTTTGGATTGACCCAGATGTGCCCAGAGAGACCACTACTCTCCTGGAGGGGACACTGAGTGCACCCACATCTCTGCCATCAGAGTGAACTTACCTCCAAAGACAAAACTATGAAGCTGACCTCATTAAAAACCTCTCAGTGGCCCTCCATGCATACAGGATAAAGTCTCAAACTCTTTAAAACAACATATTCCCCTGTCCTCCCCTTCAGCATTCCCTAAGTAAGAGGAAACATCACAAAAAGAAGTGAGTTGGAGGTTTGGGGCTTGGCGAAGAATCAAGAAATGAAACTGAAGTGGAGGGGAATGTAGTCATCTGCCTGTGTTTGAACAATGTAGTCACATAATCTTTGTTCCACCTTCACTCACACAAGGGTGGGGACTTGAAAAATGCCTTCACCACTGAGTGTGTGATTTGGCTTATGTTATTTGGGCTTGAATCACGACCAGGTCCTCGTGGCTATTATAGGAGAGCTGGGTTTCAAGTCACTTCTGTCTTAGGTAACCATAATCATTAGTACGCTAGTGGGAGGTATTAACAGGGAGACATGGGTTTAAAGTGGAATAGACAGTGGGCGCGAACATAACAGGTGAGGGCAGAGGCATAAAGCAATGATTAGAAGTTTGTATGGGGCGGGGCTGAGAGAGAGGAGGCAAAGCGGGAGATTTGTTTGGGAAGGAGGTGGAGCGTGTCTGCTGAATTGGCACCAGTGACCAACCTTCCTGTAAATGTGTCAATCTCAGCACAAAATGATTGCGGAAATATCACACCACATGGCACCTCATAAAGCACCATTATGACTATTTAAAAAGCAAACAAGGAGCCTTGCCTTGTGTATGGCCCTGTAGTAGGCTCTACAGGCTGTCAGTGCAATGAAGTCCCATCTTCAGGCTGAGGCACTAAAACCAGCCATCAGCATATAAGGCAAATATCAAAAATAGTTAAAACTACCCTTGAAAATCCCTTTGGAAGACGACATATTGAAGAAAGTAGTCATACTCTCAGGAAGTCCAAAATAGCCAGATTTTCCTCCCATCCTGGAGTTACTCAATGTGAATTCAATGCAGTATCTATATAACTATAATTTGAAATGCTGCACTGGAGATTTGTCTCTTCTCGCCCATTTGTTCATTTATTTAATCAGTTGTTTATATCAGTATGGACTCATGTACATTTATTTTGTACTTGGTGTTATAACGCAGTCTTACATTATTTTTTTGCTCAGACAGTTCCACCTTTGCCCATTGCGAGCTCTTTCGGTTGGCTCCTGTGTTCCTTTGACACACCCCATCAACGTGAGTTTTTCTTTTTTAACACTTCCTTTCTGGCACTACAAGATGCACCAGCCTAATCTTGTATATTTCCTGCCTCAGTACTAGAATCAAGCATTTCTCCCCAATCCATGGTTCTTTTTATTGAAGAATGATGTTATTAATAGAAACCAAGATCTAGGCCCTTAGTGTGCTTGTTGCTATTGAGGTATTGTTTCTTTTAGGTGCTCTCAGCTGACAGAGAAAAGAAATATATGTGCATATACTAACCTGTTTATATACACATATCTATAAGTATTTCTATATGTAATCATCTATATTAAGTAAAATGAGTTATTACTGATGTCTCCAACTCTAGTTCATTACATGAATTATTCTAGCCTTCCACTTTTTTGTAGGTAAATTCCTACTCCAACAGTGAGAAACTGGGCTTCTAGTATCTACCATCCATTTATATAATTGTTCAATTCCAGTATACATGTATACTCGGGATTGTTAACCTAAAGTCTGTGGGAAGCAACCTTATCTCCTAGTGTACCACGCTTTTGTGCAGTTCCTATTGCTTTTAGTGTTACAGACATCATTCATTCCAAAGCTACTAGAACAGCACCTTTTTCCCCCACACTTCAGTGAACTTGTCTCATACATTTGCAATACAGTTAGATTCTCTTGTCACAGCTTGCACTTTTTCCTAGGATGTTCCTGAGTGTATTTTTTGACACCATTCTGTAAACATGATGGAGTCAGCATATATGCCCTCTTCATGATACCCAATTATAGGGATTATATTCTCTTTTTTTATTTTCCTTATTATACCACCTGCTATGTTCTGTATTTTTTCATTTGTTTACTGCCTATCTTTCCATAATGTAAATGTAAGCTCCATGAAGGCAGGGTCTTTGTCTTGTAGACTGCTGCACATTACCTGCACCTAGAACAACACATAGCACCTAGCAGGTACTCAATAAATATCCACTAAATACTGAATCAAACTGACACTCTAAAATTTGAGCATTAACTCTGAAAAATCTCACGTCACTCTCTTGTTTAAGCCTAGTAATAAACCCATCTTGTCTACAGGATAAAGTCCAGCAAAACAAAGCACGCATTCCCCTTCAAAATCTAACCCTGACTACTTTTCCAGACTCCTCTGTTACCACCCACTCCCAAAACCCCACCTCCAAATACATCAATATATATACACCTCCAAACTCTGTTGATAATCAGTCACTCGCTACTCTCGAGACATGTTCTTTCACTCATCCAAGCTTTTTTAAATGACTTTCCTTTCCCTGGAAAACCTTTATTCCCCCGTATCTCTTACTTGTTCTCCAAGGCCCTATTTAAATACCTCCTCTACACATCCTCCCAACTCTCCCTGGACAATTCCTTCCTGCCTGTGCTCCTACATATACTATAATGAAGGTCCGTAGGAGCTGCTATCACCCTGTATCGTATTCATTTGTTTCTCGTTCCTTTCCCACCTTCCTGAAGTTCTGGAGGTTAAGAACCGTGTTTTAAATCTCTACCGCAGACGCCTGCTGGATGGAGGCTGCGGGCAAAGGCGCCAGGCGAGTCCTGTGGACACCATTCCATCCGTTTAGCACTGGCCCCATCCTGGCCCTGTGGCCCCACAGCCGCCCCCTCTTCACCCCTGGGCTGCAGGTCGGTTTTCTCGAAACCCAGGGAGGGGAAAGGGCAGGAGTCAGCCAAGAGCAGCCGGCGCTGGACCCGCGGGCTGGCGACGCGAGCAGGTGACTCCGGGGCGGGGCCGAACCGGTCGCGGGCCCTGACCCAGGTTCTGGCCGTACCTGTCTCACGTTGGCCGGCAGCTTGCCCCAGGGGTAATGGTGCCGGATGTGGAACTCCACGTCTATGTTCATGTTCAGCCACGGTGGCCGCGACCCTGGCTGAAACGACGCCTCCCGCCCGGCCGCCCGCCCTCGGCTTGTCACAGGAGCCCGCGGGAGGCCCTGCGCCCCACCCTGCGGAAGGCCCGGGCTGCCCCATGGCCAGGGCTCCCGACAGCTCAGCGCGGCCCGGGCCACCAGGCACAGGAGCAGCGGAGATCGTGGCTGGAGCGTCCGAGCAGGTCCAGGTTTCTTCCTAGTTTCCGATTATATTGTCTTTAACCTTTACCTTTATGCCTTTAAATATATTTATAGATTCACACCTAATGGGTGTGGCGCACACTGTCTGGGGGATGGTCACACTTGAAACTCTGACTCGGGCAGGGCAAAGGCACCATATGTAACCTAAACATTTGTACTCCCATAATATTCTGAAATATAAATAAATATATATATATATTTAGACCTCCGTGCTTGATTTATCAGCTATAAATAATATTTTCTGGCCACTAGCTCTAAACATTGAGGAAATCAGCATAACTCACCTAATTCCTCTCCTGTCTCTTTCTCACTCGACTTTCATTCACTCCTTTCTATCACTCCTTCACTGTCAGAGTTTATAATATTTACATTTGGTTCCGTAACCATAATTCCCACATTTGTTTTATTCTTAGTCACATGTTTAGATGGATTTGATGGCCATTACCAACCCCTCAGTATCTTTTCTCCATTTATCCTCTATTAAAATCTTTAAGAAAGGGCTTTAGAAACTGCATTTCCTGAATTCTTGCACATTCAAAAACATGTTTATGTTGCCTTTGTGCCTAAAGTACAGTTTGGCTGAGTGAAAATCTCTTGGGTCATACTTTCTTTGCATTCCAATGTCAAATACAGGTGTGGAGACTTTGAGGCAAGGTTAACTTTTCTCCTTTTAGTTGCTTTGCATGGTTTTCTGAAGCATACTTTATCTTTGAAGTCCAATAACTTTACTAGAACATGTTTTGGGGTCAATTTTCCTTGGACATGAGGTACCCATTCAATTCTTAGACTCTTACTTTTGTCTCTCTGGAAGAAAATTTAAATTACATCTGTAAATATATTTTCTGTTCTATTACTTCGGTTTTCTTCTTCAGTAACATGAATTATGTGTGTACTGGATCTCCTCTGCCTGCCTTTCACATTTGTCATTTTCTTTCTAATCCTTTTAACTGATCATTTCAACTTCGTTTGCTTTCCTTTCTCAGCCCTATTCAATAGGTCTCTCATTTCTGCAATGTCTGTTCTAGTCCTGCAAAGGATATTTGGCAATAATTTAGGGCATGCTTTTTGAAATTCCACTTATTTTTCCAATGCGTATAGCTCATATTTCGTCTTTTTTGTTGTCATTGTGGTAAAAAAACACGTAGCCTAAAACTTACCATTTTAACCATGTGTAAGTATATAATTCAGGGGCATTAAGTACATTCACGTTGTTGTGCAACCATTACCACTGTCCATCTCCAAAACTTTTTCATCTTCCCAAATAGAAACGATGTCCATTAAAACATAGCTCCCTTCTTCCATGGTTTGGGATAAAAAAAGAAAAAAGAAAAAAAAAAAAAACATAGCTCCCCATTCCCCCTACCTCTAGCCCCTGGGAAGTGTCATTCTACTTTTTGTCTCTATGAATTTGGCTATTCTAGGCACCTCATATGAGTGGAATTGTACAATATTTGTCCTTTTGTGTCTGACTTATTTCACTTAGCACAATGTCTTCAAGATTCATCCACATTGTAACATATGTCAGAATTCCTTCCTTTTTAAGGCTTAATAATATTTTACCATGTGTATATACAACATTTTGTTTATCCATTCACCTGTTGATGAATATTTGGGCTGTTTCAACCTTTGGTCCCCAGTCCCCGGGCTACAGATCAGTACTGGTCTGTGGCCTGTTAAGAGACTGGGTTGCAGAGCTCCACTGCCCTCCCCCCTCCCTCCCAGTCCGTGGAAAAATTGTCTTCCATATAACTTAGGAACGGAGGTGGCAGGGGTGCACAGCAGGAGGTGAGTGCAGGCAAGCAAGCATATTTACAGCCGCTCCCCATCACTCGCATCACCCCCTAGACCCCTTCCCCATCTGGGGGAAAATTGTCTTCCATGAAACTGGTCCCTGGTGTCAAAAAGGTTGGGGACTACTGGTTTAAACCTTTTGGCTATTGTGAATAATGCTGCTATGATTCTATTCGAGTTCCTTTTTCAATTCTTTTGGATATACAGATAGCCCTTGAGTTATGATGGTTTGACTTATGATTTTTCAACTCTACAATGGTGAGAAAGCAATAGGCATTCAGTATGCTCCTTGATTCATGATGGAATTATGTTCAGATAAACCCATTGTAAGTTGAAAATATTGTAAGTCAAAAACACACTTTCAGCTTACAGTATTTTCAACTTTCTATGGGTTTATTGGGATGTAAATCCACGAGTGGAATTGCTAGATCACATGGAAGTTCTGTATTTAACTTTGTGAGCAATTCCCATGCTGTTTTTCACAAAGACTGACCATTTTACATTCCCACCAGCAATGCACGAGGGTTCCAATTTCACCACATCCTTGCCAACACTTTATTTTCTCGTTCTTTCTCTCTTTCAATGTCCATCCTAATGGATGTGAAGTGGTATGTTGCTGGGGTTTTGATTTGCATTTCCCTAATAACTAGTGATCTTTTCATGCACTTATTGGCTATTCATATACCTTATTCGGAGAATGTTTCAGGCTTTTGCTCATTTTTTAATTAAATTATTTTTTGTTGTTGAGTTTTAGGTGTTCTTTATATATTCTGGATATTAATCTCTCATCAGATATATGATCTGCAAATATTTTCTCCTTCTTTGTGAGTTTTCACTCTCTTGATGGGGTCCTTATGTACACAAAAAACTTCTTTTTTTTTTCTTTTGTAATTAAGATTTTATTGGTTGTGTTGAGGATTGATACACAGGCATTTCAGGTTGTACACAATTCTTTTTTTTTTTTTGGAGAGAGAGTCTCACTCTTTTGCCCTGGCTAGAGTGCCACGGCGTCAGCCTAGCTCACAGCAACCTCAAACTCCTGGGCTTAAGCAATCCTTCTGCCTCAGCCTCCCAAGTAGCTGGGACTACAGGCATGCGCCACCATGCCCGGCTAATTTTTTCGATATATTTTTAGTTGTCCAGATCATTTCTTTCTATTTTTTAGTAGAGACGGGGTCTCGCTCTTGCTTAGGTTGGTCTCGAACTCCTGACATCGAGCAATCCTCTTGCCTCGGCCTCCCAGAGTGCTAGATGTACACAATTCTTAACATACATACCAAAAATCTAAAAACCCATGTAGTACAGTTCTTTGTTAAACAGTTATTCCAGTGAATTTCCAGCTTAAAATTTGGAGGCAAATCTTCCTTAAGAGGATATCAATTACCAGTATCTTCAAATGTTGATAAGCTGTTACGTAAGTCCCACCAATTCAAAATTTAATATCATATATACTATTAATACATACTCAAATTTTCAATCTTTCACAGCACATTGAAGAAGTTATTAGGAAAATAGGACTACCACAACCAAAGATGTTACAGAGTGCACACAATTACACAGGGAGAGCCCTGATCAAGGCGTGGTTTTCTTCAGGAAACAATTCTAAAAACAACAAGGGAATGGAAATAATTTAAAATATTCAAGGCTTTAAATGCAGTACTATGGCTCCATACTGCCATTTAGTACACTTTGTACTACAGAGTATGAAAACTATTAATACCTCCCACACCAATCTATGGAATGATAACCTGACACCTCACAGTCAATGCCTCCCGTAATTTAATATCCCGCACTACTTTCTGGTTGTACCAAAAAATAAAGAACGAGCAAGTGATTTCACCTCTTAGAAAAAAGAAAGCATTTACACTTAAACAAAATGGTATGAGACAGGATTTCCTCCTTTTTTAAACTGTTTCTAGAGCTGCTAAAAAACTTGCATTTACAAAATAGTCAATAAAAATATTCCCCTGGATTGTACAAGAAGGGAGACAGGAACCACTGATAAGACCTGGTGTATGATAGTAATCAGACGTGGCTTCTTTCTCTCCTGCTTTATCAGAGGCTAAAACTGAGGATGCTCCTCAGTTTTAGTTTCTCTGTTTTCCGCAGGTAAATCTTTGCACTCTTGGTTAGCCACTTCGGTCTGTTGCCCCTTTGCTCCCTTTTTCCCTTTTGTTTGCACATTTTTTAGCTGAAGATTTATCCTCTGCTGCTGCCTTTTTTGGCTTTGTTTCCACTTTCGCAGGAGCAGGTTTAACTGACAACCACACCAATCTCCTGGTCTCTTCCTTCACGGCGCCTTTGGCTGAGCGGACCTTCCTCGTGGGCACCTTGGCTGCGTGCCGGATGACTGCGGAGCTTTCGTGAAACTGGGCTGCCGGCCACTGCTGCTCCCCACACCGCCCGAGCTGCTGAGACCCACAGAGGGGATGGTGGGAGAGCCAGATGGAATTCAAGATTTTAATTTTGATGAAATCCAATTTATCTATTTTTTTTCTTTTGTTGCCTGTGCTTTTGATGTCATGTTCAAGAAATCATTGCCAAAGTAAATGTCATGAAGCTTTTCCCTGTGTTTTCTTCTAAGAGTTTCATAGCTTTAGCTCTTATGTTTAGGTCTTTGATCCATTTTGAGTTAATTTATGTAGCATAAGGTAAGGTCCAACTTCATTGTTTTGCATGTGGATATCTAGTTTTTCCAAAAACATTTTTCAAAAGACTATCCTTTTCCCATTGAATGATCTTGGCAGACTTGTTGAAAATCAATAAATCATACATGAGTTTATTTCTAGACCCTCCATTCTACTGCACTGGCCTATATGTCTGTCCTTAGGCCAGTGAGAGCCACACAGTTTTGACTACTGTGGCTTTGTAGTAAGTTTTAGGATCAAATAGTTTGAGTCTTCCAACTTCGTTCTTTTCAAGATTATTTTTGGCAATTCAGAGTTGATATTCCATATGCATTTTAGAATGGGTTTTCTATTTATTAAAAAATCATGCTGGATTTTGATAGAGAATACATAGAATCTGTGTATTGCTTTGGATGATGTTGTCATCTTATCAATATTAAGTCTTCCAATCTATGAACAAGAGATGACTTTCCATTTAATTATGTCTTCTTTAATTTCTTTCAGAAATGTTTTGTAGATTTCCTGTAAAAGTCTTTTGCTCCTTGGTTAAGTTAATTTTTAAATATTCTGTTATTTTTGATGCTGTTGTAAATGGAATTCTTTTCTTAATTTTCTCCTTGGATTGTTCATTTTAAGTGTATATAAATGCAACTGATTTTTTTGTGTGTTGATTTTGTATCCTGTATTGTTTAGAATGGGTTTTCTATTTATAAAAACATCATGCTGGATTTTGACGGAGAATACGTAGAATCTGTGGATTGCTTTGGATGATGGTGTTATCTTATCAATAGTAAGTCTTCCAATCTATGAACAATTACCCTTAGACTGGGTAGTTTATAAAGAAAAGAAATTTATTTCTTGCAGTTCTGGAGGATGCAAAGTCCAAGGTCAAGATGCTGGCATTGGTGTCTGGCAACGGCTGCTCCTTGCTTCCAAGATGGCATCCTGTTGCTGTGTCCTCACGTAGTGGAAGGTGGAAGGACGAGAGAGTGCTCCTTTCAACCTTGAGAGCTTTTGTAAGGGTGCTAGTCCCATTCAAGAGGGTATAACCCTAATGACTTAACCACTTCCCAAAAGCCATACCTCTTAATACTGTTGCATAGAAGATTAAGTTTCAAAATGAATTTTGCAGAGGGCACCATCATTCAAACCATAGCAATGATCTTTATCATATTGAGGTAGTTTCTTCCTGTTACTACTTTGTTAAAATTTTTTTTACCATGAAAGGGTATTGGATTTTGTCAGATGCTTTTTCTCTATCAGTTGAGATGATCAAGTGGTTTTTGTCTATTAATGTATATTACATTGTTTGAGTTTCATATATTGAACCATCTTTGTATTTCAGGAATAAATATCACTTAGTCAAGGTGTATAATCCTTTTTAAGATATCGCTGATTTCAGTTTACCTAGTATTTTTTTTTTTTTTAGAATTTGCCATCAATATTCATAGGAATATTGGTTTGTTATTTTTCTGTAGTGTCTTTTCTGGTTTTGATATTGGGGGAATGCTGGCCTCATATCCTGAGTTAGAAAGAATTCTCTCTTCTTCAATTTTTAGGAATACTTTAAAAAAGATTGGTGTAAACTCTCTTTTAAACATTTGGTAGAATTCACCAGTGAAGCAGTCTGTTCCAGGGCATTTCTTTGTTGGGAGATTGTTTATTACTGACTCAATTTCCTTATTATAGACTTATTCATATTTTATATCTTTTCGTGATTCACTCTTTTTTTTTGGGACAGAGTCTCACTCTGTTGCCCGGGCTAGAGTGAGTGATGTGGCGTCAGCCTAGCTCATAGCAACCTCAAACTCCTGGGCTCAAACGATCCTTCTGCCTCAGCCTCCCAAGTAGCTGGGACTACAGGCATGTGCCACCATGCCCGGCTAATTTTTCTATATATATATTTTTAGCTGTCCATATAATTTCTTTCTATTTTTAGTAGAGACGGGGTCTTACTCTTGCTCAGGCTGGTCTTGAACTCCTGAGCTCAAACAATCCGCCCGCCTCGGCCTCCCAAAGTGCTAGGACTACAGGCGTGAGCCACCACGCCCGGCCTATTATTCACTCTTGGTAGGTTGTGTATTTCTAAAAATTTGTCTATGTCATCTAGGTTATCCAATGTCTTGACATACAAATGTTCATAGTATTCTAATTCTTTCATTTCTTTAAAATTGTTAGTGAGATCTCCACTTTCATTTCTAATTTTAATAATTTGAGTATTCTGTCTTTTTCCCATCAATTTAGCTAATTGTGTGTCAATTTTATTGATCTTTTGAAAGAACCAACTTTTGGTTTTGCTAATTTTCTCTATTGTGTCTCTAGTATCAACTTTATCTCTACTCTGATCTTTATCATTTCTTTTCTTCTACTAGATTTGGCTTTTGTTTGCTCATCCTTAAGGTATAAAGTTAAGTTATTGATTTGAGATCTTTCTTTTTTGTTTTGTTTTTTGTTTCTGAGACAGAGTCTCACTCTGTTGCCCGGGCTAGAGTGCTGTGGTGTCAGCCTAGCTCACAGCAACCTCAAACTCCTGGGCTCAAGCAATCCTTCTGCCTCAGCCTCCCAGTAGCTGGGACTACAGGCATGCACCACCATGCCTGGCTAATTTTTTCTGTATATTTTTAGCTGTCCAGATCATTTCTTTCTATTTTTAGTAGAGACAGGGTCTCGCTCTTGCTCAGGAGTTTGAGGTTGCTGTGAGCTAGGCTGACACCATGGCACTCACTCTAGCCTGGGGGCAACAAAGCGAGACTCTGTCTA
>CM052436.1:175195025-175211322 GCA_028533085.1 Varecia variegata
CTTCTAACTCTAGTTCTCTTGCTGTTTCCACCACATCTGCAGTGACTTTCTCCACTGAAGTCTTCAATATCTCAAAGTCATCTATGAGGGTTGGAATCAACTTCTTCCAAACGCCTGTGAATGTTGATATTTTGAACTCCTCCATGAATCACAAATGTTCTTGATGGCATCTAGAATGGTGAATGCTTTTTAGAAGGTTTTCAATTTACTTTGCCCAGATCTATCAGAGGAATCACTATCTACGGCACCTATAGCTTTACAAAAAGTATTTCTTGGCCGGGCGCAGTGGCTCACGCCTGTAATCCTAGCACTCTGGGAGGCCGAGGCGGGCGGATCGTTTGAGCTCAGGAGTTCGAGACCAGCCTGAGCAAGAGCGAGACCCCGTCTCTACTAAAAAAAATAGAAAGAAATTATATGGACAGCTAAAAATATATATATAGAAAAAATTAGCCAGGCATGGTGGCGCATGCCTGTAGTCCCAGCTACTGGGGAGGCTGAGGCAGTAGGATCACTTAAGCCCAAGAGTTTGAGGTTGCTGTGAGCTAGGCTGACGCCACGGCACTCACTCTAGCCCGGGCAACAGAGTGAGACTCTGCCTCAAAAAAAAAAAAGAAAAAAAAAAAAAGAAAAAAAAAAGTATTTCTTGAAAGTAGAAATTACTATTTGATCCACAGGCTACAGAATTGATGTCGTATCAGCAGGCAGGAAAATAGCATTAATGTCATTGTACATCTCCATCAGAGCTCTTGGGTGACTAGGTATGTTGTCAACAAGCAGTAATATTTTGAAAGGAATCTTTTTTTCTGAACAGTAGGTCTCAACAGTGGGTTTAAAATATTCAGTAAACCATGCTGTAGACAGATGTGCTCTCATCCAGGCATTGTTGTTGCATTTCTAGAGCACAGGTAGACTAGCATTTTTTCTTTTTTTTTTTTGGTCTCGAACTCCTGACCTCAAGCAATCCTGCCCCCTCAGCCTCCTGAGTAACTGGGACTATAGGCATGAGCCCCCACACCTGGCTAGATTTAGCATTTTTTTTTTTTTTTGAGGTAGAGTACCGCTCTGTCACCCTGACTAGAGTGCCATGGCATCAGCCTAGCTCACAGCGACCTCAAACTCCTGGGCTCAAGCAATCCTTCTGCCTCAGCCTCCCCAGTAGCTGAGACTACAGGCATGCGCCACCATGCCCGGCTAATTTTTTCTATATATTTTTAGTTGTCCAGCTAATTTCTTTCTTTTAGTAGAGACAGGGTCTCACTCTTGCTCAGGCTGGTTTCAAACTCCTGAGCTCAAATGATCTGCCTGCCTCGGCCTCCCAAAGGCGTGAGCCACCCCGCCCGGCCTTAGCATAATTTTTAAATGCCCTAGAATTTTAGGAATAGTACATGAACATTGGCTTCAACTAAATGTCACCAACTGCATTAGCCCCTAACAAGAAAATCACCCCTCCCTTTTGAAACTTTGAAGCCCGGCACTGGCTTCTCCTCTCTAGCTAGGAAAGTCCTAGATGGCATCTTCTTCCAATAGAAGGCTGTTTCATCTACATTAAACGTCTGTTGTGTAGTGTAACAAACTTCATCAATGACCTTAGCTAGATCTTCTCGATAATTTGCTGCAGCTTCTGCATCAGCACTCGCTGCTTCAACTTGTACTTTTACGTTATGGAGAGAGCTTCCTTCCTTAAACCTCATGAACCAACCTCTGTTAGCTTCAAACTTTTCTTCTGTAGCTTCCTCCCTTCTGTCGGCCATGATAAAGTTGAAGAGAGTTAGGGCTTTGCCCTGGATTAGGCTTTGGCTTAAGGGAATATTGTGGCTGGTTTGATCTTCTACACAGACCACTCAAACATTCTCCATATCAGCAATAAGACTGTTTTTCTTTCCTATCATTCATATGTTCAATGGAGTAGCACGTTTAATTTCCTTCAAGACCCTTTCCTTTGCATTCACAACTCGGCAACGTGTTTGGCACAAGAGGCCTAGTGTTTGGCCTATCTCAGCTTTTGACATGCCTTCCTCACTAAGTTTAACCATTTCTAGCTTCTGATTTACAGTGAGGGCTATGTGACTCTCTCTTCACTTAAACATTTAAAGGCTATTGACCGGGCATAGTGGCTCATGCCTGTAATCCTAGCACTCTGGGAAGCTGGCAGGAGGATTGCTTGAGCTCAGGAGTTTGAGACTAGCCTGAGCAAGAGCAAGACCCTGTCTCTACTAAAAATAGAAAAATTAGCCGGGCATGGTGATATGTGCCTATAGTTCCAGCTACTCAGGAGGCTAAGGCAGGAGGATTGTTTGAGCCTAGGAGTTTGAGGTTGCTGTGAGCTAGGTTGATGCCATGGCACTCTACTCAGGGCAATGGAGTAAGACTCGGTCTCAAAAAACAAACAAACAAACAACAAAAAAAAAAACACTTAGAGGCCTTAGAGGCTATTATAGGTTTTCTAACTGGCCAAATTTCAATATGGCTGTGTCTCAAGGTATAGCAAAGCCCAAGGAAAAGGCAAGAGGTTGGGGAATGGCTGGTTGCTGGAGCAGTCAGAACACAAAACATTTGTTGATTAAGTTTATCATCTTATATGGGTGTGGTTCATGGTGCCCCCAAACAATTATAATAGTAACATCAAAGATCACTGATAACAGATCTCCATAACAAATATAGCAATAATGAAAAATTTGAAATATTGTGAGAATTACCAAAATATGAGACAGAGACACAAAGTAAGCACATGCTGTTCGGAAAGTGGTGCCAATAATTGTGCTCAAAGCAAGATTGACACAAACCTTCAATTTGTAAAAATACAATATTGGTGAAGCACAATAAAACAAAGTGCAATAAAATGAGGTATTCCTGTATTTTGCTCTCACATATTCATGCTTTAGATCTACAGTGCATCCCTTCTAGGTTTATAGATGGGGTTTTTTTTCTTTCTTTTTTTTTTTTTTAAACATGAGGTCTTGCTCTAGCACCCAGGCTAGAGTGTAGTGGTGCAATCATAGCTCATTGCAGCCTCAAACTCCTGGGCTCAAGTGATCCTCCTGCCTCAGCCTCCCTAAGTAGCTGGGACTATATATGTATACCACTATGCCTGGCTCAATTTTTTATGTTTTGTAGAGACAGTATCTGGCTTTGTTGCTCAGGCTGGTCTCAAACTCCTGGGCTCAAGAGATCCTCCCACCTTGGCCTCCCAAAGTGCTGGGATCACAGGCATGATTTTAGGTGGGGGACTGGATCATGTTTTTTTATCTGTTCTGCAAATCTATGCCTTTTCATTAGTGAGTTTAATCCATTTATACTTACAGTAATTACTGATAAGGAAGGATGTACTTATGCCACTTTGCTATTTGTTTGCTATAGGTCTTACAGCTTTTTTCTTCCTCATTTCTTCCATTAGTGCTTTCTTTTGTGTTTAGTAGATTTTTCTGTAGTGACATATTTTGATTCTCATATTTCCTTTAGTGTATATTCTATGGATGTTTTCTTTGCAAATATAATGGGATTACATATAAAACCTTAAAATTATAATTATATAGTTTGAGTTGATAAAAATTTATCTTCAATCACACAAAAACTCTACTACTATAAAGCTCCCCCTTTTATGTATTAATATGTATCTTCATACAATTTTGTTCCTACTAACATAGATATATAATTATTTTTATGCATTTGTCTTTTAAATCCTGTAGAAAATAAAAAGTGGATTTACAAACCAAGATTACAACAATACTGGCTTATATTTTTCCATGTATTTATTGGTGTTGTTTATATCTTCATATGACTTAAAGGTTACTGTCTAGCATTCTTTTATTTCAACCTCAAGAACTCCCTTTACCATTCTATAGGGCAAATCTAGTGGTAATGAACTCCCTTAGCTTTTGTTTATTTGGGAATGTCTTAATTTCTGCTTCATTTTTGAAGGGCAGTTTTGCTGGTTATAGAACTCTCATTGACAGTTGTTTTTTCTTAGAGCACTTTAAATATATCATCCAATTGCCTTCTGGCCTCCAAGGTTTCTTATGAGAAATCAGCCAATAATCTTCGAGGATCCCTTATACATGACAATTCACTTCTCTCTGGTTTCTTTCAACATTTCTCTCATTGTGTTTGGCTTTCAGTTATTTGATTATAGTCTTCACGTGGATCTCTTTGGGTTTATTCTATTTGGAGTTTGAGTTTCTTGAATTTGTAGGTTCCTATATTTTGCCAAATTTGGGGAGTTTTCAGCCATCATCTTTTCAAATAATCTTCCTGTCCCTTTCTCTCTGTCTTCTCCTCTGGGACTCTCATAATGTGTATAATGGTCTGCTTGATGGTGTCCCAGAAGTCCCTTAGGCTCTGTTTACTTCCCTTTCTTATTTTTATTTCTGTTCCTCAGACTCAGTCATTTAAATTGTCCTAATTTCAAGTGCACTGATTCTTTCTTCTGCTTGCTCAACTCTATTGTTGAAACTCTCTAAAAATTGTTTTCATTTCAGTTATTGTACTTCCCAGCTCCAAAGTTTTGGTTTAGTTCCTTTTCATAATTTCTATGTCTGTGTTGATATTCTCATTTTGTTCATATATCATTTTCTTGATTTCTTTTACTTTGTGTTTTCTCTTTGCCCCTTATGGATATTTAAGACAGTTGTCTTAAAGTCTTTGTCTAGTAAGTCCACTGTATGGGCTTCCCCAAGGATGATTACTTTGAATTAATTTTGTTCTTTTAAGTGAACTATATTGACTTTTTAAAAAATATTTTTTTGAGATGAGGTCTCACTCTGTTGCCCATGCTGGAGTACAGTGCTATGATCACACCTCATTGCAGCCTCGAGCTCCTGGGCTCAAGCAATCCTCCCTGCTCAGCCTCCTGAGTAGCTAGGACTACAGGTGCATGCCACCATGCCCAGCTAATTTTTAAAAATTTTTTTAGAGATAGGGTCTCACTATCTTGCCCAGGCTGATCTGAAATTCCTGGCCTCAAGTGATTCTCCAGCCTCAGCCTCCCAAGTAGCTTGGATTAAAGGCATGAGACACTGCTCCTGGCTGCCTTGTGACTTTAATGTGGTAACTCTGGAAATCAGGTTCTACCCCTTCCACAGGGTTTGCTCTTTTCGATTGTCGAAGGCTATAGTAATCCATTTGTTCTGAGACTTTTCCAAACTATTGTTCCAAAGACTATTTCTTGTTTTCTGTGTTCCCTTTAATCTTTGCTCCTTTAGCTAATACTCAACTAATGTTTTGTCAGAGATTTCCTTGAATGCCAGCAGCTGAAACAGACCAATAACAAGAACAAAAAAAATGGAAAGAACAGTGCTGGGGCAGTCCTTCGCCAATTAGTTAGGCTTGCTGTGAGCCTAGAGATAAGCCTGAGGTGAAGTCTTAAGGTCTTTTCAGATCTTTTATGAGCATCTTGTCTGGGCATGCATGTGGCTTAATAAATTTCCCCATATGCACAGCTTCTTTTGAAGTCATAATTTTGCAAAGAGTTTCACCCTCATTTCTCCTCTGGGATTTAGATGGTCTATTGTATTTCTCCACCCATACTTTCTTGCCCCAGGCAACTGTTAGTTTGAGGTTCCCTTGTTGCTTTTGTGAGCACTGCCTGCTGCCTGCATTCTGAGTTATGCAAGGTAGAGACCAACAAGTCAGTTCTTCAGGTATCCCCGAGCCAGGTTAGAACAGATCTGCACAATAATTTACAAATAAGTTCTGCCCTTTTCCCTCTGGTCAAGGGAGAGAACTTGGAATCTGGCTGCTGTTGCTCAAGAGCAAGACCTCCACCATACCAGGTAGGGGGTGGGACAAGAGCAATTAGAGATGTTACAAAAATTTTCCTACCTTTTTTTAAGACGACTCTTTCATGAATGAGCATTGGCTTGGTCAGTGTAAGCCTTTGGTCGTTTCCCAGAGCTCCTGCAAAGTTGGTTCAAACAACTTCTAGTTGTTTTCTTGATCTTCCTACATGTGACAAGAGCTTTGAGCTTCCTATTCCACCATTTTGCTGAGATCACCCCTTTATCTTATTTTGTTATCTCATTATAGATTCCTTAACCTCTTGTAGCTCTAATTTATGTTCTTATTTTATAGAGATTGCTCCTTTGAGTTTTATAAGTCATGGCAATATATTTGGTCAATTCCTGAGCAACTTTTTTCTGGTAAGGGCTCTTCACTGGCCTTTTTTTTCCCCCTGTTATTTTCCTCCTTTTCTCTTGTGGGTATTTGTACAGCTCTTTTGCCATTTCTTTTTTTATTACCATTACTTATCTTTGAATGATGTGAGTTCTTTCTGGTGCTATTTGCATAAGGAATATGTGGGAAAAGGGTTAGGACATAATCTAGGACGTTAGGAATTCTTCACATGACATAAGGTTCATGGTTAGTGAATTATTTTAGCCTTTACTTCTCCTCAGCCAACCCAGATTGACACTGCTCATACATGGGAGTCTTTCCTCATCCCTCATCCTCCCCAGCTTTACTGATAGGCTGGTTCTACCAATAAGGATCCTCAGTGATTTCTCATTCAGTCCCATTGTAACACAGGGAATGGCCTGGAAAAAATGGCAAAAATATTTTGTGTCTCTAAAGCCAGCATCCCTGCCTCAGGCCAGTGGTTGGGAGGGGCTGGGTAAGTCCTTTGTTTATTTGTGCAATAGAAGATGGCCCAGCCCTACTTCCTAAAGGGAGATCCTGGGCAGAGGTCATGTGAGTATCTTCAGTGGAGATAGGATGATCAGAATTATCAACTCTAATTGTCTGAGCTGAGAACACATCCTTTAAAAGCTCTGTATTTCTGCAAATGTTCAGGAAAAATTTGGATTTTGAGATGAGAAGTTCTGCCATTTTTTCTCCTTTGCTGGTAAAGTAAACACTCTTTCCTTCCTCCTCAAACTGCTTGTCCTTCCAAATTTATATATCCAAATAGACATCAATCTTAAGTTCCAGAGTTGTGTATCCAAATGCTTACTCAACATATCCACTTTGATATCTTATACACACGTCACTTAACATGTACATACTGAACCATTGATCTTTGCCCTCAGGTCCTGTGTCCACAGCCTTTCCTATCTCGGCACATGGTGATCTCATCCTTGCAGATTGTCAAGCCAAAAGCCTTGGAGTCAGCCTTGGTGGTCTCCTAATCTCATACCCCATTGCCAACCCATCTGCATATCTTTTTGGTTTCATCTTCAAAACGTCTAGAATTCACTCACTTCTCTTTTTTATTTATTTATTTATTTATTTATTTTTTTCTTCATATCAGTAAACTTGACCCATAGAATTCACTCACTTCTCATCTCCACTGCTGCCCCCCTACCCCCACCCCGGAGCAAGCCACCACTATCTCTTCTCTGAATCATTAAAATAGCCTCCTAACTTGTTTGCTTCTACTGTTACCCACTATGGTCTATTCTCTACCCAGTTGCCAGAGTGATGATTTAAAATGTAAATGAGATTGCACCAGCCCTCTTCTGAAAACCCTGCAGTGGTCCATATTTTCATTCAGAGTAAAAGTCAAAATGCTTCCCATGTTCTAAATGATTTGGCCCCACCATTACCTCTCTGATCCCATATCCTACCACCCTCTTTCCTGATCACTACTCTCTAGCCACACTGCCTTCCTTATTGTCCCCCAAACATATCAGGCATGGCCCCTCCATGGACATTTGAGCTGGCTGTTCCCTTTGTCTGAAACACTCTTCTCCCAGACATCCATATGGCTCCTTCCTTGGCTTTTTCATGTCTTTGCTCAAATACCACATTCTCAATGAGGACTACCTTGACCATCATATTCATAATTGAAATCTGACTTCTCCTCATGCCACCCTGGCACTCCCTATCCTTCTACCCTCTTCTACTTCCAGCGGGGCGGGGGTGGGAGGCGGTAAAGGAACCATTTTGAAATTCATCAGAGCACTCTGTTCTTCTCAATCAAGTTTGCTCTAGGGAGAAACTAGTCAACCAGAGTGTAGCCTGCTGGGGTTTTATCAGAGCCTAACTGACCTGGGGAAAGGAAATACTTAATTCCAACCAGCTCTAGCCATCCTGTCCCACCTAAGTGAGGAGAAAAAACATGAGGAACACTTGTTAAATTCACAGTCCAGAGGCATAGGCTCACTAAAAGACTGAGACCTAATCACAGGTCTATAGAATGCTTCCCCTCCCCCACCTTACCACCACATTACTAAAGGTTGATTTACAGCAGTTACTTTTGCCCAGTATAGCATGTCCAGCTACCAAGAAAAAAATTATAATGTATACTAAAAGGCAAAAAACACAGTTTGAATACAGAGCAAGCATTAGAACCAGACATGACAGGCATGGGGTACTTATCAGATAGGGAATTTAAAATAAATATGATTAATATGCTAAAGGCTCTAATGGATAAAGTAGACAGCAAGCAAGAAAAGATGGGCAATGTAAGCGAAAAGATGGAAATTCTAACAAAGAACTAAAAATAAATGCTAGAGATCAAAAACACTATAAAAGAAATGAAGAATGCCTTTGATGGGCTTATTAGTAGACTGAACATGACTGGGGAAAGAATCTCTGAGACTGAAGGTACATTAATAGAAATCTCCAAAAGTGAAAAGCAAAGAGAATAAAGCCTGAAAAAAAAACAGAACAGAATATCCAAGAACTGTGGGACAATTACAAAAGATATAACGTATGTACAATGGAAATACCAGAAGGAGAAGAAAGACAAAAAGGAACAGAGAAATATTTGAAAAAATAATAACTGAGAATTTCACCAAAATTAATGTCAGACACTAAACCACATATCTGGGAAATTCAGAGAACATCAAGCAGGATAAATGCCAAAACACAAAGAAAACAAACAATAAAAAAACAAAAAATGGGGCCGGATGTGGCGGCTCATGCCTATAATCTTAGCACTCTGGGAGGCCGAGGTAGATGGATCCTTTGAGCTCAGGAGTTCAAGACCAGCCTGAGCAAGAGCGAGACCCCATCTCTACTAAAAATAGAAAGAAATTAGCTGGACAACTAAAAATATCTAGAAAAAATTAGCCAGGCATGGTGGCACATGCCTGTAGTCCCAGCTACTCGGGAGGCTGAGGCAGAAGGATTGCTTGAGCCCAGGAATTTGAGGTTGCTGTGAGCTAGGCTGACACCACAGCACTCTAGCCCAGGCAACAGTGAGACTCTGTCTCAAAAAAAAAAAAAAATTGAGGAGCATTAAATAACGATAAAGGGATCAGTTCTCCAAGAAGACATAACAAGTCTCAATTTGTATGCACCAAACAATAGAGCATCAAACTACATGAGGCAAGAGCTGACAGAACTGCAAAGAGAAATAGATGAATTCAGTATTATAGTTGGAGACCTCAACACCCCTTTATCAGAAATGGACAGGTCCATTAGGCAGAAAATCAGTAAGGGCATAGTTGAACTCAACAACCATCAATCAACTGAAAATAACTGACAACTACAGACTACTTCATCCAACTACAACAGAGTACACATTCTCTCAAGCTCACATGGAATGTTCACCAAGATAGGGACCATATTCTGAACCATAAAACACATCTTAACAAATTTAAAAGGATAGAAGTCATACAATGTCTATTCTCAGATAACAATGAAACTAAACTAGAAATAAGTAACAAAAAGGATAATTGGAAATCTTCAAATATGTGGAGGTTAAATAACCCACCTAAATAGCACATGGATCAAAGAAGAAATCTCAAGAGAAATTTTTAAATATTATGAACTAAATAAAAATGAAAACACCAATTATCAATATTTATGGGATATGATGAGAGCAGTCCTTAGAGGGAAATTTTATAACTGAATGCATATATTAGAAAAGAAGGAAGGTCAAAAATCAATCATCAAAGTTTTCAGCTTAGGAAATTAGAAGAGTAAATTAAATCCAAAGTAAACAAAAAGAAACAAATAATAAAAATTAGGGCCAAAATTAAAGAAATTGAAAACAGGAAATCAATAGAAAATATCAATAAAACTAAAAGCTGGTTTTTAAAAAGATAAATAAAATTGATAAGGCTCTATCCATGCTAACTATGAAATAAAAAGATAGAGGATGCAAATTACTAATATCAGAAATGAAAAAGGTGACATCACTACAGATCCCATATATACTAAAAGGATAATAAAATAATACTATGAAAAATTCTATGCCCACAAATTTGATAACCTAGATAAAATGGACCAACTCAATAAAAGACACACTCTGCCAAAACTCACACAAAAAGAAATAGACAATATGAATAGCCCTACATATATATTTTAGAGAAATTGGGTCAGTAATTGACAACCATCTAAAACAGAAAGCACCAGGCCCAGATGGCTTCACTGGTGAATTCTACCAAACATTTAAGGAAGAAATTCTAACAATTCTCTATAATCTCTTTCAAAAGATAGAAGCTAATGGAATACTTTCTAACTCACTGTATGAGGTCAACATCACCCTAATACCCAAACCAGACAAAGGCATTATAAGAAAAGAAAACTACAGACTAATATCTCTCATAATCATAAATACAAAATTTCCAACAAAGTACTAGCAAATCAAATCCAACAATGTATGAAAAAAATTATATATCATAACCAAGTGTGATTTATTTTAGGTATTCAAAGTTTGTCTAACATTTGAAAACCAATTAATGTAATCCATCACATCAACAGATTTTAAAAAATACATATAAATAGATACAGAATGCATTTGACAAAATCCAATACTCATTTGTGATAAAAACTCTCAGTAAACTAGGGACAGAGGGAACTTTCTCAACTTGATAACGAATATCTATTAAAAAAAACCCTGCAGTTAACATCATACTTAATGGTGAGAAACTGGAACCTTTCCCAGTAAGATCAGGAACAAAGCGAAGATGTCCCATCTAACCACTCCTTTTCAACATCATACTGGAAGTCCTAGCTATTGCAATAAGATAAGAAAACAAGACCGGGCACGGTGGCTCACGCCTGTAATCCTAGCACTCTGGGAGGCTGAGGCGTGAGGATCGCTGGAGGTCAGGAGTTCGAGACCAGCCTGAGCAAGAGCAAGAGCGAGACCCCGTCTCTACTAAAAAAATAGAAACAAATGATCTGGCCAACTAAAAATATATAGAAAAAATTAGCCGGGCATGGTGGCACATGCCTGTAGTCCCAGCTACTCGGGAGGCTGAGGCAGTAGGATCGCTTAAGCCCAGGAGTTTGAGGTTGCTGTGAGCTAGGCTGACGCCACGGCACTCACTCTAGCCCGGGCAACAGAGTGAGACTCTGTCTCAAAAAAAAAAAAGAAAAAAGAAAACAAAATAAAATATATACAGATTGTGAAGGAAGACATAAAACTGTCTTTGTTAGCAGACGATATGATTGTTTACATAGAAAATCTTTTTTTTTTTTAATTTTTTGAGATGGGGTCTCACTCTCACTCAGGCTGGTCTCGAGCTCCTGAGCTCAAGCGATCCTCCCGCCTCAGCCTCCCAAGTGCTAGGATTACAGGCAGTGCAGGGCTTTGTGCTGAAAAGGTGGCCACCAGAGGTCTGTGTGCCATTGTCCAGGCAGAGTCTCTGTGTTACAAACTCCCAGGATGGCCTGTTGTGCAGAGGACCTGCTGTGGTGTGCTGCAGTTCATCATGAAGAGTGGGGCCAAGGGCTGGGAGGTCATGGCATCTGGGAAGTCCCGAAGACAGAGGGCTAAATCCATGAAATTGTGGATGGCCTGATCCACAGTGAGAGCCTGTTAACTGCTACATTGTCACCATTGTGCACCATGTACTGCTTAGACATGGTATGCCAGGCATCAAAGTGAAGATCATGCTGCCCTGGGACCAAACTAGTAAGACTGGCCCTAAGAAGCCCCTGCCTGACCACGTGAGCATCGTGGAATGCGAAGATGACAAACTGCCTGCCACCCCCATCTCAGAAACCAGAAGCTGGAAAAGCAGAGTTGCCTGCCATGCCCCAGCCGGTCCCCACAGCATAGCGAAATCTCCTTGGCAGCTGTGTCTGGAGTCTGGATGTTGTTCTGTTAAACACCTCTAATAAAATTTCGTACAAAGAGAAAAAAAATAGACAAAACAAGCATAAAGCAGGCTAATATGGGGACAGAAAGATAGAGCACTATGTTCCCATAACTACTAGAAGTTAAATGGCACACAAAAAACATGCCAGCTCCTCTGATCATTCTGGTATGAATCCTGATCCATGCTTTTTTTACGGTTCAAAAACAAGTTTTTTCTTCAGAGGTGGTCTGTAGTAAGTAAGGGTTAATCCTCTCCCAGGCCCACAGTGCTATTATAGGTACTTTAAAAAACCTTTTTCCTGGTGAGGGAAAGGGTCATTCGTTCTCATGCAGCTGCGCTGTCAGCCAGCAGGACAGACAAATCTTGAATTTGGTGGATTCCAAACATCATCATCATCCCCCTCGTCATGGACAGCAAATACTCAGCGAGGGCAGGGAATGCGTCTTTGTTCTCTGTGTCCCCAGAGCCTAGCAGGGTGCCCTGTCTATGTTTGTTGAGCAAAGATAAAGAATATGCTATCAAGGAGGTAACAATGGACAGTGAATTTTAACACTTGGTATAACACATCCTAGACTGGACAAATCAGATTAAAATAATTTACATTTTCAAGCATTTTAAAACATTGGGGTATTATTTACACAAGTAAAAGTACAAATTTTTTTTTTTTTTTTGCAAGGCAAGCATGAAACAAAGTTTACTGAGGAAGGACAAGATAGGCTGACAGAGCAAGAGCAAGATACATTCGCCATAGATGAAGAAGGGGCACCCCCCGACCCCCATCCTATCAAGAGGGGCCAGTACAAATCTTAAATGTACGGCTTAATGAACTTTAACAAATGAATACCTCTGTGAAGCCACCACCAAGAGCACAATGTGGTGTATTTCTAGCACCCCCAGAAGGCTCCTTTATGTCCCCTCTTAGCACCAATCTTGATTTGTATCATCTTAGACTAATTTTGCCTGGTTTTGAACATCATATAAATGGAATCATAGTGTGTTCTCTTTTGTGTCTGTCCTCTTTCACTTAATATTATGCCTGTGAGATTCATCCACGCTATTGCATGTACCAGTAGTTTGTTCTTTTTCAGGGCTGGGTAGTGTTTTGTAATGTTAACATACCAAAATTTATATGCCTGTTCTGATAATGGACTTTTGAGAGGCTCCCAGTTTAGGCTGTCATAAATACAGCTGCTACAAACATTTTTATACATATCTTTTCTAAAAATTATTTTAATTTCTCTTTTTGACTTTTTTGGTGTGCAATTCTATGAATTTTAGCACGTGTATAGATTTATATAACCACCATAATGATAAAGATTCCATTAGACTGGTGTCGTGGTGCATGCCTCTAGTCCCACCTACTCGGGAGGCTGAGGCAGGAGGATTATTTGAGCCCAGGAGTTTGAGGTTGCAGAGAGCTATGATGACGCCACTGCACTCTAGCACTTTAGCAAAACTCTGTCTCAAAAAAAAAAAGGAAAAAAAAAAAAAACAGCTACAGTTGCATCACACCAAAAACTCCCTCTTGCTAACTAACCCTTTAGAGTCACACTATCCCTTCACCCTTAATCTCTGATAACCACTGTTACAAAAGCCCAGTTCCCTCGCCCCAAGGCAGACAGATTCACAATGTTGCAAATTATACCTCAGAGCTCCCTGGGAGAACAGACTGAGACAGGACTTCACCCATCTTCCATTACTATAGTTTTTGTCTTTTCAAGAATGTCATATAGACAGAATCATAGTATATAACCATTGGAGACTGGCTTCTTTCACTAAGATAATTGTCAATAGTACAGTCATGCACCACCATAATGATGTTCCAGTCAACAATGGATTGCATATATGATGGTGTTCCCATAGGATTATAATACTGTATTTTTGCTGTACTTTTTCTATGTTTAGCTATGTTTAGATACACAAATACTTACCATTGAGGTACTGAATGCCTACAGTATGCAGTACAGTAACCTGCGGCACAGGTTTGTAGCCTGGGAGCAACAGGCTATACCAGATAGCCTAGGTATGTAGTAGGCTATACCATCTACATTTGTGTAAATACACTATATGATATTTGCACAATGATGAGACAAAATTGCCTAATGATGCATTTCTTAGAACATATCACCATCATTAAGAAATGCATGACTGTGCAATCCTTTTTACTGTTAACATGATTATGTCTTTTGATCAACATAAGCACTCCTTTCTATTGGGTATAGTCACAGTGGTGGAATTGCTTGATCAGAGGGTCTTTACATGTTTTACTCTAGTAGGTACAACCAAATAGTTTTCCAAAGTGGTTGAGCCAGAAATGTAAGAGAGTTCCAATTGCACTCTGTCTTCACCAACATTTAGGAAGCATTCTGGTCAGTGTGTGTGTAACATTTTAGCCTTTCTTGTAGGTGTGCATGGAAATTAGATTGTGAGGCTTGGATAAATCATAAAAAGAATTAGTCATCTTCTGTAGCAGATGCTGTTAGTGCCCTGCCCAGACCCCCTGGCATCCCTTCTGCTGCCCCCAGCTGCTGCAGATGCTGCGGCTAAGGCTCACTCCACAGCTTTATTCAGTGCTTGCCCTTGCGCAATGGTGCTGCCAGGAAGTTTTCATCCCCCCTCCCCATGCCCCCCAAACACACACACAGACACACACACACACACACACACACACACACACACGCTCACACACAAACTGGGGTGGGTGGTCTCAGCCAAAGGCTGACTGTTATGGGGTACAAAAGCCCAGTGCCCTTGCCTCAAGGCAGACAGATTCACAATGTTGCAATTTGTACAGAGCTCCCTGTGAGATCAGACTGAGACAGGATTTCACCTGAAACCACATCCATGTCTGGCTTTTCCCCCTGGCCCAGCCTTCTCCCCTCACTCCCTCACAAGGCCTCCCTATGTGCACTCCCCCAGCAAAGCGTTTTCACAAGCATCCCCCGTTTCAGCTCTGTTGCTAGGGAAACTGACCCAGGACACCTATGCAGTATCCATTTCTCCATCTTCCTTCAGCAATGTCTCTGCTTTCCACCTCCAGACTGTCTAGTCAGAAAAACATCTGACTGCAGCTAACCGAGAATGTGATAAGCAATAGCTTAAACAAGCAACTGTTTGTTTTTTCCTTAAGCAACTTTAGCCTCAACATGACAAGTGTCAGTTCAGGTGCAGGTTTCCAGGCAGAGCCATGAGATAATTGAAATCACCCTTGACCATCCTCTGGCCCTTACGGCCCCTGCCTCCCACGTGGTCCCTCCTTCTAGTTTATCCCCCCAACCTGGACCCAGGGATCTCTTTTCAAGCGATCCTCCTGCCTTAGCCTCCCAGTAGCTGGGACTACTGGCCTGCGCCAAGACACCTGACTGGGTGATCTCTGCACGCTCACTCCAGTCCTTTCCAAATAGCGCCCCCTGAGAACTTTCAGGTTCCTGGAGTGCTTCAAAGACTCTGCACACATAAATTCATATTTTATGCCAAACAATAGACATTTTTAAATCCTGACATTTTTATCACTAGGCTTTTCAAGACATCTCTCTAGTTACTTCTTCCTCATGGGAAGTACTCAGATAAACACATTCATGCTCAGATGTTAATGACATTCTTTAATTTTTTGGTTCAATTCGTGTATATGGGGGGCCTGACTCAGGCTCTGAATTAGGTACGGTGGTTACAAATATGAATACTATATTGGCCTCTCTTTTAAAGACCCTATGTGTATATGTATCCTTGCATTTTCTACTCTTTATGGTAACTGTCAGTTTGCTTCCTTATTTTGTCCAATAGACAGTAAGCTTCTTGAAGTCAAGAACTGTGTTTTATCTCTGTGCTTCTAACTAGCATAGTGCCTGGAACACACCATACATGTTTGTGGAGAACAGTATGACAGAAAGGGATGAGGGAGGATAGAGAGAGAAAGAGGCAGGAAGGGAGGAAGGTGGGGTAGAATAAGATGGTCACCAATTCTTTGCAGTTTTCCCCACTAAATGGAGGCTGTTTCCGCTCCCATTAAATATCAGCTGAACTTGCGACTTTCTCTGACGATAGAATGCAGCATACAGGACAATGGCCCAGCTCCAGACCTAAGCCTCCAAAAGGCCTGGCAGCTTCTGCTTTTGCTCCCTGGGAAGCCAGCTCCATGTAAGGAGTCCAACTACCCTGGGACGACCATGCTGTGAGGAAGCCCAATATAACTTCATGGAGAGGCTACATGGAAGAGAACTGAAGAACCCCACCAACAGCAGGGACTGAGGCCTAGATATATGACCCCATACGAATTGTTCTAGCCAGACCTCCACTATGTGAGCCAT
>CM052436.1:175211822-175250701 GCA_028533085.1 Varecia variegata
GTGTAGAGGAACCGTCTACACAGGGCTAACAAGAATTACATGCCGGAATTGCTTAAGATATTTTTCAGCTCCTGAATTCCAGCAGAACAGTGCCAGCCAATTTGAAGGCCCCCACATAAGAACGGAATCAGCTTGAGGGTGTAGTTTCCTCGTCTCCCTGTCCCATGACTCCACCCTGAACTCTTCAACCAATCAAGGATCCCCACACCTTGGCCCACTACAGACCCTTTGAAATCCCTAGCGCCAAACTCCTCGGGGAGGCAGATTTGAGGTTTCCTCCCATCTCCTCGGTGGATGGCCTTACCCTGCACCCCGGTGTCTAGAATACTGACTTGCTGCAAGCACAGGGCAACAAACCTGTTGTGGTTGCAGAGGATGCCTCAGAGTTATCCTGACAGAGGTGAAAGGAAGCTGCAGTGTTTACGCACTAACTCCTTGGCTGTCATTGATACTAACTTTCAAACTTTCAACTGTCCTGTTTGCCAGCCTAGCTTGATCTTGAGGTGGGGGCGGGGGAAAGCACGCCTGCCTTCAGGCAGAGGATTTGGAGGTGTTTGCAGTAAGCAGCCCTCAGTGTGTAGGGGTCCTTGCCAAGGGGATGTGTATGGCATGCCACAGGATGCTGACAACAAATGTCCTATACCCTTCCTCTATACTATCCACCAGGAGTCTTTTCCCACAGCAGGGACTGGGGCCTTCTCTGGCCCATCTAGGCAAGACACCATTCCCTCTTCTAACAAATGAAAGAGAATATCAAGTCCATAAACATAGAAATAAAATAGTACCCAGAGCTCCTCTTAACATTAAACATACTCTATTTCACAGATACTGTCCCTGCAAAAGTAAGAAAAGTTTTGCAGGTAGAGTCCTGGGCCACAGGCTAAAGCTGTCATTGGGCAGGTTGACTCATTGGGCAGGAACAGATAAGCCGAGTTGGAGACAACTCCACCCAAACCACATGGAACAGCGTTGGGAAAGGGTAGATATCCAAACGGAACTCCAAGCTGTTACTGGGAGTGGAGTGGATGGAAGCTATACCACCCCAAACCCCCACAGATGTTGGCTGTAATGACAACTCTTTCATTTGTTGATGTACCAGATATGGGCAACATCTATGAGTGCCCTAACATGAATATGACAATTTAGCATCTTTGCATTCCCTACTTCTACCCTCTCTTTCTCCTGTTACTTTATTCTTGAATTCTTCTATTAGTTACTTTTGTAACTTTAAAAAGAAGATCTTTATTTCTTTTTCTTGATTCATTTACTGTAGTTTTTTTTTAAGTTTTTTTTTTCCTTTATTTTCAAACCCAACTACAACATAGTAATAAAGTATTTTATTTTTTAAAGTATTGTATGGTCTCCTTGCTTGGTTCTTGTTGTCTGGCTCTTATGATTTTTTTCCTTCAGAAAATTTTTTAAAAAGCTTTTTCTTCTTACTGTATACAGTAGAGAAATGTACATTACATAAGAATTAGCTGATCCTTAACAACTTGGACACTTGAAGGATCTCACTGGTAAACTGTTTGGTCCTAATGTTACCGTTAAGCTCAGCACTTGTCCTGGAGGCCACAATCAGAAGAATGAGATCAAATGGTTTAGGGAGAAGGAAAGAGAAGTTTTATTACTTTACCAGCAAAAAAGGAGGATGGAGGCTCCTGTCTGAAATGCCATTGTCCTAATAATAAGCAGAAGTGCAGAGCTTTTAAAGGGTAGGTTCTCAGCTTCAGGCAATTGCTGTTTAACCACAGTTGATGATTCTAATTGTCCTACCGCTGCTAAAGACAATCCCTTGACCTCCATCCAGGACCCCCCTCTTCCAGGTCCAGGTCTGGGCTGAGCCATCTCCTGTAACACAAAGAAGAAAGACATCACCCTGCCCCACCCAACCTGGCCTAGGCAGGGATGCAGGTTTTAGTTCTCAAAAAGGAGTGGAGGATGTTACAAAAAGGCAAAATGTTTTTGCCACTTTTTTCCAGGCCATTCCTTCTGTTACATATTCCCTAGTGTCAATATTTCCCTTCCATATCTATGGGAGAAAGGGTAACTACTCTGTTACACTAAGTCTTTTTATTAATCTTTTTTAAATTGAGTTATTATAGTTGTACATATTTTGGGGGTACATGTGATATTTTGATACATGTATACAATGTGTAATGATTAAGTCAGGGTAACTAGGATATCTTTTCTTTGTGCTGGGAACATTACAATTCTTCTCTTCTTTGTGTCAGGAACGTCACAATTCTCTTCTAGCTATTTTGAAATATACAATAAATTATTGTTAACTATAATTTCCCTCCTATACTATCAAATACTAGAACTTATTTCTTCTAACTGTATTTTTGTACCCCTTAACCAACTTCTCTTCATCCTCCCTTTCCCCTTGTAAGAAATTTTTAAAAGATAATTTTTTAAACTTTGCTTTCACTTTATTTTAGTTGTGTCTTTTTGTAAGGAGTTTGTAATTGAGTTTGAAGCAAGCTAAGAGCCCTTGTCTTTTAAATGGGAGGGGGTGTTAAAACTTCAACTCTTATTTTTAAAAAATAAATGTTATTTTTTAGGACAATGTTAAATTTACAGAAAGATTGTGGAGATAGTACAGAGAGTTCTCATATATCCTTTGCCCAATTTCCCCTATTATCAATATCTTCCATTAGTATGTACATCCATCACAACTGAGGAAGCAATATAGATATGTTATTATTAGCTAAAGTCCACATCTCATTCAGATTTCCTCAGTCTTTCCTTAATATCTCTCCTGGAACCCACATTACATTGAGTGGTTGCTTCTCCTTAGGCTTTTCTTGGCTGTTCCGGCTTCTCAGACTTTCCTTGTTTTTCATGACCTTAACAATTTTGAGGAGTACTGGCCAGGTATATTGTAGTAATTTCCTCAATTGGAATTTGTCTGATGTTTTTCTCATTATTAGACTGGGGTTATGGGTTTGGGGGCAGAAGACCACAGAGGCAAAGTACCATTTTCATCATCTTATCTAGGGTGTGTGCTATCAACATGACTCATTACTGTGGACGATGACTTTGATCACCTGGCTGAGAAGGTGTTGCAGGCTTCTCTACTGTACTCTTTGGAAGGAAGTCACTGCACAGACAACACTCAAGGAGTGGGGAGTTGTGCTCCATCTCCTGGAGGGCAGTGCAGTAGGGAGAATAATGTCCTCCCCAAAAAGTTCCACATCCTAATCTTCAGAACCTATAAAGATGCTACATTACATGCAAAGATGATTTAAGGTTCCAGATAGAATTAAGGTTGCTTCTTAACTAATTTTAAAATAGGGAGATTATCCTGTAATATCCAGATGGACCAAATGTTTTCACAAGGGTCTTTAAAAGTAGAACAGGTAGGCAGACAGAAGAGCTCCAAGTGATGGATACGAGAAGAATTCAACTTGCCATTGCTAGCTATGAAGATGGAAGGGGGCCACAGGCCAAGGAAAGCGGGAAGTCTCTAGAAGCTAGAAAAGGCAAGAACACGGATTCTCCCTTAGAGCCTACAGAAAGGAACACAGCCCTGCTGACACTTTGATTTTATCCCAATGAAACCTGTCAGACGTCTGACCTCCAGAACTGTAAGATAATAATTTTTTATTGCTTTAAGCCATTACATATATGTGATAATTTGTTACAGCAACAATAGAAAACAACATAGGCTTAGTATCTGCATTGTATTTTGGATTTCTTTTGCATAGGAGAGCTGTCTTTTCTCACCCGTTTCTTCTGACCATTGGGAAAGTTTATATTTTTGTTCTGCTGAATATATGTAATGTTACACAATATATTTAGGCTCAATTCTCTATTCCTTTAGATATTAGGTTAGATGTTAGTTTCTTACCATGAACAATGATGAAATTAGTATGCTTTTCTTCCTTCCTTTCCTCTGCCACCTAATGTTAATCAATGAAACTATCCTAGTTTTAATTTTATAAAATTAAAATATGCTCTATTGGATTCAACTTATGTACCTTCCCAAATGCACCTTTACCTTTACCCAGAGCATGAATAAAGAGCTGTGTTATTAGACCAGAAGTAAGGATGTGATTATATTAAACCATCAATAGCTCACAGTTATCAGTTAGTGGGAAAGATACTCAATTATATTTAGGTGTTTTTAGTTGTTTTTTTTTGGTTTTTTTTTTTTACAAAATACGAAGGTTTATTTCAAAAAAGATTACATTTTTTTGAACCAGGATACACAGATGCACTTAATGTAACAGTACTTTCTGTGAAAATAGGTTACATATTAATAATACTCAGAAATGCAAAGAACAATCCTTTTTTTTTTTTGTCTCATTAGCAAGAGCCAAAGAACAATCTTATTTTCTAAAAATTGTACAGCAGACTTTTTAAGCTTAAACAGCCTTCAAAATGGAGGCTGAAATTGCTTTGTGACAAGAAGTAAGTCTAGAGCCTGACACTACAGAGCTAAGGCTGCAAATTAAACCACTACCACACAGCTGCAAACTACCCTTTATATTCACAGAACATTAAACAAAATGGGTTCAGGCCGGGTGTGGTGGCTCACGCCTATAATCCTAGTGCTCTGGGAGGCTGAGGTGGGAGAATCTCTTGAGCTCAGGAGTTCGAGAACAGCCTGAGCAAGAGCGAGACTCCCATCTCTGCTAAAAATAAAAAAATTAGCCAGGCATCACGGAGTGTGCCTATAGTCCCAGCTACTCGGAAGGCTGAGGCAGGAGGATTGCTTGAGCCCAGGAGTTTGAGGTTGCAGTGAGCTATGATGATGCCACTGCCTCCAGCCTGGGTGACAGAGTGACAATCTGTCTCAAAAATAAATAAATAAAATAAACAAAATGGTTCAATCCCAGTTTTTTCAAATGGGTGTCGGTGTTGCAAGAAAAAATTTGAATGATACACAATATTATTTAAACATCTTCTCCAAAACTGAGAAAAGCAATCATATTAAATTTTTAAAAAGAAAAAAAAATGTAAAAATGACCCTTCCAGAACAAAGCATTTATCTTACCTTTCCTATAACTCTATCTCAGGGATTAAATTATTGATGTGGGGAAGTTTCTCTTTATCATATAAGTACTCTAGCTAATGAAGAAGAAATGATAGAATTAGAGCATCAGCAATCTGTAAATCCTAATGAAATAATAGATATCACAATGGTCATAACGGGCTAAAATCACAAAAAAGGGGGACAAGACATTCTGAGCCTTCTGCTGGAAGGACTCAACACCACCTGATGCATCCTCACCAAAAAACCAACTCTGAGTCTGATCAAGCTTCTAAATCTAACAACCAGTTTTGGAAAATACAAGGGACTAAGGAACATGCTAGCACCAGAGATACAGAATCAGTGGAATCCAGACTGTGAGAAAGCCCACTGGATAAATAACCTGGTTTCTTCAACAAATAAATTGCAAGGAAAAAGTAGAGCTGGAGGGGGAACCTGAAAGAGATTTATGACACACATCAACAATACTGGTATTGCAGTTATGTATTTTAGGAATACAAACTGAAATATTGGCTGGGCCCGGTGGCTCACGCCTGTAATCCTAGCACTCTGGGAGGCCGAGGTGGACGGATCGTTTGAGCTCAGGAGTTTGAGACCAGCCTGAGCAAGAGCGAGACCCCATCTCTACTAAAAAATATATATATATATAGAAAAAATTAGCTGGGCATGGTGGCACATGCCTGTAGTCCCAGCTACTCAGGAGGCTGAGGCAGGAGGATTGCTCGAGCCCAGAAGTTTGAGGTTGCTGTGAGCTAGGCTGATGCCACGGCACTGTAGCCTGGGCAACAGAGTGAGACTCTGTCTCAAAAAAAAAAAAAAAAAAAAACCCTGAAATATTAACTGATGAAATTATGTATCTGGGATGTATTTCAAGATAATCCCAGTGGAGGGAGCCATTTGATGATTATTGTAGCTGGTGATGGGTGTCTGGGGCTTCATTATTCTATTCTACTTTACGTATATTTGAAACTTTTCATAATAAAAAGTTTAAATAAAAATAACACTTCCTACACTAGATACTCTTTCCAGATGGGAGCCTGCCTCTCTCCTTTTCATAGCCAACCTTCCTGAAGGAATTATCTCTGCCATTTTTTCACGTCCTTACCTTCCATTCATGGCTCCACCCACTGCAGGCTTGAGTCTGCCCATGTTCCCTCCCCAGAACTGTTCAGGCTAAGGTCCCCAGGACCTCTACAGCCAGGGGACACTTTTCTACCCTCAACTCCCTTGGCAGCCTTTCCTTTCCGAACTCTCTCCAAACCAAGACAGCTGGAGTCAGACAGCAAGGACTCACATCTGGGCTGGCCACATCCTGGCATGATGCTGTCACAGGAGAACATCTCTAAGTCTCCAACTCCCCATCTCTAAAATGATGATAATAGTTGTATCTACCAGTCCTGGGTGCCTATTGCTGTGTAACAATCCACCCCAAAGCTTGGAGGTTAAAACACCACTTGTTATCTATTATGGTTCTAGGGGGTTAATGGCCTCAGCTGGGCAGCTGTCACTTGGCTAATGCAGTTACAGTCAGATTGTGCCAGAGGCTGGGGTCATCTTCACTCACATACCTGGCCCTAGACTAGGGTGGCTGGAGCAGCTAGAGCTGGTCAGACATGGCTCCCTTTCCATGGGGCCTGTCCCTGTAGCTCACTTGGGCTTTCTCTCAGGGTACTTGGACTTACATGAACACTGGCTTCCCCCAGAGTGAGCACTCAGAGAGACAGGAAGTGTAAATTTCTGATCTCTCACAGCCTAAAACCTGAAACAGCATCACTTGCACCATATTATATTGGTCAAAGCTGTCATAGAGCCAGCCAAGGTTCAAAAGGAGGGGACAGTGATGTACCAAGGAGAAAGTCTCAAAGTCATTCAGGTGTGAAATAAACCGTACTGTCTATTATAAAAGCCCACACACTCTTTCTCTCTCTTCTTCCTCCAACATCCTCTACATCAGGCTTTATCAAAATATCAATGTCTTAGATACTCATTTTGCTGCAAGAAAAAGCACTGGCTTAAACAATAGAGGGCACTTTTCTTCATTATAAGGAATATAAAAATAGACAGTTTCAGGCATTGTTTCAGTTGTTCAAGGATGCCCTCAAAGACCCAGGCTCTTCCTTTCTGCACTGCCAACTTCGGCACCTGGGCTTTCATTGGCATGCTGGCATCCTCATTGTCACAGAATGGCTGCCACACCTCCAGACATCACATCCAAGCAGGGTTCTGCTTATGACTCATTGGCTGAAACTGTTACATGGTATGACTTGCTGAAAGGGAGGGTGGAAGAGAGAACATTGAACTGGGTACAGTACTGTGCCAAATAAAATTAGAGTTCTGTTGTCAAAAAAAATGTAGGGAATGGATACTTAATAGGCAAAAAGCTGCTTGCCACATTATGTTAGCCACAGGGAATTGCTCAGTACTTGGTACATAGTAGATATACAACAATGTTTGAGGGATGGTGGCCATTGCTGATTGGGAAGTCAGGACTCAAAAATCAACTCCTCTAAAGAAACTTCCTCACCTTTCACACTACAATAGAATTAACAGTTACCTCCTCTGCACAACAATACCTAATACAGGCTTTTACCAAATCACTTGGAAAACATCAGGACTCTTTTTAAATGTAATTTAATATTTTTAGAGACAGGGTCTCACCCTGTTGCCCAGGCTGAAGTGCAGTGGCCTGATCATAGCTCATTGTAACCTCAAACTCCTTGGCTCAAGCGATCCTCCTGCCCCCTAAAGTGCTGGGATTACAGTTGTGAGCCACTGTGCCTGACCTTGGGCTCTTTTTAATGTCCCTTTCTGTATCCTCCTTCTAGATTGTGACCCTTTGAGGCCAGGAAATAAGATTTGTTTACCTTTTGGGTCCCTATCACCTAACACAGGTTGGGGGAATGAATGTGATTTGAGTTATAGGTTTGGGGAAAGGTTTGGTTAGTAGAAGATCTACATAGGAAAAGTGAAGGAAGCCACAAAGAGAGAAAACAAAACAGCAGAAACATTCAGAGACAGTCACAAAATTCTCCTAGAAAATAGGCATAGCAGGGTCATTGGTTAGCAAGTAGATTTACTTGTGCTGAGTAAAGAGAGAGCTAGAAATAAAAACCACAAAAGGTGATTAAAGAAAATCAAAACTAAGGCCGGGCGCGGTGGCTCACGCCTGTAATCCTAGCACTCTGGGAGGCCGAGGCGGGAGGATCGTTTGAGCTCAGGAGTTCCAGACCAGCCTGAGCAAGAGCGAGACCCCATCTCTACTAAAAATAGAAAGAAATTATATGGACAGCTAAAATATATATAGAAAAATTAGCAGGGCATGGTGGCGCATGCCTGTAGTCCCAGCTACTTGGGAGGCTGAGGCAGAAGGATCGCTTAAGCCCAGGAGTTTGAGGTTGCTGTGAGCTAGGCTGACGCCACGGCACTCACTCTAGCCCGGGCAACAGAGTGAGACTCTGTCTCAAAAAAAAAAAAGAAAATCAAAACTAGGAGGAGGAAGGCACAAAAAGAAAGGAGAGAGAGAAAGAGAGGAAGGGATGATGGGTGTATTCATTTCCTCCAGTTGCTGTAACAAATGACCACAAAAGTGGTGGCTTAAAACAACAGAAATTTATTCTCACAGTTCTGAAGGCCAGAAGTTCAAAATCAGTATCCCTGAGCTAAAATCAAGATGTTGCTGATCAAGGCCAAGCTCCCTGTGGACACTCCTGGGGAGAATCCATTCCTGCCTCTTGCAGGTTCTGGTGGCTGCCAGCATTCCTTGGCTTGTGGCCGCATCACTCCAATCTCTGTCTCTGTGGTCTCATGGCCTCCTCTTCTGTTTGTGTAATCTCTCTCTGTCTCTATTTATTACCTTTAATTGACCTGCAATAATTGTATATATTTACAAGGTGCAGTGTGGTATTTTAATACATATATACAATGTGTAATGCTCAAATCAGGTAATTAACATATCCATTACTCAAACATGTATCATTTCTTTGCATTAGGAGCATTCAAAATCTGCTCTTCTAGCTATTTGAAAATATACAATAAATTGTTTTTTGTTTTTTGTTTTTTTTTTTGAGACAGAGTCTCACTCTGTTGCCCAGGCTAGAGTGCCGTGGCATCAGCCTAGCTCACAGCAACCTCAAACTCCTGGGCTCAAGCGATCCTCCTGCCTCAGCCTCCTGGGTAACTGGGACTACTGGCATATATTTTTAGTTGTCCAGCTAATTTCTTTATATTTTTAGCAGAGACAGGGTCTCCCTCTTGCTCGGGCTGGTCTCAAACTGCTGAGCTCAAGCAATCCTCCCGCCTTGGCCTCCCAGAGTGCTAGGATTACAGGCGTGAGCCACTGCACCCGGCCAATAAATTGTTTATTATAGTCATGCTATACTGCTATACGCTAGAATTTATTCTTCCTATCTAGCTGTACTTTTGTATTCCTTAACCAACCTCTGGCTATCTCCCCAAGCCCCTACTCTTCCCAGTCTCTGGTAACCACTATTCTATTCTCTACTTCTATGAGATCAACTTTTTAGACTTTCACATATGAATGAGAGCACGCGGTGTTTATCTTTCTGTGCCTGGCTCATTTCACTGAATATAATGTCCTCTAAGCTCATCCATGTTGCTGCAAATGACAGAATTTCATTTTTATGGCTAAATTGTATTCCATTGCATATATATACCTGTTTCTCTCTTATAAGGACATTTATAATGGCATTTAGCCCCACCCCAGACAATCCAGGGTAAACTCCTCATCTCAAAATCCTTAATTTACTTACATCTGCAAACACCTTTGTTCCAAATAAGGTAAGATTCACATTTCCAGGAATCAGGACATGGGTATCTTTTGGGGGTGATGGGTGCATTTTTCAGCCCACCACAGTGGAGAGAGCAAGGAGGAAGACCAGCCTCTCACATTTAAAAGGCTTTTAGAACCGTGCTGCCCCCAAATCATTTTTCTGACACCAACTGCAGGGTTTTAGCTCCATGGAGGCACCACCCATTCCCTCCTATGGTGGCCATGAGAATGTGCCACCCCCGTCTCTGACTGCAGGGAATGTGACGGACCTGGGGCCTCAGGGACTGCGCTCTGAAGGACATTGTCGTGTAGGAGTGAGCCCGTGCTTCCCACGGGCAGCTCCAGCCAGTGGCTGAGAAGAGTATGGTGCCCAGGTAGGCCCATCATGGGACTCCTCTGACAGGTGACAGGCCTTGCCAAACCTGCCTTAGAACTGCCCTGCAGACCAGGATGCTTCCCCCAATGTCCCTTCCTGCCTTCCTGCTCTTAGCTGGTCACTGGGGCCGGCCCTCCGTTGTAGTGTCACAGCTCTCAAACTTCTCCCGGCTCCCTCTCTGTTTCTCTTGCAGACATTCCCCCTAATAAATTTCTTTCATGTCTAATCCCTTCCTGGCATCTGCTTCTTAGACAACCTAGACTAACACATGTTACCTACTTAATACTTATTTTTAACTCAACTCATCACTCAATAAATGTACTTAAGGAAGAAATTTTACATTGCTACCAGAAATGGGAAGCCAATATGACTTGCCATAAACAGAGGGAAAGCTGAAAAGACATAGATATAGACCAACAAAATAATATTAAATTTTAGCCAGATACTCATTGCTTACCTGCCAAAGGATCTGAGGTTGGTTTTCTCTTTAAAGGGAGGTTAGCTAGTGTTAGGAAGGTGTTACAGACCTCTTAGCACCAAGCTAAGACCTTCTCCTATATCTAATCAGAAGGATCAAAAGAATTAAAGAGAGAATAACTTTCTCATTCGGGGCTTCCACGTTAACATTTACCCCTCAAACAGGAAATACTCCTCAAACAGCACATAGCCATGCACACGGTTGAAAGGCAATAATGAGTTAATTGTTGAGAAAAGCTTGCGGTAGGAAAATTATTGCAATATTAATTTGTGTTTTGTTCTAATAGTAATTTTCCTTCCATCAGTACCAATCAGATAGCTGTTCCTTCTTGCTTTCTTATCTTTAGGGGTCTACTTTGAGACAGCAAGGTCTTTTGAAGGCACTTTTCTTGCAGGCTTTAAAGAAAGCAAAATTCATGAGTGAGGAAGAGAGAGGTGCAGGCACAGGACCATGGCGGGAGAGAAGGCAGGTTGCTCACGCTGGGGAGGACAGAGGCTCAGGATCCAGAGAGCAGTGAGGACCCTCACGCCCCTCCCTGGGGACAGGATTTAAAGCTCAGGGGGAAGAAGGTGGCTGTGTGACAAACTCACCACTCTGGGATGGAACCGTGGAGTCAGATTAAAGAAAATACAATCGTGACATTATCCACACACCTGAGTTTGTGGATCTGGATTCGTACACACCTATAAGCATCTTAAGCATCTTAAATAATTCTTAAAATGATAATCAACTCACTCCCAAGCTGTCAATTTTCATTTATATTTTTATGGTCCCCTAAATGGTACCATAGATTTGTTGTTTCACATGTATATCCTTAATTTACAGAACCATACCCTCTGCCTCCTGAGAGTCGCTAAAAAGTTATTGTGGTCTGGGTGCAGTGGCTCATGCCTGTAATCCTAGCACTCTGGGAGGCTGAGGCAGGCAGATTATTTGAGCTCAGTAGTTCGAGACCAGCCTGAGCAAGAGCGAGACCCCATCTCTACTAAAAATAGAAAGAAATTATATGGACAACTAAAAATATGTAGAGAAAAAATTAGCCAGGCATGGTGGTGCATGCCTGCAGTCCCAACTACCTTGGAGGCTGAGGCAGTAGGATCGCTTGAGCCCAGGAGTTTGAGGTTGCTGTGAGCTAGGCTGACGCATGGCACTCTAGCCCAGGCAACAGAGTGAGACTCTGTCTCAAGAAAAAAAAAAAAGTCATTTTGGCCTGGTGGCCTCTGCAGAGCCAATGTGTAGTTCATTGGAAAAGGTCACACTGTCTTTTCCATGAGTCACTGGGAGAGCATAGAAATGAGCAAGTGTCATTTTAATAGGTATTTAGTTGATGGCAAGTAAGAAAGCACAATTCCAACTGAATTAAGAGAGAGAGAAAGAGACAGAGAGGAGAGAGAGAAGAATTTATTCAACCACTCCAGGAGTAAATTCTGCTTCAGGCAGGGCTGGATCCAGCAGTGTCTTGAGGCCCCAGTCCTGCTCTCTCCATCTCTTGGCTTCGCTTTCCTCTGTTGACATGATCCTTAGGCAGCTGCTGGCGGCAAAGGCAGCTGCCTGCTCCAGGCTTATATTAATATCCCATCCTCTCCGCAACAGCTAATCCACAGAGCTGGTTCTGTTTGGGTCTCGCATCTGCCCTGGAAGCAACCACCGTGGCCAAGTTGGCAGAAGGCTCTAATTAGCTGGGTTAAATGCCCACTTCCCACAGGCAGGGTGAAGTCAGCCTGTCTAGCACTGCATGGGCTGAGAGTAAGGAAGGAGCAATTCGTGAAAGTAAGAGTTCAGCCGCTGGAAGACAAGGAAATGAATGCCAGAGGGCAGGTGAAAACACCAGGTGTCTTCCTCGGGTAGACTCTCCCTTTCCCATCCTTCCCCAGACACAGGCGCGCCCGGAGCAGGCAGAGCTTGTTAGCGTGGAGGAGACACTGAGCTCTTGTTCTTGGAAAATTCCAAGTGTGTTTACAGATTGAGTAACCTCGGGCGAGGGGGTCCCCCACCTGGCACATCCCAGGAAGACTGGGGGCTCTATGGACACTCTGCCGGTTCCTGCTGAACTCAGGATGCAGGTTCTTAGCGTGCAGCTGCAGCCCTAGGGAGGGGCTAAGAGCAGAGGCCCTTGACCTTTCTAAGATTTTGTTTTCTCACTTGTAAAATGGAAATAAAAAGAGTATTTCTATTCCACAAAGGGTTGCTTAGTGACAAATGTGTCCAGAGCATGTGACCAGTAGCCAGGTCATAGAAGGCCCTTGAATGACGTTAGTCATTGTTATTTGAAAGGTAGGATGATGCTTCCTACAAGCACAGTTACAATTATGATCCCATTCCATTCTCCTAGTAACCCCAAGGTAGGTAGGGGGACACATTGTTGTACCATTTTAGGGATGAAGACACTGCAGCTCAGAGAGTTCAGATGGTTTTGCCACATCGCTAGACATGGCAGAACCACCTGTCAGTGGCAGAGCCAGGTTTCAAAGCCAAGGTACCGGCTTCTCAATGCCACTGCCCTGTCACCCCCCCATCACATGCTAATCAGGAACATCTGTGGGGTGCCTAGGGCAGCCTTCTAGAACAAGATAGCTTCTTCATGCCAGTCATTTCTAGTCTAGAACCACATTGTACAATAGAAATACAGTGTGAACCACAGATGTAATATTAAATTTCTTAGTAGCCACATAAAAAGAAAAAAAAAAAGCAAGGCACAGTGGTGCACCTGTAGTCCCAGCTACTCAGGAGGCTGAGGTGCAGCTGAGGTGGGAGGATTCCTTGAGCCCAGGGGATCAAGGCTGCAGTGTGCCAATATCACACCTGTCATTATCCACTGCACTCTAGCCTGGACAACATAGTGAGATCCTGTCTTTAAAATAAAAATTTTTTTAATTAAAGTAAAAAAAAGAAATTGATTTTAATAATATATTTTATTTAACCTGATATATTCAAAATACTATCACTTCATGTAAGTCAATATACAAAAGTATTAATAAGATATTTTATATTCTTTTTTCATATTAAGTCTGAAATCTGGTGTGTACTTTACACTGATAGCACATCTCAATTCAGACTGCCCACCTGTCAAGTGCTGGTAGCCCATAGCTGCATGTGACCATCCAAGTCCCCATTTGGGGCAGTGCAGGACTCAAGGCAGATTATTTAGGGCACCAGAAAAGCAGGAGCACAAAAGAGAGGGGCTGAGAAGAGAGAAAGAGAGAGATTCTGCTTTAATGAGTTTAACCAGCACCTTGCAAATTAGTCTAGAAAGAAGAGATTTAAGATGATATTGCGTGGTTTAGTATTGTTTTTATTTTGAATTATGGCAGGGTGGAGATGATGAGACCTTGTCCTTGATCGGGAGACAGCTGATGCCTTAATGCTATCCTGAGACAAGGCGAATTGCAGAACTGATGACCCAAGATGTGGCAGCAAAGCCCAGCTAGTTGAATCAGAAAAGGAATTTATTAAAGGATGCTAGATAGCTCATAGAGTGTCAGGAGACCAGAGAATTGGCCTTGGAAGGAAGCAGCCTGAATTGACACTCAAATTAAAGTACAGGTCTGCCCTGTGGGGGCTCTGTCGCTGCCCCCATCTCTGGCCAGCTGCCTCCATAACTACCTACCACCCTTGCTGAGCGAGGGCTCAACCACCAGGACCCTGACCATGGCACTCTCTGACCTTCGGATGTCTCTCCACCACCCTTGCCACAGTGGATGCTGAGGGCTCCTCCTGGTTCATGTTGACATTTCTAAATGGAGTCTATCGGAATATGCCAGTCATAGAACCTGGTCACATGCTTGCACCCTGGAAGCATGGAGTGCAGGAAAGCAATTTTCTATTGCCTAAATGTGAAGGTGTGCAAAAGGTTTCTATAGGCATGATGTGTGCTCACTACATGAGCTGGTTTGGTTTTCTCTTTTAAAAATTACTGTGACAAGACTGGGCACAGTGGCTCACACCTATAATCCTAGCACTCTGGGAGGCCAAGGTGGGAGGATCCCTTGCGACCAGGAGTTCGAGACCAGCCTGAGCAAGAGCAAGAACCTGACTCTACTAAAAATAGAAAAATTAGCCGGGCATGGTGGTGTGGACCTGTAGTCCCAGCTACTCAGGAGGCTGAGACAGGAGGATCACTTGAACCCAGGTGTTTGAGGTTGCTGTGAGCTATGATGACGCCACTGCACTCAACCTGAGGCGACAGAGTAAAATTCTGTCTCAAAAAAAAAAAAAAATTTGACAATCAACAAAATGAAAAGACAACCCCTAGAATAGGAGAAAATGTTTTAAAATCACATATCCAATAAGGATATATCCAAAATACATAAGGAACTCATGTAACTGAATAGCAAAAAAGCAAATAACCTGATAAAAAATAGTCAAAGGACATGAATGGACATTTTTCCAAAGAAGACACACAAATTGGCTGATAGGTACATGAAAAGGTACTCAACATCACTAATCATCAGGGAAATGCAAATTAAAATCATGAGATATCACCTCATAACTGTTAGGATGGCTACTATCAGAAATGCAAAAGATAGCAGGTGTTGGCAAGGATGTAGAGAAAAGTCAACCCTTAGACATTGTTGGTGGGAATGTAAATTGGTACAGCCATATGGAAAATAGTATAGAAGTCTCTTTAAAAAATAGAAATAGAACTACCATATAATCCAGCAATGCTACTTCTGGGTATATATCCAAAGGAAATAAAATCACTATCTCAAAGAAGATATCTGCATTCCCATGTTCATTGCAGCATTATTAGCAATACCAAAGGTATGGAAACAACCTAAGTGTCCTTTCACAGATGAATGGATAAAGCAAATGTGATATATATATTATATATAATAGGATGCTATTCAGCCTTAAAAAAAAGAAGAAAATCCTGCCATTTTCGACAACATGCATGAACCTGGAGGACATTATGCTAAGTGAAATAAGCCAGGCGCAGAAAGACAGATATTGTATGATCTTACTTATATGTAGAATGTAAAAATACTCATGGAAACAAAGAGTAGAATGGTAGTTACCAGGGACATGAGGTGGGGGAAAGGGGGAGGTGTTGGTCAAGGGGTACAAACTTACGGCTGTAAGATGAATAAGTTCTGGAGACCTGATGTGAGCATGATGACTATAGTTAATAATAATGTGTCGTATACTTGTTTGGTGAGACAGGAGTAAGTATTCTTGCCACCCACATACACAAGGGTAACTATGTGAGTTGATGGAGATGTTAATTAGCTTTATCATGGTAATCATTTCACCATGTAGATGTATCTCAAAGTATCACCTTGTATACCTTGAATATACATTTTTTGTCAATTATACCTCAATAAAGTGAAAAAATTGTGAAATAATATAAACAGAGATAAGAGTGTATATAATATGTATACACAGTGAAATAAGAAAAATTACTCTTATTTTCCTGGTTCAGAAATCCAGCATTACCAGTCCTTCAGAACCCCTGCCCCTGTTTGTCCCTCCTTGGGTTTTTTTCAAAAAAATTTTATGGATGTATAATAGTTGTACATACTTTGGGGATACATGTGATATTTTGATACATGTATACAATATGTAATGATCTAATCAAGGTAATTGGGATATCCATCACCTCAAACATTTGCCTGTTCTTTGTGTGGGGAACCTCCTTGTTCTATGCCCATTTCTCTCCCCCAGTGGCCACCACTATCCTGACTTTCATATTAGTCATTTTCTTACTGTGGGTAATTATTTTTTTTAATTATTAATTTTGAGATAATGTAAATTTGCATGCCGTTGTGTGCCCTCCAGTTTCCTCCAATGTAAATCTTACAAAACCTTAACTATTAGCAATCACTAATTTTTTCTCTGTTTTTATAATTTTGTCATTTTAAGAATGTTATAAAAATGGAATCATAAAATATATAAACTTTGGGATTGACTTTTTTCACTCCACATAATTTTCTTGAGATTCTTCCAACTTGTTGCTTGCCACCTAATGGTTTTAACATATATGTTTATTTTCCTAAATAACATATTGTTTTATTTGCTTTAAAAAATAATTCGAGGCCTGGCGCGGTGGCTCACGCCTGTAATCCTAGCACTCTGGGAGGCTGAGGCGGGAGGATCGCTCAAGGTCTGGAGTTGGGGACCAGCCTGAGCAAGAGTGAGACTCCATCTCTACTAAAAAAAATAGAAAGAAATTAGCCGGACAACTAAAAATAAATATAGAAAAAATTAGCGGGCATGGTGGCACATGCCTGTGGTCCCAGCTACTTGAGAGGCTGAGGCAGAAGGATTGCTTGAGCCCAGGAGTTTGAGGTTGCTGTGAGCTAGGCTGACATCATGGCACTCTAGCCTGGACAACAGAGCGAGACTCTGTCTCAAAAAATAAAATAATAATAAAATAAAATAACAATAATAATTTGAGGCTGCACACGGTGGCTCACGCCTGTAATTCTAGCACTGTGGAAGGGCAAGTCAGGAGGATCACTTGAGCTCAGGAGTTGGAGACCAGCCTGAGCAAGAGCGAGACCCCCCCCCCCCACCGTCTCTACTAAAAAAAAATCAGCTGGGCAACTGAAAATAGAAAAAATTAGCTGGAGGTGGTGCATGTCTGTAGTTCCAGCTACTTGGGAGGCTGAGGCAGGAAGATTGCTTGAGCCCAGGAGTTTGAGGTTGCTGTGAGCTAGGCTGACACCACAGCACTCTAGCTCAGGCAATGGTTTGAGACTCTGTCTCAAAAAAAAAAAAAAAAAAAATTTTGAATCTTATACAATTTTTCTGTAATTTGCTTTTTTCATTCAACTATGTTTGTGATTGTGTGGCTTTATTGAGGTGTGTGGCTGTGGGCCCCATTCATTTTCATTGTATGACTTCATCACAATTTGTTCACCCAATTGGTTATATATAGGTATTTGGGTTGTGTCTTTTTTTAGGTTGGATTTTTATATTTTTGAGTATAATGAATGCTACTACTATGAGTATTCTTGTCTGTGACTCACAGTGCATAAGTGTAAGACTTTTTCTAGATTAGCAATGTGGAGTAGAATTTCTGGCTCCTTTTAATATGTGTATGTTCCATTTTACTAGATAAAGTCAAACTCTTTCCAAAATGTTTGAATCCATCCACACACCCATTAGCATTGTGTGAACGGTCTCATTACTTGATATCCTCACCAATACTTGGTATATTCAGACTTTTTAAATTTTGCCAGTCTGATATGGAACAGTATTTCATCCTCATTTTAATTTGCATTCTCCTGTTTATGGATGAGATTGAGCAACTTTTTATATGTTGGTGGCCATTCATATTTTCTCTTCGTGGAAATGCCTTTTCTTGCCTTTTGCCATTTTTCTATTGAGTTTGTCCTTTTCTTATTGATTCATAAAAGTTCTTTATATATTCTAGATTCTAATCATTTGTAACATAAATATGTTACAAAAAGTTTTCTCAGTTTGTTGCTTAGCCTGTCATTCTCCTTATTGTGTGTTTGGATAAACAGACATTCTTTTTTTATTTTTTTATTTTTTATTCTTATTTCAGCATATTGTGGGGGTACAAAATTTAGGTTATGTATATTGCCCTTACCTCCCCACCCCCCAACAGACATTCTTCATTTTTCTGCAGTCATATTTATCAAATCTTTTCTTTTATGGTTTCCTTTTGGGTTTTTTTTTTTACATTCTTTCACAAATATTTATTAAACATTTTCTATGTTCCAGGAATTTTCTTTTTTTTTTTTAATTTTTTTTTATTTCAGCATATTACGGGGGTACAAAAGTTTAGGTTACATATATTGCCCTTGTCCCCCCTGCTTTTGGGTTTTAAGAAATTCTTCCGTATCCTGTGGTCATAAAGATATTCTTCTGTATATATACGTATATGTAATCACACACATTTAAATGTTTAATGCACCAGAAATTGCTATGCGTGTGCATTATTCAATCTCCCTTATTTTTCTTCAACTGGACAACCACTGGTTCCAGTTCCACATATTGAATGCCACATCTTTCCCCACCACTCTGCAATGCCCTCTCTCATAAGTCAAACATATACACCTGTGTGGAGGGCTGTTTCTGGGCTCTCTGTTAGGTACTGTGGTCTCTGTATACCAATGCCACACCATTTTAATTACCATTGGTATCTGATGGATCAAGTCTACACACCTCGTCATTCTGCAGGAGTGTTTTGACTCTTTTTCCACATGAACTTTAGAACAAGTTTATCAGGTGCCACGAAAAAGACCTTTTGTCAAGTATTTTAAAGAATTGTATTAAATATACAGATGAATTTGGGGATTTGGGGTCTCTATTTTATTCTGAATCTTCCGATCCATTTGTATGGTAAATCTTTCCACTGACTAGTGTCTTCTTTAATGTCTTCCAATAAAGTTTTCGAATTTCATTCACAAAGAGCCTGCACAATACTTTTAAAAATTTATTGCAAGGTGCTTTGTATTTTTGTTGTTGTTGTAAATCATTTTTTTCATTAGACCTTTTATTCTTCTGACTGTTGCTGGCATGTAGAACTGTAGTTGACACACACAGACACTGACACACAGATTTTTTTATACAGTAACCTTGCTAAACTCTAATTAATTCTAATGATTTGTCTATAGATTCTTTTGAGTTTTCCACATAGACAATAATACTGACTACAAATAATAATGATAGTTTTGTTTTTTTCCTTTAAAATCCTTATGCCTTTATTTCTTCTTTTTCTTTCTTTCTTTCTTTTTTTTGAGGGGGTATCTTATTGTACCTGTAACAAAGCGGATCAAACGTTGAATGAAATGGGGACAGCAGGGCCTCTTGTCTTCTTCATGGGTGCTGGTTCCACAGGTGAATTCAGTTTGTAAAAATATATCAAGCTTGGCTGGGCATGGTGGCTCACGCCTGTAATCCTAGCACTCTGGGAGGCCGAGGCTGGAGGATCATTTGAGCTCAGGAGTTTGAGACCACCCTGAGCAAGAGCGAGACCCCATCTCTACTAAAAAAAATAGAAAGAAATTAGCTGGACAACTAAAAATATATAGAAAAAAATTAGCCGGGCATGGTAGCACATGCCTATAGTCCCAGCTACTCGGAAGGCTGAGGCAGGAGGATCGCTTGAGCCCAGGAGTTTGAGGTTGCTGTGAGCTAGGCTGATGCCACAGCACTCGAGCCCAGGCAACAGAGTGAGACTCTGTCTCAAAAAAAAAAAAAAAAAAAGAAAATTAAAAAAAAAAATCAAGCTGTGTACTTCTGATTTGTCCATGTTTTTAATACTGTACTATACTGCAATAAAAAGTTAACATTTTTTTCCTTTGGAATATTTTCCCAATATCCTAACCTCTCCTGATAGCCGTATGCTCAGAGGATGCCTCCAAGCAGGTTTGTACCTGTCTATTTTGAACCTGACTTTACATTACTGTAGAAAAGAAGTCTTAAGTGAGAACACAGATGGCTGCTTTCAAGAATTTGGAAGTGAGAGGGAGAACAGAATAAGATCGGAGACGAAAAGGCAGGAAAGCAGATTTCCACAAAGCAGAAAGAAAAGCTTTCTAACATCACTGTTGTCTAACCAGAGACTAGGCTGCTTTTTGAGATAGTGAGCTTCCCAGAACTGGAAGTATTTAAGCAGGGCTGGATACAGACCTACTAAGGATACCATACAGGCCCCTCATCCCCCAAATTGGGTGGGGTGTGGACTATATGTCTCCTGTCTCTTTCAACTCCAGGCTTGAGATTTTTAAAGATTTGGGTTCATTTTTTATCCTTTCGGGGATGCTTTATCAACTCCTTTCATAATACTTAGAAAACCAACCTTACAATAGAGAAAAGTCAACAAAGACAAAAGTTGGTTCTTTGTATATGTTAACAGTATTGATAACCCCCTATCAATTCTGATCAAGAAAAAAGAGAGAGGGAAAATACATTAAAATTCCTTTCTCCCAAAGAAACACCTAGCAAATACAGCAGGTGGGCACCAAACAATCGTGGAATAAAAGTGTAGTTATCTCTGTTAGTTTTCATCCCTAAACCCATACACGTTGCGTTGCTGTTGAGGTTTCTAGCCTTTTATCCCACCATTCTATAAGCTTTTCAAATAACGGAAATACACAAAGTTGTCCAGGAATTCATTGATTTGACATCAGGCAAAAGAAAAAAAAAAAGCTTTATTAGTGGGGATGGCTGCCTCTTTTATAAAATAAGGAATTTTGAATGAAGCGAAGTTTTGAAGATTTTTAGAGATGGGAGAATAATTCTGCGATTTCATAGGTTTACTTTATTTTTCACTCTTTCCTTCAACCCAAATTTCTTCTTTCTAGCAAATCTCGTTTGTTGGCAGATAAAAATACATGTGCAGAGTCTCCCAGAAGCTGCGCCATCAGCCTCACAGACAAGAAAGAAGCCTCGTTTTCTTGCGCCGCTACGGAAATGTCTTCCTCCTCCTTCCCCTCCGGCTCACCGGGATCAAAGTCTTTTTCATTCTTAGTTGGTTTTCCTCAGCGAAAATCCGGAGTTCAGAGTTCAGTCCAGAGAGGGTGACTCCCCGAAGGCCGACCTGGAGGCATGGCGCTCCTGTCCCCTGCGCAGCCCCGGGAGAGCTGCGCCCGGTCTGCGCGCGCCGAGAGAGTACGCCAGCCACGCCGAGAAATCCGTTACCAGGCTGCTGTGTCCCCAAGGGCCATTCCAAGGCGGAAGAGGACAGGGAAAACCGCTGTGTAGATTCCCGGGTCCCCTGGGCTGGGCGCGCGGCGGGTCAGGTTACAGACAGGTGAGGCTGGCTGTTGGGTGAGCTGCGGCCGCCAAGGCACCCCGGGCCAGACACGCCCCCGCAGCCCCCGACAGCTGGCACGTGTCTGATTACGTCCTGGAGGAGGGCGACCGCAGCGACCCAGGAGGCTGTGCCGGTTGTCTTGGGCACACCGGAATAGGGCCTTGGGAAGGGCAGCGCCATCCCTAACGTGGGCACATTTGTTTTAGAAACTTGGCATCTTTTACCAACTGCCCTTACTTCTCTCCCCCTCCCCTCCAGACATAGATAGGAAAAGACAAAAATAAAAATAAATACAAAGCTTTCCAGCCACATCCCCGGTAGGTGCGGCGAGAAGGTGTAGTCAATTTTCACTTTACTGGCTTCCTGGAAAGGTATTTCCCAGACCCAGAATTTGGGGATTGGGTGGTTAGGGAAGGCTATAGTGGGAGTGGGCGAGGAATGGAGGCGTGTTTCGAAGCTGCGTTTGCATAACATGCACTTGGCTTTTGTTTCTATTGCGTGTTATTTGGGGCGATGGGGTTTTGAGGTGCAACGTCTTGGGGTGGAAGCTGCTTTGGCAGAGCGAACCTTGTTTTTGTTAAGATTGTATGATACAAATCAGTAAAATAATGTGTTCTAAAGATGCTGAATTTTAAAATTTATTTTTATTATGTTTATTTGGGGGGCTGTTGTAGGGGATGCGGAGCTCAAGCCCCCAATCCCCCCTTTATCAGATCAGAGTCCTGGGGCGTCTCCCCTCACGCCCCCCGCCCCCGCCTCCGCCTCCGCCTCCGCCTTTCGACTGCAGAGATTTCAGATTTCAGCAAGCCCCAGGAACGATCCGCCGGAGGAACTGAGCCATTTTCTGGCTTGCTTGTCGGAGACAAATCCACGGGGGGGTGGGAGGGAGCTCGTGGAAGGCCCCAACTAGCGGAGGCGGGGGGTGCCCTGAGAGGCGGACCTGGGGTTTACCTCGAAGAGTTCGCCCCGAGGTGCATGCGATGGGGGAATGGGGCGGGGGGGGGGGGGTTGATTAAAAAATGTTCTTCCTCTTTTTAAAAGGGGAAGGGGTAAGAACAGACTTTAAATTCTTTTGCAAACATTCATGCCTAAGGAAGGGCTGGAACAGGCAGCCCCGGCCGCCGGAACCGGTCGGACAGGTAGCGAGCTTGTTGACACCGTTATGTTGCAGAGCGCATGCTCACTCGTAAGTTTCCTGGTGCCTTTTCTATTCCACCTTATGAAACTTTTTCCCCGGCGTGGTCTCACCCGCGATTTAAGGCATAGGTGTCGCCGAGCCGGAAGGCTGGGAGTCGCTAGGCGAGCGGGGGAGAGGCCTGGGCCGCGTCGCGGCTGGGGGTGGAGAGAGAGGGCAGGCGAGGCGGGAAGGCGGGCTCCGGCCGCCAGGAGCCGGGGACCAAGCCGCCGCCGCCCCTAGCGGGGAGCAGCTGGGAGGAGGGGGCTGCAATCGGGAGAGGGGACCCCACCATGCCCAAAGTCTTCCTGGTGAAGAGGAGGAGCCCGGGGGTCTCGGTCCGCAGCTGGGATGAGCTCCCGGATGAGAAAAGGGCAGACACCTACATCCCAGGTGAGCGCTGCGCTGGGGCCGGGCCTGGGCGCTGGGCGCTGGGCGCTGGGCTCCCGGGTGGGGGAAGGGGTGGCGGGTCTTGTCTGCTCCTCACCGGGGGCTGGACTCCCCACCTCCTCCCCCGCTTCCGAGGGGCACGCAGGGGTGTTCCAGGCGGGGAAGGGTGGGGAGTGAGAGGCTGGGAAGCCCGGGACGTTCGGCGCCCCCTTCCCCCTAGTGAGAGCCTCTAATTGCCCTGCGGCGGGACCGTTGGCTGCAGCGCGGGCTGAGGTGGCCCAGGAAGGGGTTGAAAGCCAGCTGGGGCTACCTCTGATCCCACGTTCTCATGAGGGTGCACAAAGGTCCACCAGCCCCCCTGGGGCTAGCTGGGGAGAGGTCAGACACGCCTACCCCGCCCGGAGAGGAAACTTGGCGCGCGGGGTCCTCCGCCGCGCATGGCCCTCAGTTCCTCGTGGGCGCGGGGGCTGGCACTAAGGGCACATGTTGAGGAGCGGCCTCCAGCACCCCAAACTAGCTCGAGGGGCCGAGCCAGGGCCTACGAGCCCACCCCCGCGACGTTGCCCACTTGGCGAGGTGCCCAGGTCCGGGGCGGGGAGGCGGCGGCACCGCCCGCAGGTGAAACTGCCGCGGGCGTCGGAGCCTGACGACGCGTGTGTCGGGGCGCGGCCCCTCTCTCCACAGTGGGCCTGGGCCGCCTGCTCCACGACCCCCACGAGGACTGCCGCAGCGACGGCGGCAGCAGCAGCGGCGGCAGCAGCAGCAGCGCGGGGGAGCCTGGAGGCGCCGAGAGCAGCTCGTCCCCGCACGCCCCCGAGCGCGAAACCCCCGAGCCCGGCGACGCCGAGGGCCCCGATGGACACCTGGCAGCGAAGCAGCGCCCGGTTGCCAGGTCGAAAATCAAGGTACGGTGTCGACTCTGCCCCCGCCGCCACCTGCACCACGCCCTGGCGTCAGGCTCCCGGGGCCCGCGCCCCTCCCTGCCGCGCCCGCCCGGGCACCCAGGCACCCGCCGCGCCGCTCCTGCACCTGCCCCTGGGCCGCGGCCAGGGCGCCTCGGCGCGTCCTCTGGCAGGCTGGGTAGCCGCCCGCGCCGCTGCGCCCGGGGCCGGCTCTGAGAGTGGACTCGGTCCGCCTGAAGCCTGGTGCCCAGTGCGGCCTCTGCAAGTGCCGAAAAGGCTCAGACACAGGCGTCTTCCTCCAGCAGCCCATTCTGCGCACAAGGCTTGAAGAATAACCAAGCTGTCGGGGTTCCTGGGGTCGGAAAGGAGGGACCCGGACTCTCGGAAATTCCACCCTCTGTGATGTAGTTCCTTGCGCCTTGTGATTCTGAGAGTTTCACACTCGTCCTTGTGTTTAGGACAGTGGCGGCAGCTTGACACATAGTAGGCCTCTCACAACAGCTATTCTCAATGCCTGTTAGGCAGGAGGTCTGTGCTTGGCACATTCGATTTGTCATTTCTCTCAAATCTTCTTGAATTAAATTGATGGGTAAAAGGGTTCACCTGCAGATTTCTTTAGCGCCTCTACCCCAATGGATTGGAGTGTCAGTTCCCCTCTATGGTCGCGCTTCGGGGAGGGGGGCCGCCTTGAGTATTCTGGAATTGTAGACAACATCTTATTCGGACACTCACCTGCGCTTTCCTGAGCAGAACTTCCATGATGGCCTTACTCAAAGGTAACCGCTACCCCGCAAGATTAAGGAATCCTATTCCACGGACTCAGCTGGAGCTAGGGTGGGGAGTGGGGGTGGAGAGTGGGGGAAGAGAGGTTATGAATCACATGACCCAGTTCCTAGGCTAGTGGGCCATAGTGCGACGCTGTGTGCGCTGAAGGCCCTTGGTATAGGTGGTAATTCCAGGGTGCTCCAGTGCGTACCCGCCGCCCAGGCCGGGAGTAGAGTATAGCGGAGAGGGAAAACCCTGGCGTTTGCAGCGGATTGAGAAAGCAGCGCGCATTCTCCTGGCGGAGGCCATCCCTCCCCCAAACACATTCTTGGTTCCCAGGGTTTGCCTCCAGGGTGGGCCCCGGCGCATTTGGTTATGAATTGAGGTTTGAGACTTGAGCTGGAATCCGTAGGAAAAGATCTCTTTAAAGGATGCCGCCCGGCACTGTGCGTGCTAGCTGCTTAGCGGTAAGTGTGAGGCTGAGGTTCAAAGTCAGCTGGCCTGAAGCTTTTCTGGGCCTGGTGGGGTTAAGTGGGAGGGAATTGTTTGCCTGAGGCTAGTAGCTTTTCCCTTCGGGAAATTCTACTGTGTCCCACTTGCATATTTATGCAAGGCTGGAAGGACAATTGCAAGATTGTTTTGGGAGTCTCTGTAGCCAATTTGCCCCTCTGTTCCCCAAATGCCTGGATTCCCCTGGAGAGATAGTGGTAGATGAAAAAGATCCAGTCTCTTAACCAACATTTTAGGTGATATATCTTTCCTGCCTGAGGCGAACAAGGCCATTGGAACGCTGGATTAAAGGAATAAGTAAACCTATTTTATTTCCAAGATCTTGCCTGTGTGCTGAGGGGAGGGGAGTGACACGGTTTGCTCCTGGAACCGTTAACAAGGAGCACTCTTTCCATAGTTAGCAGGGGAGTTTTTATTTACTGAGGATGTTCAGGTTCCTTCTCTCTGCCTCTACCCAAAGAAGGGAGACATCTTGGTGTTAATGTGCTTCAAGCCTCCAGAATTATCAATCTCAGTATTGGCAGTTTTCAAATGACTGACCAAACTGCCTGTGACTTAGCACGTTGTGTAACTCTCAAGTTCTTTGCAAGGAATGTTGAACCCACAGAGTTTCTCTAAGAATTACTGTTTTAACGGAAGAGGAGGAAAGCAACTCAAGAATGAGGCCCATAGATAGTGCATTGTTTTAATGACTTAGTTTTAATAAGTTGAAGACACTGGGCAGTGGGCTCCCAGGAAGGGCAGGTTTGGGCAAGTGCTGGGCACAGACAGGCAGCACTCATCCCGTGTAACATTATGGAGTGCCTGCCATATACAAGGCAGCTGGGAGCTAAAAATGCTCCCACCCTGGTGTTCCTTGCAGAATTGTCCAGCAGTAGCAGTTAAGCATCTAAGCTCTGGCTTTTTCTCTTCTTAGTTGTGTGACCTTGAGCAAGTTGTTCATCCCTCTGGGCCTCAGTTTCCTTATCTGTAAAATGGGGGTAATAATGGTACCTACCTCCTAGAGCTGTGAGGATGAATGAGTTAAGAGTGGAACGTGGCATGTGCCCACTAATTGTAGATATTATTTGGGTTGGGGGGAGATACAATATTAACTCTGTTGCAGGAAAGTGAATGCCAAGCCAGAAGCACAAGGAAAAGTGTGATCAGTTCTGAGTGGGGAAGGTTTCTTGATGTGGGTTTGAAGGTTGTGGAGAAGGAAGAGGGGCAGGCCTGAGGGAGGCATGGGTTGAGCCCCACAGCTGGAGCATGGAAAGGACTCAGGTCTGGTGGCTGAAGGGCAGGAAACAGGGCCTAATCGGAGGTTAGCTGACAGCGACATATAGCAAGTTTTAACATCTAACATTTTTCTGCCTGCAGCAGGGATGTGGGATTCGACAACCTGACTGTGTTGAATGGAGCTGGAAAGGAATCCCAGGTGCAGGTTAGGAAGCGTGACCTTTCCCAGCCTACCGGCCTTTTGACTGTGTGCCTCAAGGCGGGCCGTGAAAGTGTTTCTTTACTACTGAGGATTCTGTAATTTACCAAACAGATTGGGTTGGGGAGATGATGTACCTCCAGGAAAGGATGTCAGGTCCCTTTGAGTCCTTTTGTGCTGTGACCCATTTGCAGGTCTCTAGCTGTGGGGTAGAGAAACTTAGGAAATCAAAGGCAGAGAGCAGTATGTCTCCGGGGAATTTGTTTTGTAGAATTCCCAACAGTCTGGATTTTGCTGAATGCATCACAACAGTGTTTGACATTCCTCAGTCCCCTAGGTTTTCTCTAAATGGGTAGTTGGATCTACAGCTGAGCTGCTTTTCAAATTAAGTAAGACTAAAAATTAAGTTCCTCAGTTGCACTAGCCACATTTCAAGTGCTCAGTAGCCATGTGTGATTAGTGGCTACTGTATTAAACAGTACAGAATAGAATTTTTTTTTTCTATCACCATAGAAAGTTCTATTGGACAACACAGCTCTATATGCTTGATCAGATTTATTTTATTTTGGTTAGAGTACGTCACAATGGAGGTGTCTGTTCTATCAAGAGGCACTTAATATTTGGTTATCTCTGTCTCTCTTTTTTTTTTTTCCTTTGGGGACAGAGTGCAGTGGCATCTTATAGCTCACTGCAACCTAGAAACTCCTGGACTCAAGTTATCCTCCTGCCTTAGCCTCCCAAGTAGCTGGAACTACAGCCGTACGCCACCAAGCCTGGCTAATTTGTCCATTTTTTGTAGAGGCAGGAGTCTCACTTTTGCTCAAGCTGATCTCAAACTCCTGAACTCAAGCTGTCCTCCCGCCTTGACCTCCCAAAGTGCTAGGATTACAGGCATGAACCACCACGCTGGCCTGGTTATCTCTCTTTTTGTGATGTTAGCAGCTGTTGATGCTCAAGGCCTAAATATTTTGGGTTATTGGTGTTCTAAAACAGCAATAAACTGGGTGTGGTGGCCCAGGCTGTAATCCCAACACTTTGGGAGGCAGAGGTGGGAGGATTGCTTGAGGTCAAGAGTTTGAGACTAGCCTGGGCAACTTAGGGAGACCTCATTTCTACAAAAAAAAAAAAATTTAAAAACAGCGATATCCCCTATTAGCTGATGTATTTCTGTAGAGAGATACTTCCCCTCATCTACTGTGTGGTTTCCCAGTGGGATGGTTCATTTAGGAAAGGCAGAATGATGTTTGATTCCCTTTATTTACCTTTATTTATAAACAAAGATAGTTGGTTGACCTGAATTCTCCAGTGGTGGCCAATTAGTTATTTCTAAGTATTGCTAGGAATCATGGATTTAAGTAGTTTTTAAAGCCCTGTCTGTTTCATATTTGGAAGGGGAACATAAGCTCCACTCAGACTCCTTCCCTCTTGTCTTCTGTCTCCGAAGACAGAACTGAATGCCCCTCCCCCTGCCTCCTTGTCATTTGCTGACCATCTTCCTGCCTGCACATTTGGCCAACCAGACTTCTCTTTTCAACTCGAGACCCATCAGAGCCAGGTACTGCTTCCTATTGGGCTTGTATTCCCCAGCACCCCAGTGCAGTAACACCTGACTCACAGGACATTAGTCAACATAGAACAAGAATATAGGGAGGCGAAGAAGTCAACAGTCCCTAGACATGAGTGACAGCATTTGGAGGAGAATGTGGGAAGCAAGAAGAAAAGGGAGATCTGGAAAAATGCTTGGAATGGATGCTTGATAAAGGTTAAATTAATTAAAAGGGGGAAAAAGAGAAATAAGGGAACAATATGTGTTCATTGCATCAGTTTTAAACTTGAATGTAGGCAAAGTGAATTTTTATTTTGGGGAAGGACTATATGAGTTTAGCTGCAGACAGCAGAATCCACTGTAGCTAGTTTAAGTAGAGAAAGGTACTAAATGGACTAAGGAAAGGCCAAGTTGAGCTCTCAGAAATGACTCTCAGAACCACACTGCAGAACTGGGCCACCTAGGGAGCTGTGGCTGTCTGCTCCTGCATTATGATGCTTCTGCTATTGCAGAATGTAAGAGAACTGCCTCCTGCCTGCCTCTGTGCAACTAACTCAGGGTGGAATTCAAATCTCCCTATGGTGCTCAAACCTTAGCTGCAAGGGAATCTGGGAAATGTAGCTTCTAACTCTCTAGCTTCTGCAGTACAAGAAGGCCCACAAAAAGGAGGTGGAATAGATAACTGAGTGTCCATATAGGATCTACTACAGGAACCTTTAAAGCTTATGTGGCCCAATCTCCTTACTTTCAGGGTGGGAAAGGGAAATCCCAGAGAGTTTTTATTGAGTTCCTCACAGTTGTTCGTGGCAAAGCTCAACCCAAGGATGCTTAATTTTTCAGCATTTTTGTATTGCATTGTGGGACAACTGTACCCTCCAGTATGGTAGCCACAGTCAACAAGTGGCTTTGGCGCCTTAGCCGTTGGTGTTGACAGTCTGACATTATGGAATCTTAAACTATCCCTCTCCATATGAGACGAACAAGGTGTTCATGCCCCTTCCCCCTCCCTCTCATCATGTCCAGACCTGCTGTGGACCTATCCTAAGGGAAGTATAGATACAAGTTTTGCAGACAGTAGACCAAGACATTAAAATCTCAGTGTGGGCAACTATAAATCATGTGGCCGTGGGTAGGTTAGATCTCTGAGCCTCAGTTTCTTCTTCTGGGTTATAAGGATATATTTCAATTGTCATCTCTGCATTCAAGGAGATTCTCCATCCTGCCATACCGGGGAGTTGTAAAGCCTGAGGAAATGGCACATGGGACCAGGAGGGGAGTCTGAATCCCAAAGGGGTTGAGGAAATATGCTTAGCATGTTTTGAGCATTCAAACATAGCAAACATGTCAGTGGCGATCTTGTCCAAATGGCCACCAGAAGGTAGCCCTGGACTCAGAGTAGCCTCCCACAGGAAATGGGACCATTAGTTTCATGAACTTGTCTGGTGGAGGCATCAACAGAAAATAAAGAGTTGTTCTTTTTTTTTTTTTTTTTTTTTTTTTTTGAGACAGAGTCTCGCTTTGTTGCCCGGGCTAGAGTGAGTGCCGTGGCGTCAGCCTAGCTCACAGCAACCTCAAACTCCTGGGCTTAAGCGATCCTACTGCCTCAGCCTCCCAAGTAGCTGGGACTACAGGCATGCACCACCATGCCCGGCTAATTTTTCTATATATATTTTTAGATGTCCATATAATTTCTTTCTGTTTGCCTTCCGTGGCTCCCTCCTGCCATCTGACTATCTTCCAGCTCCATTAGGAGACCCTGCCCTTCTCAGCCACCACTGCTGTCATCATCAGCTGCTCTCCCAGGCTCAGGCCAGCCTTGCTGAACTGCACACAGTTCCCATTTGCCACCATCCTCTCCTGGAGGGATTCTTTGCCATGGCCCCTCTCTTCCTCCTCATCTTTATCTGGCTGAGGCACTCACTTCCTGTGGAAGCATCTTCTATGTCCAGGATAGGTGCCCTCCCAGGTACCTGTTACACCTGGGCCTCTTAGATGTCAATGGCCTCAGTGCTGCCTCTCGCTCTGTGCCCAGGGCTGTTGCATGCAGATCAGGCAATTGTCAGTGTTCACTGAGGCAAATCAGGCTCCAACCAAATGAGCATGAACTGCTGGTGGAGGAGGCTGCCTGGGAAACCCTGTTCTGGGGTCTTGTGCCTCCCTTGAGTCTCTTTGCATCCTGCCACCTGCTCCCAGCTGCCCATCAACACATGCTCACTGGGTGCTGGCCCTCGGCTAGGTATGGGGCATGGGGTAGGGAGGTGGGGACGTGAGTGAGCACTTGCCGGGTGTCCTGAAGGCCTTGAGTTGAACTGTGTGTGTAATAGACCCCTAGAGGGAGATGGAATGAAGTATGAACTCTGTGAGGGCTAGCGTTCCAGCCCCACTTCGCAAGTGTGGTGCGTGGACCAGCCGCAGTGGCATCTCCTGGGCGCTGGTTAGAAATGCAGCACTGCACACCCCATCAGACCTGGATCAGAACCTGCGTTTTAACAAGATCCCCAGGGGAGGCGTGGGCATGCTGGCTTCTGCAAGGCACTGATCTAAGGGGGACAGCGAGCCCTCTGGGCATGGACTGCAGTATTTGGAGAAGGCTGCAGCAGCGAGGGAGCAATTGAGCTGGGCCTTAGGGGAGGGCAGTGCCCAGGCTGGATGAAAGGAGGAGGATATTTGAGGCTAGGAGAGTGTGGAGCCAGGAAAGGACCAATCTTCTTGCTCATGATATTTGGGTGAAAGTAAATTTTTTAGGCCTTTTTATGAACAGAATTTTGGCAGAGCAATTGGATCTATCTTCTAAAGGATCTGAATTGGTAACCTTTGAATATATCAGATCTGGTATTTTCATCACATAAATACAGATTCAGTTTTCTTCTTTAGAGACATCACTGGGCAGGGAGTCTGGACACTGGAGTTTGGTTATGGTTTTTCTGATGATGAAGCTGTGGGATCTTGATCAAGTCACTTTCTAAAATGATAATTTTATGTGTTCGTGATTTTGTGGGTCAGGAACTGGGGCACAGCTCAGCTAGGCCATCCTACTCTGGGGTCACTCAGTTGGTAGCAGCCCTGGGTTGGGCTAGAAGGTCCAGTGAGGCTTTCTTCATATCTGGCCCCTCTGTGCTCCTCCATGTGGCCTCTGGCTCTCCACACAGCTAGCTTGGCCTTCCTCACAGCATGGTGGCCTCAGACTTCTTACCAGATAGTCTTACTGGGGACTATCTATAACAGGCTCCGTGACATCATCCAGACCCAGACTCCTTCCTTTCTGCTTCTCCATCCTCAGCACATGCTTCCACCTCTTGGTCCAATTACTGTTCCTTATTTTTGAACATGAGGTAGCTGGAATCGTATAGTGTGTACTCTTTTGGGTCTGGCTATAAGGCTTCTTTTTTTAATCCCTAACACCAGTGAATCAGTAAAAAGTTGACCTCTGCGAGGCCATGCCAGCCATGAGGTCGGGGTGGGGAGAATGCCTAGGGAGTGGCAGAGCACTGGTGGGCTGGGCCCGTAGACACCTGACTCCGAGGGCAGGAGGATATGGGGACCACTCATTAAGTTGCTTGTCATTGGTTGCCCTGGAGGGTTTGCTCTAGCTAGCAGGAACGAGTAAAGAAGGGAGAGGGCACCATTCTTTCCTCCCCAAGGAGATTTCTGTCCCATGGGCCAGGTAGTTACACGACCATGCCTGTTGTAAGGCTGTTGTAAGACAGTGTGACCAGCCAGAAATCAGAATTCTGTTCTAGGGAAGAAGGGGAGAATGAATACTGGCAGAAACTGCCAGCTGTTGTTTCACCTTCTCCAAAGCCAAAACCTGCTTGGAATTTTTAGGGGCAGAAGCCACAGACAGGCTAAACCTAGAGACACAGGGAGGTGGGTCTCCCTGGTGAGCCCGCCGGGACGTGCCCACCTGCACAGGGACCCTCACGGCCTCTCTCTGTCCCAGTTCACCACAGGCATATGCGGCGACTCGGTGACCCATAGCTGCGACCTGTGCGGCAAGGGCTTCCGCCTCCAGCGCATGCTCAACCGTCACCTTAAGTGCCACAACCAGGTAAAGAGACACCTGTGCACCTTCTGCGGCAAGGGCTTCAATGACACCTTCGACCTGAAGAGACACGTCCGCACGCACACAGGTGAGCAGGGGGCATGTGCTTTGCACTTGGTTTTGTTATTCTGGCCAAGACTTCCTGTTCCTTCCCCACCGAAGAACCAAGTGGGGAGTACAGAGGTCTTTCTGGAAAGATCACAGGATGGGGCATTTTCCCCAACCCCCAGTCTGGGTTCACCTCCTGACTTTGCCACCTGATGGCTCTGTCACCTTGGGCAGGCAAGCCACCTCTCATAGCCTGTTTTTTGCCCCTATAAAATGGGCTTAATGATATGAGTTCTAGTGAGGCTCAAAACAAATCACTGGCTGGAAGTGTTCTGAGAATTACTATGCATGACACAGAGACTGGGGCTGTCACAGTGCAGCCTCCTTGATCCTGGCTGCTGGAATGTGGTTCCTGTGGTCCCACTGCGAATATTTTATGCCTCTTTTTGGGGAAGTCAGCCTATCTCAGAATAGAATCTTGTTCGTCCCCAGGGATGGGAAGAAGGAAATGCTCAGCTCCCTTACAGCTGACCCGGCAACACCTCCTCCCCTCGCACCTTCCTGTGTCTCCTGATGTGTGATATGTGGTTCCATTCCACAGAGTCCCAGGTCCCCTCTGGCCTCCCTCCCAGCCCCTCTGATTGGCCACAGCCTCCATTACTTCGATCTTAGAAACATCTGGCCTCTGGACCTCCCCGCTTGAGCCCCGTAGTCCACACCTTCGCCAGAGTGACCCCTTGAGGAGATTCTGAGGATGCCACTTCCCTGCTAAGAAATGTCCAACTCTGGGCAGGATGAAATCCAGACTCCGCATCTCTCATCTCGATGGGCTACGTGCAGAGCTGCCACAGTCTGGGTCCCAGTTGCAAATCCTATCCTATCCCTGCCCAGCCTCTCATCCTGTCACAACGCACCTCAGATCACCCCAGCCCACTCCCACCCATGCAGCCCCATCCAGGGCATCATGGCGCCTACCTATAGTCCCAGCTACTCGGGAGGCTGAGGCATGAGGATTGCTTGAGCCCAGGAGTTTGAGGTTGCTGTGAGCTATGATGACATCACTGCACTCTAGGCTGGGCAACACAGAGAGACCCTGTCTCGAAAAACAAAAGTGAACAAAAATTTTTAATGACAATTTTGAGTCTTAAAATGATTAACAGATAAAATTATGGAAATGTTTTGGACTTATTTCCCCTGCCTTGATCTGTTTTCTGATGGAGATGTGCCTCCAACTAGTCATGGACCAGAAAGAGGCTTCTTCACACCTCAGCTGGTAGCAAACTCTGGGCAGGCCATGGTGCTGTGAGCGGGAGGAACAGGCCAGCTCTGCATCTTTTGAGCTCTGTCCGAAAGGGACAGTCAGTACAATGGGCAAAAATATGGGGTTCTCGGACATTGTTTTAGTTCATGTGAACCAACCTCACTGGCTCCAAAAGATCTCACCAGAGTTCGGAGGGAATTTGGTCTTGGCCTTTGACTGAGCTGTGAATGTTGGGGTTTTGCTATTGACTGTTGTACGTAACGTAACGTTGCATTTAGTCCAAAAACAAAGATATAAACATTTAACATAAATACAGCAGACAGTTGAGTGAAGGGTACGTTTGTTTGCAGTCCAGTTAGACCAGGCTGTGACCAATTTAAAGACTTATCTGGGACCCCAGGGCACTTCTCTGGAGAATCACAGCTGTGATATAGATGAAGTGGGCAAAGACGGTGGGGAAGAGAATCAGGGTTAATCTATAACACCTCACTCCCCCCCCCCCCGCCCCACCCATTCTCTTCTTATCCCCTGCAACTACTGAGGGAACAGGGCATCTTAGGAAAGACTCAAAACACAAGGAAACATCTTGAAAAAGATCCAGGGAAACTAGAGCCTGAAAATGTCTTGCATTAATATCCAAGCAGATGAAAGAAAAGATTAGAACTTCTTTTTTGGATACGACTTCACCAAGAAAAGGTAAATCAGAGGGGGGTGTGTGAGAGAGAGAGAGAGAGAAAGAAAGAGAGAGAGAGAGTGTGTGATGGGAAGGGGGGTGTTAGTCAAATGACGTCTGACTGAAGATTGGAAGAGGGAAACCAACTGGTGCAGAAAAAATTCTATAACATTTTGTGAAAATATGTCAGCAAACAAGTGGCTTTAGGTTGTCTTAGGCTTCTAGATTGTCTTAGGTTGGATTTGAGGGTGGAGGAGGAGGGTGGTGGGGCAGGGCAGAGGCTGTGCTCTCAGCTGGAGTCCAGCCTCAGCCTCACCCCGGGGGGCTCTGGCGTGTGAATGATGGACCCCCGAGCTGACCTGCTACATTTCTACACCCATTTCAGCCAGACCTTGGCCGAGAGCAGGCATACCCCCCGGCATCTGGGAGGTCAGTCGCCCGCTGCCCATTCCTTAGAGAAGAAACAGCCAGGCCGTGTTAGCTGCCACCACACACGACATCTAGGGATGTGCAGGACCCCAGGCCAGGGGTCTGGGTGGGAACCAGCTGCATCCATTACACATAATCGAAGGAGTTGCTCTGTTACAGTGGCATTGACAGGGTCCCTGAGGCCAAAGTGGGAAATGATGCCGGCTGACCCAACTCAAGTCAAAACAGAGGGGGCGTGAGCTTTCAAGAAATGAATTCGTATTCAGTTCACAGCCTGGGAAAAACATCATGGGCTGTTTTTATAGAATATTCTTTTGGATTTATTTAAACGTTTTAGGTTGAACCAGCTGGGATGCTTCCTAAGAAAGGCTATCCGTTGAAGTAAATGATTTGCTTTTGATAGGGGAGGGGGGGGTTGGTATTTTAGAGTAAAGAATAATGACCTGCCCAGCCTGTGGTCTGCAGACCAGCGGCCCCTGGGAACGTGTGGGCAGTGCAGAGTCAGGCTTGGGGAGCGGCCCCGTGGGCCAGGCTTGGTCAAGTACAGCATTTATGGAAAGTATTTTTATTTTGCTCATTTGTAAGATGACAGCTTATTCTGTAAAAGGCTTCAGACAGTATCAAAAGCTATAGATAGAGAAGAAAGTAAGCCACTGTCAACAATGGAGTGGGGTTCCCCACTCAGTCTTGGGTGGAGGTTTGGCCGGGGGACGTCATAAACCCATGTTGGTTATGACTTTACACTGTGACTCATTCAAGGCACATGCCATTCCTGTGGAAGCTGCTGGATTCCATAGAGAGAAGCTAAGGAATTCAGCTCCTCCAGGTCAGGGAGGAGGAGAGGGGGCAGGGGCCAAGCTGCAGTGTTGGTCTGCAGTGTTGTCGGGGCCCATGGGGATGCCTCTTGCCTTATCTTCTCCTTATCTTCCATCAGGGGCTAAGATGAGAGGGAGGAGAAGGCTAACAAATCCCATCTTGATTGAAGAAGAGAAAACAATGGTGTCTTTGTTTGGAGCCTAAAGGGAAGAATTGACGGGACTGGGAAAAATGCAGATTGGGAGTAGTTTGAAGTGGGGCAGATGCAGGAAAAGGAATTAAGTGACCTCCGCCCCTAGTGGCCTGAATGCTGTCTTGCAGCACTGCCTTCTCTAGTTATCAAACTCTCTCTCCTCACTGTTTTATTTTTTATTTTCATTTTATCTTAATTTATGTTTTAGCTAAAAAAAAAAAAAAAAAAAAAAGTAATTTGGTCATTAGGGGCAAAAATAAAACAATTAGGACTCCCTAATTTTTCACACCAGGTCCCACTTCCACTCCACTTCCAAACCACTATTCATTTTTTCCCCCTAGAAGTTTTGGATGCACATTGCTTTTTTCATGTAGTATATATTTTGGAGCTTGTTTTGTATCTGCACAGGTAGATACACCTCACTTTTTTTTTTTTAACAAATGTCAGAGCATTTCTTAATACAAAATCGTGACAAAATTTCCAATGTGGATTCACAATACTTTTCCTGTTCCCCAATTGATGACACATGTTTCCGTTTGCAGATTTCTTTTTTTTTTTTTAATTTCAGGCAATACTACCAATAATATATTTTGTATGTCTTTTGCCTACCTATGTGAGTCTTTCTATAGGATCATTTCCCTGAAGTGGAATTTGTGGGCCAAAGGGTAGACACATTATGATTCTTTATGGACATTGCCAAATTGCCTTCCAAGAGATTGCTGTAAATGTCCACTCCCACAGGAAGCCTATAAAAATCTTCACATTTGGATAAAGGAGTAGTTGAGCTATATAGCAAGGAGAGCAAGCGGAAAGTTCCAATAATGAAGAATTTTCTTTGGGGATTTGTGATATGAAGCTTGATTTGCTATTAGGAGTAGAAAAGTTGAAAAGAAGAAACTCTTTTTGATAACCCAGCAAACAATATTTTTTGGACTAGGTAATACAGGACTCTGGTACAACATCCAAAAGGGTAGACTGTAAGAAGTCTCCTCTTTCCTCCACCAGCCACCTAGTGACCACATTTTTAAAAATTATCTTTTTTTGTTGTTGTGAAATAATACCCCAAAAAAGCACATACAAATATAAAAAGTGTACACATAGGTGTAGTTCAAAAACAAATATGAACTACTCATGTGCCTACCAGCCAGCTTATGCATGGGGCATATTTGCATCAGGTTGAGCTGGATTGTAAGCTCTTGAAGCTGTATCCCATTGAGAACGTGGCATAGCTCGGCTAATTCTTACAGCAGCTATACGAGGGATGAGAATATGCTCCCCATTTTACAGGTGAGGAAACTGAGCCATGGAGGGGATTAAGCAACCTGCACGTGGACTCAGTTAATGAGTGGCAGATCTGCAGTGCCTGGCTTTTCAATGGCCTTGGACTGTGGTACTTGCATAGATATCAGTAAGTTAATGATGTCTGGTGCACACACGGTGCTTTTCAGTTCTCATACCTTGCTTTAGATGCAGGCAAGGTTGGCCTTTGCTCGAGAGCATCAGGATGGGTAAGCCCTGATGTTTCTTTCAGGGGTGGGGTTCAGTATCAGACCCTCTTGCCCAGGGCTTCTCTCTGGCCACCTTCGTCCCCCTGAGCGTGTGGGGGATGGGGGTTCTCCAGGAGGGAGGGGCTTGTTCCCAAGCCTAGAAAGGGTCTCCAAGGGGCTGACACATGATAGTGTCCACCTGCACCCATGAGTGAGGGGTAAATGGTGGCATTTATACGGGGGTTAGGAGGGGCAGGAGTGCTGGGGTACAGAGCAGCACATTTTTGTAAAAGTCAGAAATGCCATACCTAGAGCTTTCAGGGCCTACCATCTCCTTTCTGTCTGCACATCTGCAAGTCACTCATCCTCCAAGCCAGGCTCAAATATCACCCCCTCCCTGGAAGAAGATCCCACATGGCTGTCTTCCTCACTCTCCATTGTCGTTATGGTATGGGGCTTTAAAATCTTCTAGCCTTTGCTGTCCAGGCCTTGCTGGGTGCTCGCCCCACAGAGAATGCTCAGAGGATATGTTGAACGGAGAGAGGACGGAGGCATGGCCCTGTGCACACTGGGCTTAGTTGTGGCATGGCTGGCCTCTCCTAGGGGGCACATCTCCTTCCAGATTACCTTTGGGGGTGGGAACCCTCCGAATTTTGTTGTGTCCAGGTTAAAGCCTGATGTAAGTGTGCTGGTTTCTCCATATTTTTAGTTTGGATGTTTCAAAACAGCAGCAGGTTATTTCCATTAACTATTGGAAGGAGCACCTGGTCTCCAGGTGAATTCCTGTTTTGATGAGTTGTAGGTTTGAAATCAGGTTTGTCACTTGATCTGCCGGGGGTGGCGGGAGCCAGCTGTCTGCCACCCCATGGGCTCAAGGCCCCCAGAAACACAAAGTGTGCATTACAGTGCAAACGAGAAAGCTAAAGCGGAAAAACTAGTCCCAAAGAGGTGGCCTGTCTTTTCTAGGGCCAGGGGGGTTTATCCATTCATTCACTATTGTGTTTTGTAAAATAGTGCCTTAAAATATTGTTTACCTTGATCACGGAGTTTTTTATTGTGCTCTTAAATTTTGTGCTTGAGGCAGGGGCCTCCCTCACATCACCCTAATCTCAGCCCAGGAATAGTTTTAAGAGAAAAGGTGGGAGGTCTGTTACCCACTGCCCAAAGAGCCACAGTTACTATGAAAATTATCATGAACACTAGCAGGTGTTTGGAGATAGTGAGTAGAGAGAGAGAAAAGGACACAATGGCCTTCCCCACACTCCAGACCTTCTCTCCAAAGCTTTGCGTGCATGACATCCATGTGTAGACCATTCATGTGTGTGCCATCCATGCGTGCGCCTATGTAAATGTGCATTTCTTCAGAACACTCCAGTTCATGCTTGGCTGCACCATAGTCTCCTGGGAAAGCTTTTTAAAACTTCTGCTCAGGCCACACCCAGAGCAATTAAGTATATTTATTAATCTTTATGTATATATGTGTATGTATGTATGTATGTGTATATATATATATAGTTTGTTAAAAACATGAAGAATCACAAGAAACTGTTGACAGTTGGGACTGAAGGAAGAAGAGATGCATGGGGTGAAAGAGGCAGCTTTTATTTATTTTATTTATTTATTTTTTTGAGACAGAGTCTCTCTCTGTTGCCCGGGCTAGAGTGCCATGGTGTCAGCCTAGCTCACAGCAACCTCAAACTCCTGGGCTTAAGCAATGCTTCTGCCTCAGTCTCCCAAGTAGCTGGGACTACAGGCATGTGCCACCATGCCCAGCTAATTTATATATATATATATATATATATATATTTTTAGCTGTCCAGATAATTTCTTTCTATTTTTAGTAGAGACGGGGAGGGGG
>CM052436.1:175257850-175286171 GCA_028533085.1 Varecia variegata
GGGTGGCCAGAGAGCAGTGAGAAAAAGGAAGGAATTGCAGAATAGGGGGCGGGGGGGCGGGGGGGAGCCAGGTTATGCCAAACAATACACCACGGTAAGGAGTTTGCATTTTCTCCCAAGTAAGAGGGAAAGGCAGGGATACGCAGGGGAATAAAGTCATGCCATTCCCTTTCAAGAAGGGAGCAGAATGCAGGGGCAGGAGTCAAAGCAGAGGCTGGTTGGACAGCTGTTGTAATAGTCTAGATCGGAGGTCAGCAAACTACGGCCCACGGATTAAATCCCACCTGCTGCCTGTTTTTGTACAGTCTGTGAGCTAAAAATTGTTTTTACATTTTTATTTATTTATTCTTTTTGGACACAGAGTCTCGCTCATTTGCCCTGGCTAGAGTGGCGTGGCGTTATCGTAGCTCACTGCAACCTCAAACTCCTGGGCTCAAACTATCCTCCTGCTTCAGCCTCCCAAGTAGGGATTGCAGGCATGCACCACCACGCCCAGCTAATTTTTCTATTTTTTGTAGAGATGGGGTCTCACTCTTGCTCAGGCCGGTCTCAAACTCCCGAGCCCAAGCGATCCTCCCGCCTCGGCCTCCCAAAGTGCTAGGATTGGACCTGAGCCACCATGCCCGGCCCGTTTTACCTTTATTAAAAGGTCACAGGTACCCAATATGAAAAAAAAAAATGAGCAAATTAATTGAACAGGCACATCACACAAAAGGATACCTAAGTGGCCAGTAAGATTATGGAAAGATGCTCAACATTGATAGTTACATGAAAATGCAAATTAAAACTACAATGCTCTATGACTACATACTCACTAAAGTGGCTAAAATTAAACCTCTGAAAATATCAAGGATCAGTGAGGATGTGGAGCAAGTGAATTCTCATATACTGCTGGTGAGAGTATAAATTGGATCAAGCACTTTGGAGAACTATTTGGCAGTTTCTTCTAAAATTAAACATCTACCTACCATATGACCAAGCAGTTCCAATCCTGGGTGTATACCTTGAAAGAAATGAGTACTTACACACACTAAGTTATATGTACAAAAATGTACATTATGTGGGAACAAATCAAAAAAAATTAAAAGAAAAAAAAAGAAAAAAAATGTACATTGCAGCTGAATCGATAATAGTCCCAAACTAAATACAACCCAAATGCCCATCAATAGAAATTCGATAAATATATGGGGGTGCACAGCACAGCAAGAAAAATGAATAATACAGATGAATAATACGCAATAATACAGATGAGTCTCAAAAACACAATATTGATCAAAAGAAATCAGACACAAAAGAGCACATCCCATATGACTAAATTTATATGAAGTTTAAGAATAGGCAAAACTCACCTGCAGTGAGAGAGGTCAGAGTAGTGTTTACCTGTTGGGGCAGTGGGAGATGGGGATTGCCTGGGAAAGGGTCCGAGGGAACTTACTGGAATGAAAGAAATGTTCTCTGTCTGATCTGGGTGGTGGTTATATGGGCGTATACATAGGTAAAAAGTCATTGAACTGTCCACTTAAGATTTGTGCATTTTACTCTATGCAAATTATGCTTCAATAAAAGAGTAAAAACAATCAAAATCTTGGGTGACCACACTGGAGATAAGCATGGCTGAAAAATCAGAAGCTTGCATGTAGTACAATGAATATAGTCATTTAGGAATTTAATATGATTTCATTAACAGCTCAAAAACAGTCACACTTCCAAGGCCCTTCCTTGGCAATAGCTTCAATGCTTACTGCTCACCAGCACCAAAAGGGTGGCCCTGCCCAGAGGTTTCAACAGATCCCCTCCCCTGAGGTGTCCTCTTACAGCTCCTGCAGCACCTAGGGCCAAGCCCATGAGCTGCCAGCTGACCCCAACACTCCAGGCGGCCAGACCTGTTCAGACTCTACAGGTCCTTAGAGGAAACCTAGGAAGCCCAAGTACACTGGACGTGCAGAATTGACTTGTAATGAGAGCTTAGATGAAGGAAGAAGCCCTTTAAGACGGTCCTTGTTTTCTTCTGGAGATGTAGGCACCTTGTACTGCTGCCCATGGACCAGGAGTTCCCAACCAGGGCTGCACATCAGAACCACGCACAGAAGAGCCCACCCCGCACACACCAACTGAATCAGAATCTCTAGTGAAATGCTTCTCAAAGTAGCAGCAGCGTGGTCACCTGGGAACTTGTTAGATATGCAAATTCTCAGGCCCCACTCCAGACCTACTGAATTCAGGGGCTGGACCCAGCAACCTTTGTTCTAGCTGTTCTAACAAGCTCTGCCAGGGAGTTTGATGCACACACAAGTGTGAGACCTAAGGCTCTAGTTAGAAATTTGCATTTCTAACAGGTTTCCAGGTGATGCATGTGTGGCTACTCTGGGGGGGCGGGGGTGGGTGTCACACTTTGAAAACCACCAGTATCTAACTGTCTCATGGGTAGAGCCAGGCTCTGGGAGAGAAGTGGGGGTGGGGCCAGGAATGAAAAGCTGCCCAGGTGAGCCACTCTGATGCAGGTGAGCGTTAATTAGCACTTCCATAGATTTTTTTCACCACTCTGGCAGGAGGCCCGCACCTGAGCAGGGAGCCAACACAGGTGAGAGTGTTACAGGAGAAGAAATACAACTTCCTCAATTTGACCTGTCTGAGATCTCTTTTTCATTCCTTTAAAACTGCAATTTGGGGTTCCTGGTGTGGCAGGATTTACTTTCTGGGTGCCCATCCTGAGAATTTGTTCCGGCAATATTGAACCTGGAGACGTTTCTGGTGGAACACTTTGCATAAAAGCCTCTATTTGGGGGAAAAGACCTGATTTTACCCTAAAAGGTTAATTTTTTGTCCAAGATAGATGACACTGAGAAGGTGAGAGGCAGTTAGGGAGAACAGGGGAGAAAGAGAAGGGCTGGACACGAGACCTCAGATGGGGAGGAAGGGAGAGAACTGTGGACAGAAGGGCAGGAAGATAGTTCCTCCATTCCAAGGAGGCCCCTCCCGCTTGCCTTTTTTAAATGGAGTACTGAGAAGGGTTCTGTGCAAGACTGGAAGCAGGAGCTGGGTGAGCTGAGCTGCAAAGCAGGAAAGCAAAGGATTGGAACGAGTCAAGGGGGCCCCAGAGGACTGAGAAGGGCCAGAGGCCAGGCCTGCCGTGCCAAAAGGTCAGATTGCGTCAGGATGAAAACTTCCCTCTCTGAAAAGGCAAACTACAGATTGAGAGAAAACGTTCACAGCACAGGTACCTGAAAAAGGACTTGCATTCATAATATATAAAGAACCACTACAACTCGATACTAGGAAGGCAAACAATGAAAAATGGGCAAAAGACATGAATAGACACTTCAAAGGAAATACAAATGGTCAACATGCACCAGTACTCATCAGGGAAATGCAAAATAAAACCACGGCAAGATACCACTTCACACCCACCAGCATGGCTAAAATTAAAAAGACTTTTATAAAGGATTCACTTAGTAAAAAATAAAATAAAATAATAAAAAGACTTGTAATACCAAGTGTTGGCTAACATACAGAGCAGCTGGAATTCTAGCTTGTTGGAAGGAATGTGAAATAGTACAGCCACCTGGGAGAACCACTAGAGTTTCTTTTAAAGCTAAACAAACACCTACCATCTGACCCAGCAATTCCACTGTTAGATATTTACTAAAGCGCAGTAAAAACATAAGTCCACAAAAAAATTTGCACACAAATGTAAATAGGCACAGGAAGCTAGTGGCCACCCTAGTGCTCTATGATTTGGTTGCTCAAAATTTTGTGAAAGTCTACATTAAAATAATAATCTGTCTTTAAAAAAACTGCTTGTATCAAATTTGCATAGTAACTTTATACACAATTGCTAAAAATTGGAAACAATCCAAATATCCATCAGCTGGGGGATGGGTAAACTAAATTTGGCCTGTCTATAGAAAAGAATACTAATAAAAAGTTTGAAATTCTTAATGGATATAAATAACAACATGGATAAGTCTCCAAATCACTGCAGAATAAAAGAAGCTAGATGCCTACCATATGGTTCCATTTATATAAAATGTTTTTTCTTTTTTTTTTGAGACAGAGTCTCGCTTTTGTTGCCCGGGCTAGAGTGAGTGCCATGGCATCAGCCTAGCTCACACCAACCTCAAACTCCTGGGCTCAAGCGATCCTACTGCCTCAGCCTCCCGAGTAGCTGGGACTACAGGCATGTGCCACCATACCCGGCTAATTTTTTCTATATATATTTTTAGTTGGCCAGATAATTTCTTTCTATTTTTAGTAGAGACGGGGATCTCGCTCTTGCTCAGGCTGGTCTCGAACTCCTGACCTTGAGCGATCCACCTGCCTCGGCCTCCCAGAGTATATAAAATGTTTAAACAAGCAAAACTAATTTACAGTGACAGAAAGCAGATCAGTGATTGGGATTGAGGGGGCTGTAAGTGGGGGACTAAGAAACTTTCTGGGGTGCTGAACAGACTTCATATCTCGTTTAGGTGCATGCCTTTGTCAAAAGTCATCAAACTGACCACTTACAATGTCTGAATAAATTTTACTGTATGTAATTATACCTCAATGAAGTTGATTTTTTAAAATAGCAAAAATGAAAATATAAAAATAAAATAACAACAAATAGCAAAAAAGGAAAAAACAAGAATAAAATAACAGAAATAAAACAAAGAAAAAAATAAGAGACTTAGTGATAAATAAATACAATAGTAAAATAGGGAGAGCACACAGAATGAAAAGAGAGATGGACCAAAGTGGAACCCCTGAAGACATGTCTAACCTGAGGAATAGAAAAAGAAGAATTCTGCCTTTCCTGCCAGCAAGAAAAAAAAAAAAAAAAAGAAAAAAGAAAAAGAAGAATCGGCATTGTACAAGGCAGTGTCCCCTGGGGGCCAAGGAGATAAAGAGCTTGCAGAACAAGGACAGCAGAGGCTAAACAGAGCCGAGGAGGGCAGTCAGATGGGGGCCCACCTTGAGAAGTCAATCTTGAGAGGCCAGGTCCGAAGGTGAGGGAAGGCTGGTTGACCTGGGCTGAGCGAGCAGAGAGGTTTGCCAGGGAGCTCGGGGAAGGAGAGTGGGCTCCTAACGGGAGGTTGCTATGAGAATCCCCAGGGAAACCCATGTTGTGGCCTGAATTTCCTGACATCTGTGGTCTTTCAATTCTATATTCCTACAGAGGGATGGATATTGCTATTTTAATCACTCCCCTGGGCAAGATGTGCCAAAGGTCCAATGCACTGGGGATTACATTTCAACATGAACTTTGGAGGGACACCATCATTTAAACCAGAGCAATAGTGAAATATTCAATAAATATTGAATACTTATACTGTAGGATTTAATATTTATTTTTTAAAGTAAGGCACATGCATACAATGAATACTATTTCGGCACAAAAAATTTGTAAGAATGCTTTCTATGTACAGACATGGAAAGGTTTCCAAGATATATTTTCAAGTGAAAGAAAGCAAGATGCATAACTGCTGTACAATATAAAATTTTTTGTTAAAAAAAAAAGATGTACATATAGGTAGGATTCAGAATACATTTGTTTATGTATGCCACCCCAAAAAAGTCTTTGCAAGTGTTGGGAAGGAAAGACTTTCCTCTACTCTCTTAGGTTTATTATCTGGGGAACTGCAAATGAAACTGACCAAAACAGATAAGCAAGAAAAAAGAGCTCAAGCGCCTGGTGCACATACACACGGAAATGCTTGTGGTGGATAACCTAAAGAGGTGGTTAGAATTGGGGCTTTATCTACCTAACTTAGCAGGGGAAGGGGAGGACTACCTGGGAAGAACAAATAGGTTTCCAAATGGCTTATTAGGAAACAAATGGGAGATTAAAAAGTTTGTAATGCTTGTTTGTGTAGGTGCAAATGGTCTGTCTTTTTCGTGGCCAGGAAACTCCCCCAAATAAGGGATTTATGGTAGGTTTACTCTTGGTCTCTTTCCTGTAGGTGGAAGCTGCCCCAAAGATGGAATTTACTGCGGTTCATAGTGGATCCTCACACAAGGACACGCAGGAAAGTAATATTAATAATAGTAGTTAGGCATTTGTAGGGCAGGGGATGGAGGGGAATGGGAACCAGGAGCTTGTGAAAAGGGACTTGGGAAGAATTTTTGCAAAACACTTTTTTAGTCTTTATTTTTTAAACTTTAGAAAGGTATGATTGCATTGTCCATTTTTAAAAGAATTTAAGTTCTAAGCGTATTTCTAATCTATTTAAGGAGTGTTTCCTCCCTTTAGGAAAATATGGATTTTGCCTCATTAGCAAGGCCTAATGGAATTCAGCCCCGAGGGAGGTGCAGAAGATTTTATCATCACCTTTATCAGCATCACTGCAGTTTCTACCCAGGCAGGTTTTAAAGCAGGGTCAGGTCACCCTTCCCACTTTGCTGGGAAGGACACTTAACTGCCTGTGTCAGCTGTCAGTCCCAGGACCTCTCTCTGCATTCCCCCCCACTCTCCAGGAGAACAAAGGCAGCTGCAGAGCGTAGGGGTAGGGGGTGGGCTGAGGGTGGAGCCCAAGACCCACTGGACTATGGAAACCTTCCCCCTGCAAGCAGATGTCAGGATTATTATTTGCGCTTTCCATGTGGTAGAGAGAGGACTGGTAAAGCTCCAACAAATGCTTACATCTTGTCCTAAAATTCCTGACTCATTGCCAATAAAAGAATCAAAGTGCTTTCTAGCCCAGAAAGGGAGCTGCTCCTAATTTGAAGAAGATTCCAGAATAGAAATTCAAGGTCAATTGAAGATTTTGTAGATAGAGCTGGTAAGCAGGTCTTAAGTGGCCTGGAATTCAAAGATACAAACCAGAGAAAGAAGAGATCAAAGCTCTGGTTCTGGGGACACATCAAAAATGAGATCTTGACACATCTCGGTTCTGAACAAGCCAAGCACTTACCTCCCTTGGAGTATCTAAACCAGTCTTGCACTCTGCCTAGAACTCTCTCTCTAAATCTGCTCCTGCTGGCTCCTTCTTCTCATCCTGATCTCAACTTAAATGTTCCCTCTTCAGCGAGGCCTCCTCTGATCACCCAAAATATACTGTCCACTCAAGTGATTTCTAACACATTCCCTGTTCTTGTTTATTCTCTTCGTAGCCCTGACTACCAACAAATTCTTTCTTATCTGCTTGTCGTCTATGTCTCTCAGTTAGAACGTGCTCTCATGGTACAGCCAGATTAAATTGTTTTTTCTCCCTGAATCCCCAGTGCTTACAACCAGTTGCCTAGTACATACTGGGTGTTCCATCAATATTTGCTCAGTTAATGAAAAAATGACTAAAAGCTAAACTTCAGATGTCCATGAAATATCCAAGGAGAGATGTCAAGAAGAGAGTTGTCAGTAGTCAAGTGTGAGAACGATCCAACCTGGAGGTATAGGGTTGGGCATCATTAGAACAATTCAGTTTTTAAATTCATAAGAATTGATGAAGTCAACAAACAAGGATTTAAAGAAATATTAATAGAGTCAAGCCAGGCGTGGTGGCTCATGCCTGTAATCCTAGCACTCTGCGAGGCCGAGGCGGGAGGATTGTTTGAGGTCAGGAGTTCGAGACCAGCCTGAGCAAGAGCGAGACCCCGTCTCTACTAAAAAATAGAAAGAAATTATCTGGACAAGTAAAAATATATAGAAAAAATTAGCCAGGCATAGTGGCACATGCCTGTAGTCCCAGCTACTCGGGAGGCTGAGGCAGTAGGATCGCTTGAGCCCAGGAGTTTGAGGTTGCTGTGAGCTAGGCTGACACCATGGCACTCTAGCCCAGGCAACAGAGTGAGACTCTGTCTCAAAAACAAAACAAAACAAACAAACAAAAAGTCTGAGAGTTAAACTCCAGGAGGGCCCAGTCTTGGGGGAGGGGAATGTCCCTACTTTAGTGAGTTTTACCTGCAGGAGCTCTGCTAGGGTTTCACAGTAAGCAATGAAGAAAAATCCCCTTGCACTTCTGGCAGAGGGATGGGGAAAATAACCATTTTGAAATACATTAGAGCATTTTGTCCTTCTGAACAAGGCCTCCCTTCAAAAGCAACTATTTCACCAGAGCCTAACCTACTGGAGTTTTATCAGAGCCCATCTGACCTGAGGAAAGGAAAATATCCAGCTTCAGCTCCCCCTGGCCATCCTGTGCCTCCTAAGGGAGGGGCTGAGAAGCAGTTATGAAGTCCACAGTCCAGAGCAGAGGCTCACCAAGACGGAGACCTAAACACAGGACTATAGAACCCTTCCCCTCCCCCACATCTTATCACATTACTAAAGACATATTTGCCAGAGTTCCTTTTACCTAGTACATCATGTCTGACTATCAAGAAAAAATTACAAGGCATACTAAAAGACAAAAAATAGTTTGAAAAGATAGAGCAAGCATCAGAATCAGAATCAGATACGGCAGGAATGTTGGAATTATCAGACCAGAAATTCTTTGCAAACTATGACTTGGCTGGGTGTGGTGGCTCATGCCTGTAATCCTAGCACTTTGGGAGGCCTAGGAGGGAGTATTGCTGGAGGCCAGGAGTTCAACCAGCCTGAGGAATGCAGCAAGACTCTGTCTCTACAAAAAATAAAATAATTAGCCAGTCATGGTCGTGCTTGGCTGTAGTCCCAGCTACTCAGGAGGCTGAGGCAAGAGGATCACTTGAGCCCAGGACTTAGAGGTTCCAGTGAGCTATGATGACACCACTGTACTCTAGCCCAGGCAACACACTGAGACTCTGTTCCAAGAAAAAAAGGATTTTATTGTCCCTCTCCTTAAATCTGGGCTGTCCTTGTAGATAGTTTTGGTTTACAATTTGGCCAGTCCATGTAAAATAACAGCCCCGCTCCCATCCCTTTCCCTCACATACAGCTTGCCCTAGCACTCATCACCTCGCCTCTTGATGTGTTTACTTGCGTGTGTGTTTGTTGTCTTTCTTTCCCCATCACACACATTGGAATATCGGCTCCATGGGCGAGGATAGTGTCTATTTTTGTCCACTGCGACCCTCAGTGCCCAGTGCCTAGGAGGAGCTCACAGATGTGTGGAACGAATGAGCTCATCTTGCGCCCCGGTGATCCCTGCCCGTCGGCCGTGCACCACCCACCCTGAGGTGATGCATTCTGGGCGTCCCCCCACCTGCCTGCCTGGCTCCGGGCCCTCACTCCCTGAATCGCAGTGGTCATTGCACTTCCAGCCCTCCCTACTTGGTCCTCCTTTCCCTCAATCTGCCAGTGGTGTCTGCAGGCCCCACTGTCCACCTTATTTTCCAGACGAGGAAACTGAGCCTGAGTGACCGGTACCAGGAAGCAGGTGTCTTTCCCTCAGACCACTGGACAGAGGTGCTGCCTCCGACTGCCAAGGGCCCGGCCAGGCCCACTCAGGGGACCCGGGACTGAGCCTTTTCTCCTCCCAAACTGCACTGAGGCCTGAATTGTCCCTAATGTGGAGGGAGCAAAATCTCTCCCTGTAGCAGGAAGCCTCTGACAACCCCAGCGCCTCATTAAATTGACTGCTAACTTCATTTCATGTAAAGTCACCAAAGGGAAAAAACACAACAGGGGCTGTTAGACCTTGGCCAGGGTCCCCTCGACTCTCAGGGCGTCAGGGAGACTGAGGAAGAGGGACAAGGAGGAGGGTCCCCCTAGATGGCCTCACCCAGTGGCCCCCTCTGCACCTGCCTCCCTCCAGCTCAGCAGCCTGCCCTGCCTCCCGGGGACCTCAGGGGAAACCCTCTGTAATTGGGGAGGAACCGGCACAGCCAGGACCTCTGAGAGTCACCTGTGACTGCTCAGCAGGAGGATTTGGGCAGAAGCACTTCATGGGGAGGCGGCCCCAGGAGGCGAGTGTGGAGGTGAGACGGGGTCTCTGCAGGACCGTGTGGAACCCGTATCCAATTCACTCCATGGGGGAGGAGCGCAAGGACCCACCAGCTACTGTCCTTTGCTGGGTGAGCGTCATGCCCAGAGCACCAACTCTGGGCGTTCCAAGCCTGGTAGAGCCTGTCCCTGTGGTCAGGGATGCCCCTGTGGTCGGTCAGAGAGGCAGGCACATCCTGAGGTAGGACGTTGCTGGGTGTGCAGGAAGGAGCTGCAGGTGGCCTGGTGGGCCAGGGCCCTGGGGACAACAGAGAACAGCATTGCTGATCCTGGGGACCTGCAGGGCCCCAGCCCCAGAGGACAGAGAGCAGAGGATGACCCTCTAGGGGGGCATTTCAGCAGAGGAGGCCAGCTAGGAGTGAGAGGGCCTGTCCCCTTCAGGCTGGAGACTGACTTTTCTAAGCCCACCCGGCTGAGGGGCTTTGCCCACCCAGGCACCTGAGCAAAAGGCCAGAGCTTTCAGAAAGCTGGTAGCTCCGAGAGAGCAGGATCCGAGCCACCGCAGGAGAGCTGCCTAGAAAAGCCACAACTGTCGTCTCTGGCTACACTGTGGAAGTCCTGAGGTGTGAACTCTACTGCAGAAATGGGGCTCCTGGAATCAGCCCCTAGACCAACGGCTCCACGTGCAAAGGTACAGACAGCATGGACTGAGGGCCTACTGTGTGCACAGCTGCAGCCGGAATATGGGCAGGGACCTGTAACAGAACACCAAGGTCACGTTCTTGAAGCACTTACTGAGGATGGATGACTTACTGCCCCCATGCTCACAGCCCCTTGGGCTGGTCTCAGCTACTGTCCTCCTCCGAGGTGGGACTGACACTCCCGATGCCCCTCAGGGCCGGGCAGGGGGCCGGCCCCTTCACAAGCTGCGCCCCCTTCTGTCCTCAGACTAACCTCCCCCCACCTCACACCGGTGCTTCACACACATCACAGAGTCCTGACCCCGACGGAGCCACAACCCAGTTGGGGAAACAAGACCCTGAGGAAAATGAGCAAGAGCAGTTAAACCACAGACAGGCAGTAATGCGAGAGCGGCTGCAACCGGGAGCCAGACGTCCCCCACGCAGGGTCCGCGTGGCCACCGCCTGCTCGCTCCTTCTTGTAATGCTCTTTCTCAAGAAGTGTCCCCAAGAATACTTAGAGTGGCACTTGGTGGATGGGAGGGGTTGTGGCCCCTACTCTAAAACCCTCGCCAACAACCTTTCCACCCCGTGGGGCTCTGCAAAGGAGCCTCCCGTTCGCAGCTGCAGCAAAGCTGCCCCTTTCATCAAGCTGGGGAGGGGCCTGCCAGTGGGCACGGAGCCCCCAGTCCTGGGAGAACTGCTGAGGAGGCAATAAAATTAAAGAGAAGGACAGTGGGCAAATTAGAGGGAAAGAGGGCGGCAGGACAGCCTTTCATCAGCCCGATTAGCCATGGAAAGAGGCCCAGCCGCGCAGGGGGAGGGAAGGCCTGGGGGAGCTTGTTCTGTTCTCTACCTCCTAAGGAACTGAGGGCCCCTCCAAAGCTCAGAGGGCCAAGCCCAGGCCTATACCTCTGTTCAACCTGACCCCTCACTGCAGGGGGAGGACCCAAAGGTAGTCCCAAATATACCGTTTCTCACCCTTTGACAATGGACACCTGGCCTAGCCTCTCAGAGCCTCGTTTTCCTCATGTGTAAAATGGGGCTGATGAGAACCCTGGGCTCACAGGCCATGACTGCGATTGATCCAACCACAAGTGGTTCTTAACCCTCAACCCTATCAGAATCACCAGGTGAGTTTTTTAAACTACTAACATTTGGGCTGTACCCTGTACCATTGAAACCAGAATCTTTGTGGGTAGAGGGGTGGGAACATTCCAGGCACAGGAACAACTGGTGCAAAGGGAGGCCAGTGTGGCTGGAGTGGAATGAGGGAGGGAGCCGGCACAAGGAGACAAGGTCAGAGAGGTCAGGGAAGTTCCAATTACACTTGCTGAGTGACAACTACCCCACAGTGCACAAAACACCCACTTTTTAAATTATACTTGGGGCTTTTGGGGTCAGGAGTGTGGACAGGGCTTAGTGGGAATGTGTGTCTATCACACAATGTCTGGGGCTTCAGCTAGGAAGAAGGGAATGTCTTGGAGGGACAACTGTCCAATACAGTCGCCACTAGGCAGGTATGGCTATTTAAATGTAAACTAATTAAAGTGTAAAACTCACTTGCTTCCTCACTTTTACTAGCCACACTCCAGGTGCTTAACACACAATTGCCAGACTTGGCAAATAAAAATGCAGGATGTCCAGTGAGATTTGAATTTTAAATAATCAACAAATAATTTTTTTAATATTTAAGTGTATCCCAAATATTGCATGGGACATATTATACTTAAGAAGTATTTGGGCCGGGCATGGTGGCTCACACCTGTAATCCTAGCACTCTGGGAGGCCGAGGCGGGTGGATCGCTCAAGGTCAGGAGTTCGAGACCAGCCTGAGCAAGAACGAGACCCCGTCTCTACTAAAAATAGAAAGAAATTATCTGGCCAACTAAAAATTAGCCGGGCATGGTGGCGCATGCCTGTAGTCCCAGCTATTCGGGAGGCTGAGGCAGTAGGATCACTCAAGCCCAGGAGTTTGAGGTTGCTGTGAGCTAGGCTGACGCCATGGCACTCTAGCCCGGGCAACAGAGCAAGACTGTTTCAAAAAAAAAAAAAAAGAAGTATTTGTTATCTGAAATTCAAATTTGACCCCTTTGGCAAATATAATCTTGGAGGTGGGGGCAGCATCAAATGAGGGAGGAACTTGGGCTTTTATGGGGAGTCACAGAGGGTATTTGCAGAGAAGGATCACAATCTGACTCTAAAAGACCCCTTTGGCTGCTGTGTCCAAACAAAACCTAAGGGGTAGATGTCCGCCTGGGAGGTTGCTCAGGTTGTACCTAGCCCTGAGCTAGGCTGAAATCAGACCCCACCCTAGGACTTGGTAGTGGAGGCGCCGGCTTGCCAATCCCAGCCTCTGGGCCCCACTTCCCTCCTGGCTCCCCCCAAGGCCCCTAGCAAGTAGCACTTCACTTGGCCTCACCTCTGCCCCCAACTCTGGGGCAAGTCACATCCGGTCAGTTTTACTCCCCCCACCCCCGTCCCACGGGGACAAGCGCTTTAACAGACAGTGCAAAAGGGCTCAAAAGCGCTGCAGACACAAACCAGACTTTAGAAAAACACATAGTACAAGCCCTGTTGGGATTCGCAGCAGGCGTTTCCAACGTTTTTCTTGCGCTGCAGGCTCGGGATTTCCTGTCTTCTTAGGCATTCACTCAGCTGGCCAAGATCAGCTTCGCGGAAGCAAGGAAGGAAGGGGCTTCACTAGGGCTGTTTGCAGGCTCTCTTTAGCTCCCTTCATCTCCTCCCCTTTGGGTCCTCCTACTCCTACTCCTACTCCTGCCACGTTTTCTGACCCCAGATAAATACCCGCCACCCGCCTGTCCATAGCACCAAATCTGGGGCTCCTGATACAACAAATGCAAGCAACAGACAGGCCCGGGGAGCAGCAGCTGGGTCCAGCTGGAATCTCCAAGGCTGGTTCTAGCTCAGAGTTTCCACCTTCAAGCAAGCACTCAACTGCTTCTCAGAAGCCTGCCTAACCTCGGCAGGGCAGGGCCATGGAGAACTGGCCTGAATCAGAATAACTGATACACACAAGCCTAACACCCCAGTAGCGCCATGACCATCAGGGGCATGAATCCTCCCCTCCTGTGGTTTTGCAATGTGGAGGGGACAGGGCAAACACATGATCTCCATTGCGTCTCCAAACCCCATCAGGACAGGAAAGGATCTGCAACGTGGCAGTTAAAACATAAGTCCAGTAATAAACAGTTCCTGAAACAGAAGCAGCTGGCCAGTCTTCCACCACATTATCCTTGCAGCAAGCTTCAGTGGAAACCCTATACCCCAAATCCCCCAAATCCCTACCCTTTGACTGATGCTAAAAAAAATTCCCCCAAATAGGCACTTTCTTTAGCTGTGGGTGCAACCAATGAATTAATGCACGTTGGTAAGAGCCCGCAGGCAACCATCAAAAATAAGTGGCTGTGACCTAGGATTGTGGGCTCTTCTTTTCGTGTTTTGAATATTACAGGTCCCACAATTTAACAAGCTTTAAAGTTTTGTAGGGCATGTATTACAAAGTAATCTCTAATTGGTTAAACATTTAATTGGCATTTGGTTAAAATTAAAATCCTCCTAAATAGTTCCCTAAATCACTCACACCTTCCAGTGACATAAAGCTTTGGGGGTTAGGGGATGGATGCTGAAGGGAGGGGAGGGGGTTTGAGAGGGAGACACCTTTGTCTGTCTGCAGGGGGCTTGGGGGGAATCTGCAGTGCAAGGACAAAGATGCAAAAGAGCTGCTTTGGGGCCTCTGGAAAGCTAGCCTGTGAATCTCCATGGAAACCATTCCAAAGGGAGAGAGAGCCAACAACCAGAAACCTCTAGAAACCCCAACTCTGTCATCTTGAATCATTTTCTATAAAATACCCATACATATATGGATAGGAAAAAAATCCGGGAACATTTAACAATTGACTTATAAATTTATGAGATGCGGCAAAATAGGGGACTTTTACTTTCTAGTTTATTCATTTTTGTATTATTTGAATTCCCTGCATGTATGTATTACTATTATAGTTGGACATAAAGAGTAAAAATGAAAAAAGTCAACACCTTTGAATGGTGACGAACCAAACCTCTAGTAAGGACAGAGTCTGGGAGGCCCACCCAGACGAGAGACCATGTGTACATGTGTGCGCTGCGGGGGTGGGGAGCACATGTGGGAGGGTCCCCCTGGACCTGCCGGCCCCCAGCTGTCTGAAGTTCATAAGCAGCCACCTTCCAGGCACGTCACATGGCCCAGCTCCGAAGCCCCATCCCCTCACAACTGTTTGACACCACATCCAGATGGGGAGTTCTGGGACAGAATGGCCTCAGGGATGGAGGTTGTGTTTTGGGTCCCCATGAATGTGAGGACTACAGCAATTCTGGAGGGGACTGCTGGTCCAGGAAGACACCATCCAGAACTACTTGAAATAGTGTGACATTTCTCTTCCTGCTACTGTGGGAATATTAGCTGAAAGCTGATAATCAGCAGCTCTGCAGGAACCCCTGGCTCCCCCTCAGCTGTGGAGAGGCCCAAGCGGTGGGCAGCTGGCTGTGCTGGGTCGCCTCTGCCGCCTACAGGAGGAAGGCTGATGGTGGGTGACACTCACTTCCTCTTCTGCTGAAACACCTTCCAACAGAAAGTGCCCTTCACAGAGCTGAGCCCGGGCATTTCGGGAAGAAACCTCACAACCCCAAAACGTATGCAAGGCAAATGTCCAGGAAACAGACTCAAAATGGGGGTGGAACAAATGAACATGTTGGGAAGTGAGCTGGCCCACTGCTTGTGCTTTGTCACCCCAAGTGACCCCATGTGACCTCAACTTTCTACAAAGGCTTTAGAGCCCAGGAGGTGGTCTTCCCTTGCTTATCACCAACTCATTTTTCTTTGGGGAAGATGCATTGTGGGTTGTGTGTGCTGTAACACAGTTCTCCTAGCTGCATGACCTGGGCAAGTCATAGTCTCTCTAGACTCCCTGTAAACTACTTCCCACTGCCTTCATTTCCTGCTTTTTGAACCCTTCAAGGAATAGGACTCAGGCATCCATGTGGGTTTTCCTGGAGGACTGCTATTAAGTCTTTCAAAACATAGCACAGAACACTGAAGCATTAAGCTAGACAAACAAACAAAAAAAATCTCCCCCACATCTTGAAGTGGCCCAAATTCCAACAGAACATTTCTCCAAGTGTGACCGAAGCCCGTCCCCACTCTCGCAAAGCTCTTCTGCAGCTGTAGATGGAGCTCCTCCTGCAGAGGCCTGTCCAGAACCTGCCTTCCCTCACATCTGCCCTCATGGGCTCGACACCAAGGTCCCAAGGCCAGTCGCCAGGAGCACCAGATCTACCAAGAGCCGACTCCAAGCCTTCCACCACAACCAGAGTGTGTGTGTGTGTGTGTGTGTGTGTGCATGCGCACGCGCACATGGTACTATGGACACTATGGAGGCGACAGGTAGGGAGGTGGACAGAGACGTGATTAGGAGCCCACACGGAAGCTACTACTGCCGAGTTTAAATTCCCTCGCTTCCTACACCATGTTTCCCAATGGTGCCTGTGCCCTGAAGGTAGAAGGCACGTAGTTAAGCTTTAGCTGCCTTTTAGCTGCCTGTAACTAGCCGGGGAGGAAAGACATCAAGACCAGCTAAATATGAGAAAAACAGTCCATAATGGTGTTGAAATCAGTTTTGCAACCCTCATACCAGTTATAACCAGTTAGATGCTAAAAGTGGCAGGTAAAATGTTTTTAACAGTCTCAAAGGATCTTCCCATGAGTTACTTATTAATTACAAATGTAACCAGTGAACTTTACACAACAGAAAATGTGGCAGACACCGCCTTAAGTCAAGACACACACTTCCTGAGAACACACAATCCCTGTGGTTTTGTCCCTGGCAAAAACCACAAAGCTCAATCAGGTCAGGAGCAAACAGACAACCCCAAATGTAGGGAACTTCTTAAAAAGGCCTGTAGTATTCAAAAATGTTAGGGTTAGAACAAAGGCCCCTGGGATGCTGAGCAAGAAGACACTGAAGCCCTCTCGCCACAGCCAAGGCTTAGTGCAACTGCATTCATGGCACACCCTGGCCTTGTTTTCCATAAAAACACTCATATAGTAGCATGATTTATTATTTTATTATATACTTTATAAAAAACAAAAGCCCAAACACATATATCTCCCACTATCATGAGGGAGTTCACATCTTTCTTATTGGTGAAGTGGCTATCTTCTAAAGGAGGCCCTATTGTTTCTCTATATAGCCTAGATACATCTCTTTCCCCTCAAGCATTTATATCACAACTATAAAAATGGAGCTGCAAACAGTATGTAAAGATATATGAGATTTTCTTGTTGTTATAGTACAAACACTTGAGGTTATGGGAGTATTAGGGCAAAAAAAAAAACCATTAAGGAATGGAATGTCTTACCTGTAACAAAGTAGCTATGTGTTGTAACTGGCACCTGCCTGACAATTAGTAGGGACATGGGCACACAAAACATGAGACAAACACGGGCCAGGTGACTGCTTCTACTTGTTTCCAAAAGGCACATGTCCCCTACACCCTTTCTTAGTAACTAAAGACAAACTATAGAAGAACTCAGTATTTAGATTCTGCCCACTTAATTTGAGGTATTAAATGCAGAAGGAAAAGATTAGTTATGTCCAAGTAGCATGCAATAAAAAATTTTAAACCAACATGGTTAAGTGTTAAGATTTTTAGAAATCAAAATATTTATTCACATAATTTTAAACTAAAGTCAAAACTAGTAAGTCTTCCGTGGTAATGATTTGAGTGCAAGTGATGCTTGGCTTTCTTTCTCACATTCATTCCCTTCCTTGAGAGTCAAGGCAGATCAGTTGTTCTTGAACAAGTCAATGCAGCTCTGCAGGAGGGAGACATTGTTCTGGAAAAAAAAGTCAAGGTAGACCAATGAATCACTCAAGTCTAAGATTTGCTACACAGCTGTAAGAATACAACACAAGACCACAGACATAGCCGTGGCTTTTCTCAAGAGAGATCTGACACCAGCCAGACTAGGCTGATACTACTCTTCATTAAATCTCAGTTGACTGCAAACCTGTCCTTTATCCCTATGTCATGCTGGAAGAGGCTCCCAGCAAAAGAGTTACAGCACCTTTGCTCTCACCTGCCCCCACCTGTTTCCTCCCAAATGTGATCATGCCAGTCCTGCTTAAAGTCTTCACTTAAACGCTATACAAATGAGTTGTTCTGGCCAGGTGCGGTGGCTCATGCCTGTAATGCTAGCACTCTGGGAGGCCGAGGTGGGGGGATCACTTGAGGTCAGGAGTTGCTGAGCAACAGAGCCCATCTCTACTAATTAGCTGGGCATCATGGCGCATGACTGTAGTCCCGGCTACTCGGGAGGCTGAGGCAGGAAGATTGCTTGAGCCCAGGAAATCTGTGGTCGCTGTGAGCTAGGTTGACGCCATGGCACTCTAGCCTGGGTGACAGAGCAAGGCTCTGTCTCAAAAAAAAAAAAAAAAAGTGTTCTATGAAGTTGAAGGCCTTAGAAAGACTGGTTGCTAAAAATTAATCATGGGTAAGATTACAGATGAGATTATAAATAATATTCATACAGGAATCTGCAAAAATTGCTTTATAAAGTTCTCACATTAACTTCAAAAGGCAAGTAACTATAAACACATCTATGTTCTAGTCAAAACAAAGGATTTTCCAAAATACATAACAATGTTTAAGTCTTCCTACTTTAATCCAAGCTGAAAGCCAGTGACAATTAGTACCCTCCTCTGGCCTCTCAGGTCTGACTGGGCTGCTCTGAACCAGATGGCACTTTAGAGCCAAACTGAGTCCTGAAACCACCCCCAGAAACTGAATGAGGGGAGCACCACATTCCTAAGAGGTCCCTAGCAGAGCACCCTTGCTCGCCAGTATTTCTGTGCTACAACAGGATTATCAGAATACACTTAGCAAACCAGAAAATAATTTCTTTGAAAAAATATTTCCAAGAAAGCAAGAGCTTATTGATAAATCAGGTTCTTCAGAGAGTGGCCTGCAAAGGCCTTAGACTCAGGTAGGACAGCCTCCACCAAGAATGCTCCTCTCAAAAAAGTATTTCAGGATGTGAATTTATGGTTTGCTGTAGCAAAAATACTCCCATTAGTGGCTCCCTCTACAAGTATTATAGAAAATTAACACAACAAGGCAAACCCACTGCCTGATGACACTGGGATAAAAACTTGGGGGGGGGGGACTCCTAACACGTTGGCTTAATTTGAGGGGAAAAACCAACAACAACAAAACCCCCACTTACTCTGGCATGCTTTATTTCCAGTTCAGACATCTCGATTAGATTCTTTCTAAATGCTGCCACTCTCTTCCGTTTGAAATTTACCAGTTCTATAGGAAGAAAATAGTTAAAGTTTACAAATCGAAGAAAAATTAAACAAGTTTTATATTCACTTTAACTTCCAAATATTCCTAACAAATAATCTCCAAAGGTTTCACCTACAACCGTTATTTTCTCACATTATCTCTGTGACTGCGACACATACTAAGTATCTTATGCTCACTGTGGTGATATGGATGTCATTGCCTTTAAGTGGGCAACAGCGCCCAATCACCAAGCATTGTTCCTGGGAATGGCAGTTGACTACTTGGGTGATGAGCAGCATAGGTGCCGATGACTGAGGACAGGGCTGAAGGAAGGGTGGTGGTGAGCCAGAGACATACTTCACCACTGGTTTTTGAAAACAGGGTGACAACTCTTCTCCAAAGTGGAGAACAGGCCCATGAAAATGTTCAGCATCGCTAAGGACTAGGGAAATGCAAATTAAAACCACAATAAGGGCCGGGCGTGGTGGCTCACGCCTGTAATCCTAGCACTCTGGGAGGCCGAGGCGGGTGGATCGCTCAAGGTCAGGAGTTCGAGACCAGCCTGAGCAAGAGTGAGACCCCGTCTCTACTAAAAATAGAAAGAAATGATCTGGCCAACTAAAAATATATATAGAAAAAATTAGCCGGGCATGGTGGCGCATGCCTGTAGTCCCAGATACTCGGGAGGCTGAGGCCGTAGGATCGCTTGAGCCCAGGAGTTTGAGGTTGCTGTGAGCTAGGCTGATGCCACGGCACTCACTCTAGCCCGGGCAACAAAAGCGAGACTCTGTCTCAAAAAAAATAAAATAAAATAAAATAAAAAAAACCACAATAAGAAAAAAAAACCACAGTAAGATTATAGCCTGACACCTTTAGAACGGATTTTATCAAAAAGATGAAGTTGGCAACAATGCAGAGAGAAGGGGATCCTTCTATACTGTTGGTGGGAATGGAAGTTAATATAGCCATTATGGAAAATAGAACTATCATATTATCCAGAAATCCCTGTTCTGGGAATATACTCAAAGGGACTGAAGCCAGTATGTTAAAGGGATATCTGCATTCCCATGTTCACAATAGCCAAGATATTAAAATCAATGTAAGTGTCCATCAATGGATGAAGAAAATGTGGTATATTAATAGATACATAATAGTATTCAGCCTTTAAAGAGAACAAAATTCTGTCATCTGGGACAATATAGATAAATCTAGACACTGTGCAAAGTAAAATAAGCCAGAAACAGAAAGACAACTATTGAATGATCTTACAGGTGGAATCTAAAAAATACGGTGAAACTAAGAAGAGAGAAGAATGATGGTCACCAGAAGTTGGGGGTGGGGTGGGGTGGGGCAGTGGTGAGAGGAGTAAGGGAATGAGGGAATTGCTGCTCAAAGGGTACAAAGCTTCACAGCTGGACAGTTTTGAGATCTATTACACAGCAGGATGACTACAGTCAATAGGAATATATATTTCAGAATAACTAGGTCAATTTCAAATGTTATCACCACAAAAAAATGAGACAGACGTTGATTAGCTTTATCTAATCATCTCACATTATATAATACATATATCAAGTCACATTGTACTCCATAAATGCAACACAATTAGAACTTTTTTTTTTTTTTTGAGACAGAGTCTCACTCTGTTGCCTGGGCTGGAGTGAGTGCTGTGGCATCAGCCTACCTCACAGCAACCTCAAAGTCCTGGGCTCAAGCAATCCTACTGCCTCAGCCTCTTGAGTAGCTGGGACACGCATGCGCCACCAGGCCTGGCTAATTTTTCCTATACATTTTTAGTTGTCCAGAAAATTTCTTTCTATTTTTTTTTTCTTAACACATCTGCTACAAATGATTCTATTTTTTTTTTTTAGTAGAGACGGGGTCTCGCTCTTGCTCAGGCTGCTCTCGAACTCCTGAGCTCAAACGATCCGCCTGCCTTGGCCTTCCAGAGTGCTAGGATTACAGACATGAGCCACTGTGCCCGGCCAATTATGACTTATTAAATGTAATATCTTAAAAATTAAAAAATAAAAAGGAAGAAAATCGTTACTCTCATGTTCAAGATGGATTTATTTTGGATATGATCTGTAAGACATGTTCCCGTTTTATCTTGTCTTTTCCTATTGCCACTATCAGGATTCAGGATTAATGACCTATTGGAAATTGGAGTAAGCCAAGAATACGTACTCCCTCTGATCCCTTTACTAGGTTGGTGACATTAAGTTCTGCCTTGCAGATTTACTTTGCTAAAACTTTGGCCATCACTCCTTTGGTAAAAAGCTTTGTAGCTCCAGCTGGTACTCAAGGGCACTCAAGAGGAGTCACTCTCCTGTCTCACTGTCTCTGTAGTACTGCCCAAAAGAACTACAATGAATGCAGCCACCTAAAAAGTCACAAATTTTACAGTGATATGTTAAGTATATAGCGCTAGCACTATAATGACAACCCCTTGGCTATCCTAAGTCAAACAGGTCTTCCCAGAGGTCAATCAATATAAGCTCCCCTTCTTCCTCTATACCTGCACATAGGTCCGGGCCATCTGTACACAGGACCACAGGAGACAGATACACACTAACATCCATCTCCTGTGATACCAGCCCCCTCACCACCATCTGTGCTATATTCCTTAAACTGACTCAACTCGTATAGTCAGCTCAGATACAAATCTTAGAAAGAACTCATACCAAAGGCAAACAGGTTAATACTTACCAATCTCAGCATTCTACAGAATCCCATACTTTTAGTATAGTATACCTAGGCTTGCATTTTGAATAAAGAGGATATAATCAAACAACACAAGGGGATAATGTAGGTAGTTTAGACAGGCCTAAATTGGCACCATTCTAACTTTTGTGGTTTTTCTTTTATCTCCTCCAAAACTGTCAAGAGCCACTAAATTGGCCTATATAATAATGTAAGATTTCAACTCAGTAGTTTTGAAGTACCTACTTTTCCTTATAAACTTATTAGTTTTTTTTTTTTTTTAAAAAGAACTACAAGAATTTAAAAATGGGGCAGCATACGAAGGTTACTTTGGAAAAACACAAAAACAGGCTGGTGAGTGTGTCTGCATGACATTTGCCAAGTTCCAATAAAGAGAAGCTCTGTGCCTTACAGTTAAAGAATTATAGTCCTGAATAGACAAAGGAAGACAAATCCCAGAAAGCCTAGGTTTAGACATGCCAGGTAGCTTTCAAACATGTTACTGAACAGAGATCATTGGTATCACAGGGACACTACCAGACATGCCTCGATTTCCCTACCACTGGAAAACAAAATACACCTGAGAAAACTAAATGAAATGGGGATTTCCATTTTTATGAACACTTATTTATTTAGGGGGGAGGAGGGCTTGAGTCAAGTGCACTGTCCTACTATTGTTACATTCACATTCTGGGAGATACATTTGAACATTTGCTCTGGAACATTCCATGGCCTCTGAGAACGCCACAGAAGATCCACAAGATCCTCTAGGGTAAAGACTACATATTACAGCAAGGTGTGGTGGCTCACATCTGTAATCCCAGCACTTCGGGAGGCCGAGGCATGAGAATTGCTTGAGGCCAGGAGTTCAAGACCAGCCTGGGCAATACAGTGAGATGGAGGTTTCTACAAAAAATTTGTAAAAGTATAAGCCAGGCATGGTGGTACACGCCTGTAAACCTAGCTACTTGGGAGGCTAAGGTCAAGGTTGCAGTAAACTATGATCGGGCCACTGGGCTCCAACTTGGCTGACAGTGAGACCCTGTCTCTTTAAAAAGGAAAAGAAAGGAAGAAAGAAAGAAAAATTATGTATTACATTCATGTTCAATGGAAATGGTGTACTGCCTCCTAACAAAGTTAACCTGTATTTAAAAAGTCCCCTGCTCTGGAATAGGGGAAGGCAAGAAAGAATCCTGTGGACATGGACTAGAAGTCAGTGTAGACTCATGATCCCTGAAACCTGTGTATGTGTGCAACTCTGTGAGTGTGCACACACACCTACATCTCCTGGCTCCATCTGCTAGAGACAGACACCCCAGGAACAATGAACACACTTAGCATTATTAGATATAAAAATGAACAAGAATTGTTCCATAGTAAAGGACTAAGAGCTAAGATAACCAGATGCAATCCTAGACCAATTCTTGTAATGGAGTACATTACTGGGACAAACATTACGAGACTACAGACAGTAGACTGAGTTAAGTATACTGCAGTGGATAACTGTATTGTAGGGATGTAAGAGAATGACCTCAGTCACAGGAAATATATATAACAATGTTTTTAGGGACAAAAGAACCATCATGTATGCAACTTAATATCAAATGGTTCAATAAAACAAAAACCAAAAAAGCCCCAGAGTGTTTATGAACACTCAAGAACCGTGACAATAAGCATGTGTGTGCAAGTGACATGGTAGATGGGGGCGAAGAGCTGACACTGGGTGATGCTAGGTGAAGCAACATGGTGTTTTTTGCACTATTTGTCCAACTTTTCCTCTGTCAGCTTTAAATTATTTCCAAAGAAAAGAATATCCCTGCTTGACCTTCTTTTGCAGATTCAGAAAGCTGTTCAAATTTCTGGCAGCATTCTTGCTGGTGTGCCTCAGCCACCTTGACGTCTCTGCTTTTTAACCGGGCCTTATCCAGAGCTTTGTTTGAGTTCTCATAGTCAATGAGGGCTTTGGTGCGTCTGTATAAGAGATCCTGAGAAGGAAATTAACAGGCATAACATAAAAAAACTACAGAGAACTGGAATACTCAATAAATATCTAAACCAGTCTAACCATGTACCCAGTGCCAATACACTGTCTAAATTGTTAGATGGCAAGAACCTAATCAACCTACACCTCCCTTTCCCATTATTATTTAATCTCTAGCTTCAATGGGGATGGGCAACTCTGACAGCAGTGTTGACAGCTTTTTCCAGAATTCTTTATATGGCCAGGGGAAAACTCCAACAGAGTAAAAACAGAATTTTTTCTCAGTTGATTCAATAACTGTAGGTCATTTCAAAAAACTAAACACTGTGTATCAAAACACACGTACAGTTATTGCTGGGCAGTCAAGTGAAATGCTGCTAAAATACAACTGGGCAATGAGATAGTAAGAAATATAACCCTTCCCTACAAATCCTGCTTCTGGTAGTCTATCCTGGGGATCCATCTAATCTGAAATAAAGATTCTTCACAAATCTTATAAGCAAAGAACATATCTCAGTATCTAAAATTGGCAATTATGATGCATAGATTACACAGTTCTTAAAAACTGGCACAATAATTAAAGCCAGGCAAAACTATCTACTTTTGTATATACTCAAAAAATTTAAAGTGAGCTCTTAATTCCATGAAAGAGGAAAATAAATGATACGTCTAAAATGCATTAAAAAAGTCCAAATATAAGACTAAGAAAACATGTCAAAAGGCAAATTAACCAAAAATAAAAGTACACTATTCGGGAAAAATGTATTCTTACTTTCTGATGACATTTCCCCTTGTTATATATAACATTAGAAGGTATAGAATCCTACCTACCTAATTTTATGTTGCCCGATTTAACACATTTCATGTAAAGTTAACTTAAACATTCAGACAGCTAAGAATGCATGTTTAATTCCCAAACAATATTCTGTTTACCGCTTAGTCTTGTTTTTCATAAGTAACGCTTTATGGCACAAAGTCTACAGAGACAGCTACAATTCGATAAAAACTCACAACCCCCCCCCCAACCTTTTCTGCCTCAGAAATAGCCCTTTCAGCATGTTATATCCACACCCAATAACCTATAATGCCAAAAACTATTATTCCATCCAACCCCTACAGTGCTGCCAACAATATAAGCTTTAAAGATACAATGCCACAGAAAGGCCTATCATTTACACAAACACAAATTCCTATCTTCCTCCTGAGCATAAAGTAACTTCCCTTTTAAACAAAGAGAATACATCTAACATGAAACTTCTCTGTTCATGGCAAGGTCTTGTACTGCTCCAATGAATAAAATAACTTCTTGTCTTACCTTAGCAGCCTCTATGTTGAGCATGTAGTATCGGAGCAGCTCTGTCAGCTTTAAATCTTCATCTGATGAGACTCGACCCTCTACTTTCTATTTAAAAAGGCAAAGGTCACCATCAAGGCAGAAATCTACAGATTATAAAATATGTATTATAAAGACTGACACAAAAATCCTTACCCTAAGTTTTTCAAATAGCTCAGCAACCTTCAATAGGTACCTGAAAACATACACATAATTTTGGTTTAAGGTCTTCAATAAGCTATGAAATATGATCTTATCAATACTCCAAGACATGAATGAATAAACTCCTAGCCTTTAGCAATTTTAAGTAGTGCTTTCATTCCAATTGGCCTAGAACACGAGAGAATGGCTACAAATCGTACATGCTTACAGTGCCACTCAGTGGCACCTCTCTTGGTGGCCTTTTAGTCATCCTGCCATGTGACCAGGATAATTCTTATCAGACACCAATGCTGTATTAACCAAGGTCAGGTTCTAATGAGCTACCACTGTGGCCATCACAGCTATAAAATATGCTACTACTTCATTTGTCTTCTGCTGTTAACTTGACTTTCAATTTCAAATCAGAAGTAATACCACCTGTTATTTCAAGCCTAGGTGTTAATCAAAAAACACCAGAACTGCCCAGGAGGGAGAAACTGTGAAAAACATATATAAAAATAAGTGCAAGATCAGACTGGGGTGATTATAGTATTTTCACGACCACCACAACCAAACCAATAAAGTGCAGGGCACTATGAGGCAAAATGACAAGCACCAAGTACCAAAAGATAAAAGGTAAAAATTCTCTCAAAAAAAAGTCCAAAATTAAAACTGAGACATTTAAATAAAGGCTTTGGCGACAGCTACCACATTTGTTCATCTACAGAAGAGCTTTCTAAGTCCCCTACTGTCTTAGAAGTGTCTGAAGTACAGAGGATATAAGACTTGAGAGCTGAAGACTTTCCTTAATGAACTTGTATCTCATCTCCAAGGCAGAACTGAAACTATGTAGCCATTACTCATTATTCTTACAGGTATACCACTCAGCAGTCTTCAATTAAGTAATGGCAAATGCTTTTCCAACAAAAACTTACTTTTTGATGACCGTGGGCTCTTCCAAAGCCAGGCTATGCAAGCAGGCTGCAGTGTGGATATAGTCATCAGCAACATCTGCAGAAACAAGGATAGCCCTTTTTAGAGGAACAACGCCAGGCAATTAGCAAAGCTCTAAGTGGCTAGGGAATGAACGGTACTTGCTTTTATGAGATCTGGTCATTTTGTCAGCTTTCGCACAGGAATCCTTGATCCTATTGTAATAATTAATAAGGAAGTTCTTCTCTTGCTCAAAGAAGTCATCTACCTCCTAAAAGGAGGAAAAAAGAAATTTAAGAACTAGACAATTCAAGAATGTGAATACATACTTTGTATTAGAAGAAATATTTTGACAAACTCATGAATAAAAAGTTTAACCTTTATAGAACAGGGAATTACACAAATTTATAACACACTATTTCAAAACCAAGACTGGCAAAAATCAAGGGCTGGCAGGAATTGTCAAGAGAGGGAACCATTTTGAAGAACAATTTGGCAATGGCCAGTAAAACCCTGGTACCCTAAGACCCAGTAATTTCTACCACTGGTGCAGTGGTTCTAAGTGGGACACTACCACCTAGCCTTGGATACCTGCATCTGTGTGTGGGTGCCCCTCCCACCCCCGCCTGCCAATTTGGTTGGTTTCAGACTGGGAGGCAACACTGACATCCGATAGGCACTGGCCAAGGATGCCAAACATCCTATAATGTAGAGGTCCCCAACCTATGGTGAGGTGTATAATTATTTCATTATATATTACAATGTAATAATAATAGAAACAAAGTGCACAATAAACGTAATGTGCTCGAATCATCCCAAAACCACCCTCCCCCCGGCCCCTGGTCCACGGATAAATTGTCTTCCATGAAAATGGTCCCCAGTGCCAAAAAGGTTAGGGGCCACTGCATAATACACAGATACAGGACATAGATAGAGGACAGTCCCAAATATCTTAAACTGGGCCAAGGATAGTTCAAGAGTTTCCAAATTTCTGACAATGTCCTCTCTACTTAGCACCTGGATTCTGGACTCCTCACTCAAGTCCTGGACTTGCAAAGCCAGACACCAGGTATTAACTATGATATAAAGCTAACTTAGTTAGAAAGGAAAGGGAAGGCCCAAGGAGTGAAGAAATAGATCACACCTATGTGAGTAATAAGAGACTTGCATATTAACTTTTATTTTCTATTAGAACAGCACTATTCAATAGAAATGTATGAGCCACATGTACCATTTAAAAATTTTCTGGTAGCCTCAGCCTCACTATGAGGTGAAAAGAAACAGGTAAAATTAATTTTAATAACACTACAGTTTACATAAAATATAATCATCTCAACACAAAAAAGTTTACATTCATTTAATGTTCTTTTCTTTGTATTAAGTCCTTAAAATCCAGTATGTAAAAAAACCTTAAAATTCAGTTCCTTAATTGTGCCAAGCATTCACTCACCACCTTGGCATAAGCTATATGCCAAGCATTCACTCGCCACCTCTGGCTGGTGACCACCACAGTGAACAGTGTAGTTCTGGAGAATGGCATAAAACAATCTCACAGCTTATTTTCTTTTTAAAATTAATTGAGTAACCTCTCTCCTTACTGAAAAATGAAGATTCAAGTGTGGAAAGGTTCCTGGTACCTCTCCAGGGATCATGAAAAAGGTGCTTTGTGAAAACTGAATAAGCAGATAAAAATGACCAAAATTTGAAGAAATCTTACATTTCTTAAAAGTTAACCATTTGTATCACAAATAATCTCTCCCAATGACATAAAAGGTCACTTATTCCTCTAAAACAAGAATTTTCTCAAACAGCCAAAAGCCACTTACCTTAACTCCAGAAAAAAGGACTTCATCAGCACTTTTCACTACACTTTTAAAAAAACCACCAAACATCTCTTTGGTATTTTTCCGTCTAACACTGAGCTAAAAGAAGAAAATTCCAAAAGAACATTTTATCATATTTTTCTAGGTTCTCTTAAAGACTCTTAACCACCAAGTCTAAAACACATAGCACATGGCAAAACCTCCTAAACACAGGCCACCTCATTCTAAAAGGCTAACTTAAGAGATATTTTGAAAAACTGCCTAGGCACTAAGTCTTGGTGGCTTTTAAATCCTTGGTAGAATTATTGTTCTGTTCTATTCACATTGTTAAGCTTCACCAGACAGAAGACACTGAAGAAATTTCTAAGTTGGAGCTTTTCTCACATATATTAAGTAGCAAGAAAAACAAACAAACAAAACAAACATGTAAGTCTGCTTTCCACAAAAACAGTAGCCAGGAAGAAAACAGCCACATGCTGTGGCTCACGTCTGTAATCCCAGCAACTAAGAAAGGCTGAGGCAGGAGAATCACCTGAAGCCAGGAGGTCAAGACCAGCCTGGGCAACAGATTGTGACCCTGTCTTTACAAAATATTTAAAAATC
>CM052436.1:175286271-175301434 GCA_028533085.1 Varecia variegata
AAAAAAATTAGTTAGGCACAGTGGCACACCTCTGTAATCCCAGCTACTTGGGAGGACCGCTTGAGCCCAGATTTTGAGGCTCCAGTGCGCTGATTACACCATTGCACTCTAGCCTGGACGACAGAGCAATACCCTCTCCCTTAAAAAATAAAATTAAATTAAAAAAAAAATCAATTTAAGTCCATTCTAACAATCCCAAACAGAACTGAGGAAGAAAATTAATCTTTGGAAGGGTAAAAAAGTCAAAATCGTCTTTAAGCAGAGTTTTACAAATGACACACAATGAATCTATTGGCAGGGGGAAGAGCATCTAAAGAGGTTCCATTGTATAGGAAATTCAGAACTTACAGTCTATTTTTCAGAAAGTATAAAGTATGTTGTTAAAGTAGAGTCTTAAAACATTTTTAGCTGTATCATGGAAATGAAATTAAAATGTCTTACATCCTGATCATATTCTAGGAAAACATGAAAGTTGCGATCTTTACTGAGAACAGGGTGAGAAGAAAGCCGCTGAAGAAAGACTTCGTGGGAGGATACAGTCTTCTTGAAGACAGCAAGATATTCACTGAAAAGAGACACACACAGCATTCAGTTGGCATGGTTCAATACCTGACCAATACTGCTCTTGGTAACCCTACAGTTCTGCTGGTGCCACTACTACATGAAACATGCAACTGGACCGCAACAGTATTTTGGTATAACCTGGTATCTAGTTAGGTAATAAGGCAGTTGCCATTTTGGAATCTGTGGAATGAACCAATGGAGGAAAAGTGATGGTACAGCCGGATTTAATGGATCCAGTCTGAGAGTCCCTAAAACTACATGCAATTACTGCTATTATTTAGCAGGCTCAGAACATTCGTTTCTATAGAACAATGAAATCCCTTTAATTCTGCCACCCTGTATGCAGTGTGAGTCTAACAAGGCTTGGAATTAGCAGAAATTATAAAGCAGCTTTATCTCAATCTAGACATTACAGATCACTTTAAACCTCCCAATTGTAGAAACACAGGTGTGTTGTGTTCAGTGCTTTACCCCTAGAACTGGTTATGACAGGCACTCAGGTGTGTGCTAAATGACTCAACACTTGGAGTGTGAGCACCACCCTAGATAATATGGACTTAGGGCAGGGCAGCTGATGATGGAAGATGGGAGGGGTGAGTGTTTTTGAGCCAAGAAAAGAAAGTGCAAGGACAGTTTAACAAGAAACTTTTCAAAAATCCAATTTTGTTTGAAATAATTAAATTACAACCAGATTTTAGTGTGCTGCCTATAGAGCTGGACTTTTTTGAGACAGGGCCTCCCCTCTCTGTCACCCAGGCTAGAATGCAGTGGTGTCATCATAGCTCACTGCAGCCTCAAACTCCTGGGCTCAAGCGATCCACCTGCCTCAGCCTCCCAAGTAGTTGGGAGTACAGGTGCGTACCACCACGCCCAGCTAATTTTTCTATTTTCTGTAGAGATGAGGTCTCACTCTCGCTCAGGCTGGTAGGACTTACTCTTTCAAGCCATCAATGTGGTTATTCAGAATGCTGCTTTGTGATAGCACTCGCTACAATCTAGTTTCTCCTATTCTAGTAACCAAACTTCAGAAGAAAACTCTGTATATCATGAGCAGCTTAAAAAGTAATTTCTAAAGACACAAAGGTTTATTTCTTCACTATGCCAGACCAGCATTCTCTGGAAAGTATGGACTAGACTAGTTTTTTAGGGGGAAAAAAAAAGTCTATCTAGTGTCAGTGGCCTCTGAACTCAATGTACAAAGACAAAGATCATGCCCCACACACACTGCAAAATGTAGTTTTATAAAACACACTAGGCAACTAATTAACAGCTATACTTTTAATTAGGTTCTTCTACTTATTTCTGTAAACAGCACCATTATTCTACTTCTCAAAAGACAGGGCTGGCTGGGCACAGTGGCACACATAGCCCTGTGATCCCAGCTACTCAGGAGGCTGAGGTGGGAGGATCACTTGAGCCCAGAAGTTTAAGACCAGCCTCAGCAACATAGCAAAATCACACCTCAAAAAATAACTAAAAGGCCAGGCGCAGTGGCTCACACCTGTAATCCTAGCACTCTGGGAGGCCAAGGCGGGTGGATTGTTCGAGCTCAGGAGTTCGAGACCAGCCTGAGCAAGAGCAAGACCCCGTCTCTACTAAAAATAGAAAGAAATTATATGGACAACTAAAAATATATATAGAAAAAATTAGCCGGGCATGGTGGCAAATGCCTGTAGTCCCAGCTACTCGGGAGGCTGAGGCAGAAGGATTGGTTGAGCCCAGGAGTTTTGAGGTTGCTGTGAGCTAGGCTGACGCCACGGCACTCTAGCCCGGGCAACGGAGTGAGACTCTGTCTCAAAATAAATAAACAAATAATAATAAAAAAATAATGAAAAAATAAAGCCCACCAAGAAAATCCACTTACGCTTCCAGTTCCTGTTTCATCTTGGCAAATTCTTCTTTGGTCATAGACCCTTCACCCTCTCCCAATTTCTGCATCTTCTCTCGAGGGCCATCAAAGTCGGGCTTTGTAGGAGCAGGCGGAATCTGCAGCAGAGGCAGGTAACTCATGAGTCTCCCAGCCCAGCAGCGATGTTCTAGTTTGTGCCATATGCAACTCCTGTCAGTTTTGGTGCACAGGAGGCACCTACGCAAGTGCAGCTATCTAAATACTCCTGGTTTTTCTCTTAACCTTATTCCTCATAGCCATTTAAAAGAAGCGTCCCCCTCACAGTTGGGCACTCATTTTGACTGCAATCATTTGCTCACTTTACTTGTTACAGACAAGTGGTAGATCATAGCAGTGTCTATACTGCTTCAATATTGGCTTAAAACTAGTACCATCAATGCTAAAAACCAATGATTAACCATCAAGATTATAAAGTCTCCAGGCTTCAAAAGGAATTTCCTCTAATTCCAAAGGATAATCAAGATTTTAATTATGAAGGAACAGAACATTCCTAAATACAAGCTTCAGTACTAATTTTGTTTAATTATTAAGCAATCATCATTTGGGCAGATTTCTCAGTATACCTGGCAGGACAAAAAAGACATATTTCAATCTCCCTTAAAACTGCCCAAGTCTCGGTTCCTGCAGCCAAGAATTAACTGAAAACTGCCTCCTCACTCTGAGCACTTTTGAGAAATCTCTTCATATGCTACCACCAATACTGAGGTTTCCCGGAAATCAATTCTACTGCACTGGGGAGAAAACACCAGAGAAAAAAACCAAACCTAAAGGTAGGCATAACTTAAATCATTAAACTGTTTACCCTCTTACAACATATAGAACGTTAAGCCTGTAAGCTTCAACTCATAGCTATAATATATTCTTGACATATTTTAGACTTTACCAGTAACTGAATTAGCAAATACCCTAGTAGGCAGATGAAATCAGACTTTTCACAATCCATTATGGTGCAGGTAAGTCTCTTTAAACAAATGAATAGCAAGGTAGAAGAAACTAGCGTAATTATTTGATTTTCTAAAGTGTACTCACAATAAGCCCAGCATAGTCTGTTGTTTCAATCAAAGTATCATGTAGCCACACAAAGTCCTCATGTTGCCTTGTAACAGAAAACTCTGGGCTCTGAAACGTGGGCAGTGTGGTCTGTAAAGAAAGGAGGGAGAAATTAACTGGTAACCATTACTTTTAGATTAGATGGCTCGGATTTCCTGGGCCGAACAATGGAAAAATTCTCAATACAGCATCACGATAAGATCCAATAAAGAACAATGCAATAATACATGATCTCCCCCCGCCACTATTAAAGATTCAACCTAGTCTCTAAGGAATTCTTTTCACAAAGCTTCACCTTTCTGAAGCTTGCAATGAACATCCAAAGAGGCAAGAGTCTACTAGAAAAAGTTAAGTTCCAGGAAGTTAACCCAAATTCTATTTTTGAAAAAGTCTGAACTTACCCCAGTTATGACAAAAAAGAAAAGTATATTACTGTCTTAAAAAAATCTTAGCTATAGTTTACTACTGCTCTGGAAATTGTCCTTGCCTTGCCTTCCCTTTTATTCCAGTGAATGTTTATTTCACCTTCTTTGATCAGGTTAACCCAGGCAGAGAATCATGTGGGCAGTCTTTACACGGTCTCCTGAATAACTGAGGTATGCTAACCAAGGCACCAAGGCATTAAGGAAAAAACCGTGTGGGAGGTCATTCGCAACTTAGTAAATATGAAAAACAGGCCACAGACAGGTATTTCCCTTGGATGCAAATTAAAAACAAAGATGGAAGATGTGAGCTGCCTAGGTAGATGGTCCACCTGCTGCATCACCTTGCCTGGTACACTTTCCCATGGAACAGAGTACAAGACACACTAAGATCTGCAATACCTACAGCCCTAGGGCTCTACCACAGTAGAAATGCTGAAACCCTTATCTTATGCAAGTAAGATTAATAAAGGAGGTTCCCCAGTTAGCAATAGTGCTACATTATAAATAAATAGCAACCATTTCAGTTCAGGGAATCTCTTCTCTCATCCACTGTAAGTAACAAGGCTAACACAACCTAGCGCTGTTTGTATTGTAAAGTCATTCTGTCACTTACCTTCGTGTGCACTGTAAATTTAACCTTATCTCTCTCACTGAGAGCATCAGGTATGTCAATCTGAAGCGAGGGATCAACGTTCAGGTCCACAGACACAGATCTCAGCTGAAATACATTTTTGAGTATTAGTCTCAAATTCACTTGGCCCTAAAAATTATCCTCCAAAAATGGGAGGTAGTTACTGAAAAGAAGTTTATAAATAAAGTCTACAGATAAAGCTTACATATAGAACAAAGTCATGAGACATCTCTAAGTTTATCTGAAACTGAGAGAAAACTGCTCTTCAAATGCATAGGTGTATCCAAAGTATGCCTATAATCTGAACAAAGCAACTGTTCTAATTCTAATCCCATGTACATTGCATATTTTATGTCTACATGAAAAACAAGATTTCGCCAAGTACTAAGGCTTGAACTAGACAGAATAAAATCCAGAATTTCTAACATAAATGCCAAAATACAAAGAACATTTAAGAGGCATTAACCAGACCACACAAATATCTGAAAAGAAAATCTGGGGAGGTGGCACAGAGAACAATCATGTAGTGTAGGATCCTGGGCGGATAAATAAGAGTGTACCTATTTATGTTCAGGTACTGTTTCAAAGAGCTAAGAAATCTAGATGGGATGGGTGAATTACAAAAACTAAACGGTGGTCTTAATCCCACTATGGTTACATATGAGCGACAAATGTGAGCTCAGCCCTGGAAAGAAAATTAACTGATTTTGTGAGCTGGAAATTCAGAGGGAAAGGTATCCAACTCCATTTTTGCCAGTCCAAAAAAACAAACAAACAAAAAACAAAACAAAACAAAAAATAAACTACAATACAGAAAGAACACAGTGAAAGCACTACAATAAGAACTGGGCTATTAGGGAAAAGTGGTTAAATGGTTTTCCTACTGAATTTAAAACAAGGTAAAGTCCTTAATTCTTAAAGCCTAACGCAAGAGGCATAAGGGACTCATTGAAGGAACCATGTAGTTTCTCCATTCCTCCTCTTACTGTAACCAGTACTAAAGTAAAGTTGTCATAAACTCTAGATTACTCAACGCAGGTAAAATTTCAAGTCAAGATTGGAGTTAAGAGGATGAAGTATTTTCCTTTAAATTTCTAGGCTGGGCACAGTGGCTCACGCCTGTAATTTTCCCATTTTGGGTGGCTGAGGCAGGAAAAATTTTTGAGGCCAGGAAGTCGAGGTTACAAGTGAGCTATCATCATGCCACTGCACTCCACCCTGGGCCAGAGCAAGACCCTGTCTCTAAAAAAAAATTTTTTTTAAATTTCCCTGTGCATTATTTTCTCTAAAATTAAAGTTTAAGAAGTGTTGAATTTAACCTCTAAAACTTGAAAACCAGCCCAGTCAGCTATAAAAAGACTAAATATATTCATTAAAAACACATGGATTAATTCTCTCTCCCATTGTATCTTACAGGTTTTTAATTAAGTACTTCCCCTTTTCTGTAAGCACTACCACTAAAAAAATAATTAATTGTGAGAACCAGAAGTAGCCCTATAACAATCGCTTTCTTCCAAGAAATAAGCTTCAAATGTCACCAGAACTTTATTTTATTAAAAACATCAGCTATTAGTAGGATTACATTATGCTTAACAACAGTCTTGACATCTCAACTAAGTACTTTTCCTTCCAAATGAATTCTTGATGACTGCTATGAAATATCTGCTTGTTTGGCTTAATTTTCACATGTTCATTTATGAGATCTCTGCAAACAAAGATAAAGCTTCAAGGTCAGGGATACTTTAACTGTCTGTAACTGTAACTCTAGCATATTTCTTGATAAAAGCTTCCTCCTTCTGATAGTTACCACTGGGCAAATATAGCCTTCAAAAATATCTCAAGACATAAACTGAGATCTGATTGGCGAGAAACACTGACCATTCTACCAATCTTATGCTTATCTGCCAGGATCAGGCAAGTCCAAGTACAGGAATAAAGAGGACCAGGTGTTAAGTGACAATGGACATTGGTAAGAGATGGGGCAACTCAGAGGATGAGTCTAAGGCATATTTCATGATTCCTTAGATTCCATTTCCTAAAGTCAGAAACCCCAGTTTCTAGTACTTCCCAACTTAATGTGCTGACAATTCCACTTTAGCTCACTGCAAGCCGAGCAAACTCAGTGAGCCTGAAAATTCCACATGGGCTACCTTTGGAATTAGGGTGGGAGGACCCAAGGGGGATGTAATCAAGTAAACGGAGTCCATGTAAGCACCACAGTTCAAGCTACAATGGACACCTACCAGCTGCTTTAGCCGCTTTCCATTCCACTGAATAATTATCTTCTGGTTTTGTCTCTTTTCCCATATTCTCAATCATGCAGACGTAATACCCGAGACTGTATCTGTCTTCCCTTCTGGTCAGCATAGCAATATTTTTTTTGGTATAAGAGAATGATGAAGACACAAAGGAATAAAGAAAACAACTAGGTTTTGAAAGACTACTTCTATAGCAGGATATCAAGCATCCCAGCTTCTCCAGCAGCCATTTTTGCCTGGACATTTCACCCTACAAAGGGATTCAAACAAAAATCCAACCACTTGACATGATAGTCTTAACCACCAAAAAGCAGGTAACCCGCAACAGTCTGTATTTGGGCCTTAAAGAATTGTCTGAGAGAATACTGGCAAAATTCCCATAGCATCCAGGCCATCATCAATTCAACAGTCCCCAATCACAAGTTCCTCGTACTGTAGCACGTAACCCTCCAGATGATGAAGCAGACATCATCTAAAAGTTGTGAAATGCTTAGAGCTCCTAAGTCAGCATTTGTGTCCTCACTCCGGAAGCACCCAGCAGGATTAAAAGTTCAGCATTCCTTTTTATGCTTTGTCAACAAAACCAACACCCCAGCAGTCCCATGCCATAGTACTTGCTAAATAAAGCCCCAGGCTCCAGGAGTGGGTGGCACTCTTCCCCTTTCACCCACCGCTATCCCCTAATCTTGAAGCACAGAGTACTGCTTAGCCCTGATGGTCAACACCGAGTTCTCTGACTTGGGACATAGAATGGACTTAAGCTTTAAAATTGACTTTTGTAGATTTCCCTAGAAACCACTGCATAACGTATCCAAAGTTTTAGATGGAGGTTCAGCTCCCAAAGTACTTTCCTACCAGATCAATTCCTATAATAAAGATTACAATTACTCTCGTAGCAGTAAGAAGAAATAAGGGGTAAATAAGCATTGCTTCATTTGGAAGACACATTTTTAACTGCTTTAAGAAATCCGAATGCTTTTGGCAAAAAAAACTAAGGCACTTCCCTGAAAGGAGAATAACTGTTACGGGATCCCTATGCATTTTCTCACCTGCTCATCAGCTTCACTTTGGCACAAGACTTAATACCACCAGCAAAGCTCCCTCTTCGAAACGGTTAATGGCTCACACATGGCAAAGGGCACCTAGTGACTAGACAACACAAAAGGTAAGACTGTCTGAAATTTGAAAACCACAAGGGGAACAAAGAAAACACATACAAAAGTGTAATTAATGTTGAGCTGTTATGGTGACAGCAGACTCTGCAGCCAAAATGACAAGACACAGAAAAAAAAATTCCAGTTACTCCGATCTGCCAGAATGGGGGCCAGTTGAATAACTATTTAAATCTATTTAATTAATACAAAACTATTTCAAGGTTTGTATAAGATGCAAGACGTTTATGCAATATACAATGCTAGCCCTGCCCCTATAATATTTCCATATTTATTTACACATCACAAAGAAACTACTACCGATAAAAAAAGATTACTCATATACATTTTTAAGAGACAGTCTTGATATATTGGCTGGTCTCGAACTCCCAACCTCAAGGGATCCTCCTACTTAAGCCTCCCCAGTAGCCTCATATATATTTAAATGGCCTTCTTTCTACTTTCCATTCCAGAAGCAGAAGACATGTACTTAGCCAGTAAGCTACATCAGTGTGTCTTCCTTCAAACTGTTACTCTGCCGACCAAGGATTTTTGCTTTATTATCCTTCATTCTACCGCCTAAGGAATGAAGACTTCTGTCAGGGAGAGGGCCAATATGACAAATCATCCACGAATGGTCTGTTCACAGCATGGAGCCAAGAACCCTGCGCCTCCTTGATCAGATTTTCACTTTGATTACAGGAACCCAAAACAGTATATTTCAGCTGGCAAGGTATTCACACCTTGCCTAGGTTAAACGCTCATTAGCAAGGAAATAAAAAAATGTTCCACCACACTCTAGATTTGCATTAATTTCTGCAAATATTAAAGACCTGCAGGATACATATTTACATGTATTACTTGGTTACTGTTTTAACTCACAAGAAAAAGTGTTCTACGAAATTCTAATACCACACCCTTTCCCAAACCCCGCTTTTATGGTTCAAGCATTGGTACTCCAAATCTGCAGCCCCCAACCCCAAGGCCCGGTACCAGTCCGTGGCCTGTTAGGAAGTGGGCCGCACGTCACTGCCTGAGCTCTGCACCTGCCCCGCGACACCTCACCCCTAGTCCATGGAAAAACTGTCTTCATGAAACCAGTCCCTGGTGCCAAAAAGGTTGGGGACTGCTGCTCTCAATTGCTACTATTTTCTTCCATCCTGAAGATAACCAAAACCAGCATCTGTATTCAATCCCAGCTTTTCATTGTGGCACTGGTCCATGAAAAACAGCTGAACTAACTATAAGCAATATATTAACTCTGCTTTTACAGGTATATCCTCTCAACCACCCTTCCCCCAATTGGTTCTCCCCTTCCTTTCATCCAGGCAGCAATATCATATCTCAGTCTTCAAAAGAACCAAGGACTTCTAAAAGAGCTCAATCTGCTAGCTAGCATAGCTAATAGCTGTAAAAGTCACACAGGTATAAGCTTAATAAAATACTAGGCAAAAGGCTGCAGCAAGTGATCAGATTTTCACCACTCATCTTTGTGAGATGGGACCCAGAGGGACCTATCCCTGCTGACACCAACCATCCTTACCGATAGTCTACCAACACCCAAGCAGTCCACAGTAGAACACTGCAGAGTGCAGGGCATTTGGAGGCTACATAGTCCCAAGTTCCTAGAACAGGAACTGAGGCTTGGAAGGAGGTCAGTGCAGCGCACTCAGCGAATGGATAAACTGAATCATCATTTCACAAGGCTGCAAGTCCATGCACTGGTGGAATCTTAACATGGAACCAGAAAGAGAGATTAAGTTGAATTACTGCCTTAAATAATTCATTCATGTCAAGAAATCCAACCTGAGCAATAGCTGAGATTCTGTCTCTACAAAAAATAGAAAAATTAGCTGGGTGTGGTGGCTCATGACTGTAGTCCCAGCTACTCAGGCGGCCAAGGCAGAAGGATCACTTGAGCTCAGGAGTTTGAGGTTACAGTGAGCTATGATGCTGTCACTGGACTTTAGCCTGGGTGACAGAGCAAGACCCTGTCTCCAAAAAAAAATAAATAAATAAAAATAAAGAAATTCATCTCATTACTAGGTACCTAAATTATTTTCAAATGAATTCATAAAGCAAAAAGGTTAAGCTGTCTATGATCTGTAAGGATCTCCTAGCAGAGAAATCCCATTGGGAATCAACACACCACTGCTACAGGGAAAGCAGCGCCAACAAATGAAACCCAAATGAAACCCGGAAACATCAATCTCCTTCATTCAGCACTGAAGCCCTTCACCCACTACCGAACCCCATCAAGGCCTCCTCCCAAAAGTTCCCTCTCCTGTATCAACCAGACAAGCTGTCTTCCACAAAGCTGACATGTTCCTTATGGCTCACGTGGATGAGGGTACTTAAGAACATTCACGGCCCTGCCCTTTATGCTCTCGCTTTATGATCAACCTGAGATGGAAATAGGTTTGAGAATTTACTTTCATTACCAAGAAAGATGATTCCCAACATTGGTAGAGTTGTCTCAACTTAAACTTGTTGGTCATCTCAGTTTGAGACACAAATGGGAGTATGGAGAGAAGGCTCACTGCTTTGTGGCTGGACATTTGTTTTGAGTCTGAGGTACAGCAAATGTCCCAAATCATGCAGGTGTAGCACTCAGAAGGCTGGGTATTACTTGTGGAAATTAGAGTCTGAGGCAAGAGGACAGCTTGAGCCCCAGAGTTCAAGGTTAGCCTGAGCAATATGAAACCTCCTCTCTTTAAAAAAAAAAAAAAAAACAAAAAACAACCCCAATGGTCATTTTATCACCCACCACCTACCACCTAATACCCATCAGCACAATATCTCAGCTTTGTAGTGCTCTTCTTGAAAGATCAAGTGAAAGCCCTGAAATCAGAGCCATCTGCATTTGTATTCTTCACCATTTATCCTGCCCAGAATGCTCAGGAGTATGCCGTTTAGAAACAGAACTTTTCAGGCAGAAACTGCATACCACAGGTTAACACAAGCAGCTATTTTGAGAAAATTACACTTTTCTGTCCAGACCACATAGGACTGACTGAAAATATTGTGCCAATATGTAAAATGAGAAAAAGCCAAGCCAAGGACCCAATTTCTAAATTCAGTCCCATTCCTCTGCCCCTCATACTGCAACTAACACTTTCTTCCCTTCTTATTTATGGTTTGCCCTGAGGTGTCAAACAGTTAAGACAATTTTCCATGTCCCTCTTTTAGGAGAGATATCTCTTCTTAAGAGTACCTCAGGCTGGGCTTGAGGGTTCATGCCCATCATCCCAACACTTTGGGAGGCCGAGGCAGGACGACTGCTTTAAGCCCAAGCCCAGGAGTTCGAGACCTCAGCCTGGGAAACACAGCAAGAACCCACCTCTACAAAAAAATAAGTTAATGGGGCATGGTGGTACATGCCTATAGTCCCAGCTAGTCAGGAGGGCTGAGGCAGGAGGATCACTTGAACCCAGGAATTCAAGGCTGCAGTGAGCATGATTGCACCACTGCACTCCAACCTGGGCAACAAGCAAAACTCAGTCTCTTTAAAAAAATAAATAAATCAAAGAGTACCTCAATGGCCAATCAGAAAATAATAGGTATCGAAGGTGAAGAAATCGTTTTGGGGTAAAGTCAGATCATGCAAAGAAACTTCTCAATTTATGCTTTAAAAAAAGCCAGTTTATACCACATTCCCGTGAGACAAGACATCCTGCAGCCATCTTCCTTTGTAGTTCCAAAATGAAAAGGCAGAATTTACAAAGCTCTGAAATAAGTCTTTTCTAAAAATTGGGATCATTAAAGTCACATTGTTTCCCTAAATACTAACTTTACTGCACATTTCTTTGACCACTGGCCATTTGAGAAATTAAAGGGTCCTGACCTACAGAACTGTTCTCACCTAATTTGCTAAGGCAACAAAGGCTCTGATAATAAAAACAGAATTTTAAATCAAGTTCCTCTCTGTAGCATGTTTCTCAGTGAACTTCAATTCTAGCCCACCATGCTTTACAAGTACTATGTACAATCAGCTCAGGTTTCTAATGTCCAAAGCTGGTACTTCACTCACAAGCACATAAGTACACAGCTGCCTCTCATAACCCTGACTGCCCAGAACTCCCTGAAGAAAACCCTTTTATCACCTCTTAATAAGGCCCCTCAATATTGGTGGAAAACATTCAACAATGCTTATTTCATGTGGCATTTTATTTCTTTAGGCAAGAAATTACTGATCACAGACCTGGAAAAATTTGCAACTGGCATAATACCGTAACTTGACCCCACCCATACCACATCATTTTAGAAAGAAGTCAGTTTAAACCAGTGATTTTCAAACAGGGACCACTGTCTCTCCACTAGCCCCCCAGGACATTTCCGACAATCTCTGCAGATATTTTTGACTATTTCAACAGGAAGGGAGGAGACGGTCACCTAGTAGAGGTCAGGAATGTTGCTAAACACCCTACATTGCACAGGATAATCCCCAAGAAAAAATGGTCAGGCCCAAAATGTCAACAGTGCTCAGATTGAGAAACCCTCTTTTAAACTACAGCTCTAGATTAGATGGTTAGTAAACTACTAGATCTCACCAAATACGAATTTAGATCTTAAAAGTAAAATCTAGAAAATCCTTACAGCCTCTTGGCCATTTCTACCTACGGCCAAAAAAATGTGAGCAGATCACACGACCTGCTAAAGTAGTATTCACAAATGGGGACCTTAAGACACTGTGTGCAAGTTACTGAACCAGAACCAAGGCGTGGGCAGCTTTGATAAGTTATACTTCCTTATTTTAAAAAAGAAAAAAAAAGTCAAGAGTGTAGCACAAAACTTCAGTCTACAATATTTGGTTATTTGGACTTGCTGCAGTTTTGGTCAAAGTTCAATATTGTTCCTATACCAACAAACTGCAGGACACTCTTTCATCCTAGCTGATTGCCCCTTGCGGCAGCTTCCATCAGTTCAAAAAACACCCACAAAAATCTTTTTACCTGCAAACCAGAGCAGCAGCATTTAGGCAATACCGTTAATGACTGGGTATGACAAGGACAGACATCATCCAAAAAAACCCATGTAACCAACTAGTAAAAGTTAAGGCCAGGTTGCTATTATCAAGGAAGGAGAACCCCTCATTAAAAACAGCACCAGGCTGGGAAGGATTATCACCTAGCCCTTCCAAGTGCTGAGAAACATAAGAACAGGTTTCAACCTCCTTGCAGGGCTTTTCCCTTCCATGTGCTCAACTTACTTCAGTCCATCTACAGTCACAGAGCAGAAGAATCTAACGAATCTTTAGAATCCAAGAAAAGTCCCAGGAGACGGTCAGGTCTCCAACACCTACAAACAATGCTGTTGTGCTCAATTTGCCACAGGTTTGCTAGACTAAAGGGAACATGACTCAACCCGAGAGAAAGACCCCCAAGACACACAGTAAATTTGTGAGTGGGCACCTAAATACAGTGCCCAACTATTTAATGACTTTTGGCAAAGAGAAGGCCTGTAGAACCCAGAAAGTGAAAGATGACTGGACATGGGGGTAACTTATTTTTAGAACAAGGTTCTTTCTGCCTAATTCCCAATTATTTCTCCCTACCCACTAAAAATCCCAGACATATGAGAACTCTCATCCAGTCAATGTGGGAGAGAGGGCAGTTTCTTAGGTACCACAGAGGTGGGACCAAATGGTGCTAGACTTTGTAAAACCCAAGTTCTCTACATTTGAAGATCAAAATACAATCTCTCCCATTAGTAGAGAACTAGTTACTAACCATGGAACTCTGCTGGGAAACTCTAATATCTTGAGCTAAAAGATGTTACAAAATGGAAGTGTCCCGATATCAGACACAGCTCTCTTCAGTTTTGCTGAATTAGTCAGAATGAGCATTGTACTACCATTGAAAATCTTAATCAATTATGCTTTCCACCTTATTAGCAGGTCTTAACCCCATCCTCATGGGAATCCCAAACCAAAGCAAATAATCAGAACATTTAAACTTAAACATTCTGAGTAACAATGAAAACGATTTCAGTTAACTAATAAAACTGTACTACAAGGTCAGGCACAGTGGCTGCCGCCTGTAATCCTAGCACTCTGGGAGGCCAAGGCAGGCAGATCGTTTGAGCTCAGGAGTTCGAGACCAGCCTGAGCAAGAGCGAGATCTCCTCTCTACTAAATACAAAACAATTAGCTGGACAACTAAAAATACATAGAAACAATTAGCCGGGCATGGGGGCACATGGCCTGTAGCCCCAGCTACTTGGGAGGCTGAGGCAGGAGGATCACAAGCTTGAGCCCAGGAGTTTGAGGTTGCTGTGAGCTAGACTGACGCCATGGTACTCTAGCCCGGGCAACAGAGTGAGACTGTCTCCAAAAACAAAACAAAACAAAACAAAACAAAACTGTATTACAGCTAGAAGAGTTTGCCCAAGACTTGGCCTCCACTTATTATAATTAACCCAAACTCTCTTCTGGTTAACTGTAAAACCAGAGACCTGATCCACCACAGCACAGTACTAGTATCAACAGAGAAGAAATAAAATGAAGCCACATGTTAGGGTAATATTTTAGTTTCATTATCTCCTCATTTATGTAATTTAAAAAAATCAGAAGGAAAACAATGCTACATAATCCTCTTCACTACAGATAAAAAGTTCCTGCAGCCACTAAAACCAGGAGGCAGGAAATAGCCTTCATAACCCTCCTCCAATTTTGCTGGAGGATCAGGATGGGGAAGTCATTCTAAAAACCAGTTGCAATATACTGTATTAATAAATAAGGAGGTAGATTGAGGCAATCAAGCCCGTTTACGTAGCTGATTCTGGATCAAGAGAGCTAGAAAGAATCCACCAGAAAATAAGAAAAACAAATTGCTATCAAAATTCCTATCTGGTATCTACACTTTTGGGAGAAAACTACGTAAAAAATAGTCTCAAGTTCTCACCTTCAGTTTTAGTAAAAAATTTCAACTTTTAAAGAGATAGCCCAACCAAGGTCGCCCACGTACAAAACTCTATTTCAGCAACTAGCAAAACAACGATTTTCTTGTTGGAACAGTCTAGCCACTTTGGAATTTTGGTATTCACTGAATAGATGAAGTTTCTATCATGGTGCTTTCGACTTTCAAAGAGATAAATTTTTGAGATGGTTCCAAGTTACTTAAATTTTAGACAGCTTGTACTTTTAGATTTTAATTTTTCTGTCGAAAAAATTACTT
>CM052436.1:175301934-175327478 GCA_028533085.1 Varecia variegata
GAGTTTTGCACTTGGGCGATCTTAGTTGAGGTATCTCTTTAAAAGTTGAAGTTTTTTACTAACACTGAAGATGAGAACTTGAGACTACTATTCTTTAGGTAGTTTTCTCCCAAAAGTATGGATACCGGATAGGAATTTTGATAGCATTTGTTTTTCTTATTTTCTGGTGTGCTCTTCTAGCTCTCTTGATCCAGAATCCGGCCGTACGTGGTGGCTCACGCCTGTAATCCTAGCACTCTGGGAGGCTGAGGCGGGTGGATCGCTCGAGGTCAGGAGTTCGAGACCAGCCTGAGCAAGAGCGAGACCCCGTCTCTACTAAAAATAGAAAGAAATTATCTGGCCAACTGAAAATATATATAGAAAAAATTAGCCGGGCACGGTGGCGCATGCCTGTAGTCCCACGTACTCGGGAGGCTGAGGCAGAAGGATTGCTTGAGCCCAGGAGTTTGAGGTTGCTGTGAGCTAGGCTGACGCCATGGCACTCTAGCCCGGGCAACAGAGCGAAACTCTGTCTCAAAAAAAAAAATTTTTCAAAACAATAGGTGACTTGATCATAAGAATTGAAGGCATCATAGGGCCTTTTGGTTAATCTTTTAAGGAAACTGATGTAATGATATTCACAGTTCCTGACTAGGGAACTTAAAAGCTAAAAAGGTAATAGGTACCATTTTTGGCAATCACTTAATTACTATTATTATTTGTTAGCTGACTAGAATATATTAAGCACTGATTATAAGCCAGTTACCATGCTTTACAACAATAGTTCAATTAAGTCTTGTGTCTACGAGGTAGGTGTTGTTATTGTTTCCTTTATGACAAACCTCAATGAGCTTGAGGGGCTAAGCCAAGACCACACGGTGGTAGGTGGTAGATCCAAGATGTGAATTAAGGTCTAACTCTAAACAGTAAGTTTTCTACCAGGTTGGTGGTTTTATTCCCATTTTCCAAATGAGGAAACTGAGGATCCAAGATATGCTGCAGCTGTAAGTGACCAAGCCAGGACCAAAATCAAAGAGGGGGAATGAATTGCCACAAGTCTTTACTTTTAGGCAGCCACATAAATCCTGTCTCTCTCCCTCACTCCCTCCTTTCTTCCCCCACTCCCTGCTGTTTTTAAATGCATTTACTCTGAGAGTTAATACAGTAAGGCATTATTCATTCCTCACAACTTAAAATAAAAATTACGTAAAGATCATGCAGAGATATATAGACAATGGGGGTTGAGTAAATGGGAGATCATCTGTTTATTGTGTCTGGGAGTGTCGTAAGATCCTAGGCTTGGGTAGCAACAGAAGACTAAGAGGAATCTCTTGGTTAACCCAAGGTCATCTGGGCTCATTTTTGCTTCTGTGGCACCAAGATCCAGTAGGGTGTGCCCAGGCCCTCTGGAAAATCTCATACCATCTGTTTCTGTCATCAGTGGAACAAAGAAAAGATGCTCACTGGTGTCTGGGGTTGCACCAGGAGTGACTGTGGGCAAACCAGCCCTGCAACCTTTCCAAACAGATTTCTGTGATCATTCAAGTGTGGCCTCTTACCTGGGAGCAAGACAGCACGCAAGTGTCTGGGTAGGACAAAGCACAGTGCCGTGGCAGAATATGGGGCGACTGGGCAGGGTCCTGGAACTGATTGTCCTAGACCTACCCCGACTCACCATCCGACCTCAGACAAATCCCTGCCACATTCTGAGTGTCAGTTTTCTTGTCCGTGAACTAAGGGAATCTGGTGGGTCATCTCTAAGTTTCCTCTGCACACATTTTGTCTTTAGATTGTACCTAACTCCTGCCTCTCTTCTCATTCATACAGGCACCTTCCTCTCCACATCTCCACCCTCTCCTGGAGGAATGTAATTTTCCTGCTGCTTCTCTCCCTCTCTTTGGAGCAGACCTCTGCATCACTGGCTGATGAAATCAAACGTGGGTTCAAAAAAACTGCAGCTCTTCTTCTGTGGGAGGCATTCTTGGGGATGGAGGGTGAGACAGGCGAGGACTAGTGTCGGGTGAGGCCACCTCTACTGTGGATAGAGAGCTACCCCTGCTCCCCATGCTGACCCTCCAAATCCTTCCCTCACCTGCCCCCCCAAATTACTTCTCTAACTTTTTCTGTTATGGGTTTTTCCCAAGTTTAATTTTTTTAAATTAATGAGTCATCAGGCATAAACCTGAGGGTAGGAAGCTGTTTTGATAGTTAAGGAAAGAGGAGGATGAGTTCAGGTGCTGATCTGGGGGACCGGGGGGTCGTAGTGAAGAGGGAGAGGAGAGAGGCTTGGAGAGAGATTTTGAAGATAGAATTGACCAAAGCCTGTGATTGATAGGATGCTGGGGTGGCAGAGAGGGAGGAAGGAATCTCTGGATTCTAATAACAGACCAGACCTGTCGATGCCAAGTACCAAGATGGGGAACAGAGAGTAAGGAGGTGCTGCCTAGGCACAATGAGACACTAGTTCTGTCTTAAACATGTTAGAACAGGGGTGGTTATGAGATGCCGAAATACTGTCTTTCCCAGGCAGTTGGAAATAGGGCCTTTAGTTTGGAATACGGACTGTGTCTGGAGGATCATGTGGGAATCACAGTCGAGAGATGTGATCACCAGGAAGTATGTGTCAGGTAATGTCAGGAGACAGATGTGGCCAGAGAGCCCCCTGGAGTGTTCAGGAAGGACGCTATACACACAAGGAAAGTGGCTGAGAAAAGCCGACCAGGGAGGAAGGAGGGTTTTAAGAGAGAGTTTAAGCTGGCAATGGGGAAGGAGCTACAGTGACTGAAACTCAATCAGAGGTTTAAATGGCTCCTGGAAGCAGGAGGGAGGCTGGAATCAATACTAGTGAGGGTGGGTTTGTCTTCACAATCCTAAGGATTCCCTTTCTACGCCTCTTTACCCCTTTGGAGGTGTCCCTATTGTATTTTATTAACTCTCCCTGTTCCCAAACCTAGAACAATGGTTCCGAATTAGAAGCCTACATCCTGGTGCCCAACTGCCTGGTTCAGGATTGCCTGGGGTTCTTTTTAAAAAGTGGGATCCCTAGGCCTCTTTTTCTAGAGATTCTAATTCAGTCAAGACTTTACATGTTTTGGAAGATGCACAGATGATTTTGATGCATGCTCCAAATTAGGAGCCATATACTCTTCTTAGCCTCAAGCCCTACTGGAGGCTGCATTAAGGGTGCCATGAAGCTTAAAAGTTATAGCTGGAAAGTACTAAAATTCTCAGTGGCCGGTCTTCAGGGAAGACGTGGGGCTTCTGAATTGAGTCCTGGATTGTAAGTACCAGACCTGCCCCTAATTCACTATATTGTCCTATCTGACCTCATTTTTATAAACCTGTGAAATCAGGTTGGTGCTCATGATAAATATGGTACTTCCAATTCTAAAGTTCTATAATTCCAAGACTCAGTAGTATCCAAAGCAAGTAGTATCATGCCTCTCTGGTCAGATTCCACTGGGGTGATACCCAGTATAGAGCCACGGAGCCACATTAAGCACTGTATTGTCTATCTGTTGCTGTGTAACAAATTATCTGTAGATAAGAAGTCTGGCTTGGTGCCTCTGGGTTCTTTTGCTCAGGTTCTCACCGGGCTGAGGTAAGTGTCAGCCAAGGATGTAGTTCTCATTTGGGACACAGTGTCTTCTAAGATCACTGGTTATTAGCAGAATCATTTCCTTAAAGTTGTAGGACTGAGGCTGCCTTCCTGGCTGTCCCTTCTAGAGGTCACCCTTATTCCTTAGCACTTGGCCTCAGCCATCTTCAAAGTTACTGATTGGATCCTTCTCATAGTTTGAATCTCTCTAACCTCTTCTTCTCTACCAATCAGAACAGAAGAAAGCTCTGCTTTTAAAGGATCCAATTGATTGGGTCTGACCCACTTGGTTATTCTCTGATCTTAAGGTCAACTGACTTGGGACTTTAGTTTTTCTGCAAAATCCCTTCACAACAGTATCTAGATTAGTGTTTGATTCAATAACCAGAAGATGGGAATCTTGGGGGTGCAACTTTAAAATCGGGAAGCCGTGTCTAACCCTAGAAAGGGAGGAAGCAAACTCCACATTTGCCAAGCTCTCACCTTGGGCCAGGCGCTGTGATAAGTGCATTATGGGCATCATCTCTCTTGACTGTTATAAGCAGCCTGTAAAGTAGGGATTGTTATTCTCATTTTAAAGGTAGAAAACTTATGACTCAGACAAAGGAAAATACTTTCCCATCATTATTTAGCTAGCAAGTGTTGGAGCCAGAGTCCCAAGGTGGATCTGTCTGACTGTGGTTCTCCTTCCACTCCACCATTCCTTCCCCCCCTTAGAGGTAACCTAGAAGTCATACCATCGAACTCAGATTGGTCTTAAGTTTACCAGGACCCAAGGGCCAGAGCTAAGCCTCCTGACTTCTATTTCCATAATGTTTCCACCACTCCTTACTAATTTCCCCTATCAACCAAGATACTGGAGGAAAAGGAGTTAAGCAGTAAAATATTAAGTTTCAAAAAGAGAGGGGAACTCCTGAGTTTAAGGCAAGGGTCTAGGTCCTCACCTAACCCCCTGCCCTGGAATCCAATTCTGTTCCACCTGGGCACGAATTCCTGATTCAGATCCATCCAAATGGCTAAGAGTGGTAAGAGACAGACCTGGCCCCTAAATACAAGCAGATCAAGAACCAAGAATTGAAAGTAGAGGATAGAGCTGAGAGAATTTCATACTCTCCTTTGCTGTGGGAGGAGAAGAGCCAAAACTCTCAAGGGATGTGAGCGTGGACATTTATTTCTTGCAGAGAAACCAGGAGTATGCCCCGGAGAAAGGATTACCTGTCACATTAAAATTCAGGACTATTGCAGAACGAATTTTGACTGCTCAGGACACCAGAAGTGCTGCACTTTCGCCTGTAGGAAGAAGTGCTTGGATCCCTATCAAGGTAGTGGCATCCAGGTTGAGGGCAAAGTTGCCTTTTGAGGTTTCCCCCTTGCTCTGCCCAAGCACTGGCGGGATGGCAGGACAAAGAGGCCAGGGCTCACGCTTTTCTCATTCTCTTGTTCAACGCCCAACCCTTGAGTACAGACCATGAGTCTAGACATGGTGGCCACCAACGAGATAATATTAATGTTAGTCTTCTTTGGTCAACATTCAGTCATTCACAAATAACTAATACATGTTGCGTGCTCACTCTGCATCAAGAGACTGTTTTTGGCACTGTGGCAAAATCAAACCTCAGTCAGTTTAGATGCTGGGGTCATTTTTGGACTCTTTGGCCTTCAAGGAGGTTTTCTGGTAACTCAGGGAACTGCGTTTTATAAAGATTCTTTCATTCACTCACTCATTCATTTATTTATTCAACAAATATCTATTGTCAGTGTCCTTTGGACAAAGACCACCAGGTACACACCTGCAGTTGAACTAGTTGGGTTTATTCCTTACTGCAATGCGGGAGAATGTTCACCATAGGCAACCAAGAGGCATCTCAGTAAGAAGCTGTTAGAAAGAATCTATTACAGGATTTGGGTTTTGACTGGATAATTTGGGGAAGGGTTTAAAGGAGTGAAGGCTTGCTCTAGATTGCGTCTGTCAGAAAGTGGGAAAATTCTATGACTGGGTGTCCCAGTGAATCTTAACTATACAGAGGACAGACTAGAGTGAAGGTAAAGCTATAATTGGTAGAGAAGTATAAGTCACCCATGTTACCTGGGAGAGGGAGATGTTTGGTCTCTTGTAGGTTTCACAGTGACCTTGTTTTTGTCTCACTTTATCATGATCTCAGAGTGATCTTATCTGATTTGTTTATGTCCAACAAGGGTCTTGTCCTCCTGAAGCTCAGAGCAATGGAGAAGAAAGATCAGCTCCAAAGTACAATATTCTTACATACTCTTCATAATATTCTTTGCAAGGAAGAAGTGATTCTCAGAGGTACTGTATAACCTACAGAGTATCAGTAGTAGAATTAGGACTAGAACCTAGCCTCTCTTTTTTTTAACTGTGCCCCTTTCCACGACTTGGATGATAATACCAAGAACTATGACAGTGGCTGGGGACCTGACCTCCTCCTTTTGTCTCTACCTTTTATGTTCTTCCCTCTTTTTTTCCTGCCCTCAGAACCCGGCACATTGCCCTTGAACCAAGGGATATGTAAGCTTAACCTACGGCGCTGGTATTTTTGACTTTGAAAACGGTAGCTGCGAATCCTTTACATATAGGGGCTGCTTTGGGATTGGGAACAACTTCTTCAGCAATGATGACTGCAAGAAGGCCTGCATGTCAGTTGGTAAGACCCATATCCTGGCAGTCAGAGGGCCTAGTTTAACTAGAAATAGTATACCAGTGAGGTTATAGGCCCAGACTTTGAGGTTAAACTTCCTTGGTTCAAGTCTTAGCTCTGTCATTCACTGGACAGGAGGTCTTGGGCCAGTTGCCTGCCTTTGTGAGTTTCAATTTTCTTGTCTATAAAATGAAGATAATAATAGTATTTACCTATGGAATTATTGTGCCAAAAAAGTGACACAGTATACATAAAGTGTTAATGAATTTTGGCCAATGGGACCTGAAAGCCAGGTCTATTCCCTTGGAAGAAGGTTCCTCATCATATCAACCTGTTGAGGATCACCCTGAGGATTTACCCAAGAATGAACCATAGAAAAGCCAGCTCTGGAATCCCGTTGAGTAGGTGTAGACACTGGCAGTGGAGATTAGGATGGGGTGGAGGGGAAGGCTGTGGATTCCTCTCTTAGTATAATGATCTCCAGTAATGTTGGGAGACAGTGCCCCACAGCACTTAGGAGTCAAATGACCTGAATTACAATCTGACCTTTCCCACTTCCTGCAAGTTTCTTCACCTCTTTTGAGTTTCAGTTCCCTCCCCTATGATACTGGAATAATAGCAAACACCTCATTGCGATGCTGATAGGAGTATATGTGACCAAAAACACACAAAGACTCGACATGGTAGCCATCCAGTGGTGTGGGTTCACCAAATGGTAACAACTGAGGTGTGACCATTGATCTTCAAAATGCAGCACTTTGTGATGTATGAGGCACGCTGAAAGGGGTACCATCACTACCGCTTTACACATAAGGGTATCGAGACAGAGAGGTAAAGTTAGTTGCCTGAGCACCCCTGGTCGGTCAGGAGTAGAGCTGGAATTTAATTTCATGGGCCCAGTGGCAATCCTGTGGCCTGACTTGATGAAACACAGACCACAAGCTTCCCTTTGTGGGAGGCCCTGAGAAATAATGGTGCTGTGGACGAGGCCTCGGTCCTCTCTCCCGGGAGCATCAGGAGGACAAAGCCAGGGAAATGGGCTTGGGCTGTTTGTGGAAAACTTAGGTTGGGACTCAGAGACACTCTGAGAGTCAAGCATGCCATGGCCTGCCCCTGACTGGGGGAGGAAGAATTTCCTGGAGAAGCCCTCATAGAATTTGTAATCAGATAAGGACAACAGCAGACATGCACAAAATCCCAAAGAATTGATTTAAATACCATCTGTGTTCTAATGACCCACACTTCACTTGTCTAAAATGGAATCACTTACCTTCCTCCCCCTACCCCAAATCTGCTCTATTTATAGTTCTCCTTACTTACTAATAGGTTGAAAAAACTTTAAAACCACACTTGATGCCCCCTTTTCTCAGTTAACATCCATTAATTAAGTCAGGAAATAATTTTAATTCTACCTTGAAAGTAGATCCTGAATCTGACCACTTCTTACCACCTCTGCAGCCACCATCCCTTTTTAAAACATGGGTCAGACTGTGTCACTCCTCTACTGAGAACACTGCAATGGCTCCCCATTTCATTCACAGTAAAACCAAATATCCTAAAATAGCTTGCATTGATTTGTGTAGACTTCAGAAGGAAACTGAAGTCACTCATTAAGTGGCAGAACTGGGACTTTACCTTGGGAGCTTCAGGCATGAAGCCCAGCCCTCTCTCTACCATATCCCGTGATATAGTGAGGAAATGTCATTCTTGGATATTTCTAAGAATGGATAGGGTGTCATGAACCAAGTTGCAGAAAGAAGTACTAGCTTCGAAGAGAAGGAAAAGCTGTTTTTGAAGGTTGGTGAGATGGAGTGGGCTTTGAAGAAACTCATGTCTGCTCTTGTTTTAGTCAAGGGAGGACAGTGCCCACTCTTTCCTTTCACTGCCCATGTAGAGTGTCCAGCTTCATGTATGAGTGACATCAACTGCCCCAAGTGGAACAAGTGTTGTGAATCCACGTGTGGCTTTGTTTGCTCCAGGGCCTACACAGGTGAGGACTGGAGATACACCTGCTCAAGTCTACTGGGCATATGCCAAGGACGCCATGTTGTCCCATGGGATGGGGGTATCTTGAATCTCAGATTCCCCTTGGGTTGACGTTTGAGGAACCTTGGGAACCTTTCCCCTTTAAATGCCCAGCCAGTACCCTGATATTGACCTCTTGACCTCTGAAGACTATTGTGCTGTTCTTCAAAGCCAATCATCACTCTCCATCCTTCCCCAAGAAAACTTGCTTGTTCTGAGTCTCATTCCTCAATGACCTATGTGCAAGGTGACAATATCCACTGATTCATAAAAAAATTGATAACCATTAGGTACATTCCTAATAAGCTCTCATGTCTGCATAGAACTTAAGAGCATGAGCATCACAGTCATATCCTGTAAGGTGGCCTGGGGAAAAGATTGGTAGCAAATGCTCTTGGAGTAGAAGCCAACTCTAAACTGGTGTTTATTCCCACATGTAGTCCCAGGAATTGTCAGTGTTTTTAAGTTACACCATGTTAAGGTAGCAAGAGTTAAAGACTTTTCAACAGACTTCAGCTTTTCTATTTGCATTCTGTGTGGCCTTAGGCAACTCACTTCCCCCATACGGTCCTCAATTCCTACAATTCATAAAACAAGAAAGTTCTGGGTGCTTCCTAATACTCCTTCCACCTCTGGTACTCTGGGATTATATAACCCCAATCCATTAATTCTGTAGGAGCAGGCAGGTATCCTATCACATTGCATAAATCAGAGATGGCAAGACTTTTTTGATACTCTTCAAGTTATTAGCCATAGAAAGTTGATACTCCACCTCCTCCAGTCTATTGTTACTGTAGGGGAAAGGGTAAGAAGCTTAATCAGAATAAAACCCTGTTTGAGAGTCCCAAATTTGTCTCAAATTATGACCAAGTATTTCAACATCAAGTATCTTATTTTACCCTATAAAGTCAAAGCAGGTTTCTGCCCACGCAAGCCCTTGGTATGTCCCAAGATTGATAAACCCAAATACCTGCAGGATGATGACTGCCTATTGGCAGAAAAGTGCTGCACAGATTGTGGACTGAAATGCATGGAACCCCAAATTTGAACAGTAAGTAGAAAATACTATCATCGGCTGGGTGCAGTGGCTCACGCCTGTAATCCTAGCACTCTGGGAGGCCCAGGCGGGTGGATCGCTCAAGGTCAGGAGTTCGAGACCAGCCTGAGCAAGAGCGAGACCCCGTCTCTACTAAAAATAGAAAGAAATTATCTGGCCAACTAAAAATATATATAGAAAAAATTAGCCGGGCATGGTGGCGCATGCCTGTAGTCCCAGCTACTCGGGAGGCTGAGGCAGTAGGATCGCTTGAGCCCAGGAGTGTGAGGTTGCTGTGAGCTAGGCTGATGCCATGGCACTCACTCTAGCCCGGGCAACAAAAGCGAGACTCTGTCTCAAAAAAAAAAAAAAAAAAATACTATCATCAAAATAATTATGAGTAGCATAATCAGAAGCTATCAGTTTTGTCTTGTATCCAACTACCTTGCCAGATTGTCTTATTAAGTATAACAATATTTAATAGGGTTACTTTGATTATATATATTCATAACATCTGAAAATAGTGATAAATTTGACTCTTTTTATCCAACTTCATGACTTTATTTTCTTGTCTTGTTTATGTGGAATCTCTGAAATAAAGTTGAAAATAAAGGCAATAGCATCTATGTCTAGTTTCTTATTTTCAAGTCAGTAGCTACTGCAGTAGTATAAAAAGACATTTGTTGTTGGATTTGGGATAAATAGATTTTATGCACTTAGGTTATTTCCTTTGTTAGGGTTATTTCCTATCCACTTACAGCAGCTATTGAAAATGATTGCCAGTCCGGGCACGGTGGCTCACGCCTGTAATCCTAGCACTCTGGGAGGCCGAGGTGGGTGGATCGCTCCAGGTCAGGAGTTCAAGACCAGCCTGAGTGAGAGTGAGACCCTATCTCTACTAAAAAATAGAAAAATTAGCCAGACGTGGTGGTGTGGGCCTGTAGTCCCAGCTACTTGGGAGGCTGAGGCGGGAGGATCATTTGAGCCCAGGAGTTTGAGGTTGTAGTGAGCTATGATGACACCACTGCACTCTACCCAGGGTGACAGAGTGAGACTCTGTCTCAAAAGAAAAAAAAAAAAAAGCAACCTTAATTGAGGACCCTGGGAACCATTTACTGACTCTGTGAGTCTTGAGCCTCTGTCTCCACTAATGACATGACCTTCTCCCCCCTCTTTTTTTTTTTTTTTTTTGAGACAGCGTCTCGCTCTGTTGCCCAGGCTACAGTGAGTGCCGTGGCGTCAGCCTAGCTCACAGCAACCTCAAACTCCTGGGCTGAAGCAATCCTACTGCCTCAGCCTCCCAAGTAGCTGGGACTACAGGCATGCACCACCATGCCCGGCTAATTTTTTCTATATATATATTTTTAGTTGGCCAGATAATTTCTTTCTATTTTTTTAGTAGAGACGAGGTCTTTGTCTTGCTCAGGCTGGTCTCGAACTCCTGACCTTGAGCGATCCAACCGCCTGGGCCTCCCAGAGTGCTAGGATTACAGGCGTGAGCCACCGCGCCCGGCCACCCTCCTCCTTTTTTTAAGGTGTGCACTTTTACTGAACTAGTCTTGAGTATGTGTACAGGTAAGCCCTGGCTGCGTCCACACCTCCACCTACTCCCAGGGAGACTGAAGGCCTTCAAACATCTCAAGTTGGGGGACAAACAGGGGGCCATGATAGCTGATCATTCAAAATAAACCAAAGTTAAAAAGTATCACTCTGGTTTCTCTTCAAATCGTATAAATCTTTTGCCTTTTAAAAAAGTATTAGCCAAAGATTTTAAGAATTTGCATTACATAATTTACACAAGGAGTGCTGTCACCTCCCCTGTGTGGAGTCAGGAGAAGACTGGACCATTCTCCTTAGAAGAGGGGTGCTTTTCAGAGAACAAGGGACTTCCTGTAACAATACATTTCATGACATTTGGAATGATTGTTTAAAAAAAAAGAACAACATACAAAGTCCTTGGCAACATTGTTGAACTTTGGCAACTGCTATTGCCTTCATCATTCCAGTTTTTAAATCCTGAGTCGAGGCCGGGTGCAGTGTCTCACACCTGTAATCCTAGCACGCTGGGAGGCCGAGGCAGGAGGATAGCTCAAGGTCAGGAGTTCAAGACCAGCCTGAGCAAGAGTGAGACTCCCGTCTCTACTAAAAATAGAAAGAAATTATCTGGACAACTAAAAATATATATAGAAAAAATTAGCCAGGCATGGTGGCATATGTCTGTAGTCCCAGCTACTCAGGAGGCTGAGGCAGAAAGATTGCTTAAGCCCAGGGTTTTGAGGTTGCTGTGAGCTAGGCTGACACCATGACACTCTAGCCCGGGCAACAGAGTGAGACTTTCAAAAAAATAAATAAAAATTAAATAAAAAATCCTGAGTCAAACAAAAAAACAAAGAAAGCCATACTGATCTCGTTTTCTGAGCAAGTTAGGTTTTGTCAAGTAGGGGTGTATGTAACGAATGCAGCTAAGGAACAGTCTGCCTAGAATCATTTGTGGTGGGTGGTGGAGGGGCAGATTCCTTGTACTCCTGCTTGGTGATTCACATCTGCTGGAACGTGGACAGCAAGGCCAGGATGGAGCCACCAATCGACATGGAGTACTTGTGCTCGGGGGGAGCGATGATCTTGATCTTCATCATGCTGGGAGCCAGGGCAGTGATCTGCATTCTGTTGTTGGTGTCTGGGTACCTGGTAGTGCCACCAGACAGAGCTGTGTTGGCATACAGGTCCTTGCAGATGTCCATGTCACACCTTCATGATGGGAGTTGCAGGTATTTTAATGGATGCCACAAGATTCCACACCCAGGAAGGAAGGCTGGAAGAGAGCCTCAGAGAAACAACTGCTGTTTGCCAACAGTGATCACCTGACCAATGAGCAGCCTGTAGCTCTTTTCCAGGGAGGAGCTGGAGGCAGCGGTGGCCCTCTCCTTGATGTCACACACAATTTCCCACCTGGCCCCGGTGGTGAAGCTGTAGCTGTGCTCCCTGAGGATCTTCATGAGGTAGTCAGGTCCTGGCCAGCCAGGTCCAGATGCAGGATGAGGGCATAGCCCTTGTTGATGGGCACAGTGTGGGCAACCCTGTCACCAGAGTCTATCATGATGCCAGTGGTATGGCCAGAGGCATACAGGGACAGCTGAGCCTGGATGGCCACCTACATAGCCAGGGTGTTGAAGGTCTCAAACATGATCCGGATGAAGTTCTCACAGTTGGCTTTGGGGCCCGGGGGGCCTAGGTCAGCAGCACGAGGTACTCCTCAGAAGCCACATGCAGCTTGCTTGTAGAAGGTGGTGCCAGATCTTCATGTGCTCCCAGTTGGTGACAATGTCACGTTCGATGGGGTGCTTCAGGGTCGGGATGCCTCTCTTGCTCCAGGCCACACTGCCCACATAGGAGTCCTTCGGGTCCATGCCCACCATCACGCCCTGGAGCCACTGTCAATGATAAGTGCGGCAATATCGTCATCCGTGGTGAGCTGGGTGGTGGGTGCGGACCAGTGGCAGAGCAGCAGGGTGAGGGCCAGGGGTCTGTGCTCACAGGGTGGACACGGTCTTGATGGTTCTTCAACCCTATTGGACTCACCATTCCTCCCCACCTTCACCTCCACAGTGAAATATCAATATTATATCCACATGGATACCAGAAGTTTCCCTAGGGAACTGTGGCAAGAACTGATGTGCTCAGCTCCCTCAACCTTATCTCTGACACTCACTTGCTGGGTGACAGTCAGCAGCCTCACTTCTCTGGCCTATGATCCCTGTCTATAAAATGAGAAAATGGGGCTTGATGGTCCCTCAGAACCCTTCCACCTGGTTATTCTGGGTTTCACTCTCCTGGGCTGAGTTTGGGAGAAGATGGGAAGCAGAATAAGAGGACAGCGCTGCTGAGGATGCCTCGGTTACTCATTAGGAAGTCTATCCCTTATCTCTCGTGAGATCTTCCTTAAGTGAGATTGTGAAGTTGGCGGGATAAGATTCCCATGGGGGTTAAGCTCTTTATATGTCAGAAAAAAAAATAGAAATAAAAAAAGAAAAAAAAAAAGATTCCCATGGGGGCTCTGTCTGTGACCCCAAGTTTTGTGACCATGTAGTCACTCACTGATGATAAGGGTGGCTTCTGTCATGTAGGAAAATTTGGAGAATAAAGCTTGGCCCAAAAGGGTAACACCTGGTTAGGGAAGGAAATGGGAGCCCTGAAGATAACATTTACTCTTTGAAGAGTGTCTCTGCCCGCAACCAGGCCCGACTGAGTGGCTGGTGTTCTGGATTCCGTGGCTGCAGGATGCTGCCCAAGGTCGCCAGCACCCTCGTTCCTGTAGCTCTTCCACCAGCTCAGTTAGAACCCAGAAACTGCGGTGTTACTGAACTTTATTCAGTTGTAGTCTCTTGGACAGTTTCCTTCATCTCACGGCTCCTCCTCAGACAATGAGGAGTTTGCGGCAGAAGCTCCCCTATAAGTTTTGACCTTTTCTGCCGCTCTCAAAGCAGGATGACTTGGACAAACACCCGCTGAAGACTCTGTAATCAGCCCGATTCTTCCCCCACACGCCACTCAATGGCAACATCTTTACTCTGTGGCCTTAGTCAGAGAATATGAGTGACCCAAAGAGAAGATAAAAGGGAGAAAGATGGGAGGAAACTGTGGGAGAGGGAGAAAGGGACACAGAAACCATGGGAGACTCACAGCAAAAGAGAAAAAAGTTAGATATAGGCACAAAGTGTCCCAGAGAAACAGTGAGTTACCAAGAGATTGATAGAGACACATTGTCAGGGACAAACAGAAGGGGTGTGCTAGTTGGCGTGCACGTAAATGCGAAATGAATGAAGGATGAGGACATTCCACAGCTCTCCAGGTTACCAAGATGGAGACTCGAGATGGTGGCATTCACCCCTAAGGCAGCCTGGAAAATGTGAGATCAGCCCACTCCCCGGGTTGATCAGAGGGCCAGCCCAGCACAGCCCAGGGGGGCAGGGCCAGGAGCCATCCAGCAAGAGACCCTCCCCCAGCGCTGTGGGCTGTAGGTGTCAGTTAGTCCCATGTATGACCTTGGAACTTGGCGTTCCCAGCAGGAACGGGGGTGTCTGGCTTGTCTCCAGTTCTTATACCCAAGGTGCTGGCTACTGAAGGAATAGGCAGGGCCAAGGCAGCCGGACATTTCCAGGTTCTGGAACCACCAGACAGGCAGGTCGCTCTTCAGAATGAAATCGTCTGGACTTTTGAGCCTCCTGGTGCTATGCATCCTCTTCATGAATGTCCCGGGACCTGGTCCGAGTGAACAGTCCTTTTCCAGTAAGTACTGGGTCTCAGCCCTTGCCCCGGGGAGAGGGGAGTTCACTGGGAGGAAGAAAGAAGGAACAAATCGTCAGATCTGGGTTGCTTTCCACCATCTCAGTCCCAGTCCTGGGTTGGGAGAGGAGGGAGAGGCCTGGAAGACCCATTCTGTGAAGGCAGGAACCCTGACTTAGGCAATCCCCACTTTCAGCCCCCTTAAAGTGGAGAGTCTTTCTTGGGAAGGTGGCGGGGTGGGGAGGCACGGGGAGAGTCACAGGGTCTAACACTTATAGGAAGAACTTATATTAATTGGAATCTGGGAAGCCTAAGGGACCTTCCCCTCACCCCATGAGAAAGACAGGCCCCCTTTTCAGGATATCTGTCTGCTCCTGGTTCTTTCAAATGTAGCTCTAAAAAGTGTCCCTGCATCCCCAGGGGTTCCTTGACTTTGGGATGAAGGACAGTATCCAGAAGTCCCTCTAAACGTAAGAAACTAATACTCCATGACTCTATGGTAATAATGATAATTGTTACCATTTGCTGAACATTGAGAACGTAGGGATTTCCAAAAAACAAACAAAAAAAGAGAAATAAATCTTGGTAGCCACGTAACCTTGGCCAAGTTCCATGTGTTTCGGTTTCCTCATCTGTAAAATGGGGGTATGAATAGGACTCATGTCACAGAGCTGTTATGAGGATTAAATGAGATAATACATTTAAAATGCTTAGAAGAGTGTTTGGCTTATAGTAAGTACTTCAGAAATGTTAATTAACATGGCTGTGCGTCACTTACTATGATTAGAGCTTGACACACTTTGTCTCATTTCTTCCTCGCAAGTCTGTGAGGCCAAAATGCTTTTACAGATGAAGAAACCAAGGTTCAGAGAGGGTAAGTGGCAGACCAAGAGTTAGAATTCAAAAACTAAACTGACTCCAGGGTGAGGGACATTAATCACTGCTGCAGTCCCCAAACCCCAGGCCACGGACCGGAATTGGTCTGCAGCCTGTTTGGAACCGGGTCGCACAGCAGGAGGTGAGTGGCAGGTGAGTGAGCGAAGCCTCATCTGTATTTAGAGCGCTCCCCATCACCTACCATTCCCCCCACCACACCCCTCCCAGACTGTGGGAAAATTGTCTTCCATGAAACCGATCCCTCATGCCAAAAAGGTTGGAGACTGCTAAATCATTGAATAATACTGCCCTCCAGAGGAACTTCCAAACATTGACTCTTCAACAAGGCAAAAGAGCAGATACGCTTAAACCAGCTTAAACCAAAAAAGCCTATTTTGCCTTCCTGGGGACATATGCAATGTCAGGAGGCATTTTGGGCTGTTGCAATTAGGGGTGCTACTCTATATAATGGGAAGAGGCGAGGGATGCTGCTAAACATCCTACATTGCACAGGACAGCCCCCCACAACAAAGAATTATCCAGCTCAAATGTCACCAGTGGTTGAGAAATTCTGCATTTTAGCAGGGATGGGGCTAGGGACTGGGGTAAGAAGGCGGTCAGCTGGGAGGGTGATGTACACAGTAGGGAAACACATGAGGCCACCCCAAGGAATAGGACTCCCAGGATTGGGCAGGATGAAAGCAAACTTCCGTGTCTCCCTAGAATCGCCTTGTGTCTAGCAAAGGATGGGCACTGTGCCTTCCAAGGCTCACGTTGTAAGACTGCTCCTTTCCTAGAGAAATGCCACAGAGTCAAAGAGCAATGTGAATACACAGAAAGGGACCAGTGTACGAGCGACAGACAATGCCCAGACAACGAGAAGTGCTGCGTCTTCAGCTGTGGAAAAAAATGTTTAGACCTCGAACAAGGTAATCGTCAGAGCCTCGTAATAACCAACCAACACCCCTACCCACGTCCTCACCTGCCGCCTGCCTGGACTGGCACTGTCCCCTGGTTCACTGAGGGGTGGTCTCTGGACAAGATTGCTGGATTCGAGAGACCTGGGTTGTAGGTTCGTTACTGCCTCTAATATGGTGTGTGACATTAGTAATGTTCTTGTCCCATCAGAGAATGTCTGAGACTCACTTTCCCCAAACAAAGATAGGTGAAGGAGTGGAATTGAATCAGATTTTTTTTTAGCTACATGGCTACTTTTTGCTATCATGATTTTCTGAGTTTCCAGGGGGCCATTGTCCGAACATATACCAACATTGTTGCTGCCAATGATAAGTTAAGCAATTTATATTTCCTAGCTTTTTGCTCTGGGGTGACCACCTCTCTGCCTATACAACTTTGTACCAGGAATCCTCCCCTGCCCACTCCAGACCAGAGGGTTTTTCCTTTGCTGCTGCAATCTTAACTCCATGCCCATCTCCCGGGGCTCCAAAAAGACTATCAAAGATTCTTTAGGGGCTTAACAAATATTTATTGAGTGCCTCTGAGACCCATACTAGGATTTGGCCTGCTCAGCGTGGTCAGGAAGGTTTGGAAAGCCTTCTCTGAGAAAGCAAGCCTGGAGCTGAGTTTAGAAAGATGGGTGGTATTTTAGGCACAAAGCCAGTGGAAGGGCTTTCTAGGCACAGGGCACAGCACACACAAAGGCTCAGTGGTGCGGCCCAGGGAGGCCAGAATGCAGAGTGCATGTGGAGGGTTGGGGATGTGATCAGGTTTGTACTACGCCTTCAGAGAAGAAAAGAGGAGGAACGGAGTATCTTGGAAGACATCAAGGTGAAAGAAAAAGGTAGCCTGGACTAGAGAGGTAGCGGAGGGGATGAGGAAGAGTGGGGTGTCAGAGAGGTGTTTAGGAGATGAAGTGGACTGGGTTTGACAGGGGAGTGGAGTGAGCAGGCACACACCTGCAGGCGAGGATCCTGAACCCAGACTTCCTGGTGCACATCTCAGTCCAGTTTTTACCAGCCTTTTAACCTTGGGCAAATTAACAACTTCCCCTCACTATGCCTCAGTTTCCTCAGATAATGAAAGGATCAGTGCTAAAGGTCATTTTGAGGATGAAATAAATTGATGCGTGCGGAGTGCTTCAAGCAACGCCAGGCACATAATGGCCACCTGATATATATTAGCTTAAATCATTTGTCATTCCTGACTGGGAGCTCCTAAGTAGCAAAGGCCATTGCCTTTTCTTTGTCCCTTAAAGCATTTAGCACATAGTAGGTGTTCAATGAATGATTTATTCAGTTCAGCTCAGGATATATTTTATTTTGCCCTCAACATTCCATGAAGTCCTGTACTGTGCCAGGCTACCTGTTAGGGATTTGGGATTCCAAGATGAAATCAGACACAATCCCTGCTCACCAGCAACTCACAGCCTCAGGGATGAGACCAAAGATGTAAACAAACGACGAGCATGCACACAAGATTCAGAAGCAAGGTGTGGCAGTATGGGATGCAGTAGGAGAGATGTCAGTCTGCAAGTAGCGTGCAGTCAGGAGAGATGTCACAGGGGAACTGAAGTCTGAGAAAGGCTTTGAAGGAAGAATGGGAGTGTCACGAATGAGCGGCAGTGGGCACATGGCGGGGCACAGGCATGGGGTGCTGGCATAGCACCGTGTGCTGAGTACTGCCGGAGCATGCAGCTCACCGGGCACTGCCAGGGGAGGAGGCCAAAGCCACAGTAGGAGCCAGAGGATGAAGGGCCTTGTGAGTCACGGGAGGACTCTGTCACAAAGTCAAGTGAGGTCTTATCCGTGGAATGACAGGATCAGCTTAGCTTTCAGACCCACCCGAGGCTTCTCTCTGGTGGGCAGCATAAAGGATTGATTGGCAGGGCCAGGACTGGAGGCAGGAGAATGGGTGCGAGGTTATCTCGACAGCCCAGCCGTGAGATGCTGAGGCTTAAATCGAAGAGACTGGCAGACAGGTAGGTCTGAGGAGGTAAAAGTCAGCAGGATTTGTTTAGCTGTGGAGATTTGCCCTCATGGAACTAGGCAGGCATTGTTCAGTTGGGTGCTGTAACAAAGTACCACAGGCTGGGTACCACAGAGACGGATTGTCTTACAGTGCTGCAGGCTACAAGGCCGAGGTCAAGGAATCTGCAGGACTGGTTCCTTCTCGGGGTTGTGAGGTGTCAGGATGGTGAGGGAGAGTCTGTTCCACGCCTTCCCCTAGCTTCTGGCGCTGTGCTGGCAATCGTTGGTGTGCCTTGGCTTGTAGATGAATCACCCCGATCTCTGCCTTCATGCTCACATGGTGCTCTGTGTGTGTGTGTGACTCTGTCCAAATTTACTCTTTTTTTATAAAGACACCAGTCATCTTAGATTAGGGGCCCACCCTACTTTGGGATGACCTCATCTTAACTAACTGTGTCTGCATTGACCCTGTCTCCAGGGATGGGATGCAGACACCCACTCCAGGGTCTCCCTGGAAATATGTGCAATATGTCAATGGAGCTTGGGTCCTGCGCTGTGACAGGGAAAAGGAGTTTATTCCAGTTTCATCTATGGTGGTTGCCAGGGGGAACGATTTTGTTCCAGGATGGGTACTCTGAGTTCTCAACTCTAGGGTCTCTTTGCAGATATATGCAGTATGCCAAAAAAAAGTGGCCCGTGCATGGCTTTGTTTCTTCGGTGGTGGTACGCTAAGGAGAATAATACCTGCTCCCTTTTCGTCTATGGTGGCTGCCTGGGAAACAATAACAACTTCCAAACCAAATCCATCTGCCTGCATTTCTGCCAAAAAAGGAGAAGTGAGTTCCGGGGCCCCAGTCTCGCCAGGGCCATGCTGGGAGGCCTGGGTGTTGGCTGGTCCGTCCTGGGATAGCTACGTCCTTGGCAAGACCTGGCGCTGACAGAACCAGGTCCAAGCAGGAGGGAAGAGGGCACCTCGAAAAGGGGTAGATGATGTGGCTTTCTGGGAACTGAGGATCAACAGGGACACGGAGGCAAATCGAAGCTGGCAAGTACGAGGAGAGGTAGGAGGGTGGAGGGAGGTGCAAACATAGTGAAATCCCAGACACCTATTGCAGAGGGATCATGGAACATCCAGCCTAGACACGTGAGCCAACCAGCCCTTCCAGGCCATCCATTTCCTCAACACGGCTTTTGCCAGCAATCCCCTCCCATCCGGTTTTCCTTGAAGGAGATGAGTAGCTCCCAACGCAAACCCACTTCCTTTTAACGTCCTCCTGTGAAAAGATGTATAGACACAACTGCAAATTCCAAAGATAAGCTGAGCCCAAGAAGCTCAGCTGGTCCTGTCCTGCTTTCTCAACAGACTTCTTCCTGAATGGATAAGGACACACTGGGACAATGGCCAGGATTTGGCTCATGCTCTGAGGACCTGACCGTGAACCTGACTGATGCTCCGGCTCGGCTTCCACAGTTCCACCCTCAGTGTTCCGAGGCCCGTACCCCTTCCCAAACTGAACTGCAGGGTCTGCCTCCCCTTCCTTCCTCCCCGCCCCTTTTCATGAATAATATCCTTCGGGTTTGATCCCACATTTATACCTTACCCCTTATCTCTAACTTCTAGAGCTCCCTATTTATACTGTGTGGCTCTCAATTTTTCCCAATAAAGTACTCGGCTTAGTCCCTTACTCTGAGGCTGAGTAATTCACATCCGCTTGGCACATTGAAGCTCCTGGTGACATCAGTGAGCGGAGTGAGGACAGTCAGAATCTTGAGAGTCGAGAGCTCCAGGGATATTGTTATCCTCCTCTGTTTCTTCAAAAAATTGTAAAACCCTTTTAAGGCAAGGACCCACGTACATTGCCTTAGTTTGGATCCCCCAGAAATTGACCCTAGACAAGGGCGTGGGTGCAGGTGGTCTATTTGGGAGATCTCTCCCAAGAAGCACAGGGTGGAGAGTGGGGTAAATGTCGCAGGGAAGAGAGAAGGGTCGATTGTGGACTGGTTACCACTGTGGGAAACTGTGGCTCAATCCCACTGGGGACCCTCTAAAGAATCATGTAACACAGACCTTCAAATTATCTTCATCTGTCTCCCGGGATGGGGAGGCTAAGGTACTTATCCACTGATTCCATTCCCCACCAGATGCCTGGGTGCTAAATCCCTCGCTCTTCCAGACTGTTCCTCATGCAAGCTGAACAAGCTCCCAGGGAGCCGGAGAAAACCTACAGCAGAGAAGTAGGGACTCTGGCACTGGGGGTGGGAGGCTGACCCCGTGCACTGGATATTATTCAGCCAGGAAAAAGGAATGAAGCACTAATGCTACCCTGTGGATCAACCTCAAAAACATGATGCTAAGTGAAAGAAGCCAGGCATGAAAGGTAGCACCCTGCATGATTCCATTTATATAAAATATCCAGAATAGGTAAATCTCTAGAGATAGAAAGTAGATTAGTGGTTGCCAGTGGGTGGAGTGGGTTAGGAGGAAATCGGGAGTGACTGCTAATGGGTAGGGAGTTTTCATTTGGAGCGATAACAATGTTTTGGACCAGTAGAGGTGGTGGTTACAGAACATTGAGGGTGTACTAAAAAAACCCCACTGAATTGTTTGCTTTAAAATGGCTAATTTTATGTGACGTAAATTCTACCTCAATTTTAAAAAATGGATTAAGAAAAAATGTGCAGTGGGACTGTCTCTTGCAGCTGCAGGTGAATTGGAGGTGAGCCGAGAGCTTGTGGGGTGCAGGGGCAGCAGTCCCCACTGTAGTGTGCACTGGAATTCTGCACAGTCACTCACTCCCACATGGCGTCCACTGCCAGAGAATTTACCACTCTCCGGTAAGGCCAGTGGGACATTCTTTAGCCCCCACTGCGGCAGCTGGTTCTGAAATCGTAACTGGCATTTAGTATTTCTCTCCTGCATCCCCAATTCTAAATCGCACCCGATGATAGAAGCTTTCATCATCTTCTGTCAAATACCATGACCTGGACAGACATTTTCTGAAGGTTCAGTGCAGCCTGGAATCAACCTGTTTCTTCCCTCAAACCTCACTCAGGACAATACCTTCACTGTGACAATGGCTCAAGAAAATGGGTGCACCAAAGAGGAGAGAGAGGGAAGGGAAGGGTGGGGAGAAAGGATCCCAGACACAGAGAGACCCACTGGCAAAGAGGAAAAGCACAGGGTACAAGACACAGAGAGGCATAAAAGAGAGAAAAAGAAACAGCGTGAGAAAAACAGACATGTCAGGAGGAGAGTGAAATTAGAAAGAAAGATGAGAACCGGGATACTCTTGACCTCCAAACTCCCCCCTGGAAACGGAGACTCTGCAGTTAAACACCCCCTTCTGCTAAGGAAGCCTGGAGAGCCCCAGACAAGATGCGCCCCATCTCCCCTGCAGACCAGAGAGCCAGAGAGGCTCCGACCGCTGAGGATTAGGAGCCGCCTATCGAGAGCCCCTTCCCGCAGGGTAGGTACCAGCTAATCCCACTGATGGCCTTGGGGAGTTGGTTTTCCTGGAGCGAGTGTGGCTGGCTCATGTCCAGTGCCCACTCCTGAAATGTTAGGCTGCACCGGAGCATCCAAAGTTCAGAGGCAGTATTAAAAAAAAGGAAAGTAAGAAAAGAAAACAGAAGTTCAAAGACAGGAGCTCCTGAGCAGCAGTTCCTAGTTTTGGTGCAACCAGCCGGGCCAGTACCTTTTAAAATGGGACCCTCAGGACTTCTGCCGATCCTAGTACCGTTCATCCTCCTGGAGGGCATCCAGAGACCTGGGCTGGTTGAAGGGCTCATCAGTAAGTGCTGGGGACTCGGTCCTTGCAGTGAAGAAAGGGAACTCAATGGGAAGGAAGGAAAAAGGAACAATGTCACAGATGAGGGATGTTTTCCTCTGTCTTAGCCTGGGATCCTGGGTGGGATGGGGCAGTTATTTGGAGCTATGTTTTCAGTCCCCTTCCTCTTGGCAAGGTGACTTTGGTGACTGCAGGAACCGAAGTCCGTGGCAACTGACTCCGCACTGCCATTGCAAGGAGTTCCTCCAGGAGGTGCCTGGACCTAGACCTCATGAAATGGACTAAGGGACTTGGAAGCCCAAGGAACTTTCCCATAAGAAAAATAGGCCATTCCCCCAGTACCACCTCATCAGCTCCCACATCCTCCCATGGCAGCCCCCAAAGGTTTTCCCACAGCCACAGCCGCACCCACACCCATACCCGGAGGATCCTTGCCTTTGGGGTGAAAAATTGTCCCCAGAAGTCCCTTGGAATGCTGGAATATGAAGGCCCATAATTAGCAGCGTTATATACTGAGCACTTTAAAAGTAGTGGTTGAAAGTGAGTGCTCAGGAGCCACACGTTGTAAGTTCAAATCCTGCCTCCACCCCTTAGTAGCTGTGTGATCTTGAGCGAGTTCGCATAACCATCCTGTGTTTCAGATTCCTCTGTTTATAAAATGTGAATATTAATAGTACTTCCCCATAGAGTTGTATTGGGCATTAAGGAGAAAAGGCCAGGAAGTGCTTCCTCAATATTAGTCATTATGGCCGGGAGCGGTGGCTCACGCCTGTAATCCTAGTACTCTGGGAGGTCGAGGCGGGTGGATCGTTTGAGCTCAGGAGTTCGAGACCAGCCTGAGCAAGAGCGAGACCTCATCACTACTAAATTTGGAAAGAAATTATATGGACAACTATATATATATATAAAATTAGCCAGGCATGGTGGTACATGCCTGTAGTTCCAGCTACTCGGGAGGCTGAGGCAGGAGGATGGCTTGAGCCCAGGAGTTTGAGGTTTCTGTGAGCTAGGCTGATGCCATGGCACTCTAGCCTGGGCAACAGAGTGAGACTCCGTCTCAAAAAAAAAAAAAAGATTAAATATTAGTCATTATTATTTTGCCCCAGGCAGTTTGACAATGGCTTTTCAAACTTTGTTGCATTAGTCTTCAAAACAACCCTATAGGCGAATGAGGAAATCAAGGTTCACAGAGGGGATCTGCCACACCAAGGGTGGTGCACAATCCAAAAGCCCAGCCACCTGATGCCAGAAATGAAGGTCTCAATCATGGCCAGACTACTGTGCCTCCTGGGGAAAACATCCAAGCACAGGAAGGCAGAGTGACCAGAATAGTCCTAGAGGAAAGCATCCTTCTCTCTGGAACCTTACAGGTGGTGAGGGTAGGGGTTAGAGGTTGGTTTAGGGATTAGGTGAGTTGTTATGGTGTTGGGGATGTGGGTGGTGGCGTGAAATTCCTGAGCCCTCTGAGGGTCACTACCTTCTGGGGACAGGGGAAGTGAAAACGAGTTTCCCTAACTCTGCAGTGGTGCCCTGGGCCTTGGAAGGGAGAGCATAGGCCCCTTTAGGGCCTCAAGGGAATATGTCTTTCCCTCCTTTAGAACCGTGTCCCAAAGTTAGAGTAAAATGCGAAATGGAAGAAAGGAACCAATGTATCAGGAGCAGAGATTGCCCAGAAAACATGAAGTGTTGCCTGCTTAGCTGTGGAAAGAAATGTTTAGACCTCAGACAAGGTAACTCAGAGACCCTGTGAATTACCCAATGCTCTCACCTCCTACCCCACCTACACGGCCTTGTCCAACTGCCTCTCCTGGTTCACTGGTGGCTGATCTGTGTCCAGGAGACTTGGCATATCTTCTACGTGACACAAACCTGCCAGTGCTGGACTTGGGAAACATGGATTTAATTTCATTTCTTTCCCTATTTTGGTATGTGATATGAGCAATGCAGTTTTTCCTTTCTGGGCCTCACCTTCCCCATCCATAAGACAGGTGCAAGTATTGGACCACAGGCTCCCTTGGCTACTCTTCGGTGATCCTGTAAGATGCCAAGTAGCCACTGAAGTCCCATCAAATGCCAACATTGTGTCAGGTTATACGATGGCTACAAGAGACAGGGATATGATCTGTATTTCCTGGCTTTTTTCTCCAGGCCTCTCTGCCTACATAAATCAGCGATTCTTTCCCTGACCACCTTAGACCTCCTACTCTTTCCTCTCTGCCCATTTTACTGGGCACTAAAGACCATCAGGGACTATTCATTCAACAAATATTCCTTGGTGGCCTGGCACCTGTGACAGGCTCCGCTCACTCTCTGTGGCCACGGAGGTCGGAAAAGCTTTTCCTGGAAAAGGAATCCATGATTGAAGATCTGAAAGATGGGTAGCACGTAGGCAAAAGTGGGAGGGAGTAGCCTTCTAGGCACAGGGAACAGCACGTGCAAAGGCTCTGTGTTAACAGCATGCCCAGGCCCAGCAGGGCAGGCCCACAGAGAGTAGTGTGGGCACAGTAGGAGACGAGAAAGATGAAGCTGGACTTGGTGGGGGCGGGGGTAAGGGATTTGCTCTTGGCCCTAAGAGCAATGGATTATCCATGTCCAAATCCCTTACCATCCACGTGACCTCAGGAAAGTTACTCAGCCTCTCCAAACCTCAGTTTCCTTATCTGCATAACGAGAACAACAAGACGGCCTACTTCATAAGATTAAATGTTAATGCATGTCAGATGCTAGGAACAGGGCCCGGCACTCAGTAAGTGCTATAATTATTGTTCTGTTGTGCTTCAGACTAAGAGATTCTAAAGAACTCTATTTGTACCTCATAGTACTGTGGGCAAAACAGTTTCTCGCTCAATAAATGCTTCTTTAAGTTCAGGATACGTTCTTATTGTTTTTTGTTTGTCTGTTTGTTTGTTTCTGTGAATACCGCTGAAGCATCCACTCTGTGCCAAATTATCTGCTAGGAACTGCTGTACCAAGACGACATTAAAGCACAATCTCTACCCTCAAAAACTTCATGTTCTCATGGAGGAAACAGAAAATATGAACAGAAAATTAAACGGAAGTGAAGAAAGTATGTTCAAGATTGAGAAGCAGTTAAGAAAAACAAGGGGTAAAGAATGGATTCAGGAAGGACATCATCCAAAAGTTGATGTCTGGGGAGGGTTTTAAAGAATGAACAGGAACGCACCCAGTTAACAAGAGAGGAATGGAGATTTCAGGCATGTGCAAAGGCATGGAGGTGTGTAAGAATGTGATTATTTTTAGAGCATGAAGTTCCAAAGGGTGGGTGTTGGGGGCAACAGGAGATTGCCCACCCACCCATTGTTGGAGAGGAGGAGGAAGAGGAGGAGGAGGAAATGGATTCTGAAGTCCTTGTGG
>CM052436.1:175327978-175345537 GCA_028533085.1 Varecia variegata
GGCTAATTTTTTCTATATATATTTTTAGTTGGCCAGATCATTTCTTTCTATTTTTAGTAGAGACGGGGTCTCGCTCTTGCTCAGGCTGGTCTCGAACTCCTGAGCTCAAACAATCCGCCCGCCTTGGCCTCCCAAGTGCTAGGATTACAGGCGTGAGCCACCGCGCCTGGCCAATTTTTAAATGACTTTTGTTTGAAACGTCACCGATTCTTTTTGTATTTTGTTTTCCAGAAGTCAAGAAAACTCTTTTCCCTTCTTTTGAGCTATTTATAGCTTACAACAAAATATATATTTTTAAGCAAAATTTGAAGCATTTATTTTTCTCTCTACTTGATTTCTTCAGAATTTGAAAACTATTTGTAAGTATTCTTAATTTATGGCCATATCGTTATTTGCACAAGTTCAATAAGAATCTGTTTTCTTCTGTACCAGGAAGACACTGGTTACTTCGCCAAGGCTTTGACTGGAATGGCATATTCTCAGAGGTGCTCAGACTGCATTAAGGAAGTAAGGTTGACTTTATAAAGCCAATAAAAAGCCCTTTGGAACAACTGGCCAGGTATCTCATCAATAACATTTCCTGATCTGTGGTGAGTAAAGAATGTCACTTTCTGACAGGTCTAGGAACCGCAAGTTCCTTTGGGACCTCGAGAAAAGAGGAATTTACCCCATTCATACAGGTACCTAATGGCACGGATAAACCCTTGGCTCGACTGGAGAGGCTTTCAAGTCTAACCTGAGATTCCTTATGAAAAAGTTCTAGCGAAGCCAATGTTAAAAGGAAAGAAAAGCCTAGATGGCTAATAATTATTCCTGCTGCACTTTCTGCAAGTAATCAGGCCAAGTATAATAAGAGTAAAGTTTATTTGGGCAACTAAATTGATCCTACTATGCTTCATCTTTAATAAAAATGGGAAACTGGAGAGAGAAAAATATGGTTCAGAAATAAAAATTAACTATAGTCCACCTGTTATTAGATTCTAGTCTTGTGCCCTGTTTTGGGGGTTTTGATATTTGCATACAATTTGGATTAAATCCTGAGTTCTCTCCTGGCTACAAGTCTCCATATAAAGTTCCTCATGGACCTTTTAAGAGAGGGTTCAGGAAGATGCCAGGACTCCTGGTAGAAAAGCTTGCTAGAAATACTAGTCCCTATCTACAGAGTATGTGCCAACAGAGACACGATTAGAAATCCGTCTGTGGTTCCAGGACTGATTGCAGAAGAAACTGCAAAAAGCCTTAGGGCTCAACAAAGGTTCCTCAACTCCCTCACCCAGGTAGTCTTAGATAATCAGGCAGCGCTAGATTTCCTGTTGGCTAAACAAGGAGGAGTCTGTGCAGTGTCAAACACTACCTGCTGTACCTCAGGAAAAGTTAAAACCTGAATAGAAAACAATTTCCCAACAAGCTGTGTGGCTACAATGGGGCTCTACTAGTGACCCCACAACTGATCAGTTTTTGGGATGATTCACTTGGATTCCCCAGAACTTTGGATTATTTCTACAGGGGCTCTTGAAGCTAGGTATTATCTATCTTATAGTCCACTGTTCACCTCAGTACTGTGCTAAGGCTGCAGATAAAGACACTAATGTTCTCTTCATGCAAACCTTAGATCTGAAACTCAGCACTCGTGAATATTTGCAGATAACTGAGAAATAAAGGTTTCATGCCCTTTACCCTGGGCACGACCCAGACTACGTCCCTTGCCAGCCAGAACGGTCATCAATAACGGGGTGCAAGGAGAGAACTGTGGGAAGGGCCTAGCTAAAAATAATACACAGGCCTAGCTGAAAATAATGATAATTAGTAACTGTCCCTCTGCTTGCGTATCTATAACTGTCACTCCAGAGCCATGCAGCTAGTGGTCATAAAGATTCTTAACTTCTCCCCATAGCTGGTGTCCATAAAGATTCTTAACTTTCTCCATAGCTAACATCATCTTTTTGAAACCTAAAGGTAGTTTTTAAGATATCTTCCAGGCCCCGCATTCCAGTGGATTGGTTGACCCACCCAATGGACCAGAAACTTACTCACCTGGAATTGTGACCCCAGGGACTGAAACAACACAAGACGATTTCTACACCCCTATAATTTTGCCCCAATGAACAAACCCAACTGCCTAATCCCTTGCCTGTCAAAGTACTCTTAAAAACCCTGTCTCCCAAATTTTGGGGGAGGCAGATTTGAGAAATTTCTCCCATCTCCCCACTTAGCACTATGTGGAATAATAACTCTTTCTCTGCCTTGTAAACCCTGCTGACTCAGCATAGTGGCTTCTTCTTGGGCAGCGGACATATGAACCTCGTTGAGTGGCAAATGAATACATATTAAAAAGTAATATTTGTCAAGGAAGAGAAGGAAGAAAGAAAGTAGAAAGGAAAGGAAAGAAGGAAAGGTTTATAATGGGAGGTGGTGTTAGTCAGCTGCAGACATGCCTTCTCTAAAATGACTATAAACAAGTTAATAGTGAAGATATGAGACATCTCCAGGAACAAACAAGATGTTTTGAACCACACAATGGGGCCTCTCCTCCTGGACTATTGGAACCAGTCAAACTTCTTTTCATTCCATGGAAACCTCTCTCTCTGGGTATATTGGCTATTTTGTTTTGTCACCTAGCATCCATTTGTCCTTTTTTCTGATAAAGGATGCTGATTCTGTTTTGGGGGAATAACTCTTCCTCCACCCAGGACAGGTGGGGCAGAGGGGACTGTCAATCAAAGTGCCTGCCCTACTGGAGCAATGAATGACTAAAGACCTGACAACTATGGGGCTCACTCAGAGGTGCCCTGGGGCAACCTTGGTTCTGCCTTGTTGACCATCCTTTCCAAGCCATGCTTCTTTAGCCTTCCTTTCAGTTCCGTGAACTAAACTAAGTTGCAAGCAGTAGAATCCAACCCTAGCTAAACTTAAGGGTATTATTGGGAAGGGAGAATGGATGCCCACTGCATCCCACACCATTTTCATGAATTCCTTCTCTGTTTACGAGAGCCAGAGTTGGTTTCTGTTGACAGCAACCAAGAGAGGTCTGACTCCCTATACTAGGGTCACCACCAAGTTCCTAATTTCCAAATCCAATGGGCTTTCCTCAGCCCTCATCCTCCTCTAACCCACAATTAAGGTCCTCACAGCATAAATGCAATAATGTTCAAACCAAATGCTTTATACAAAAAATTTTTTTTTCACGGGGTCTCAGTGCAAAAATCCATGAAAAGCAAAACTTCTCTATTTGAAGTGTCTTGAGCCAAATCAAGTAATCTTCCTAGAACGTTGCTGTCTCCACATTAATTCCCTGACTGTAAACTTGACTGGCTCTGCATTGCCCGCAGGATAAAGGCTGTGCTCCTTGGCCTGCCTTTTTGAGTTATCCCAGCTTTCATGTCCAGCCCCATCCCTCACTCCCTGCTGCACAAGCCTTCCCCAGGTCTGAAGCTCCTGGCCTCAAGTGATCCTCCTGCCTCAACCTCCCAAGTAGCTGGGACTACTGTCACGAGCCAGACTGTATTTTCCAAAGATGATTGTTATAGCCAACAATAAAATATTATATAGTTTCAAATAACTAGAAGGAGGAGATTGAAAGTTCCCAACACAAATGATAAAGTTTGACATGATGGATATGCTAATTACCCTGATCTGATCACTACGCATTGTATGTACCACAACATCACTATGTACACCATAAATATGCATAGTTATTATGTGCCAATTAAAAATTTTTTTAATTAGAAAAAATTAAAATGGTCGTGACCGTATCTCCCATCACACAGCTCTTCTGTAATACGACCTAGCCATCCCCACCAATCTGGGCAAGTGTTCTGACTGCTTTGGTCAATAGCATATGGCAGTAGTAACATTGTGTCAGTTCCAGGGGGCAGCCTTAACTGGCCTGGCAGCTTCCATTTCCCACCTCTTGGAGCACTTGTTTTTGGAGCATTCCCTCTCAGAACCCAGCCCCCAGGCTGTGAGATGCCCAAGCCGTGTGGGTGTTCCCACTGACAGCCCCAACTGAGCTTCCAGCCAACAGCCAGCATCAAATGCTAGTCTTGTGAGGGAGCCATCATGGATGTCCAGCCCGATCAAGCCTTCAGATGACAGCAGCCCCAGCCACCATCTGATTGCAACCGCATGAGAGAACCCAAGCAAGAACCACCAGCTGATCCAGGTCAACCCACAGGACCACAAAAGATCATGATAAATTACAGTTTTAAGTCACTAAGCTTTGGGTGGTTCATTACACAGCAATAGATAACCAGGACAGTAGTAATAAATTATATGAATAAGGTATCTATTCTCATGGACCATACTCTCTAGGGAAGAAAATAAGCAAATAAATTAGTAAATGGAAAATATCATTGCAGATACAGATAAATGCAATAAAGAATATATTACTAAAGCAAGGTCAGGTAATTGTAAGTCAGGGGGGTCAGAGGGACCAGGAAAGGGCTCTCTGAGGAGGTGGCATGTGAGCTGAGAGTTGAACACTGTGTGACCTCTATCCATGCAATCATCTGGGGCCTGAGTGATGCAGAGAAAGGTTAAAGCAAGTTTAAAGGCCCTGAGGCAGGAACAAGGCTGGTGAAAGTCAACAGTAAGAAAACCAGTGTAGCTGGAGCAGAGTGAGAGTTGTAGGAGATGAAATCAGAGAGCTAGGCAGGAAGGACATCATGTAGAGCCCTGAGGGCTGTGACAAGCAATATGCTTGTCTTCTAAGTGCAATGGGAAGTCATGGGCTAGTTTTAGCTACAATGTTGGGGTACAAAATCATCTGATTTATAATTTTTTAAAATCCCTCTGGCTGCTCTGAAGGACAGATTGTAAGAGGACAGCTATGGAAACCAGATCAGTAGTAAGGGGATGTTTGCAGTTGTCTTAGCAAATGATTGACAGTAGTGGTTCCTTTTATTAGGTAAAGGATCATGAATCACTCGGTACTGTTCAGTCCATCACATCTGGAGACAGATCTGATTTATTAGACCTGCCACCCTAAGATAAAGTCACAGGGAGAGGCTGTATGGTTACTGATTCATCTGTTAGCAGGAAGCCAACTATATTTTCCTGGTCCTTTCTGGGATGGGAAAAATGGGGACTCACATAACTGCCATGAAAGCCATATTCATCCCAAAGGGAAGCATGCTGGGGACCCATGAGATCTTCCTAGCTTGAGCCAAGAGTGATGTGGCAGTTTTTAAATGGGACAAAAAAATTTTTTTGATTTTCCTCTTATTGAGAAGTGGGGTCTATGTGTCTTTCCCTTGAATCTGGGAAGGTGTGTGATTGCTTCAACCAATAGAGTATAGTAGAAGTGATGCTATGTGACTTCCAAGTCTATGTCATAAAAGTTCATGCAGTTTCTACCCTTTTCACTGGAACACTAGCTCTTGGAGCCCTGAGCTGCCGTGGGAGAAGTCTGACTATCCTGAGGTTGCCATGTTGTAAGGAAGCCCAAGGCATATGGGGAGGCCACAGGTAGGTGCTCTAGTCAGCAATCTCAGCAGAGCCCAGGCTTTCAGCCATCTCAGTCCAGGTGCCAGATGTGAATGAAGGCACCAGATGACCAGCCCCCAGATATTGAGTCACCCCCAGCTGTTTGAGTCTTCCTAGCTGAGGCCTGAGACATCATAGAACAGAGACAAACCATTTCCACTGTTCCCTGTCCAAAATTCTGGCCCATAGACTCCATGAGCATAATAAAATGATTGCTATTTTACACCAGTTTTAGGATGGTTTTCTATGCAGCAATAGGTAATTGGAACAGGTAGAAAATGTTGGCAGAGTATTTTATAATCTGTTGGACCTATGCGTGGACTATATAGAATTAGAATAGTCTGTAAAATTAGAATAGGCTCAAATTTGCCGAAGCAATCACAAACCTTCCCAGATCTAAGGGAAGGAGACATAGACTCCACTTCTCAATAGGAGGCATATCAAAAAATTTGTTGTCATGTTTAAAATCAGACCAGCTCTCCCTGGTCTCCATAGGGAGAGAGATCGTAACAGACACTCCCAGGTATCTACCCAATAGCTATTCCTTTTTCTTTTTTTATGCTTGTTTTGTATCTCCTTACACAACCTTTTTCCTGATAAGACTATTTTAAAGCAAATTCCAGGTACCATGTCATTTTATCCCTAAATACTTAAGTTTGCATTAAAAAAAGATATTGTCTGTCTTATATAAACCATGGTGCCACTATCATACCTCACAAAATTAACAATTTCTTCAATTACAAAGATTTCATTAATATCATCGAATATCTATTCAGATTTCCCGATTGCCAAAACTGTATATATTTTACAGTTGGGTTGTTTGAAATCAAAATCCAAACACGTCCACTCACTGTATTTGGTTCTTGTGACTCCTAAGTGTCTCTTAAACTATAATAAGTAGTTTGAGTGTAATAAACCATATTTTAATGTCTCTTAAACACCTCGTTTTCCACATACTATTGATTCATTGAAGAATCAGAATGGATATCCTGTAGAATGCCCAGTTCTGGATTTTATGGATGATTTCATGGCATTATTTAATTTAAGCCTATATTCCCTGAATTTCTCCTACACTCAAAGTTAGATTTAAAGGCTTGATTAAGTTCATATTGTGTCATGTCAGCCATAGCATTTAGTTGTCTTACTTTTTTGTAATGCTAAGACTAATTTGTGTATTTGGGTCTTGCCAGCCTGATCCCTTTATTGTAAGCTATTCCTTCAAAAAAAAAAAAAAAAAAAAAGCTCAATTTTGTGAATTTTGTGTGTGGCAGCAAAGACCTGGCTAAAAGTACAGGATCTCCAAGCCTCTCTTGCAGCTAAGGGTGGTCACATGACACAGCTCTAGCCAATGGGATATAGGCTGAAGTTCCTGATGAGGACCTCTATATCCAAATAAAAAGATCAAGACTCAAAGAAAGAAACTTTGGGGCTTTTCCTTCTTTTTGCTGAGAATAGAGACATGATGCCTAGAGCAACAGCAGCCATCTTGTGAGCATGAGACGACAAGCATGAGAACAAAGGCTTTCGTGAGCTGAAATACTGGAAAGCCCCCGGTTGGCATCAGTGAGAAACATGCCAGTTGTAGACTGTTATCTACACACATGATTCTTTACCAAAAGAATCAGCCAAAAGAGCTGAGGAGAAAGAAAGCTTGTTTGGAGGAGAGGGAAACGGAGGGAGGGAAAGCAAGAGGTCACTCTTTTCCATGTCAAATCTTGTGAGCTATATTTGACTCCTTATAAATTTCAAGGGTATGTGTGGCTCCCATAAAAATAAAAGCTTTAAAAATAAAAGACCGATTAAATATACATGTGAGAAATATTTTAGCATGAGGCTATGTGCTCTCTGGACGGGGCTCAACAACAAATATTTTGCACTTTAATAGTAAGTTAAGTGAAAATCATAGGAAACATAAAAATGCTACCAAACGGACAAGTAATTCCAGGCGAAATCTGATGAGATAAAGAGTAAATACCAAAAACCAGAGTGACAAAAAGTAAAAAAAAAAAAAAAAAAAAAAAAAAATCCATGATGTAGTTTTTTTTTATTTGAAAATGTTTACGGGGGTGCAAACGTTCAGGTTACATATATTGCATTTGCACTGCCCGAGTCGGAGCTACAAGCGTGCCCATCCCCTTCTCCCCACTCCCGTTTTTAAAAATAGAAACCCCGTTTCCTCTCCCCCCATATCTCTTCCCCAGCTTCATCTAATCTCATCCTCCCTGCATTCATGAGAGGTAGTTAGAGCAGATTTTATCATTCCCACTTTACAGAGGAGAAGACAAAGGCTGAATTGGCCTGAATTGAATGCCCAGTTCAGGCAGCAGCCGGGCAGGAGCAGGCTGCGGGCACAGCAGGTGCTGGAAGAACTAGACAATGGATGCTTCACAACATTGTCTCAGAAGCAAAACTGTAAACCAGATTTTTACGGCAGTGATGACTCAGCAGCATCATTACATGATTATTACATGAGTGCAAAAAGGGATGTCAGAGTGGTCACTCCTAGCACCACCTCGCACCACCTTGTGTTGTACATGAGAACTGGGGAGGGGGTGACATCTCCGGGGTCCCCAGTAAGGCAACAGCAGAGCTGCCTTTCTCCGTTATTGTTGCTCTGTATCCACTCCCTGGGCCACATCATCCATTCCCGTTACACCATTTTCCACCTAGGTGAAAAATCTTAGCTCTCTCTCCACCCAGACCTCTCTCCATGCTTGGTGTGTTACATTCTCTTCCTGGTAGCCGGCAAACTTTTCTAGATTAAATCAGATCCTTTTGTGGTTCATAAGGGTGACGTTTGGCTTTTCACACTCATGTGTGAGATGTGCCTTCCCCAAACCTTGCTACTTGGGGACATTACCCACCTGACATGAAAAAAATAAAAAATTTAAAAAGAAACTGAAATCGGATCACATTATTTCCATGCTTCAAGCCCTTCAGTGACTTCGCACTGTACCTAGAATGACAACCTAAATGCCTTGCCCCCGTCTGTGATCAAGCCCCTGGCGATCTTATTCCACCACACGGGAAGAGTTTGTTCCCGCCTTGAGGCCTGTGCATTCATTCTTTCTCTTGCACCCATCACAAATTCACACGGCTCCTCCCTTCGCTCCGTTCAGAGCCACTCTGCCTACACTGGCTCCTCTTCACCTTGCATCCTGCGTTATTAGCAGGATAGCGGTCATCACTATCTGGCACTGCTCATGATCCTTTAGTCTTGTACACCCCACCCCAGCTAGAGTGTCAGCCACAGGAGGGCGGCGAGCTGTGCGAGGCGTTCAGTCCTGGGAGCCAGTAGCTAGAGCGGTGCGTGGTCATCAAGTCCTTCCTGCGTGCAAGCACTATTCTAAAACCTGTACATGCATTAACCCCCTTGGTCCTCACTCACAACCAAAGAGGTAGGAGCTGTTATTACCACTCCCGTTTTGCAGATGAACCAAACGAAGACAGAGAAGTGACGTGACTTGCCCATGCAGCCCGTAAGCTGGCAGAGCCGGGGTCGAATCTGTGCAGTCGGGTCTGTGCTTTCAACTGCCACACACTCCCCCTGAGAAACGTTTGCGGAGCGTGTGCATGGATGCATCCACGCCCACTCAACATCTTTGCCTCGACGGTCCTCAGGCTCCACAGACCCCGTGTGTAAGACACTGAGCTCTGCATTCTTCCAGTTGCTCAGGCCAGAGAGCCGGCTGTTGTCCTGAAATCTTTATTGTCCTGGAATCTTTATTGCCCTCATCCCGCTGGAGCAATCTGTGAGCAACGCCTGTTGATGTACTTCCTCCCCATCCCCTCTCCACCCCACAGATCTCCGCTGAGTGCATTTCCAGGACAGAGACTCTCCTAAGACATCCAGGTCCCTCCTCTGGCCTTCAGATAAAGCCCCAAACTCTTAGCTTGAGCCTGTGGGACTCTGATCTCTGCTTGCACATCCCATACCATCTTGTCCCGTCATCCCAATCATCCTCACAGACCTTCTTCTCTGGCCTCACCCATCTCTTCCGCTTTTCCCTCTGCTTGGAACATTGTCCCCACACTTCCTCTTGGCATGGCTCACCCGTCTGCCAGGTCTCAGCTGAAACTGCACTTCCTCGGGGAAGTCCTCCCACCAGCCACCTCCGCAGTAGCCAGGTCCCCTATTAACTCTTCCATCACACCCCTCACTTCCCCTTCGCCAACAGTCGCCAACAGTTATCAATCACTTGCTCAATATCCTATGAACGTTCCTGCAACCCAGTGGGCTCTATGAGAGCAGAGATTGCGTCTGTCCTGTTTACTACAGGTGCTTGCTAAATATTTTAGATTCATTATTTATATTAATTTGTAATTTATTTATTTTTATTTTTATTTTTTTGAGACAGAGTCTCACTCTGTTGCCCAGGCTAGAGTGCCATGGCATCAGCCTAGCTCACAGCAACCTCAAACTCCTGGGCTCAAGTGATCTTCCTGCCTCAGCCTCCCGAGTAGCTGGGGACTACAGGCATGCGCCACCATGCCTGGCTAATTTTTTCTATATATATTTTTTAGTTGTCCAGATAAATTTCTTTCTATTTTTAGTAGAGACAGGGGTCTCGCTCTTGCTCAGGCTGGTCTCGAACTCCTGACCTTTATCGATCCTCCCGCCTCGGCCTCCCAGAGTGCTAGGATTACAGGCGTGAGCCACTGCACCCGGCCTAATTTGTAATTTATAAACTTACTTTCTCTACCAAAAAGGTTGGGGGGAAGTCTTTAAAAAGTAGGTATCAAACAGTTTAAATTTTCCTGTATCACAGGGAGAGGGTGTGTGGGTGCAGGTTAAGGTCGCACTTCCCTCTGTTGCCACCAAGGGGCAGGCGGTGCCTTTCTTAAAGAGTGGCTTCTAAGGAATGAAGCAGCAGCATCTTTGGTCCAAAGAGAACCGGGAGTAGCCCTCACCTCTCCACCACAATTTTGAGAGGGCAGAGGGTCAAATCAAGGGCAGGGTGGCATGGGCGGGTTTTCCCAGGGACTGGACCCAGGTGAGGCTATCACTGCAGCAAGAGGGCTTTAGGTCCCTCTGAGGAAAACTGGAATTCGTTTATAAAAGAGACTGTGGCAATACGCCAAGGTCCTTGCCGACAGGCAGGAGATGGACAGAATTAGAATCTTTTTCCTCATCTCCAGTCTTTGCTATGTCCAAAGGTGCCATGTTTTTCCCTTTCTTTCCACCTGATAAAATCCAACTCACCCTTTCAAATTCAGCTCAAACACTGCCTGCCTCCTCAGGGCAGCTGGCCTTGGCCTCCGCAGGGGAGAGTAAGGGGCTCCACCTCGGCTCCCACAGGACTTAGGTTGCTGAAACTCTGTGCTTCTGCCTCGAGACAGGGGACTCAGGGCAGGGAACTCTGTGAGGACAAAGACTGTCCTGGTCCAGCCGACTCCGGAGTGGCATGCGCTGGGTACAGGAAGAAAATATTTGGAAACTTCCGCTTATTTGTTTCTAGCCCATACTTTATTAAAATCTATATTATTGAATACTTATATATATTAGTACAATGTGTGCTTATAATTGTAAATAATTATATGAGAGTTGCACACTCAAAAACTTTTTACTGATAGGAGTGTGAGTGATCAAATGCATTTGAAGGCTATTGTGTGGGTCATGATGGTTTCCCTGGTGCCTATCACAAAACAGGTGCTTAACACACGAGAGAGTGAATGAACGATGTTCCCTGGGGTTCAGGCTACTGTAATGATATCTTCCAGATGCCAATGATTGTTGAATGGGCAGTGGATACACAGGGGGTTATTATACCATCCTCTTTAGCTTTGTGGATATTTGAAAAAGGTCTTAAAGAGTCATGTTGAAAGGCATGGAAGAAAACATACCAGCCTGTTAACTTGGCTTATCCCGTGGAGATGGAAATAATGAAATATTGAGGGGGAGTGTTAAAACCATCTTTATATCCTTCCACTAGTTAGCGTATATCCTTTTGTAATTCAAAAAATCAACATTCAAAAATGAAATACACCACCATTTTTGCAAATTGAAAAATAAATAATATTCTAGACTGTTTATTGACATTGGAAAATGGTTGTGGTGTTAGGTGGTGGGCATAGTCAGGAGGGTGATTCCTAGGGGCAGAGAAGCTGGGGTGGGGGGTGGCAATCAGGGGAAGGGACTGCAGGAAAATGCAGAACACCTGACAATCATCTGGTAACCTCCCACACCTGCTGTTAGCCCTTCCCCAGACCAGGCCAATAAAAGGAAACACCTGGGAATCATCAACGTCTTTCTCCACTGGTGGAAACTGACCCGTTCCCCTCTCTGGAACGTATTTTCACTTCGGGTGGCTTCCTTCTTTACTTTCACTTTGTATAGTTTCTTTCTTTTCTGTAACAAACTGTGTAGGATTGCTTTGCCTGTGTGATCACTCCGGCATCGGCTCGACTCGGTGCCAGTACTCACTCTTGACGCTGGGAACAGAGGACCAGGGAATATCAACACAGACCTAACAGCAGTGTGTTGTGGACTTAGTACCATGTCCAGTGACATCTTATTTTTTCAAAGAATAAAATACATACCATGAGGGCATGACTGTCAATCCTTTTTAGCAGCAGACTCCTCTTTCAAACGAAATCTTACCAAAAGAAAGCTATTCTCGTAGGTCCCTGGGCGAGGCGTCCTGAGCCCCATTCTCAGCTGTCTCCCTACCCCTCATCACTCTGCCCCAGTACCCCCAGGGGTCAAGAAGCATCATATGGAACCCCTGGGCATGTTCTCTACGGTCTTAGTGATGCCACTCAATGGCTGTGTGACCTTAGGTAAAAAAAAAATTTAACCACTCTCAGCCAGCAGCTCCATCAGTAAAATAAGCATAATAATCTCAGCCCCATGGACTTGTTGAGAGGATTAGAGATGATTAAGTAGTAGTTAATCAATACTCAGTACATGGCAGTGATTATATTAGATTTGTTCTGAGATGCCCTCAATAAATTTTAATTTAATGTTTCAGGTCAGTATCCAAACCATGAATCACCTGTGACAAAATTGCCTACGAATCCCTTTAAGCAAAGCACAGTAGACGTGGCCCCACTGGCCTGACACCCTGGATGTCAACAGCATCTCCCGGTAAGTCCCAGATTTCCCCACATTGGGACAAGCTGCTGCTGCTTTTTCTGAGCACTGGATTAAGTAAATGACTTGCTTCTCAGGGATATGGGATACAAAAACCACATATCTTAGACTGTGTAAAGTTTTAAGATGTGCATTTATCCAGGAACAAGAAAAATAATTATCATCTAGCTTAGGCATAACTTGTCAAAATGTAAACTATCTTGAGGAATATTTAGGATTGGAATTTTAAATCTCTGCAATTATTCGATGTGTTCATTCAGCCACAGACTTCCTAACCCCTTCAATAAACCATCAAGTAAAAAACCCTGTGAAATGCCGACCCGCAATCCCGAGGAGCTGTCCAGAGAGCGGAAGAAAAGCTCTCGTGTACCAGAAAACCTTTGCATCGATGTGGAAGTTGCTTTTTAGATTTTCCTTTTTGAAGCTAGAAATCACATTCTGATAAGACGATTAACATTTTAACTTGAATTCAAAATCTGAAGGACTCGTATTCAGGTCTGAACGGAAAGCTCTTGGGCTGAGCAAGGCTGGGTTAGGGTGAGGGGAGTGAGGCAGGTTTGTGCATGTACAGGGTTGGATCTGGTCTTTAAAATTTCGATACTTTGTTCATCATGGAATTTTTCACATTAATTTTGACTTATTAAATCATATTTGAATGCAATAGTTTATCTTTTTTTGTTTGTTTGCTTTTGAGAGACAGCTTACTGCGACCTCCAACTCCTGGGCTCGAGCGATCCTCCTGCCTCAGCCTCCCCAGTAGCTGGGACTGCAGGTGCGCACCACCACACCCAGTTAATTCTTCTATTTTTTGTAGAGACAGGGTCTCACTCTGTTGCTCAGGCTTCAGATATGATTTATCTTGATGACTGAGTCTTCTGTCTCTCCTTAATTTCTGTGCCCAAGGCCTTATTCATCGCACCCTAGTCCTGGACACACTGCTGAGGTGAAGCCCATCTCTCGGGCTGTCTTCATGAGCTGGACCTCAGGGCAGGTTTGATGGGGACCTGGATGGAGGGTACCCCATAGCCCTGAGGAGGGAAGAGTGGGCACCACAGAGTGGAGATGATTAGGAAGGGAGGGCTGTGCTTCCCGGGGCTGCTGCTACTGCCTGTTCACCTTCTGATGAGCAAATCGATCAGTTCGTGTACATTAAGAGCTCTAGGTCAGAATGATTTATCTGTTATCTTGGGTTGTAGCATTTGGAAATCTTTGTTTACTTTTTCATGCTTCTCTTTATTTTCTGAGCTTTCTATCATGAAAACATTTCAGGTATATTACCGCATTTATGTATCAGAAAACAGCAAAGGAAAGACATTTAATTATTTAGAAAGGAACAGACTCATCCTCAACAGAGCAAAGCATTCTTGCTATTCAAGAGACCTGGGACAGGTCGAGGGAACAACACCTGTACACAGGCCATCAGTATTCGCCCGGACAGGTGCAGTAGCCTATCACTGGCCCTCTTTCTCCACCGTGGCCCCCTGCAGGCCACGCTCCACACTGCAGCCAAAAGGATCCTGTTACAATTTGAAATCAGATCGTGCCCACACCCTCTAAAGACTCCCCATCTCTTTCGGAGACAAAGTCCAAGTTCTTATCAAGTCCTGCGAGGCCTGCCCCATAGCCTCTCTGACCCCATCCCCACTACTCCCCACCCACTCAGCTGCAGCCACTCTGGCCTCATCGCTGCTGCTCACATACATCCTGCATGGGCTGCCTCAGGGCCTTTGCACTTACCCTGTCCTTTTTGCACATTGCTCTTCCCCGGCCTGTCACGCTGCTCGTTCTCACTTTCTATATAAAAGGACATCACCTCCTGGATCCCGGTTACTCCCTGTCCTTTTCCAGACTTTGTCTTTGAAACCCTTGTCATGACCAGACACATTATTTCCTTATTTGTCTATTGCCTGCCTCCCGTACAGGGCGTGGTCGTTGGCTATGTTTTGTTTATGGCTGTGTGTCCTCAAAGAGAAAAATGCCTTGCAGGCACTTGACAAATATTTGTCAAATGAATTAGTTGCCCAGCTAATGCTCAATGGGGTGGGGCAGGGAGGGTGCAGTCAGAACAGAATGAGGATAACTAAATTCCCTAGAAAAATGTCGATTTGGTCAAAGGGCACCTCTACATTATTAGGAATCTAGCGCTAACATTCTACAAAAGGTCTACAGGGCAGGTGAGAAGAGGGAATGATTCTTTCCACCCGGAGGCTCAGGGTAAGTTTCCCAGGGCAGTGGCCCTGGTGGTGAGCCCTGCAGGCCAGGCAGGACTCGGACTGGAAGGGGGTATGGGGACCTAGGGCATGATTCCTTCCATTTGGGGGTATTTCAGGCCCCCAGAGCCTCCCCCACACCCCATCACTTCCTTCACCTCAGGAAGGATTTCTCCAGAGCAGCCTAAGCCCGTGAAGATGGAAGGAGGAAGGGTGTGGGAACCACAGATGCAGAAGCGATCGGAATGTCTAGTTAAGAGAGCAGCACAAGGACGCAGCCGGAGACCTCAGCTCCCCACACCTCCCTCAGCCCCGATGTCTTTATTTCAACCCAGAACCACCAGCCAGAGGGACCTCAGAAACTCAGAAAAGATGCAGGACGGGGAGTGGGAGTGCAATGAGAGCCACCAACCAGAATGACACGCTAAGATCTCCAGAATAGCGGACGTGGGCGAGGGGAAGGGCCTTGAGCTATTACTATATCCTGACAGCCGGGGAGAAGCACGCCTCGGCCCTTGGGCAAACCTCCGGTGAACTCACAGAATTCAGAAAGCCCTTCTTGTTCTCTGCCTGCAGATGCCTCAGGCAGTCTGGCGGTTTCAGGCTTTTTCTGATTCGTTTTTATAATGCGGAAACAGAATCATTATTTGCCACCTGAATTTTTTCCTTGGGGGAAGGAAGCGGGTAGACAGTCTGTGAGAATGAAACATCTTAGTGAAGACTGCGCAAAGAACCTGTGTGGCAGGTTCCCCACGGTACAGGGGAGGAAACTGAGGATAAGTGACTTGCCCAAGGTCACGCAGCCAGTAAGTGGTGAAGCCAGGACACGTTACTATTAAGCCACAGCTCAGTCATAGACGAATCTGGCTTCTACAGGAAATTCTTAAAATGCAGATAACTGGTAAAGGTCTCCAGGCACTGCCCAAACTCATCTCTCCCCTGTCCCTGGGTCTCACTCCAGCCACCAAAGAACAGGGATGAGTGACCCTGGAGGATTTTATCCTAACACCGAATATGTGGTATCATTTCTAACACCAGCTAATTGTCCAGCACCAGCTGGGCATCCAACAATTCAGAGTCCAGAGTGCTAACCATTACACAATGGAACCCCCCTCATCCAACAATTCAATTCACTTCTGACACTCATTTCCCAGAGTTAGCGCAGACCCCACAGGTTAAGGGCCCAGTCCCACAAGACTGTCCCCACATCAGACACCAGTTGCAAGTTCCAGGGGCCACTCACACTTCTGACTTCTGATTGGCTATACACATTTTGGGGTTCGACAACCCCCATCAGGGGGTGGATAATTCACTAGAATGACTCATAGAACTCGGGGAAGCATTTTACTTACTATTACCAGTTTATGCTAAAGGATACAATTCAGGAATAGCCCACATGGAAGGCATGCACAGGGCAAGGCTGGGGAAGGGGGACTTCCATGCCCTCTCCACCGTGCCACCCTCCCAGCCATCCATGTATTCACCAACCTAGAAGCTCCAAACCCATCGTTTAGGGGCTTTTTTTTTTTTTTTTGAGACAGAGTCTCGCTTTGTTGCCCGGGCCAGAGTGAGTGCCGTGGCGTCAGCCTAGCTCACAGCAACCTCAGACTCCTGGGCTTGAGCGATCCTACTGCCTCAGCCTCCCGAGTAGCTGGGACTACAGGCATGCGCCACCATGCCCGGCTAATTTTTTCTATATGTATTTTTAATTGGCCAGATAATTTCTTTCTATTTTTAGTAGAGACGGGGTCTCGCTCTTGCTCAGGCTGGTCTCGAACTCCTGAGCTCAAACAATCCGCCCGCCTCGGCCTCCCAAGTGCTAGGATTACAGGCGTGAGCCACCGCGCCCGGCCTAGGGGCTTTTGTTGAGGTTTCACTACGTGGGCATGACTGATCAAGTCACTGGCCATTCGTGACTGAACTCAGTCTCAGGCCCTCTCCTCTCCACTGAGGTCGGGGTGGGGCTGACAGTTCTAACCCTCTAATCACCTGGTTGGTTTTTCAGGGGACTGGTCCCCAATGGGGGCCCTGCCTTGGGGCATGTCATTGGTGTACAGAAGACAGTAAATGCCAAGAGTTTCAGGAGCTCAGTTCCAGGAACAGGGAAAAAAGACCAAATATGTATTTATTTAATTATACCGCAGTGAGGTTCAGGGGGAGCTGAGCCCAGGAGTAGGCGAAGACCAGGAATAGAGTCTCAGAGATGGGGCCCAGGACCCGCCAGAGCTGTCTGATGAGCATTTGATGTGACAATTTTTTAAAAGCTGAAAACATAATGATGAACTTTTCAGTCGGGAAATGTCCCTGGGTTATAACTTCCCAGGAGAAATCCACAGGGAGAGGTTTGACTCCACCCAGCCCCCACCCCAGCTCGCTCAGCCCCTTCCACCCGACAGCCTCCCCTCATTTTCTGCCCCCGACCACAGAGGAGAGGTGAGCCTGGACTGACCTCGAGAAGGGTGCTGGTCTCATTCCGCTGGGTACCAGCCGCCAGGGTGCCCAGGAGGACGAGAAGAGCTGCAGAGAGGCAGAGCTGGTTCATCTTCCTGACTCCAGGGAGGGCTCCCGTGGGACCCTGGGGGCTGACAGAGCTTTGCACGATGCAAACTGATGCGACAGAGAGCAGAGTGAGGAAGGGGAGCAGCTGGGGTCAGTCCCATTAGCTGCATAATCTCCCCACCTGCCCAGGCTTCCTGCTGGGGTCAACACGCTCAGCGATAGTGCCTCTAAATGTTAATACACCTGTGAATCTTGTTGAAATGCAGATTCTGA
>CM052436.1:175345637-175410990 GCA_028533085.1 Varecia variegata
CCCCCCCCCCCCCCCCCCCCGCCACAGGGGAACTATGGGGCCCTGGGGAACCTGGGGAATGCGGCAGAAGAGACAAGATCAGGAACAGGTGAGTCCCAGAGAACCCCACGTCTCTCTCCCACTGATCGGCCACTGAGCCTGAACCTCCGCCTTTAAGAGGCTTCTGTGCATCTACAGTACAAGTCACTTGACTTCTTTTGCAAATGAGTCTCCACAGCTACCTCTCAGAAGATTGACTGAGTAGATTTCAATGCACTTGGACCACACCACGCTGTGTGCACGAGTTAGTAAGGTTTGTCATTCCAGTGTCATCCCACCCAGCTGCCTGCTAGACCCAAGTTACAAATACCCTTGGGAGAGTCCTGTCTCAAGCGGAAGCCAACTCTCAACTGAGTGTGCAGGGCACTGCAGTGGGTAAGACCGCATGTTTCATGGTGAGATGGACCTATTAATAGTATTTCTGGGCCTCAATTCCCTCATCCGTAAAATGGGGCTGTTTATAAAATCGTCACCCGTTTCTTAGGGTAGTTGCGAAGGGTTTTTGAGACTGATGAATGTAGAATGCTGAGCTCTCTGCCCCTGGGCAGTAAATGCTCAATAACTCAGGTCTCCTATTAAAGTCCTTATCCACCAACTCCCAGGGGGAAAGTTTGAGACGGATCTCAGGCCTGTAAAGGAATTCCCCCTTTCCTTTCAGGCCAGAGTAGGAACAGGAGGAAGCAGAGGGTTAGACGGAAATCAGGCCTTAGGAACCCTAGACCCTCCCTGCGCCTCTCTGAGCCCGGGACTGCGCTCAGAGCGCTGAGACACAACCTCCTTTCCACACTTAGCCCCCGAGCTGCCACGGAATCAGCCACCGATGGAAAGAGTGGAACCCCTGCCAAAGATTTGGAAAAAAAAGAGGGACGCGACCTGCCCACGCCCACGCTAGCCTATGGTGGAGGCAAGACCACTGGTGACCCCACGAAGGTTGATGCACCTGGCGGGTCCCTGGAGAGCGCCACTCACGGGGAGTTTCAGCAGCTGCCATTCCCACGTCCGACCACGCGGGGGCGGCAAACCCACAGGTCGGGCCGCGCGCTTGGCCCGAGCTGCGCCTTGTCGCGGGCATCCTCGGGGTCTGCGAGGGCCACACGTCCCGGGGCTGCCCCGGGAGCTGCACACTGAAAGCCTCCGCCCGCCCTAGCCCGGAGCGCTCGGGACTGGGTCGTATTACCCAGCTGGAAAGCTTGCAGCCCTTTGGTGAGTTGGGGAAGGGGCCTCCGAAATGGAGGAAGGAAGGAAGGAAAAAAGAAAGAAAATGAAAAAGGGAAGGACATCAAAGAAAAGAAACAGATACAAAGAAAAAAAACTCAATTTAGAAGAAAATTTAATTCAAGAAATGGGTAACTTTCCAGGAGTTTGAGCTTAAAAATCTTTAACAAAACAAGATACTAAAAATGAGTGTTGAAGAAACAATGAAAGATCTACTAGTGATACCACTAAAAGACTTGCAAATAAATGGAACATATCAAGGTAGAAGTGAGTCAGAGCTAAAAATCAAATTATCAGCTAGAAGAAAAGTTGGGGAGGGAGCATTTATTTATATTCAAGACAACTTGAGTTTATGATTCTGGTTTGCAGTCCTCAAACTTCCCCCAAATAAACTCTATATTTTTTAAAAGGCAAAATAGTTCTTAAAATATCAGTTTATCATATGTCATATATTATTTAGTGACATTAATTTAACCATTTGACATGTATTAACTATCTTAATGACCACAATAATCCTACAAAGGTAGTGGGGTGTTCAAACCCTGCACATTCCCAAGAAAAGTCTGTTTTCAGGACTGACCCTTGATCTGCTCCCGGGAATTGGGTTTGTAGACCATTCTGGTTGCGGAGTGTTTTTGCATACCTGAGACCTTGGGCCACGCTGTACCAGTTTGTCCAGACAGTGTATACTAACAATGTGATTTATGATGAATGCCCCCTTTCCCTCTGGGGGTCTGGAGCTTCACTGACTCAGGTCAGTCACGCAGTCACTGACCCTCAACAAAGAGCTGAGACACCAGGCCTGGGCAAGCTTCCCTGGTTGGCAACACTTCTTTGCACATGTTGTTATGCAGTGTTACTGGGTGAACTAAGCACATCACTCAAGCCGTGTGACTCCACTGGGAAGAGACACTTGGAAGTTTGTGCCTGGTTTCCCCCAGACTTCATCCCATGCACATTTTCCCTTTGTTGATTTTATTCTGTATCCTTTTGCTGTAAACTTGAGTATAACAACTTCTGAGTCCTGTGAGTCCCTGTAAGGAATTGAGCCTGAGTATGGTGTTGGGGACTCCAAACAGGCAGTTTCCACTACTGTCTCCAAATAGGAACCATAGTGCACAGAGGTTAAATAACTTGTCCAAGGTCATACAGATAGTGAATGGCAAAGCTGGAATTCAAATTCTTGTGTCTCCAGTGTCCACGTTTTTAACAACTACCTAGAAGTGAAAATAATCTGACATAATTGCTGTCTCTTAAGTAGAAAACTCAGCAATTGGAACAGAAAACTTATTCAAAGATATAATACAAGAAAATTTCCCTTTTAAAAAAATCTGCAGACTGAAAAAACCACTCTATGTTCCAGTAAAAAAAAAAAAAAATCATGCAGAATGACACCAAAATATTCTTAAGTTACTGAATCTTGAGAGTAAGCAAAAATATTTTTAGGCCTTCATGCAGAGAAAAAGCCACTTCTAAGGGAGAAAAACATTCAGGCTGTTTCATAACAAAACTCACTGGCAGAGAATTCAGTGAAGCCAGGTCCACAATTGTCCTGGGGAAAAGAAAACATGACACAGTATCTTTTACCCCATCAAATTGTCCTTCAAGTAAAAAGGCAATAGGCAAAAATCCAGGAAAAACAATACCTGTAAACGCTTCATTTTTGTAGAATTATTTTTGTCTATCTAATGAAATGTTTATGAGGTTATCCTGAAATTACTGAAACTTGCTTCCTGTGGTGGAGCTTTACTATCCAATATAGCAGCCACCAGCCACACGTGGCTATTGAGTGCAGGAAGTATGGTTAGTATGAATTGTGATGTGCTATAAGTGTTAAAATACACACCAGATTTCAAAGACTTAGTACAAAGAAAAGTAAAAAAAAATCGCATTAATTTTTATTATATGATGATATGTTGAAATGATAATAATTTGGATATACTGTATTGAGTTCAATAAACTATTATTAAACTAATATTACCTATTTCTTTTTACTGTTTAAAATGTAGCTACTGGGAAATTTAAAATTCTATTTTTTTCTTTTCTCGATGTCATCCCTGCACAGGGGCCATGCTAATCTTCTCCGTATCGTTCCAATTTTAGTATACGTGCTGCTGAAGTGAGCATGGAAATTTAAAATTATATTTGTGGCTTGCATTATATTTCTGTTGCACAGCACCATGGTACAATTTGGGGGAGAGATTGTGCTTCTTGTTTGTACTAGATCAGCATAGCTTGATCTTTTAAAATAAGTATGATTATTCATATAAAACAATAAACTCGTTATTCCAAAATTAAATAAATAAACCAATGGACAAAGAGCTATGTTTTCTCTCCTGGGCTGTTGAGACAACTAGCTGGGAGGCTCTGGATGGAAACCAATAATAATAGAATGGAGAACAGCTGATCTGTCTTAGGGACCATTGTCCAGCCCACTTGTTTTACAGAGAGGGAAACTGAGGCCCTAGAGGGTTGCCTACCAGTGTAAGGTCTCATTGACTTGAGTCTGCAGTAGTTGAGGCTGAAGACTGGCATTCCAGATGAGGCAGGAGTACTGACCTAGGGGACTTGTTCATTAGCTCCCGTGAGCCCCTCCAAGGTGAGTGGTACCACCTCCAGATTAGGAGTCCAGATCATCTGGGATCACAGCCCTTGTCCAGGGTGCTTCCTCTTCCCTCAGCCAGAGGAATAAGGCCCCTTTGCCTTCACTGCAGGTACAAGTTCCAGCCTCCAGCCCTGGCCCACAGCTCTCAGCCACTGGCACCATGGAGCCAGCAGCCCCCTTGCCCTCTGCCTTGCCATCCGCTGGGTGGGCAGCTCAGAGAAGACCTCAAGTGAGCCAAGGTGTTGAGAGAAAGGACTCCTGAGACCCACAGCCTATGTGAGGGGGGCCTGGCTCCCACAAGCCACCTGGTCACTTCCACCTCAGAAGGAGCCCAAGGCCCAGATATGGAAAGGGGCTCACCTGTGGTCACCATCCAGCCCTGGGGAAGATGTGCCGCCAGACCTTCCAGATGACTATTTGCTTTAATGCAATCATCACCATATTTTAATTTTTTATGATAAACACAATACATATTTTTGTTTTAAGAAGACAAACAATACATAAATGTGTAAAGTTAAAAAGTGGGTCCTCTTGGCCGGGCGCGGTGGCTCACGCCTGTAATCCTAGCACTCTGGGAGGCCGAGGCGGGTGGATCGCTCGAGGTCAGGAGTTCGAGACCAGCCTGAGCAAGAGCAAGACCCTGTCTCTACTAAAAAAAAAATAGAAAGAAATTAACCGGACAACTAAAAATATATATAGAAAAAATTAGCCGGGCATGGTCGCGCATGCCTGTAATGCCAGCTACTCTGGAGGCTGAGGGAGTAGGATCGCTTGATCCCAGGAGTTTGAGGTTGCTGTGAGCTAGGCTGACGCCACAGCACTCAAGCCCAGGCAACAGAGTGAGACTCTGTCTCAAAAAAAAAAAAAAAAGTGGGTCCCCTTTTTTGAACGGCCCCAACAGTCCTACTCTCCAGAGATATCCATTGTTAGAATGCTTATGAGAGAAAATAAATTTTCATACTACTTTAAAAATGAGACCAAGTTCCTAATCTTGGCTACACATTGGTGTCACCTGGGGACCTGTGTGTCCCACCCTCCATGATTCTGATTTAATAGGTCTGGGGTGAAGCCTGAGCATCAGGACTTTTCAGGTCCCCCAGGTGATTCTCATGTGCCACCCAGGTTGAAGATTGCTTCCGGAAAGCAGGTGCTGCCGGAAGGCTTCCGTCTTCTAGGACTAGGGCTCTCCCAGTACGTGCAGCATGGCCAGGGGCAGATCCACGGAGGAGTCACAGATCAGTGAGGGATGCTGTCCTTACTGGGGAAGATGGACATACCAAAACAGTGCGTGTTACATCCCACAGAGGGGCACACTGGGCTCCTGAGTGTCCCACGGCTGAGGGGGGTATGTGTGAGCATGATTTTAATAAATCACTTTGTGTGATAACCAGATCCACATGGGAAAAGAGTTAAAATAAGTGATTCAATAAAAGATATCACCTTCTTTATTTGCTCATCACCCATGGATGTTAAAGATTTTTTAAATGCAAATACCTTTTTCCTATTTATAAGAATGATACTTGTTCATTGTCATTTAAAAAATACTTAAAGTAATTTTCAGAAAATAAAGATCACCTATATTCTATCACCCAGAGATAACTACTCTAAATATACTGGGGACAGGCCAGGCGAGGTGGCTCACACCCGTAATCCTAGCACTCTGGGAGGCCGAGGCAGGAGGATCGCTCAAGGTCAGGAGTTCGAGACCAGCCTGAGCAAGAGTGAGACTCCGTCTCTACTAAAAATAGAAAGAAATTATATGGACAACTAAAAATATATACAGAAAAATTAGCCGGGCATGGTGGCACACGCCTGTAGTACCAGCTACTCGGGAGGCTGAGGCAGGAAGATTGCTTGAGCCCAGGAGTTTTGAGGTTGCTGTGAGCTAGGCTGATGCCACTGCACTCTAGCCCGGGCAACAGAGCCAGACTCTGTCTCAAAAAAAAAAAAAAAAAAAAAATATATATATATATATATATATATATATAATGAGGACCAACCTTCAAGTCATCACTGTATGGGTTCATACATATGTTTTGTATCATTAGGACCACACTATAGCTCCTTTTTTGTAATTTGATTTTTTATTCAACAAATATGTGAGCCATATTGATGTACATAGATCAGCACTATGGTTTTTAATAACTGCACAGTAAGTAGCCTGTCAATCTCCTAGTAAACATTTACATTTTTTCCTTTTTTAAAATTATAAATAAGGCTACAACAAACACCCTGATATTAAGTTAGGAGAGGCAGCAGGCTGCAGAGCTTGGGATGTGAAATTGGATCTGGATTTAAATCCCAGGTCCCGACTTGCAGGTTTTATGATTTTTGGGAAATTACCAAACCTCTCTGAGCCTCAGTTTCTTCATCCCTTCCAAGCTGAGTGTCCTTAAACTCTCGGGTTCCTCATCTGTAACATGGATATTAGAATGACAGCTACATCACTGGGTTGCTGTGAGGACAAAGGCTATATGCTTAGCAAAGTGCTTGGCACGGTGCCGGGAACATAGTGAGGACTCAACAAATAGTAGGTAGCAGTGTTCGCTGACTGCCCGTGCTCCCAGTCCTAGGCACAGTCTCGGGTGTAACAGACTCCCCAGGTTTGTTACCAACGAACATGCCTCATGTTCTTAAATCTTCAGGGGCTCCCCAAGGGTGAGGTTCTCCCTCTGCTCCTACTGTCCTGGTAGCCATGCAGTGAGTGTTGGCAGGTTCTGGCCAGCGAATAGGATAGCAGTTAGTCACCAGAACTGTCCCAGGTGCTGAGAGAAGACTCCAAAGGAGACCCTAGTTCTTCTGCTGGCAACTCCATTTCTCCAAGCCCCCTCCTCTACTCACTCCCTGCTCTTGGCAGCCCTCAGAGGATAGAAGTTCCCCTCCCCCACCTCAACCCCCACTCCACCAGGAGCTGGGGACAGGCCTGGGCTGTGTGAACGGAAAGCCCGCCTCACAATGCCCCAGGAGGCTGACTGACTTGGCCTTCAGCATCTCTGGCCCTTCCCCAGATGCCACTGCCTCGTGCCAATGCTCTTGGAGAAGGCCATGCCAGGCTTCCACTCAGAGAAGCCCTAACCAAGCACAAAGGAACCGCCCTAGCCCTGAATGCAGAGATAAGGCATGACTGTCCCAGTACTGGCACAGCTAGAATTTCAAGGCTCAGAACCTAGACGTTTGGGTGACGTGTCTCGCTTAGCAGCAAAATGACTGTCATAGTCATACATTCCTTCTCTCATTCATCAATCACTGGAATGCAAACTCCATGCTAGGCACTGGTCTAGACACTGCAGCTACAAAAGACAAAAATCCTTGCCCTTGTGGAGCTTATGTTTTAGTGAGGAGGAATAATAAATAAACAAGATAAGTAAGACACACAGTACGTGAGACGGTGATAAGAGCTACAGAGATAAACAGAACAGGAAAGATGGAAGCCTGGGGCCAGGCCAGCAATTTGACCTCATGAATAACTTGACAGTGGAGGTGGAAAGGGGTGGGATTCTGGATCTATTTGAAGGTAGGGTGCACACAGGGTGTGGGATTTGCTGACGGGTGGCATACAGGGTGTGGGAGAGAATTAAGGATGACTCAAAGGTTGTGAGCCTGGGCTCCTGGAAAGATATGAGTTGGCATCAACAGAGATGAGGTGACTATGGGTGAGGATGTTTGGCATAGGGGTGGGGACATCAGAAGCTCAATTTCTGAGATACTAAATTTGGGATGTCATTAGATAACCCAACGGGGATGGCAAGTAGGCAGTTGGAACGAATCCAGAATTCAGGGCGGAGGTCTGGACGAGAGACAGCGGGTGTTGTCAGTGCATGGCAGTGGAGGTCATTTCTAGGTACTGACATGGCTGGGCGTACAAAAGACAACCAGGCGACAACTTCTTGCTCTTCTGACTTGGCAGACAACCTGCACTGTGCAGGCTGCATCTCATGCATGGCACGCTATGCAGACCGCTTAGCTTCGGACATCCACCCACCTGCGTTCTTGTCTCATTTTCAGCCTGCTTATTTATTGCTTTGGAAAGAAACTCAAGTGAAGCACCTTGACCAAGCTGCTTTTGTCCACGGTCCAGACTAGCCCATCACCTTTCCTTCCTACTCATGTACACACATCACCTGCATATTCTGGGAGCTCTCAGAAAACCCTCTGAGGCAACCTAAACCCTCCGTCTGTGTTGGCTGTACAGACACCACCAATGCCACTACTGCTAGTCTGCTGCACTCCGACATGTGGAGCTTCTAGGGTGCCCCTTGCCCCAGCCCTATCCTGGAGCCCAGATCCCAAGCTGGAATAGGCCACACCCAGTCACAGTACCATTTGCTGACTGAGCACTTACACGTCCTGAGATGGTCTGGCCTCGGTGGAAGACAGCCCCTGTGCCTCCATGAAGCACACAGTCTAATGGCAATGAAAGGACAAGAGCAGCCAGGTGATAAGGAACATGTAATGCTAAGTCCAGGGAGCTGGAGGATGGGCACCTACAGCAGCCTGGCATGTCAGGGCACACTTGCTGGAGGAAGCAACTTCTCGTCTGGTTTTGTAAGTAAGAGCGAAGCAGGCAGCTCAAGGGTGTGTGTGGTTGGTGGAACAGGGCATTCTAGGCTAAACCGCTATTGCAGGAGAACTGAGTGGGCTGGGGGCTGGGGGGGTAAATGCAAATAACTTACACAGTTGATGCCAAGTTGCGAGAGGAAGACAGGAGATGAGGGCAGTAGGAGACATCAGCCCAAGGGCTTGTTTTACAGGAATGAGGGTTATATAACAAGCAGGGGAGGTAGGCAGGGGCAGGCTTCAATCCAATGGGCCTGGCTTCAAAGCCCGTGGGTGGCCTAAGGACCACCTGCAACACAGGCTCCTGAAGAGCCTGCTAAACATTTGAAAGTGGGCTACACCCGGACCAACTGAATTAATTAGTAGGATCTGGACCCCAGGAATCTGCATTATTCTCATAAGTGCCCCCCATAATTCTGATGCACACTACAGCTAAAGAACTACAAGCCAAAGCTCTCCTGCCTCTCCCCTCTCCCCTTCGTGATGTGGACTGGTTCTCAGAGACCCCAAAAGGCAGGATGATTCATTTTCATGGTCATGATTTTGCTTACAGAAAACACTCCCAGCCAAACCCAGGGAGTTCTGGGAATTACAGTCAGATGAGGATGGGGAGGAGGGAGGAGGGAGGAGGGGAGGAGGGAGGAGCAGAGAAGGAATTTTTGGCAGGGGTGAAAGGAGGCAGGAGAGTTGTTGGGTGTCTTTTTCGGTGGGGAGGTAGGCTCGGAGGTCCTGTTCAGGCACCCAAAAAACAGGCCCTGGTCCTCCACTCTTCCCAGGCCTCAAAGACAGGAGCCAAAGAACCAAGGAAGCAGCTGTTTTTTATTCCACAAGTAAATCCCACCTACCACGCAGCGACACAGACTTCAGCACACCCTCTCACCCAGGCCAGTGCTGTGCAGTAACACCTCCCGCAGTGACGGAAATGCTTTTCTGCACTGTCCTATACAGTAGCCACTAACCACTTTTGGTTATTGAGCACTTGAACTGTGGCCACTATAGCTGAAGAAATGAATTTCTAGTTTAAATTCATTTAAATTCAAATGTCACATTTGGCCTGTGGCTACTGGACTACACAGCGCAGCTCTAGGCCCTGGCGTGGTCCAGGGGTCGTTGGTTCAAAAGCCAACTCTGGAGACAGTGAGTGGCAGAAAGAGCCCCTGGGGTCCCCACCAGGCCTGTCAAAGAGAAACAGCAGCTGCTGAAGAGGACGGGCCTCAGAGTGGGGGGACACCTCGGGCGCGCCGGATGAGGTTGGCCAGCCGCTTGGCCAGGCCACCCGTGCTGGGCTCCTCGATGTGGAAGGTCCGGGTGAGGAGATTGTAGAAGGAGCCATAGCACACGGCCACCACGGTGCACGTGAGGCAGATCACATTGTAGGGCATGCTGAAGTCCGGCGTCGGCAGGTTCACCAGCAGCGGCTCCGTGTAGAGTCGCACAAAGTAGCTAGAGCCATCGGAGACTGGGAACCTGGGGGTCAGGGAAGGAGTGGTGACACAGCACTGGCTGCTCCTCCCCAGCTCCCCTGTCCTCACTCCCGGGCTGCACTGGGCCACTGCCACACAGTCAGGGTTTGCAACGTTCTCTTAGTATCAAAACCCTTCAACAGAAGGCATCTTGCATGAAAGCTCAACGCATAAACCCGATAAAAGGAGAGTAGCCTTGCACTGAAGCGGAGAGAACGGGCCCTGTCTTCACTTGGCTGCCCCTTCTTAGCCTGGTCTCTGCCACCTCCTCCAAGAAGCACTCCTAGATGACCCACTAAATTACTCCCTACCCCACCCCAATCACCACTCTGTTACTCTCTAGAACAGAACTTCCCTCTAGCTGTAAGCACAGGGAGGACGGGATGAGTCTGTTGTGTTTTCTCTCATATACCCGGTGCTCTCTGAAGTGCTGGCATTGATAAGTGCTCAATTAAATATTTAAGAGTATCACTGACTAAATGTAGGCTGTAGCTACTGCTATTCTCACCTATTTATTTTTCTAGCAGCACTTTAAAATCATTTTATAAAGTCTTTACAAATATCATAGACCACTAGGACTTTCAATAGGAGTGAGTGAAACGCACACGTTGCTTTGGAAGAGGTGACATCTACCCCAACCCACCCCGCAGGAGCCGGATCATCTGTGTTAGGGCCACTGAGGATGCACTCTCAGGAGGGTGCGGTTACACTTACAGGGTGTTGAAGAGGGGACTCCCTTCCCAGTCCACTGGTTTGGCTGCCACCACGCTGGGCACAAGGGCGCTGAGGACAGATGGGCTGCAGAAAAGCAGACAGATGGCCGGTGTTCCCAACGGGCTCCCCCACCAAGGAGTGAGTGGCAGAGGGGGGGATCAGGAGGGTCGGGGGCAGCCTGTGGGGGTGGAGCCCACCTGATATAGAAGCCGTGGTTGGGGTCCGGGGTGTACTCGGTCCACTTGAGCAGCGCCCGCTCAAACTGGATGGAGACCTTGGTGACCGAGTTGGCTGGCAGCTGAATCAGCATCTCTAGGAGGTGGGGCTGCAGCCGGTCCTGGGCAGGCTGGTAGTGGATGTAACCTGGAGATAGGCAAAGGCCACTCAGACCTCTTTCCTGGGGTCAGACTACCTACCCCTCGGGTTCCTACCACCTTGACCTGGGGCCTCAATCTGGGTGCCTAGGTGGTGGGCTCCAGATTGCAGAAGTCAGGGAGTCTAAGGAAGGAAATGGGGTCTCAGGAAAGGGAGAGCATGTTTCCAGGGCAGTGATCCCAGGACGTGGTCCAGAGAGGCTGTCAGGAGTGCTACAGACCACTAATCAATCTTCACATCACTGAAACTGGGGCACCAGACACCAAGTGCCTGATGTAATGCAAGAGGAAGTTCACAGAGCCACTGGGGAATTTTCCTTGCCAAAAATATGGGACATCAATCTAATCAAGTTTCTAAATCTAACCACGAATACACAAGAAATACAGGAGACACAGGAACATGTTAAAAACCGGTACAAGGACAAATCCAGAATGTAGAACATTCTACACAACAAATGACCCAGTTTCCCCAACAAATAGCTTATCACAAAACGGGAACTGTCATAAATTAAAAGAGACTGAAGAAGAGCACCACCCCAACTGTACGACGTTAATCATGAGGGAAACTGTGGGTGGGAGAGGGGGAGTTTATGGGAACTCTGTACGTTTGCTCCATATTCCTGTAAACCTAAAACTGCTCTAAAACACAAAGTCTATTTATCTTTAAAAAAGAAACTTAAGAGACATATCAAGCAAAAGCAATGTGAGGACCTTGTTTAGAACTCAATTCAAACAAACCAATAATAAAAAGGCATTTTTATGAACATGCAGGGATAATGATATGGTTATATTTTTTTAAAGTTCCTTTTCTGTTAGACACATATACTATACTTAAAGGTAAACTCATGTAATGTCTAAGATTTGCTTTAAGATACTCCAGCAGAAAAATAAGCCAGTAAAGAAGAAGCAAAAAACAGATGAACAAAAATGACAGGAAGCTGGAGGCTGGAAGCTGCAGGATGGGTACGCTCACGGGAGTTTAGTACACTGTTCTATTTGGGTTAGTGTCTGAAATTTTCCAAAGAAAAAGGTAAAAAAACCAAACCAAACAGAAAAGCCTACAGAATACATAGGTAAGATGTTTGAAATAGAGATTTTGAAGGTGGTACAAATAATGGAGTTGAAAATAAGCACAACGATTAACCACAGGCTTGAAAACATGGGAAGCAACAGAGGTACGCAAAGAAGAATTTTAAGTCTGGCTGTTTGGAATGTGATATAACACCTTCCTAAGATCTTTTTCTTTATTATTTGTCTCCCCCTACACCAAAGAAAAACAAGTGCTTTAGTGTTATGCTAATAGAAAGTACTCAGTAAGTATTAATTTCCCCTTAGAAAAATAATGGAAAATAAAAATAAATTTTAAAAACTGTATGTCTTTACTCCTCCCAAGGAAGCAAAAAACTGTCTACCCCAGCTCTGCTAAGCTTAGCTTAGTTCCAAAACCCAAAATTACCAACCCTTTCTCTACCTTAAAGAGTCTATGAGTCATCACAAAACACGAGCTTGTGCCTGAGGCTCCAGAAAGGAGAAAGTGAGTGAAAAAGATCAAAAAGCTACTGCCTTCGTACAGGCCTATTAGGAATCATCAGTATTTTGTGTTTAATGATCTTTGCTTTATAAATTACTTCTGCATCTGGCATAGTGAGTCTTCCCATTCCATTTTCCAAACTATTCCTAACTCTTTATGCCTGTGTAGATTTTCAGAAGTACTCAGGCAGTATCCTGAAAAATGAGAGTTTGGGGGACCTGAGAATGAGCCAGGTGGGCCTGGTTCGGGACTCAGCTCCTCACTTGGTTTGTTCTCCTTGCCCTTGGAGGTGATGGTGAGGGTGTGCACATACAGCCGCAGATACCAGGGCACGGAGTCCAGCAGCAGCACGGGGAAGGCCCGGTAGGGGTGGGCGTTGTACAGCAGCGTGCTCAGCTCCCCCTTCTGCAGCCCGTAGCCGCTCACGTAGCGCTGGGCGTGCAGGAAGGGCACTGGAGGGGCCTCTATGTAAAGAAAAGTCAGCAGTTAGCTGCTGCTAAAGGAAAGGGTTTAAACGCCAACTCCCTGGGCCATGTTCAGAGTCCCAAGCCCATGAGTAGAGGGGAAAAGTCCTGCCATTCATCAGAACTGGGCAACTTGGGCTCTAGAATCGTCCCTGTCTTTCCCAGCCCACAAATGACAATGACAGTAGGATTACTATTATTTACCAAGTGCTTATGTGCCCAACACTATGCCCTCTCCCAACTCAGACCAGGTGCTCTTAGGACATTCTGCCCTTTCCCTTGGTAACACTGAACACAATTGTAATTAATTGATACCTGCCTCAACTAGAAGACATTACATTTCTTGAATGCAGTGTCCCCTGTCTTATTCACCACTCTAGACCTGGCTCATAGTACCAGTTCAAAAATATTTGATGGATAAAGTAAATGCATGAACAAATTCCATTTCTTACATCAATTACCTCATCCAGAGATATTACTGTCCCTGTTTTTCAGATGTAGACACTAGGCTCAGAGGGGTTAGGAACCTGCCCAAGGTCACAGAGCTTAGAAGAGGTAGAGTCAGAACCAGGAGCCCATGATTCCAGAGATCTGACTCGGAACACAACCCTATGATTGTATAGCAAAGACGAAGGATCGTGAGTCTTCTCCCAAGAGGAGAAATCTCGGTAGCCCGTTGTGACCCTGGCAGCCCACCCACCTACCCACTCACCACACCCACCATTCTCCGGGGGTTTCTTCCACTTGAGCTGGAGGTTGAGGTTGCGGGAGTTGTTGATCATGGCCGTGTCAAGCAAGTCATAGACGGCATAGGTCCTCCGAGTGCCCAGGATGATATCCTCATATGTAGTGGTGGGGGGTGGGTTCACCTCTACTGTCTCATTGTCCTGGGGACACAGGGCAGGGCTGAGAAGCAAGCAGAGGGGCAGGCTTGCCTTGGGGAAGAGGGGGGTGCATGTGTGGCTGGAGACCTTGGTACCTGGCTGTAGTTGGTGATGTCCACATAGACTCGGCTCTCTGACGCCAGAGGGCAGGGCTCTGTGAGGGTCCGGGAAAACATCCGGAAGAGGGACCAGTCTGAGGAGCAGAGAGCAGGGGCTGGGGCTAGGCCTGATCCGCACAGACAGGGAGGGGCCGGGGCAGGTGAGTGGAGATGGGTTGCCAAGGCAGCTTACCTTTCTTCCCCTGCCCCGTGATGAAGGCATCGAATACAACTGAAAGGGTCTGCCTCAGCTCCCAAGAGATGCTGGTACAGCGTGCATTCTGCCACAAAGGCCAGATGGCAGCAATGAGGAGCATCACGTTCACCAACCACATAGCCTCAAGGACTCCCACCTGGATGCAATCCCTCACCTATCACTCTTCACACCCATCGATTTGCTACCACTTACTACTGAGCGCTTGACCCTGTGCCATGTTCCGTGCCAACCACTTTTTGTACATCAGTTTGATAAATCATCACAACAACCTTAGGAGCTGACTCTCCATTATTATTCTCATGTGACAGATGAGGAAACCAGGCTCAGAGAAATAAAATGATTCACTCAAGATCATGCCAGCTGGCAAGTGACTGAGCTAGCAGTTGCACCCGCATGGCTATTGTTCTTAACCACTCTGCTCCATGACAAAGATTTACTGAATACTCGCCAGGCAGCCACTCAGTTTCCTTGGTGTTTGGCCAATGCTTTGAATAATCATCATCTACCACTTACTACTCACTCAACCTGAGCCAGACACTGGGCTACGAGCTTTACCTGCACCTTCTCTCTGAGCCCCTGGATCGTACCTACCCCTACTCCCCATGACTTACTCTGCAAATAGGGCGGATATGCACTGCCTGTGAATGATATCTGGTGTGGAACAAGCGATCCGCCTTCAGCAGCACAGAGAGGCCTGCCTGGAGGAGGTGGGGAGAGATGACAGGTCACCACCCTGCGTAAAGCACCTGGCACGGGGTATGGGGTCTCTGTAAATGCATCCTGGCTGCCAGGCTGCGTGGCCTCACCTTGGAACTACAGGGCAAGAGCTTCTTCCATGGGGTGAGGTTCTCAGTGCAGACAACCTCCCTCGGCAGCACAGCATAGCGCAGGAAGTAGTGATCAGTGTCTGAGGGAGACAGAGGTCTGCCTGGGGTAGGCCTTGGGGCCCCACCCTTCAGGACACACACTCCAGAGACAGGGATGACCTGCAACACTCCCTGGCACCACTGCCCAGACACTCCCAGGTGGGGTTGGGGCTCCCTCCTCCCCGTGGGAGAAGGCAATGCAGAGACAGCACAGTCTTGGGAAGTCTTTTTTTGAGGCCTGCACACCCAGGGGATTTAGGATCTAGCCCAGGCTGAGGAGGAAGGAAACTGAGGGGAAAAGGAGACAAGGGGCTATCTCACCATTGGCCAGTCCCAGGGGTTTGAAGGAGGCAGTGGGAGTGACTGTGTTGGTGGAATCGATGAAGTTGAGAGAGGCGCAGAAGATCCCTGAGAGGACGTTACTGAGCTCCTTCCAAGATTTATCCACACTGGATGGAGACACAAACCACTCACTGTCCTGAGACCGCCTCTGTTTCCTCCCTCAAAGCCCACAGCTGGCCGCCAAACCCACGGTAGGAGGAGGCTGTATTCTTAACCTTAGACAGGGCAGTTGATGGCTGGAACATCACTGCTCCCATTCACCCCACTTCGTGGGTCTCACCCTACGCAGCCCCTTCTTCCTCATTCTCCTCCAGACATCCTGCATCCCCATGGGTCTTCTTGGCTCAGGTGATTCTTCCCGCCTGGAAAAGCTCTGCTCACTCCTCTCTACCCACCTTCAAGGTCCAGCTCCAGTCCTTGCCCCCTCTTTCAGGAAGCCTTTCCTGCCCTCCTTGAGCACAGCCTCCTCTGTGCTGCTGCGGTTCTGACCATCCAAGCCACTCATTAGGTCTGTCCTGGGAGATTGCTAGGTGGTGGCAGCATCTTGTCCTAAGCACCTTTTCCCCCTAACTAGGCTGTAAGCAACTTAAGGACAAGGACTAGTCTGGGTCATTTACGTACTTCCCACAACACCATGGAAAGTGCCCCATACCTTGGAGCTGAGATGAGCTCACTGATCTTCCCTCAGTTGCTCAGCTGGGCAAAGCAACACACACTGCCCCATGAATACCCTGGATGTGAAGGTAAGTCCTGGTTCTACGGTGGGAAGTCTTATAACCAAAAAAAGCTCACCGAAAAAGGGAAAGACAACTATTCTAGGACTTCACAAAAAATATCACATTAAATTAGATGTTCATTTCTCAGAGAAATATCAAAGAGATTTGCCTCTATATTAATAATAGGAAGCATAAAACTTAATAAGCAGTAGAATTGAATGCCACTCAGTGCTGATATCATTTCTTTCTTGCAATGTTCTACCCACCGTGGAATCGCTGCCTACTGAAACTGCTGCCCCCAAGGGCAGTGGCAAGTTGACTACACCTTCCCTTGCCACACTCCCTCCATAGTGGAACAGGACCCAAGGTGGGCACTCACTCAGTGACAGTATCTTGGAACCAGACCCAGAGCTCTGCACCTGATGAGGCCTGAAGGAAGGGTGGCCCCCAGTATCGGGTCCTCCAAAAGCCTTGTGTGAATGACAGGTGCAGCTCCCGTAGAGAATACTTGGAGATCAATTGCCCCAGAGCTTTGGGGAAGAGCCTGTAATGAGACACTGGGGAAGAGGGAGCAGGTGAGTTATGATCCCCACCTCATTGGGACCCACTCCCAGGGTCCAGAACTCCAGCCGGGGATCAGGCCCCGCCCCCAAGGCTTGCCTCCACGCTACCCCCAGCAGGTGCCACAGAAATCTTTCTCCCGTGAGATCCCGCCCTCTGACCTCCTTCGCGCTGCAGCTCCGAATCCCAGCGTATGCGGAACTGGAATGTAGCGGCTACGTCCCCCGAAGGCAGCGGGGTGATGACAAGCTCTTCTCGCAGGCTGTCGCGTGGGGGTTCTGCAAGGGCTGGGCCGCCAGGGCCCAGGAGCAGCAGCACCACCAAAGCGAGCGGCAGGGCCGCCGCCATGCCTGCGGCTGCTTCCGCGCCCCCAGCGGCGCCCGCCCCCATGAGAGGCCGGCATCCAATAGGAAGGGCGTATGAGAAGTGACTTCCGATACGTCCCGGAAGCCGAGGTGCTGTTATCACCTGCCCCGGCCGCGGATATTCCACAGGGCTGGTGGGGCTAAGTGGGCACTGAGAGGACACTAAAGGGAGTGGGCGTGTGGCAGGTCGAGGGGCTGCCTTGACGACTCACCCAGTTCAAGGTGATTCCACCCACCAGAAAGTGCTTAATAATACGGAGCGCGGCCACTGCCATTTACCCATTTGATAGTTGAGGAAACAGAGGCTGAGGTCAGTTACTTTTGCGAAGTCACACAGCGGGGCTCGTGCCTCCCTTAGCTTCTGGTGTCTCCATTTGCTCTGCCCTTAGCCTATCCAGCTCCTTCCTCTTAGTGGTAGGGCTTTCCTGCAAAACCTTCAAATAACTGGCCCACTTATTATGAAAATTTTCAAACATACATTAAAATTGAAAAAATGATCACCTGTTTCCCAATCACCTGGATTCTACCATTAACATTGTACTATACTTGAGCTTTATCACATACCTGCCTATACATCCATCAATCCATCTTACGTGTTGATGCACTTCAAAGTAAATTGCAGATGTAGTTTGTACACTTCTAAATAGTTCAGCATATATATCATTAGAATTCGGTATTTGTTTACCTTTCATGTAAAATTCACATACAGTGAAATGCACAAATCTGAAATGCACATTCACTATGTTTTGGCAAATGCACACAACCCGTGTGACCCCAACTCCTGTCACAATACATAACATTCCTAAAACCCCAGAAAGTTGGCCAATAATTCCTCCTAGTCAATCCCTGCTCCCACACCACCTTCCGGAGGCAGCCACTCTTCTGATTTTTCTTCCACAGTAGATTAATGTTTTTAGAACTAAATATAAATGAAATCATTACATGCATATTTTTTGTGTAAGGTTTCTTCACAGGAAGAATGTTTTTGAGAATCATACATTCTTTTTTTTTTTTTTTGAGACAGAGTGCCGCTCTGTTGCCCGGGCTAGAGTGCCATGGCGTCAGCCTATCTCACAGCAACCTCAAACTCCTGGGCTTAAGCAATCCTTTTGCCTCAGCCTCCTGAGTAGCTGGGACTACAGGCATGTGCCAACATGCCTGGCTAATTTTTTTTCTATATATATTTTTAGCTGTCCAGATCATTTCTTTCTATTTTTAGTAGAGACAGGGTCTTGCTCTTGCTCAGGCTGGTCTCGAACTCCTGACCTTGAGCAATCCTCCTGCCTCGGCCTCTCAAGAGTGCTAGGATTACAGGGGTGAGCCACCTCGCCCGGCCGAGAATCATATATTCTTGCATGTATCAGCAATTTTTTCTTTTTATTACTGTGTAGTGATATGTTGTATGAATATACCTTAATTTATCCATTCTCCTGTTGATCTTTAAAGTTTTTGGTTACTATGAACAAGGCTGCTGTCTGCACAAATTACTTTGAAGACATACTAACTGTATCCCTTGGGCAAATATTTAGGAGTAGAATTGCTGGGTCAAAGAATAGGTGTATGTTTAATTTTATAAGAAACTGTCACACATTTCTCTAAAATGTATCATTTTGTGCTTCCACCAACAATGTGTGAGAATTCCAGTTCTTCCACATCCTGGTCAACATTTGGTGTTTTTAATATTTTTGGACTTTTTAGTTTTACTGCTTGGGTGTGTATGTAGTGGTGTCTCATTATGGTTTTAATTTGCTTTTCCCTGGTAACTAACAATGTTAAGCATTTGTTCATGTGTTCATTGGCCATTCATATATTTTTTGTGAAAATGTCTGTTAAAATATTTTGTACTCCGCCCCCCCCCCCCCATTAACTGGCTTGTTTGCTCTTTTATGATTAAGTTGTAGGAGTTCCAATGTTACATTTATACTCTGGTTTTTCTACCTCCCTTATGGGCAACACATTCATGAAGGATTTCATGAACAGTCTCTTGGTAAAACAACCATACTTCTATGAAAAGCCAAATTTGGTGTCAGGCAGGTCTGCCAAGGTATACTCCAACCAACCAGAAAGGAAATGTCAAAAAGATGTCTTTATTTCATTTTTTTCACTCTACCTAAATTCAGTGTTCCTGCCTCATTAGACATGGAATAGTAGGAAGGCCATGAGCTTAGATGTCAGAAAGACATGGGTTCAAATCCCTGTGCCAGCCTTGAAGCCATATGAACCTGAGCAATGCAAGTGCCACTTTTCCTCATATGTAAAATGGAGAAACCTATTTTCAGGGTTGTTGTTAGGATTAGAAATTATATACATGTAGGATCTGGAATGTAGTAAGTGCCAAATAATAACATTTACTCAAACAACCCCATCATGTTGTACTATTATGTCCAGTTTACAGAGGAGGAAACTGAAGTACAGAAACCGAGATAATTTCCTAAGATTACACTACACTATTGACCTCAAAATAACTTTTTAAAAGGTAGATTTTCCATCATTATGATTATGATTTTGTACTTCTATGCTTTGCTTCTGAATTGCCTGTCCCCATCAGTTAAGACCCAGCCACCTTCAGTGAAGACTTACTTTCTCCCTCTCTAGGAAGCCACAGCCCTCATCACATTATACTGCCATTATCTGTGGCTATGTCCGCTCCTGGAAGAGCTCTTGGTCACCTTAGTATTTCTGTTGCCTAAGCAAGGTGGCTGGCACATAAGTAGGTGCTCAGTAGTGTTTGAATGTATGAACAAACAAACAACATCATAGCACAGTTCTATATTGTCCCCACACTGCCATGCTGTTCAGTGTCAAGTTCTATACACTCCTGGGGATGCTACAGTGTGAGCCTCCCGGGGAATCTTCTCCTGAGCTGTGGTCCTTCCTATTTCTTCCACAGCATAGGGTTCTACCGGGATGGATTTGTCTTCTCCCCTCCTCTCCAGAGTCTGTCAGGATTTCCACCCTATGACAAGTCTGTGCAATAGTCAGAAGCCACACTGTGGCCTGGAGACTGAGAGCTGGGCTCCCTGACTCAGAGTTGGCTCCAGCTCATCCTCCCGTTTCCAAGGGCACTGTGTGGCCTCAAAAAACAGACAGCTAGACTCTGGGCTGGCATAAACCATGGTTTAATTTTAATGTGACACTGTAATCAAATGGTGAATCCTGAAGATACTCAGATTATCTTTTATAAAAAGTGACCATACTGGATACACTGTTTTATAATCTACTTTTTCTCTCAATAATTATCATATCTTTCCATGAAAAAAAAGTATGTGGTAGATAGATGATACAATATTGGTATTGTTTCGATAATTTTTGAAGCTGTATGATGGGAACAAGGGATATTTTTCTTTCTATACTTGTTTTATGTTTGAAACCCTCATAATAAAAAGTTTTTTACAAACAAAAAACACCAAAAAATTGTCAGCTGGAGATGGTGGCATTGAAGGCCAGCCAAGTCCCTGTGGTTTGGCAGGAGAAAAGGTCATTGTCCCAACCAGGAAGTGGTCCCGGGGTCTCAGCTGATCCTAGACTTTTCCAGGCAGGGCTGGAGCTCATAGCAGCCAAACTGAAGGCTCCCCATAGGCGCACAAACAATTCTACTTCTTGAGAAGGCTGTAAATCCCTCTCCCCAGGCAGGCTCCCCACAATCTTAGCATTGTGTGCCTGGGGTACTAAGAGATTTGACATGTTGACACCAAGCCAGTCTAGCTTCCCATCATTCACCCTGGAAGGAAGTGGGGTGATTTGGGGAGTTCAGAAGCCCTGCATAGCAAAGCTGTTGGGGTCGTGGGCCACTGCCCAAGAGGAGACTCAGCCACGGTCAGACAGGAGGTAGAGCCTTGCTACTCTAAAGGAAGGAATGGGAGAAGGCACAAGAGGACAGAGATCATGTCTTCTGTGTGCAACGAAGTCAAGCAACCCAGAAAACCCCCAAAGGTTAACATAAGACTGGGCCCTGGCCCAGCTTAGTGGATGACTTCAACTTGGACGCAGGGCTTTTGGACAAAAGGTATTCACTCCACAAGCTTCCAGGAGACAGGGAAAGACTAATGGACACTCCTACTTCCCTGGAGCTCCCAAAAGTTTCTCACTAGCCTTAGGAAAAGCACTTAGGAACAGTTTAGGACTTAGGCTTAAAGTCACTGATCCCACGGGTGGTATCTGATGTGTGAACGGAGGTAGAATGATTTTTTTTTTAATGTGAGAAATGAGTATATGTTCCTTTCATTCAACATTCTCTCCCTTGGCAAGCTCATTTACATCCATGGCTTCACTTACCACCTATAATCTATACATTGATAACTCATCATTTCTCTTTCAAGCCCAATCCTCTCATCTAAATTCCACACTCATAGGTCCAAGTGCCTACTCAACATGTCCTCTGGGATGTCTCTCAAAGGCACTTCAGACTCAACATGTATGTACAAGAACAGTGTCTCTGTAAGAAAAATAAATAAGTAAATAAATAAACCAAAACCAAAACCGAATTTATGTCTTCCTTCCCAAACCTGGTTCTCTCCAAACCTTCCCATCTGGGTGAAGAACCCTCCAAATCACCCTGCTGCAGGAGGCAGAAGCAACGGCAGCACCCTTGGTCCCTTCCTCTCACACCCACCCATTAAATCTTTTGGAACTTGCCTGCTAAATACCTCTTCATTCCTTCCGGGGTTCTCCATCCCTCTACCTTCACCCTCATCCATTATTTCTTATCTAGATGGCTTCAATCAGCTTCTGTTTTCCACGAATCCACTCTGGTCCCTTCAATCAGGACTTCACGAGAAGCCCTTCCAGTCATTCTTCCCCCAGTTTACTCCCACTCGTCACTAGGATCTTAGCTCAGATGCCACTTCCTCCAGGGAGACACCCCGTGACCCCTCTGAATAGACTAATTCCTTCCTGGCACTAGTCATAGTTGCAATTTTACATCTGGGCTCCCACTAGACTGTAAACTCCATGAGAAGAGGGACTGTGTTCTTTGCTGCTACTACATCCACAAGGCCATGCTCAGTGTCTTGCAAATGTTAAATACCTACATTTGACATTTATTCAATGAATAATGGCATTTATCAGTTTATACTCGGCCTTGACTCGATTAAGCCAATCACCACTAATGTCTTGTAGGCTACCATTATCTCTTGCATGGATTACTGTGTTATTTGTCTGTCTTCGGCCTATCCTCTTCCAGTATATTCTCTACACAGCAGCCATAATTAGCTTTTTAACAAGCAAATCCAACCACTTGTAATCCTTCATTACTCCCAATAAATTCAAACTCTTTAACGTGGCCTCTAACATGTAAACTGCTAATTACCTACCCACTGACTACTGTTCTCTTGTTCCTTAATATTACAAAACCTGAATCTAACAAGACAGCAATGTGCCCTTTTAAATGACTATCTCAGTCGCCCCAGTAGCGAGGGTGCTTCTGAGATGTCTGACAGGTATTCAGAAATCAGATGCATTGATAATTCAGTGACTTGAAAAGGTTATGGTCTTTCCAAAGGCCAGAATTTCCTTTCTTCTAGATAATGCTGTCGCCCTATGTCTATAAAAGGTCTACCAATGAAACATTTCCTATGCTACCAAGTTCTGGCCAATGAGATCAAAGTGGGTGCTATTAATTAGAACTTCCAAAAATGCCTCTGAAAGTGGGAACAGACATCTGGCTGTGCCCTCTTTGCCCATCCCCCACTTGCTTTCTGCCAGTTTCAAGGTCATGATGGCTGAGGCTCCGACAGCCACCTTAGACATGAAGTATCAAAAAGAATGCAAGCCATGTGCAAAAAGAGCCACAAAGGAGCCTGGTGCTCAGTAACTATGGAGCTTGCATATAGCCTGTACTTTGGGCTTCTTTTATATGAGGAAATAAATTTATATCTTAAGTCATGATCTTTTACTAGCAGTCAGACTGAAACCTGATCCAGGCTTCAAAGCATTTTCACAACCTGAGCTTTGTCAGTCTTACCCCTCCCTGCATCTCCTCCTCAAATCCAACAATTCAGCCAAACGGTGTGTTTTTCAGTTCCTCGAGACTACATTCTCTCCATTTAAAGTCTCCACAAGCTGCTCTTTCTGTCTGGATTATGGCCCCCCGCCTGGCTAACTCCTAATCATCCTTCAGCTTAAAAATCAGCTTTTCAATGACCACACAAGCTAGGTTAAGATGCCCCTATTCTCCAGTACGGGAGTAGTTAGTTCCTCCTCACACTACTTACGCTGTGAATGGTGGTATTTACTTGATTTTCTCCTCCAAGACAGTGGACTCCATGAAGGCAGGACTCTGTATCAGCCTGTCTTGCTCAAAACTATTCCAAATGCCTAGCACAGATGTTCAATAAATATTTCTGCAATAATGGAGTGAATGAGTGATGAGGACATGGTGTTGGTTAGAGAGCTAAAGGCTCTGCGGTGTGAAAAATGAAATGGAATGGTTGGTATATTATTATTTGTTTATTATTTATACCGTGCTCTGTTCCAAAAAGGTTGTAAAGGAGGCAGGATGACTGGAGTACCACCTCACTCGACGTGTGAAGGAGTTCACGTCCACTTAGAGACACTGGTTTAGGAGACTCTATTACAAGACTACAGGATAGTTCAGGGGAGGGAGGAGTGCTAAGAAAAGCAGTGGCATCTTGTCCCACCTCATCTTCCATCGCCTTACTTGCAAGTCCTACCTCAGGAGTAAGCCAAAAACTAGTGCAAGGGTTGCAGCAGGAAAAGGTTAGCAGTAAAGCAGGGAAGGGTTAATTCTCAGAGAGAGACACAATCCGGCCATCCTTCCCTATCCTCTGGTGCCTACTGTAAGTAGAGTCTGGTCTGCTCCTTGAAGAAGAAAATTCTTCTCCTTCAGCCTCATGTAGAGATTAGCCCGCTTGGTCAGTCTGTAGGGAGGGGTCCACTGCTAGCTGCAGGCCCCAGGCTCTGCCCCTGCATCACCCCCATCCTCCTCCTCATCCGACTGTGCCAAGGGCGTGTCTGCTCCACCATCACTCGGATTTGGGCTGTGCAGGTTGGTAGAGGAGTCAGAGGATGAGGAAGAGGTCCTGGATGTGGTCCTGTCTGACATGGGCACTGGCAGGCTCAGCTCCTCTGGATGGTCGTCCACCCCTGCCCAGAGAAAAGAGCTGATCAGGGCCAACACAGCACTTCAGAGGACTCTTAGAGATTACCCAGCCAGGAGAAACTGAAGCCCTGAGAGTGCGGGCAGGGACTTGTCCAAAGTCATTTTGCCAGCCCAGCAAAGAGCCAGGATTAAGACCTCCGCCTCCTGACTCCCAGCTCCTTCCATGTCACTACATTGTGTCTGTGTCAGGTCAATCAATGCAAGAGTTCAAGTTCTACCTACATCACTTATTGCTGCTTTGTACCTTTGAGCAAGTCACTTTCCCTTTCAAGGACTCTGCTCCTCCTCTGTAAAAAAAAAGGGGGGGGGGCAGGTATCTACATTCCCAAAGGGTTTTGAGGATAAAAATCTAAGAATGCTTAGAAAATGTCTGACATAGTAGGCTACCAATAAAGAGTTGCAGTTTTAAATAAGAGAATATCTTACAAGTTAAGTATATGGGCTTTGGAGTCAGACAGACATGATTTGAATCCCAGCTTTTCCACTTTCTGGCTATGTGATTTAAACTCTCTGAGCCTAATTTCCTTCTATATAAAATGGGGATAATACCACCTGCCCTGAAAGAACATTGTAAGGATTGAGATAATACATGTAAAGTACTTTAGCACAACATAAGGAACGTAGTAAAGTGATCAGTAAGTATTAATATCATGATGATGACTCAAACTACTTGAATTGTAAATTTAAAATGTAAAAATTATATTTTTGTATTATTTTAATTATAGTAAGCAAATATATTAATTTCACAAATGTAAAATTTTAAAGGCTTAGGATTAACCATTGCTAGAACTTTGAATTGGGGATCTGTAACCCAGTTCCCCCTCAGGGTCAACTTCCCTAAAATCAGAGCAGGCAGCTGTTTTGTTGGTAGAAACACCCACTTCCAGCGCCTACTTGTATACTTCCCCAGCCCAGCCTTGCAGCCTCATTTCAGACCCCCAACATCCGGGTCTGGCTGACTAATGCCCAAGTCCCCAAAGCAGAGGGGCATACCAGACGTCTGGGGAGTTGGTGGAGGATCTTCACAAGGCAAGAACACATCTGCTCCATCCTGATCCCCAAGGTCAATAAGTTCTACTTGCTCTAGCGTGTCCACGTTCACTTCCATAGACGAGATACTACCTATGGGGGCTATAGATCAAGAAGGGGGCAAGTCAGGAGGACCCAGGCTGGAGCCAACAGAATGGTGACAGTTACCTGTCAGGTCCCAAATGAGGAGTTTAGAAAGCCAAGAAAATAAGAGGGGAGGGGGTTCCCAAGATTCAAGACCACAAGACATCCTTCCCACCCTACCCTAGTCCCTCGCCTCAGGACTTACGTCTCTGTGACTCGAGATGCAGGTGGGACAGAGGGAAGACAAACTCTGTCTCTGGCTGCAAAATGTCCTCAAAGAATTTCTGCCGCTCCCGAAGGCGGAGCTGCTGGCGCTCCAGGGCTGCCCGAGGATTTGGGTCCATGTCAGCTCCTGGAGGGTAAATAAATAAGACAAGTGCCGCTGTGAAGTTGAGAGAGAAAGTAGTGGGGGGCTGGGCATAGGGAGCCCCACTGCAGCCAGCATCCCAGCAGTGGGACCTCTGGTTCCAGCCTGGACACCTCTGGCCTTGGCTACCTCTTTCCCCTTCCCTGAAACCAAGGTCATCCCACAAACTTCAAATCTCATGCAGAGGCAGAGCTTGCCCTAGCCTCACAAAGGGGATGTCAGTTCCAGGCACTGCAAAAGAGGTCCTCTGTATTCAGGGAACACAGCCTATGGCCAAGTCTCAGTGTCCTACCCTTCTAAGAGCAGCTGGAGGGGTGGGGCTGGTTCAGCCCAAATGGGGGAGGTACTTTCTCCACTCAATGGACCCAACTCCCTTCAGAAGGCCAGGGAGGACGACAGGATAGGGATTTTGGAGTGGAGGGTCCTCTTCCTCTAGTGCTGCAACTCTGGTTCCTCCTCATCCTTCAAACTCAGACAAAAGCTAAAGCAACTCCTCCTCCTCCTCATTCTTTCTCCGCAAACACACCTCCCCCCATCCCCTTCAAACCCTTGCTCTGAAGTCACAGACCTGACTTCCACACTAGGCTCTGCCCCTAAGGAAATCATCTTTCAAGCCTTAGTCTCCCCATCTGAAAATGGCATAATCATCCTACCTACCTCAAACACAAGACGCTGCTTGGGAAGGTGAGCTATTTAGGGGATGACCATCTTTTCCCTGATCTCTCTGAGCTCTTTGTTTCACATCTCACTGTTTTATCACCCCATTTGTCAGAGAGGAATAATTGGAAGGGCGGGTCCTGGGTCCAATTCAGACCAGATCTCCTGACCCCAGTGCTGAGAGCTTTCCAGAACACGAGAGCTCTGGGCCAGGCCAGGCCCTCTGCATTCACTCCCATTCGCTCCATCTCCTTCCTGGCATTCTGCTCTGAGCCCATCGCCAGAGGCAGGGGAGTTTCTAGCTTGAGGATCTGGTCGTCATCCTTTGCACACTGCCTTCCCCACCTCATCCAGACTCAGCGCATCCCAGACCCTGGCCAGCCCCGGATGGGGCAGTCGAGAGGGACCCAAACGAAATGTGGGGAGACCGTGTGGCCGCGGACTGGACCTGGAGGAGGGAGGCGCTGACGCCGATTCCTGGGAAAGGCTCTCAGAGCTGCCGCCCAGGTCACAACGCTAAAAATACCCAGGGCCCCTGGGGTAGTCTGCTCTAGCAGGGGGGCGGGGAAGGGAGAGACAGGGTGGTGGGAGCCGACGCGGACCGGGGGCTTCGGGACGCCCCCTTTCTTTTCCCCTCCCCCTAGTCCCACCGATCTCCAGAGATTGAAGGGACTGCCCTCCGGGGGGCCGCGGAGCCGAGCTGGAGCAAGGAAGGGAGTTGTTTACGAGGCTATGGGTGCTGGGGAGGGGGGCGAAGAGATCTGGGGGCAGGAGGCTGCCAGGGGCCCGGGCAGGAGCCGGTGAAATGGAGAACTCCCTCTCGCTCTCAGCCCCACCCGCACTGGAGCAAGCGAGAGAGAAAGAATTCCCTAAAAAGGGACACGCCGCGTCGGCGGGGGAAGGGAGGAGCGCGGAGAAGGGCGCTCCCCTAGGCCGTTGCCCTCGTGCTCCTGTCCCCTCCGCTGTCCCCCGCGGCACCTGCGCCCACCGTCGCCAGAGCCCCTACCTGCAGCGCCCGGCGCCCCCGCTGACTCAGACTGTCCGCTAAGGCGAGGCGGCGGCGGGGGCGTGGGAGCGAGCCGCGCCGGCCGGGGTGGGGCTGCGCCTCCGGGTCTCCCCCGGGACCGACGGGCCTTGGGAGCCGGGAACGAGGAAGAGGCGGGAGGCGGAAGTGGGGGAGGGGCGGCGGCGGGCACACTCGCCCGCCTCTCGCCCAGCGGCCAAAGGGAGCCCCTGAGAGCGCGACTAGTCGCACTTCCAGGGCGGTCAAAAAGTTCCCCGCACGCATCCTTCCTCCCTCGGAGCGGCCCGACTCCTCGGCACACCACCCTCGCCGCCGACGCCCGTGCGCGGGTCTCCGCACGCTCAGATGCACTTGCTGCGCCCCCGCCCCGCGCAGCCCCGCGGCGGGCACCCGCGCCGGCTCTCCGCCCGCGCACACTTGCTGCGCTCGGGGTCTTGGTAGCGCCCACGCAGCGGCCCCGCACCAGCACCCGGACTCCCGGCACCTCGGCTACACTCGCCACGCGTACGCGCGCACTGCTGGAGAAGGCGCACGCTGGGAACCCGCTGGAGAGCGGCAGGGCACTGACCCGGGGCAGGCCAGCAGGGCAGGTGCACTGCGGTGGAGGACCCCCTGAGCCCGGGACTCACCCGGCTGCCCCTGATTTCTGGCTCCGGGTCTGGACAGGGCCGCCGCCCAGTTTACCAGCGCACTGGGCGGGGTGGGCGCCGAGACCGGGCGGGTCAGGGCCAAAGGGGTGGGCCGCTGCGCCGCGCCCCCAGACGCTGGCAGAGAGCCAGCACCTCAACAGTGCTGAGAGGGGCGCTGCAGGTCCGGCCTCGCGAGGGTGGAGGGGCGAGGCGGAAACTGCAGGCCGAGAGGGGAAACGCTTGCCCCCTTCGTAGCGCCTCCTCGCTCAGGCCAATGCTAGAAGTCCCCAATCTACAGCTCCTGGACCAAGACTCAGTGCCTATTCTCTTCCTCCTCCCGTCATACCCATCCCCTGGTGGTCATAGCTCAGGAAGCAGCGCGGGGACCGGCGCGAGGGGCGCGAGGTCCGTCTGAGAATGCTTCTGTCGTGGGGTCACTAGATCACTCAACAAACATCCGTGAGCAAGCCAGGAACTAGGAGTCATCCTTGGCACCTCCCTCTCCCTCGCCGCCCACATTAAAATACACCTCCATTTCCTGTCGATTCTCTTTCCTAAATATCTTTGCATCCACCATTCCCCTCCGTTTCCACCACCGTCTCTCGCTTGGGCTCCTACAGTAGTAGCCTTCTATTTGATTTTCCTGTACTCACTCTGGCCCGGCTACACTCCATTCCCCACGCAGCGGTTAGCCGTCTTTTCAGAAGCCAAGTCTGTTGTGCACCCGCTGCTCGAATCCTCCATTGTTAGAATAAAATCCAGGCGCTGATATCTGAGCTGAGTCTTGAAGAAATGAGTTCAACAAGCAGAGAAGTGGGGGAAGGGCACGTGCAGAGGGATGAGGATGTGAAAAGTCATGACACATTCAGGTTTCCCTGCCAGGGAACCAAAACTGTACAAATACCTAAAGCACTGGCTTTTTACATTGTATCATTGGGATCTCAAAACAACGCTGTGAGATAAATACAGCAAGCAGCTTTCCCACTAGTTCACAAGCCTGGAAACTAGTTTGTGGGAGGCAACAAGTGTGATGGTTAAGAGCACAGGCATTGTAGTGCGACCCTCAGGTTGTAAACCTACTGTTGCCTCTAGCCAGCTGGGTAAACACTTCTCTGATCCTTGATCTCCTTACCTATTATATAAGAATAATTAATCCCTACCTCTTATGAGGAGATTCATATGGAATGCTTAGTACAGGGCTTGGGCACTTTGATATGCTCAATGAACATTAGCTGTTTTGATTGTAATAGGTTCTGAGAAAAGGAGGGAACTGCTTTCTTCTATGAATTTCTGAAATTAAAGGAAGTGAGTCCTGATTGTTACCACTTCTACAGAGCTTATTATGTAGCAGTCATTCTCGTTATTTCCATTTTACAGATACAGAAAGGTGAAGATGCAGAGAAGTAAAGGAAGAGCCCTATAGCCAGTAAGTGATGGAGCTGGAATTTGAACCCAGGCAGGCTGCCTCCAGAGACCATGCTTATAACCACTACTCCCAGCCTGCCCCCTTTTATCCTGTTGTAGTTTTCATATTCCAAGAAATATTTTGGTCAGTGAGATTCTTATTTCTCATTTATGGATAGAGTAGATACTTCATCCCATTTTCTAGCACAGAAGAATGAGGCCAAATCAGGAGTACAGTGGATGAGAGCTCAGCTCCCAAAGTCATCTCCCCCATTTTCAAACATCCCTGGGAATGGGACTCCACAGATTATTTTGAGCTCAAGCTGAAGAAAGATTAGGCCTCTGTCCCTTCTCTTCACCAGATATTTGCCACCAGAATGGTGGAGAGGGAGAAACATCCAAGCTGAAAATAATTAGGGCCGAGAAGCTGGAAGGGTGTTACCCAAGAGAAAGACCCAAGCAGCAGGCCAGAAGTGGATGGCCAAAGGAGTTGAAAAGAGCAGTGAAAAAATAGATGGCTTGAGACTTCTGGCTTCCAACTAGGGTGGAGAAATTTAGGAAGAGCATCATTACCACACTAATAACAATTTTTTAAAAATGTTGGGCAATCTACAAAATGGTAACTTTTGTCAAACCCATCAGAGAGCTAAGGTTGCAGAGCAACCGATTTACCTGAATTCCAAAGGATGAGAACCTCCAAAAAGAGGTGGGATGCAGGCACTGGCTCACTTATGAAGCAGGAGGGAGACAAGGTCTCCACCCAAGTTGGTAAGGGGAGCTCAGCTAAAATTTTTATTGATTGCTACAGGCCCAGTGTGGCTAGTGTGAGAGTATAGAATCCAAAGGAACCACAGACACTGTAGTAAGCATGGAAACAACAAAACCCAAACCTAATTCAACTCCTGACAAGATTGACTCAATCCTCCACACTCATGGCCTAACAGAAAAAGAAATGTGACAATTTCCAGTCATAAATAATAGGAAACTCAGTCCCTACTGTCCTACGATGTCCCAGATATCAATCAAAAATTATAATACACACACATTTTAAAATACCAAAAAAAACAAAAACCCAAAAAACAAAACAAAAAAAACCCTACAGTCAAGAGACAAAGCAATCAGCAGGACCAGATGTCAGACCAACATGTTATAGTTATCTAACAGAGAACTTAAGACAATTTTAAGTAATATGAAAGGCTCCCATGGAAAATGTAGACAACATGAATGAATGGAAGGGGAATTATAGCAGAGATATGGGGACTATCAAAAAAGAGTCATATGGAAATGCTAGAAATTAAAAAAAAAACCCACACACAGAGATATGAAGAATGCCTTTGATAGATTCATCAGTAAACTCAACACAGCTGGGGAAGGAATCATTGAGACGGAAGATAGGTCAACAGAGACTACTCAAGCTGAAACAAAAAGAGAAAAAAAGAGTGAAACAAATAAACAAAAAAACAGAACAAAATAACCAAGCTGTAACATATGAATAAGTAATTCACATCCCAGGAGAAGAAACAGAGGGGAATAAATATATGTGTAGATACAATAGCCAATAATTTTCCAAAATAATGAAAGATATTAAACCACAGAACCAAGAAACCCACAGAATCTGAAGAAGATTAAATACATAAACACATACAACAAATAAGCACATGCAAACACAACCTAATATATCACATTCAAACTTGTGAAAGCCAAAGATAAAGAGGAAAATCTTGAAGGCATCTACAGGAAAAAGACATGCTACTTACACAGAGAACAAAGATGACAATTACAGCAGATTTCTCATCAGAAATTATATGACCAGAAGATAACAGCATGATATCTTTAAAATGCTGGGGCAGGGAGGACTTGTTAACCGAAACTCTATACCTAGCAAAAATATCTTTCAAACATGGAGATACAAACACTTTTTCTGAAAAACAAAAACTGAGAAAATTTATTACCAGCAGACCAGCACTATAAGAAATGGTAAAGGAAGTTCTGTAGGCAGAAGAAATATGCTATCCAAGAGAAACTTGGATGTACATAAAGAAATGAAGATATCTGAAAATGGATAAAATAAAGGTAAATATAACAGACATTTTTCTGATTTTTAATCACCTTAAAAGGTAATTGCTTGACTAAAGCAAAAGAGTACAATCCATTGTGGGTTTATAGCATATACAAAAGTAAAATATATGACAATAATAATAAAAATGATGGGCTGGAGGAATTGGAACTATGCTGTTAAAGGATCCTTACTCTATATAAGAAGTGGTATAATATTATTTGAAGATAGACTGTGATTAACTAAAGACATATATTATAAATTCAAAGGCAACCACGATGAAAAAAATTTTTTAAAGAGATAAGTAACAAGCCAATAATGGAAGTAAAATGGAATCATAAACATGTTGAAATAGGTAACTATGTGAGATGATATATGTATTGATTTGCTTCACTATGGTAACTATTTTACTATCTGTATGTATTCCATAAAATCATGTTGTATACCTTAAATATATGCAATAAAATTTATTTTTAAAAATAAATGTTGAACATGAAAAAATATATATATATATATAGTAATTTTTTTAAACGTTAGGAGGCCTCCTCCCTAGGTCTCTTGTATTCAACATAACTTGTTGCTGAGTATGTCAAGATTGCAGAGCCCTGACCTCTCTTTCACCTGGGCCCGTGCTCAGGATTGTTAATATAGCTGGCAATTTTGAGAGATGAGATAATATCTTTTCTCAGACCAAGGCAGGCTTGCTTATTGCTTGCTATAAAGAGTGCTGGGCCTGGGTTCCTCAGCTACAATGCAAACCCACCAAGTGTGTATCATGTATCTGGGCTCACCGCACCACCTGTTGGTCATAGGGCCAGGGAAACTAACACAATTATGCTGATGTTCGTGTTGTTTGTTGTGTATGAGTAATAAACTGGTTCAATATAATGCAATAAATCTCATTGTCTACTTTCAGCACCCATGAGATTGGGAGTTTTCCCTTTCAAAACGTAATCAGTTAATCCAAAGCAAGGAAGGAAAAAAGGAAAAAAGCACAGATGGAAAAAGAGAAAACAAATAGCAAGATGGAAGCTCTTAATCCAAGTGTATCAATAAAAAGACACCAGAGTAAAAGACAGAAATTAGAAGATTGGGGAAAACAGTAAAAGGCAATAATATGCTGTCCTAAGACCCACTTTAAATGTAAAGAAATATATGAGTTAAAGGCAAATGGATGGAATAAGATACACCACACAGACACTAATGAACTAGTTGGAGTGGCAATATTAATATTGGACAAAGTAGACTTCAGAAGAAGAACTATTAGCAGGGATGAAGAGGGACATTACATAATGATAAAAGGTTCAATTCACCAAGAAAACTTAACCATAAATGTGTATGTATCTAGTAACAGAACTTCAGAAATATATGAGGTAAAAGCCAATAGACTTGAAATAAGAAATAGAAAAATCTATATTGCATTTAAAGAATTCAACACTTCTCTCAATAATCAATAAAACAAGTAGACCAAAAAAGTAAGTATATAGAAAACCTTAACACCATCGCTAACTTGTCCTAATTGATATTTTCGTAACACTTTACCCAGCAACAGGAGAATAAACATTCTTTTCAACTACACATACAAAAGTCAATGAGCTGCATCATATTCTGGGCCATAAAAACAAACCTCAACAAATTTAGAAGAATTTAAATCATATAAAACATGCTTTATGGCCGTAACAGAATTACAATACAAATAACAGAAAGATAACTGAAAGACAACCCTGATACTGGAAATAAAATGTAAGTCCAAGATGAAGTCCAAAGGGGCATTAGACAAAATATCTTGAATAAAATTGAAATGCAGCAGTCAGCCACCAAAACATCTCCCAGAGTAGCTTGCCTTCATTATTCATACCTGTGCAGTCCTCTCCCACGCTGTATCAAGGTTACTGTATGTGACCATAGGATATGGCAAAAATGATATGTCACTTCCAAAATTCAAATTAAAAAAAAAAAAAAGACTGCAGCCTCTGTCTTGAGTGTGTACTCTCTCTATTGCTTGGGTCACTCGCTCTGGGGAAGCAAGCCACCATATTGTCAACAGTCCTATAGAGAGGCCCGCATGGCAAGGAACAGCCAGCGAAGAACTGAAGCCTGCCGGCAACCACATGAATGAGTTTAGAAACAGATTCACTGGCCCGAAGAGAGCCTTGAGATGACTGCAGGCCAGGCCAGCAGCTTGACTGAGACTTTGTGAGAGACTCTGAGGCAGAACCCCTCAGTTAAAACGCTCTTGGATTCCTAATGCTCATTTTGAGATAATACATACTTCTTGTTTTAAACTGCCAAATTTTGGGATAGTTTGTTATGTAGCAATAGAGAACATATAGAGGTTTTGGTACTAGGGTAGAGTGCTGTTGTAAGGAACGGCACTCTAAAATGCGGGAGTGGCATTAGAATTGAGCTTTGAGAAGAGTGTAGTAAAAACCTTCAGTGCCTTGAAGATGCTGTTCATGGAAGCCTCTGGCCCTGAGTAAGGTGGCAGTGAGGGCATGCAAGAAAGTGAGTTAGATATTATTAGAAACTATGTTGTGGCACCAAGTTCAGCAACTCTGTTGCCTGCAATAGAGTAAAAAACAGAAAATGTGCCTAATGAATTGGGTGATCTAGCTAAGGATATTTCCAAAAAAAGTGTTGATGGTGCCACCTGCTTTCTTTTTGCTGCTTGTAGTAAAGGGCAGGAGGAGAAGGATAAACTACAGCAACAGTTCTCAAGTGAGAGTGATATTGCCTCTTAGGAGACAACTTGGCAATGTCTGGAGACAATTTTGGATGTCAAAGCTGGGGAGGTTGCTACTGGCATCTAGTTAGTAGGACAGCCCCTCTCAAACTACCCCTACCCCTCACCCCCAACACACATCAAAGGATTACTCTGCCCAAAATATCAATAGTGCTGAGGCTGAGAAACCCTGAACTTTTTAAAAGGAAGGAATGTTAAACATGAAAGAGCCAGGACATCATGGTTTAGAAAATGCTCAGCCTATTCAAATAGCAAAATTAAAAAATGGCTTTCTAGCAAAACTCAAATCCAGGATACTGCCAGGAAAACCTGACCCAAATAGGAAACTAGGAATATTACTGCAAAGTCTTTTGTTAACATCTCAGAAAGATTTAAGGCAGTGCCTCAGAGTATTATTTAGTCAGATAAAAAAAAATCTGAGCAAATTATGGGTATGCCTCACAGATCCTCTAAGTCAAACAATAGGCAGTCTAGAAATCTTAAAAGTGATTGTTGTCTCTTAGCCATCTCAGCAGAAGCCTACAGTAGAGAAACGCTTACTTATCTCAGAGAAATTTGTGGACATGTCTTTTATCTAACCGAGTGGAATCAAATAAGAATCAAACTGATCCACAAGTTTTTTAAAAAGATTATATATTCAGAAACATCCCCACCTTGGATTTATAGGGATAAGGAGAGTATAAATAAAAAGAGGATTTCTGGTTCCAGACAAGATGGAGTAGATGCATTCCTTTCTGTCCCTGCCACTAAGTAAAGTTTAAAATGCTGGACACTATATATAAAACAAACGTAAGAAGGCAGAACAGCTAGAAACCCCAGTACTGGAGGAATGATACAGTAGTCTCTGGGTTTTTTATTTTCACTAGGGCACTGGAAAAACCTGCAAACTAGAAATGCCAAACAGTCACAGACAAAAATGTCCCCACAAAAAGCCTGATTTCTCTTGTTAAAAGACTGGGTAAAAAAAAAAAAAAAAAAAAAAAAAAGACTGGGGAAGGGGAACCCTACCAAGACAAATACCTTTTGACATTAAATGCCTCCAGCAAAATCCCAGGGGAAAATATCTCACTCCCAAACTCTATCAGCAAAGGCAGAGGAGAAAGCACAGATTTCAGTCTTTGTCTGGTGATAACAAAATGCTCTTTCCCCTCACCTCCAGATGGTGTCAGAGAAGGCCGAGTGGGGCACCTGGGCTTTCATGACTGCCCAGCAGTAACTAAGCACCCTCCCCGCCCCCTCCATGGTATCAGTGGAGGCCATGTGGAGAGCCTGAGCTGCCCTCCCCAGCCAGCAGTAAAGAAGCTCCATTCCCTTACCCACAAAGTAAAGGAGGCCAACTGTGGGGCCTACATTTCCACCTCTTCCCAGCAATAATGGGGCAACCCTCCCCTTATCCTACAGAGTGGTGTCAATGGAGGTCACATAGCAAGCCTGGGCTTTCACTTCTACCCAGCAGTAAAGGGTTGGTGCCCCCCATATTTTACCAGCCCAGTTTCAGCAGAGGTATGTTAAACAGAAGATGTAAATGAGATCCAGAGTCTCATAACATAATATCGGAAATGTCCAAGTTATAATAAAAGTAACTCACCGTACCAAGAACCAGGAAAATCTCAACTTTCATACCACATCATTTATTTTACATTTTATGATTATCATATACTTTACAAATTTTTATTTTGCAATAATGTGTATTCCTTCCTTCATTCATTTTCCAACTTGCTTATTCCAGTTCAGGGTCCTGGGTGGCCAGAGCCTATCCCAGTAGCTTAGGGCACAAGGTGGGAGCCAACCCTGGACAGGATGCCATTCCACCATAGAGCAATTCACACACACACACTCACTCATACTGGGAACATTTAGATATGCCAGTTAACCTGACATGCACATCTTTGGGGTATGGGAAGAAACTTGAGTACCTGGAGAAAACCCAAGAAATCAACAGACACCAACCAGGTTGTTGGAATTATCTGACAAGGATTTTAAAACAGGCACTATAAAAATGCTTCAACAAGCATTTACTAACATTATTGAAATAAATGAAAAAGAAAATAGAAAAATCTCAGCCAAAAAAGAAAGAAAAAACAAAAACAGAAGATATCCAGAACCTCAGAATGTGACTTTATTTGGAAATAGGGTCTTTCCAGATGTAATTAGTTAGGATGAAGTCATACTGGATTAGGATAACCATAATCACTAAATCCAATGACTGGTGTCCTTATAAACAGGCTGTGTGACGATGGAGCAGACATGTGAATTATGTGTCTACAAGCCAAGTAATGACAAGGATTGCTGGCAAAGAGAGAGGCATGGAACAAATTCTCCCCCAGGGCCTCCAGAAGGAACCAACTTTGCCAACATCTTGATTTTGGACTTTTGGCCTCTAGTACTGTAAGAGAATAAATTTCTGTTGTTTTAAGCCACCAAGTTTGTGGTAATTTATTACAGCAGCCCTAGGAAACAAACAGAGGAACCAAAAATGTTTCAAAATTCACTGGATGGGTTCAATAGAAGAATGGAGATACATTACGGACTGAATATTTGTGTCCCCCACAAATTTATATGTTTAAGCCTTAACCCCCAGTGCTGCTGTATTTGCAGATGGGTCCTTAAAGGAGGTCATAAGGGCAGGGCTCTGATCTGATAGGATTAGTGACCTTATAAGAGACACCAGAGAGATCGATCACTCTTCCTCTCTTTCTGTCTCTCTATGTGCACACATAGAAAATAAATTTCTCCCGGACTGGGTGTCACAGACAGACACCCAGTCTATGGTTATGGCAGTCTGAGGGGACTAAGATATTATAATATAGGAAAGAATCAGTGAATGTGAAGATAGGACAGTAGAAATTACCCAATCTGAAAAATAGAGAAATTAGATTAAAAAACAAAAAAGAAGAAGAAGAAAAGAAAGAACAGAGCCTCAGAAACCTGGAAGACAATAACAAAAGATCTAACATTTGTATCATCAGAGTCCCAGGTGGACAGAAAAAAAAAGGTAGAGCTGAAAAGATGTACAAAGAAATAAGGCTGAAATTTTCCCAAATTTGATGAAAGTCATATACTTACAGATTCAAGAAGCTGACTAAACCCCAAACATAACAAACCCAAAGAAATCCATTACAAGACAACACCATAATCAAACTTTTGAAAACTAAAGAGTCTAGAAAGCAATTACAGAGAAGTGACATCTTACTGACAGGAGAACAATTCAAACTGCAGCAGATTTCTCATCGGAAACCGTGGAAGCCAGAAAGAAATGGCACAACATTTTTAAGTACTGAAAGAAAAATCCCAGAATGCTAAACCTTCAGTTAGTATTTCAGTTAGTGAAAAGATTCTTCAGGAATGAAGGTAAAATCAAGGCATTCTCATCAAATGAAGGAAAACTAAGAGAATTTGTTGTCAGAACTGCGGTAAGTCCTCACTTAATGTCATCAGTAGGTTCTCAGAAACTGCAACTTTAAGCCAAATTACGTATAATGAAACCAATTTTACTGTAGGCTAATTGGTATAAAAAGAGTTAAGTTCCTACAGCATACTTCTGACCACAAAAACATCACCAAACTTCTAAATAAATACCTCCAAACACTTCTAACATTAAACATTGAAATAAATGTGAACTATACATATATCAAAGAAAGATTAATTAAAAATAAGTAAGATCATTATTTACCCAATTTTTGGTGAATCAGTAAATGACGACAGTCATAGTGGTAGTGAGTTAAATCAAGGAATAAATGTTTGCAAAGTGAAAATCATAAGGAGCACTTCCTACCACCATGCAGTTCAAAAAATAAACAACAACAAATATGGCAGGCTTGCTGAGCACTTTCATACCACATCATTTATTGTGCATTTTATGATTATCATATACTTTACAAATTTTTATTTTGCAATAATGTGTATTCCTTCCTTCATTCATTTTCCAACTTGCTTATTCCAGTTCAGGGTCCTGGGTAGCCAGAGCCTATCTCAGCAGTTTAGGGCACAAGGTGGGAGCCAACCCTGGACAGAATACCATTCCACCATAGACCAATTCACACACACACACACTCACTCATACTGGGAACATTTAGATATATCAGTTAACCTAACATGCACATCTTTGGGGTATGGGAAGAAACTCGAGTACCTGGAGAAAACCCACATAGACATGGAAAATGTGCAAACTCCATGCAGACAGTGGCCCCAGCTGGGAATCAATTTTTTTCTCATCAATGTTGTAATGAAATGACATTGAACAAAATGACATTATTTGAGGACCTGCTGTACCCTAAAAGAAGGGCTAATGGCAGTTCTTCAAACAAAGGAAATGATCAAAGAAGAAAACCTGAAACATCAGGAATGAAGAAACAATAATGGAAAGAATAAAAATATGGGTAAATATAATCACCTATCCTTCACTTGCATTTTCTAAATTGTGCCTGATGGCTATAGCATAAATTATTGCCTGATGTTGTTCTCAATGTATGCAATGACGACATTTAAGACAATTACATTATACAAGGGGAAGGATGAAAGCACCTAAATAGAGGTAAGGCTTCTCTCCCTCACTTGAAGTAGCAAAACTGTCAATCCTAGTACACTGTGATAAATTATGTATGTATAATGTAATACTTAGAGCAGCCACTAAAAAACCTATAGAAAGAGATACACTAAAAAAAACCCACCATAGATAGATAAAAATGGGATTCTAAAAACTGCTTAAGTAACCTACAGGAAGGGTGAAAAAATAAAAAAAAAGGAATGAAAAACAGAGGGAACAAACAGAAAACAAACAATAAAATGGCAGTCTTAATCCCTAACACACAAATAATTACATTAACCGTAAATGCTCTAAAGACATAATTTATAACTCTGAGAGACTGGCAAATGGAGTAAGAAAAAATGACCCAACACAAGCTCTCTAACAAGAAACTCACTTCAAATATAATGACATAGGTAGATTGAACATAAAAGGATGGAAAAAGATATACTATACAAAGATTAATAAAAAGAAAGCAGAGTTGGCTATGTTAATATCAGATAAAATAGACTGCAGAGCAAAGAAAATCACCAGGGCCTAAAAGGGACATAAAATAATCATGACAGGGTCAAAAGACAATGAAGACATAGCAATCATAAATGTGTATGTACCAAACAACAAAAGACTTTCAAATTACATGAAGCAGGCTAGGCGTGGTGGCTCATGCCTGTAATCCTAGCACTTTGGGAGGCCAAGGTGGGAGGATCACTTGAGTAGAGAAATTGGAGACTAGCCTGAGCAACATAGTGAGATCTCATCTCTACAAAAGATAGAAAAAAATTAACCAGGCATGGTGGCACCAGCCTGTAGTCCCAGCCTTTTGGGAGGCTGAGGCAGGAGGATCACTTGAGGCCAGGATCTTGAGGCTGTAGTGCCCCATGATCGAGCCTGTGAATAGCCACTGCACTCTAGCATGGGCAACATAGTGAGACCCCATCTCTAAAAAAATTTAATTAATTAAAAAATAGAAATAAAAAGAGGAAAGACCTCCAATCAATACTGTAAGTTCCTGCCTTAAGAAACCAGAATCAGAAGAGCAAAATAAACCCCCCAAAAGTAAAAGTTAATGCAATTGTAAGCGAGAAAACAATAGAGAAAAAGGAATGATACACAAACTTATTCCTTTGAAAAGATCAATGAAATTGACAAACCTCTAACAAATTTAACATAAGCCAGACACAGAAAGGAAAATATTGCGTGATCTCACTTGTATGTGGAATCTTTACAAAATAAAAAGGTCAAATATACAGAAATAGAAAATAGAACAGTGGTTACCAGGGGCAAGGGAGGGAGGGGTGAGGAAATGGAGAGATGTAGCTCAAAGGATACAAAGTAGCAGATATGTAGGATGAACAAATCTACAGCTCCAATTAATGTACAAGAGGACTGTGGTTAATAAAATTGGATTATATTAGGGATTTTTGTTAAATAAGTAGATTTTAGCTGTTATTGTCACACACACAAAACAACTATGTGAGATAGTGGGTATGTTAATTTGTTTCACTATAATAACCATTTTACTGTCTCATCATGTTGTAAACCTCAAATATAAACAAATAAATTGTTTTTAAAAAAGATTAACAAAGAAAAAAGAGAGAAGACTTAAATTATCAACATCAGGAATGCACCAGGGCATATCCTTACAGACTCCATAGACATTAAAAAGATAATAAGGGACTGGGCGAGGTGGCTCACGCCTGTAATTCTAGCACTCTGGCAGGCCAAGGCAGGGGCATTGATTGAGCTCAGGGGTTCGAGACCAGCCTGAGCAAGAGCGAGACTCTGTCTCTACAAAAAAATAGAAAAATTAGCCAGGTGTGGTGGTGCACACCTGTAGTCCCAGGCACTCGGGAGACTGAGGCAGGAGGATTGCTTGAGCCCAGGAGTTTGAGGTTGCTGTGAGCTACGATGACGCCACTGCACTTTACTCAGGGCACAGAGTGAGACTCTGTCTCAACAACAACAACAAAAAAACAAACAAGTAAACTGGGTACCCCTCCTCATAACCCTCCTCCCCTTAAAAAAATTTTGGAAAAAGAAAAGAAGCAATTGGCTAATGGAGCTTACAATAAAGAGTATTGTAGAATTTTATTATTTCCAGATTTCTATCAGCAAAATTTATAATACACACACATACCCTTTGTTTCAGAAAGCCAATTATTAAACATTTACTGTGTTGTTTCTCATCCATTAAAAGGTAGGCTCTTTGAGAGTAACAATTCTCTGTTATTCTAGTGCTTAGAAAAGCACCTGGCATGTAGCAGTCGCCCAGTCAAACATGTGACAGACACAAATGAATAGATGGGCATAGTCTGGGGGTCCTTGGTTTCATGGGTTGACTCTCAGACCTTGGTTAGGTTTCAAGTTTACCATTATCCAGCTGTGTAAATTATTTAACCTCTTTGAACCTTGACTTCCTCATTTAAAAAGAGGAGATAATCCTCTTACCTCACAGGGAGGTTGTGACAGTGTACACTGCTGCCTGTCACCCACCGTCTGTTTCTCTACAGATGGGAGTTTCCTTCTCACCCTCCACCCTCCACCCCTGCCACACACACTCCTTGGAGATGCAGCCCTGCTGCTGTCACATTTCAGTGATGTCACAGCTGCCCCACCCTGGGAAAGCCAGCACCACCATGTGATGCCCAGCCTGAGTGCTGGCTGAACTGAGAGGGGCAGGGTGCAGGTGGTGCCCGGTACAAGTCTTGCTTCATCCATCTTTGGGGCCTCACAGTCCCAGCATGAGTCCATCAGCAAAGAAGAGGCTGAAGAAAAGCATGGTTTCCACGGTCAGGCTTTGGACGGAACCCGGGGGTGGACCCCCCAGAGGGGCCTTAAGGAAGGGTCCAGCCTTACCAAGGACAGAGACCTTCCAGCTTGGGAGGAAAGGGCATGGTGAAGGGTGAAGGGATGTCAGGAGAGTTAAAATGGTCTCCCCAGTTCTGCTCCCAAACCAAGGTGACAACACTCCCAGTCTAGGGTTGGTCAAACCAGGCTCAGGCAAATGGAAAGGCATGGATTCCTCCTTTGTTCATTTTCTCTCTCTCTCTCTCTCTCTTCCTCTTTCACACTCTCTGTCCCTCAGATGCAAGATGAGGAGCAGCCAGTCAGCAAAGGAATTGAGCGGAACCGACTTAGAAGGGTGAGATGCCCCATTTTGGCCCAAGCTTAGGGGAGCCTAAGTACCCCCACAGTGCTGCTCCTGGTTGCCTGGCTGAGTGACCAGGAAGGAGTCAGCAGGCCCAGCCCTGAGCTGAGCTGAGCCAGAGACGGGCAGGGGAGTGGGAGGCTTTCCTGGGAGAGCTGAAGCTTCTATTTTTTTGGTTTCTTGTCCCTGGCAGGTGTTAAAAAACTTGTCGCTCTTGAAGCTGCTCAAGAGCTCGAACCGGCGGATCCAAGACCTGCAGAAGCTGGCCAAAAGGTGTTGGAATTCACTTCTCAGAGTTCCAAAGAGGCTCGATATCACCTCTGGGTGAGCTCGATCCACCCATGGCCCCCAGGGTGGACCCAGTAGCTGTCTTTACTGGGAACAGGCACTGTGCTAAGGAATTTTAGAGAACCACCAGTCTAATTTTCACAAAGGCTCTGTGAGAAAGGTATTTTTTAGCCCTATTTTACTGATGGAGAGCTGAGGCTCAAGCAGTAAAGCGACATGTCTCAGTTAACTGAACTGGTAATTGGCAGAGCTAGGATTTGAAGCCACTCCTGTCTGATATCAGAGCTATGGTCATAACAATGGTTATCACCCAATCACAGGCCTAACCTCCACCTGGGCACTGAGTGAGAGGGGCCACTCCTCCTCCCCACCTCCCAGTCAACATATCCCAGAGATTGACCTGCACACTGGTCCCTGAAGTCTAAGCATTAGTTAATCTTGCTGAGGCTCAAGTTCCTCATATGTCCCCTCAGATTATTAAGAAAGCTAACATTTATTAGGTGCCTGCTAAGTGCCAGTTACTGTGCTAATAAGCACTTTATGAGTATTTTCCCATTTAGTTTATTGTTCACAACAATCCTATTGGGTAGATAGAATTACCCTGTTTTACAGAAAGGGAAACTAAGGCTCTGAGAGGTTAAATTTCTTGCCCAAATCACACAGATGAGCCAGGTATGGTGGCTCACGCCTGTAATCTTAGCACTCTGGGAGGCCGAGGCGGGTGGATCGCTCGAGGTCAGGAGTTCGAGACCAGCCTGAGCAAGAGCGAGACCTGTCTCTACCAAAAACAGAAAAATTAGCAAGCTGTGGTGGCTCGTGCTTGTAATCCCAGCTACTCAGGAGGCTGAGGCAGAAGGATTGTTTGAGCCCAGGAGTTTGAAGTTGCTGTGAGCTAGGTTGACGCCATGGCACTCTAGCCCGGGAAAGACAGTGAGACTCTGTCTCAAAACAAACAAAAAAAAAACCCAAAAAACAAATCACACAGATGGTAAGAGACAAAAGCAGGATCTGAGTCCCAGTTTGTGTGACTGCAAAGCCTTGTTTTATAAGCCACTCTGCTGCTTCACTGCCTCCTACTTTGTAGGACTGAGCCTGACATAGAGTAGGCACTCAATCAGCAGTGGCCACTTTTTTTTTTTTTTTTTTTTTTTTGAGACAGAATCTCACTCTGTTGTCTGGGCTAGAGTGCCATGGCGTCAGCCTAGCTCACAGCAACCTCAGACTTCTGGGCTCAAGCGATCCTCCTGCCTCAGCCTCCCAAGTAGCTGGGACTACAGGCACATGCCACCATGCCCAGCTATTTTTTTCTATTTTTGGTAGAGACAGTCTCACTCTTGCTCAGGCTGGTCTCAAACTCCTGAACTCAAGCAATCCTCCCACCTCGGCGTCCCAGAGTGCTAGGATTACTAGAGAAGTTTCTTTTCAGGCCCTCTCTAGCTTTCTTAACAGGCTCCCCTGAGATGGCTGCATAGCAGTCGTCTCAGAGCTAGGCTAGAGGACCAGGGCCTTAGTCCTGCTCTTCTGACTGCCTTTCCTCTCCCTGCCAGGGAAAACAATGTGCGCAATCAAGTGAAACAAAATCATGAAGAGTTCCAGGAGACTAGGTGCCCCGAGACAGAACTGAAGTCCAAGAAATTAGAGTCCATAGGGAAATCTAAGGAGACAAACCCTAAGGAGCAGAAGCCTAAGGTGGGGTCAAGCATGAGGAACAAGGCAAAGGGGTCCCCTGAAGCAGTGCTATGGACAGAACAGATGGAGTCTGAGGTCCCAAGAACATCGAGAGGTCTGAACACTGGAGCCCTGAGGGGGCAACTACTCACTGAGGGCACCCAAATAGTCTTCCTGAAGAAACCCCACCACAGAACTCCCGTGGGAGACACGAAGCAGCTTGATGTAGCTGACCAGTGTATGTGGTTTGAGGGGCTGCCCACACGTGTCCATGTTCCAGCTCCCCGGATCATGTGCAGAACCTCTGCTCTGCGCTGGGTTAAGCGCTGCTGCACCCGCTTCTGCTCTGCATCACTTGAGCTGCCTATGCACCATCCATACAAGGTGGGTGTGACAACACCGCTGCCAGGCCAGGGGGAGATGCAGGCCCAGAGCTGGGCCCTAGAGTCAGAAGGCTCAGGTTCCAGAATCTTGAGGGTTGTGTCTGGCAGTGCTGGGAGGCTCTGCCTTCATGCCCAGAGAGGGAGAAACCATTGACCAAGGCCACAGAGCAGGGCAATCGCTAGGCTGAGACCTCTCAGGGTGCAACCAGGGGCTCTGGGGAAGCAGGGGGCCTTGGAGTGTGGGTTCTGAGGTGGGTCATCTCATCGCCTGAAGGCCTTAGGAAGGGAGGAAATTGCTGTGGCTCTGAATCTCACAGCCAGGGGTCTAAGTAAGCGGTTTAAGGATTTCCAAATGTGGGAGGGGGAAGTGGTCAAGTAGGGCTTTACTGCATCTCATCCCCTCTTAGACCAAATCAACTCTCCATTTATGTTTGATTTATTCATGCTTCAAATGAAAAATTTCCTTAGGAAAAAAAAAAAGAAGAAGAAGAAGAAAATACTCCAGCCTCCCTTCATGGGAGAATTGAAGCCCCATAAAAGGAAGGGGGTGATTATTCCCGGGGTTCTAGCTTAAGGGAGGCTCTTTCCATTTAGCAAAAGCAGTGTCTCCAACCTGCCACAGACACCGTAACGCCCTCTCCCCAAGCGACAGCGCCCCCTGGGGGCGATCTTAGCACCTAACACCGAGGTCTCTGCTCGCAGGTGATGTGACCCTGGATGGGAGCCAGAGGTGCGAGCCGAGGGCAGAGGGTGGATGATCGCAAAATCAGCTGAACCCGAGGGATGGGTGGGGAAATTTACGAGTCTACAAATAAAATCTCCCATATGGCACCGATGAATACTACCGCTGACTCTGCCTGTTCATGTGGGGCTGGGAAGGATGGAGGAAAGAGGCCCTCGAAGAGGCGGGGAGGGAGCCTGTGTCACGACTTCAGGCTTTCCCCATCCCCATCCCCGGGCCCCAGAGGTCAGTCTAGAACCCAACAAAGAAGCCAGCGAGCTGCACCCCTCCCCCACCTCCGCGAGCTGGTCTCTGAGCGGTGCACTCTTCTCTATGAAGTCAGAGAAGGGGAACATTTGCCGTGTGCTGCCTGGGTGCACGGCGCCTCACAATGGCTCTGCCAGCCAGGGAAATCGCGGCGCCGAGCCGGAAAGTAACTTGACCAGGCTCACTCAGCTAGAAAGTAGCAGCAGCAAAGATTCTAACCTAGGTATCCTGGCTGCTCCCCATCCCGTTTTCCCAAGAAAGGAAAGCGGCGAAATGAGAGCCTGCCCAGAAGTCACGGGTCGGTCCAGTGGTTCATGAACGCACACGCATCGCGCCCTGATTATTGGTGCTTCTGATGTCAATAAATGGGTGTCAACTGGGCCTCCAAATGTGCCCTGCCTGGGTCACAGATCACGGAAAGCACCGGATCAGGCGGGAAGTTAGTACTGCGTCCGTACTGCTCCAGTGTGATACAGCATGTCCTCCCTCAACCCCAAGCCCTGGCGACCCCATCTGGTTGGAGTCACCTCTGTGACTAGGAGTCACAGGGCCCTGAACACGCAGTGGGGGGGAGAAAAGTCGAGGGAGCCTGGATTTTCTCAGGACGACCTCCATATTCCCGGAGGCAGGCTGCACAGAGCGGGCGCCGTCGGGAGAGCAGCGGAGCCGTCGAGGGGCGCAGAGCCCTCCCGGAGGGAGTCTGGACAGTGATAAGAGATCTCCAATTGGGGAGAGAAGGAGAACGATTGGGGGGATCCCTCTTACCCCACCGACTACCAATCCTCCCCACCGGTGCGCCGTAGGGTGACTGGGCGGAGCCACGGTGCGGGGACTGCTCTGCCGGGCTCTGCTGCGGCTCAGCCCCGGCGAGGCGGCCCAGCGCCTCTGCTGCGCGCTCTCTCCCTTCAGCAGAGCTCCCGGCCCCGCGCTGTCTTCACGCGGAGCTCCGCCACTGTGCGTACCCCCACTTCCCACCGCCCCCGCCATCCCCGCCACTGCCCGCGCAACCTCCACCCCAGGAACCTCCACTCCCAGCAGTCTTCCCGCTCAGCCTGCACTCCAGCCCATTTCCTGAGTAGTGCCCATTTCAGTCCCCTGGCTGGGCGTCATCAATCCCAACAACCTTTGTTTTTAAAATAACCTCTGCTCAATCTTCCTGTCATTCCATCAACTTTGCATGAACTTGGACTCAGCGCGCTATCAGTAAGGCAGTCAGGGCAGCACACCCTCTCTGGGGAGCCTGCCCAGGGAGCCCCAAGTGGAGGCAGGAATGGAGTGGGCCTAGGCGAGATTGGCACTTCTGCTTTGCCCCACAGAGAGCCAGAGTTGGGGCCCAGCTGCCCATGGGGAATGCCACCAAGTATGGGGCAAGGGGGTGGGATCCAGCGTGGCCAGGGCAGCTAGGACTGCAGGCCTGAAGGTGAGTGACTCCCAGCAGTACACTCCTTCCAGCCTCATCCCCACCTGCCTCCCACAGTCCCACAAATGGGGTCTCCCCACTACCACGCTCCCTTTGTTTAACCACTTCAATCTGAGGCTCCTCTTCTGGGCTCAGTAAGATACTGATTTGGAAGTCACCCCAGAAATGGCTCTCCAACAATTAACTGGGAAAAAATAAAAGTGTTTGAATCTGAGCTTACATTGAGTGACTTTTAACAAGTCACATGACCCCGCTGAGCCTATTTTATCTGCTTATATAATAGGGATAGTGATATCCGTTTCAGAGGGTTTTAAGCGAATCAGGCTTTATGGAGGTAAGGCCAGTTTGCGGGGTGTTGAACAAATGTTTGCCCTTTGCCATGATAAAGCCCTGCGGTCAGCACTAGCCCTGTTTCTCACTTATAAGCAGCTGCCTAACTGCCCACCTTTAGGGAACTAGCTGCTTGTTAGCAAGCCAAGCATATGTTCACATTCACAAGCTTTTGCTGAAATGGCATCTGGATTTCCCAGACTGTCCCTCTCCCAACTGTCTAGATCACATACTACTCAAACATAATTCAAACATGAAAAGAGGATGAGGCTTTTGAGGCAGACAGGCTTAGCTTCTTATCAGCTGTGTGATGTTGGGGAAAGTTGTTTACTCCCTAATCTTCAGTTTGTCTGCAAAAGGTGGAAAATAGTAATGCCTATCTCACTGGATTAAGTGAGAATACACATAAATCACTTTGCAGTGCATGGCAGATAGGAGCTCAATACTTGGTAGGGATACTTAGATTACAGGCAAGCTTATTCCCCATCTAGCATTTGAAAACAATGAGGTGCAGAAGAAAGGTGTCTCTTCTTCTGTAAAATGGGGAATGGGGGGCTGGGGTGGTGGGCATGATAGCCTAATAACTGCTTAGAATTATGGATCACTTCCTGCATGCCAGACACTATGCTAAGTGCTTTATGCATGACACCTCATTGAATCCCCACAATATCCCAAGGAAATAAGTAATATTATTACCCTTATTCTTACCATGAGGAACCCAAGGTAGGGGGAGATTACGTAGTTTACCCAGGATCTCACAGCTAGCAATGGGCAGTCCAGGACTTAACCCTGCACCCCACTGCAGCTCTCTAAGGTCTTCCAGCATTGGGCTTGTATAATTCTCACTGACTTTCCCAGGTAGTGACAAGATGAGGATTAAAACTCAGCTCCCTCTACTCTCCTGCCTTAAGCCTGTTTTCACCACCCTTTACTACTTTCCTACGGAAAACCTCAAGCAAGACAGTGACTTTTAATCTCTCCAGAGGAACTCTCCTGTACCCTGAATTCACCCCTACTCCCCCTGCCCTACTTCCCCAGAGGCCCTGTCTCTGAGGCTCTATGGTCCTGGGCTGTGTTCCACAGCTGTGCACCAACTGCTCTCTGGGACTGGCCGAAGGAAGTTAAACTGATCAGGAAGACATACAAGGAAACTCCTGTCCAAAGGCCCCTGTTTGAGCTGTGCACTCCGGAGGACTTAAGGTGACCCAGAGCCTCCTACTCCACCCTGCCTGCTGGCTGCCATTCTGGCTGCCATTCTGGCTCCCATTTGGCCCTGATTTGGACAGGGCTGCCTAGAGCTAGGGGTTAGAAGTGCCCTCTGAGCCAGGCATCCTTCCCTTTTCTTGTCCTCCTTCATGGTTACAAAGTATTCTGAGTACCAGCTATGCAGTAGTCTCTACTTTTCTCTCCAAATGGCCCCAGTTCACATGGTGGGTGGGATGAAGGGAGGTCCAGACTTCCTAGAAAGTCAAGAGATATGCCAACTCAGTAGTGGGCTGGAGGTAGCTCTCTGATCTAGGTATCACCCCTTATCCTTTGGAAATGTTTTCCACATTCCTTTGATCACTTGAAAAATCTCTGGCCATATTTAATGTACTGCATATCAGCTTTTCTTAGAAAGCTAGTAATGCTTATAAAATGCTTTTCATCCTTCATATGTAAAACAAGAAGACGAGAAGTTATGATTGGACGAGAAGTTATGATTATAAGGTGATAGATTGTTTAACCAATCAGAACTTATACACCCCTAACTACTGACCTCTTCAAAATGAGCTTATTAATGTCACTACCAGAGCCCAGATCCTGGCTCTGCCAGCTCCAACAAGTAACCTTGGGTAAGTTCCTTTCAGTTTCCTCATCTGTAAGATATGGATGATGTTATTTCCTCCTTCAAAGGGCTGTTGTGAAGACTAAGTGAGAAAGGAGATATAAAGCCCTTAACCCACTGCTGGATACCTATTAAGTACTCAATAGATGTCATTATTAAAATGGCAAACATGTCACTGCCATTGACCAATCCTTTCTGGAATTCACCTCTAAAAACTGTTCTGGGCCAGGCGTGGTGGCTCACGCCTGTAATCCTAGCACTCTGGGAGGCCGAGGCGGGCGGATTGTTTGAGCTCAGGAGTTCGAGACCAGCCTGAGCAAGAGCTAGACCCCGTCTCTACCAAAAATAGAAAGAAATTATATGGACAGCTAAAATATATATAGAAAAATTAGCCGGGCATGGTGGCACATGCCTGTAGTCCCAGCTACTCGGGAGGCTGAGGCAGGAGGATGGCTTGAGCCCAGGAGTTTGAGGTTGCTGTGAGCTAGGCTGACGCCACGGCACTCACTCTAGCCCCGGCAACAGAGTGAGACTCTGTCTCAAAAAAAAAAAACAAAACAAAACTGCTCTTATTGTTACTTTAGAAACCACAAAAATCTCATTAAGGTCACATATTTGTCCTAAATGTCACTCAGCTCAGTTGCTAGGGTATTGAAAAACAATTTGGCTTCCTGACTTTTGGCAGTTTTCAAAAATCAAATTAACACCCAAAGTAAAGAGATCTGTCATCATCACAGATGATACCACAGAAAAACGGGCACAAGACCTCGAAGGGAATCCCCACAAGGTGTTCCTACCACAGCTACACTAACCACCACCACAGCTGATCAAGGGAGACAGCAGCCACATGAAGTGTCTTCTGCTGCCTTTCAGAATGAAGTTAGTCACATGCCTGGAGGGTTTGTGGTATCTAGGGGGAAATCCACCACCCTGGGGAAAGTCATCCCAGCTGGTCTTACCTCCTGGACCCTACAGCCAGGATTACAGTGTCCCATTAATAAGCTGTTTCCTTCCAGCTTGGCCAGGGCACCTTGAGTCACTGAGGGGCCTCACCCCAGCATTTTCCCCGTCTCTGCCCAGGCATATTCACTCTAAACCCCTCATCCTGTCAGCCTCATCTCCCTACTCTACTTGCAGGGCTGAGAGCCAGGAAGTTAGAAAGGCTTCCTAGAGAGACAGCAAAGCTCATCTATGTTAGCTGGGAACGGTGGCTCACGCCTGTAATCCTAGCATTCTGGGAGGCTGAGGTGGGAAGATCCCTTGAGCTCAGGAGTTCAAGACCAGCCTGAGCAAGAGTGAGACGCTGTCTCTACCAAAAATAGAAAAAATTAGCCGGGCGTGGTGGCGCACACCTGTAGTCCCAGCTACTCAGAGGGTGAAGCAGGAGGATTGCTTGTGCCCCAGAGTTTGAGGTTGCAGTGAGCTATGATGATGCCACTGCACTCTAGCCTGGGTGACAGAGTGAGACCCTGTCTCAATTTAAAAAACAAAAATAAAATTACAAAAACCCTCATCTGTGTAGCTGTAACACTGAAAGCTGAAAACTAACAGCTCTCTTGGGCAAGCTCCGGAGAAACCACAGAGGAACACTGATGGTTTTGATGCAGGAGTGAGTCTCGACCACTGCTCTCCATTGCCCGAGCTCAGAAATCATTAGCAAGTAGGAAAGGAATCAAAAGAGTCATGGACACTCACTGGAGGCATAGTTGGAGGCTGCAAGCAGAGGGGGTGGGCCCAGGCATTTCCTGCATTTAATATTTTAACCAAATGGAGGAAGGACTGTGGGGTCCAGGCACGGAGGAGATGACCTAATAATTCTTTATAGGTCCCTTGTCTGGCTGTGCTGATCTCTCTCAGCCTCAACCATAGCATTACAAAGTGAGTACAGGCAGAACCGTGGAAAATACTGTATTTAGGTACATAGGAAGGACAGCTGCAAGCCCCTCACAAGAGGAAACTCTACCCTAAAGAAAAATCTTAGCAGCAAATTCCTATCTCCCTCAGCATTGTCAGTATAGCCCAGGCTGGAAGGCGGGGCTTCTTGTCTCTGGGCACCCATCATACCCTTCCCACCACAGAATTCCAAATAAGGCAGGAAAAAGAATGGGGGTCCAGTGGGAACTGGGGTGCCTGTTCAATCCTAGAGAACAGGCAGTGTCTCTACTATGAGGGTCAGACTGGGAGCGATGCTGGGATTCTTCTCTGGGTCCTATGGCCTGCTATGTTGAGAGCTGGCAGCAGAGTGGGGACTCAGGAGAGGGATCTGGAAGAAAGTCATGGGTTCTTGGGTGCACGCTCACATGCGTGTAACGGGACACAGGTTGTGCATTTTTCTTGTGCTTGATGCCTCCATCTGCCGTCCTCTCCCTGACAGCAGCCTAATCCGTTGCACCTACATCTCTTTCTGTGGCTATGGATCCGGAAACCAAGTGTTTCTCCAAACAGAATTGCTGTGGTTCGGCAACATGGCAAAAGTAACAGCTGTCCCAGGGAGGTCAGACCAGATGATCAAAAGAGTGGTTTGCTCCAATCAGATATCCTTGATTTTTTTTTTTTTTCTTTTTAAAAACAACAGGCTGGTGACAGGTATGGTGGCTCAAGAGTGGCATGGTTCCAATTCTGTTATTACCCTTAAAGAGGTCCCCTTTCTGACCTTGCAGATACCAAGACTTCAGCAGTCAGAGGCCATTCTTACAGCTGTGATCCTGACTGCTACCTGCCTTCTTGATAGGGCCTCATTATTTCTCCCACACCAACAGAGACTTCACATTTCCAGGGTTCCTCTTAGACCTGGCTGGAGCTCATCTGAAGGGTCTGAGCAGCCGAAGGTATTGGGGGGCCCAAATGCCAGCATGGTGTCCAAAGGGCCTCATTCTAGACATTGGATTTAGGGGCTGAGTTGAGGGGGATCTCCTTGAGCTCCGTCCGCATGCACAGGTACTCCCCGATGACAGCCATGAGCGCAATGCACACAGCTTGGACCAGCCACCAGGTCAGCGCGGAGGGGAAACGGGAGCTGTAGAACCAGCAGCCCAGGAGGTGAAAGAAATGGACAGTGACAGTGAAATCCAGACACTGTTTCCCTCGCCGGATGAAGTACAGCAAGCCCAGGGCACTGTGGGGAGAGGACAGCAGGGAGTTGTCACTGGGTTGTCCTGGCCTTAGATTAGGTTATTTGGGGGGTAGGGACAATTAAGATGACAACATGGTGGTCAGAAGTAAGATAAGTGTGAAGCAAGGGTTACAATATTAGATGCCTAGAGGAATAGGTTATATCAAGAGTGAATCAGACTGAAGAGAAGAAAATAAAAGTACGAGCTTGATGATAAATGGCAACTGTCACTAGGAGATCTTAGGGATTGGTGGGGACAGGGGCACCCTGAAACATACATGTTCTAGCTAAAGTGAGGACAAAAGCTACTTGTACCTAGGCAGATATTGCCATGCTAGCAGGTTGGCCTAAAATCAATTGGTCATTCCACTATTCAAAATAAGTCAGAAATCTGGATTTTTATATAAAATATCCTGATTTTCAACTAAGTGAAAAAAATGTTTTAAACACCATGTGTGGGCTGACGTCTGTGTAAGCCAAAGGAAACCTATCTGGGAGAGAAATCCAGGTCAAAGTTAGCCCATCAGGTTTTAACCTCCGGTATAAAGTCAAGAATAATAATAATAATAATATGCAAGGCCTTGTCCTAAGTACTTCTTGTGAATTAACTTTTTTAATCCTTACCACTATGAGGTAGGAAATATTATAAGGCTCATTTTACTGATGAGAAAATTGGGGCTTAGATAGATTAACTTGTCCAAAGTCACTAGGCTAGTGGTACAGCTGAAATTCAAAGCCAGGTGAGTCTGCCTCCAGAGCCTGAGACCCTCATCACTATGCTAAATTGCCTCTTAAGAGACAGGCAGTGGTCATGAGTGATCTTAGATGTTGCCTAGTCCAACCCCTCGTGGACTGCTGGGGAGCCTGAGGCATAGAGAGGAGGGAAGTGACCTGGCACATGAACAAAGGATAGAAGCCAGTTCCCCTGACTCTCATTCTGATCCTTTCCTCACCTCACTCCACATCAGGGAAGTGATCTGAGATGGAAGCTGTCTTGCAAGCAGCACATACATAGTGACATAAGAGCTTTCCACACAAGTTAAAATAGCAATGAGAAGAGCCCTGTGATAGAGATGGTTCCAGAATTGTCCTCTGCCACTCACTTTAGTTTGCCACTCCCCAGGCAGCCTATCTGATGTCCAAATCTAGGAAGTGAGTCCCAGTGCTAAGACCCCAAAAGCTGGATAGCAAAACTGGTGATACTCACCAGGTGAGGGCGTTGAGGACGAAGGACATCATGGAGAGCCGGCCTGGAGGGGTGGAAAAGCCCAGGATCTGAGGGGGAATCACAAATGGAAATATGCTGGAGAAGTGACTTGGCACAGAGCCCCAGGCTCCAGGATCCCAGCAGTCCTCCCAAGGAACAAGTATTCTTCCCAGAGCACAGAAGATAATAATACCTCCCTTCATCTGTATGGCAGCCTATTTCCAACAAGGTGCCTATTTCCAACAAGGTGCTAATCCATTGTAGTATTTCATTTGATCCTCACAGCAGGTGGAAAGGGATTACTATTCTCATTTTACATAGGAAGACCTACAAGCTCCAAGAAGTTAAGTTGCCCTAAGTGATACAATAAATAGACAGCTAGAGTCTAGAACAGAGTTCCACAAACTATGGTTCCACAGGCCAGGCACCTGCTTTTGTAAATACAGTTTCATTGAAACAAAACTATATCCATTTACATACATATTTGTCTATGGCTACTTTTGTGCTATAATAGTAGAGCTGAGTACTTGTGACCTACAATCTGTACTACCTCACCCTTTAAGATTTGTTGACTTTTGGTCTAGAACTCAGGTTGTGTGCATCAGATAGCTCTTCAACAAGGCCCAAGATTCCCACATGCCCTTCCCAGGAGGACAGAGGCTCCTAAGAGGCTACTACTGGGTACCTGGTGAGTGTGCAACCTCCACTATACAACACAATACTACTGAATGCCAAACATCTGCACCACACTTTCAGTTTACAAAGAAAGGCCTTTGACATCTGCAATCTCTCCCTTTCTCTCTCTCTCTTTCTTTTCTTTTTAAGAGACAAGGCCTTACTCTGTCACCCAGGCTGGAGTGCAATCTTCCTAAGTAGCTGGAACTGTAGACATGGCCACTCCACCTGGCTAATTTTTTTCATTTTTTTTTTTTTTTTTTTTTTTTAGAGACAGGGTCTTGCTATGTTGCTCAGGCTGGTCTCAAACTCCTGGGCTCTAGTGATCCTCCCACCTAGCCTGCTGAGTTGCTGGGATTACAGGCATGAGCCTGGCGCCTGGCGCCTGGTGACATCTATAATCCCATATTATCTTTACAAAAACCTCACAAAGCCATTATTATTATTCTTTTTATTCTTACCTCCTTGGGGATAATAATTTGCCCAAGGGCTAGGCTACATGGAGAATAAGCAGCAGGAGCAAGGACTCCATCCTAGGTCTACTGGCTCCAAAAACTGTTCTCATTATCATACCACAGCTGCCTCTCAGATGCAACAATTTACAAGCCTCCATTACACGTTATAAAGCACTTTCTTACTCCTAGGCCTCTCTGGACCTCATAACATTTTGTTGACGGTGACATGGCAGGATGGCAGGAGTATTCGCCCACTTTACAAAAGAGAAAAGGCTCAGAAAGGTAAAGCAACCTGCTCAAGGTCCCACAGCTAGTATGTTTGGGTCTAGATTAGACCCAAAGCCTTTGTGAATCCAAAGCATAGGCTCTTTGTACTGTAGTCCACGACCTCTCTGCTACCAGTCTCATGATTTTGCAGACAGGAAAATAAGTTCAGAGAAGTGACAACATTTGGTTCAGGTCACATAGCTAGTAAGTGGAACTTAAAGGGAGGACTGTCTGATCCCAAAGTTTAGGCAGTTTCCATTGTACTCCCATGAACGCTCTTCTATCCACCCCGCTTCAGTGTGTCACCTGAGAACCTGTGTTCAGGTAAGTTAAGTCACTTTCTCGGAGTCTCAGAAAAGATCAGAGGTGTCTGGAACGCAGATATGTTTATTGTAACATCCATGCGCTTTCCTTTGTACTAACCTGCTTCTCTGTTATCAATCATTCCATTTTATGGATAGGGCAGCTGAGGCTCAAAAAGGTGAAATCCCTTTCCCAGGGCCACAATGCGAGAAGATGGCCTAGCCGGGTCTAGAATGCCCGGCTAGAATGCCAGACCACAATGCCTACTTCAGGAGGCCAAGATCCCACCCGCGCCAGCCGGGGAACCCTACCTCGGCATCGAACATCTGGTCCAGCGAGGGGCTGCTTCGCACTAGCCCGTCCACTAGCGCCAACCACAGGCCCAGCGAGCCGTAATAGACGGCCTGCATGAGGACGATCTGCGACAGGATCAGCAACGGGTCCCACACGTAGCTGCGGAACTGGCCCGCCATGCCCTGCAGGGATACACGCCGGGCCTCAGCCAGCGGTCCATCGCCATGGCAACGCCGCCCCGCCCGGAAGGAGGGACTGGGACCAAGGGGCGAGCCCATTCCAGGAGTTGGGGGGAGGGCGGGGCGGACAGACCCATTCCGGGAGTAAGGGGAAATCCTGCCCCTTACGGCTGCTCGGCCCCTACCCGAACACAAGCTCCTCTGCGGTCCACTTACCAGTGACAGACTAGAGGATCGACGCGTCCGAGCGTGGCCCGGCCTCACCGGCCGGCTACCGAAACTGTGCTGACAGACGGGACCATGGAGGAGAGGCCCTGCCGGCCTAGAGAGGCAAAGCGCCAGAGACCGCAGCGGTAGGAGAGGCCGCGTAGGAAAGAAGCGTTTCCGGGGACGGCGGCAGAGGGCGTGGTTGGGATTGCGCAGGCGTAGTGGGCTCCACCTTTGGCTAAACCATCTAAACGAGGTACGGACAGCCGGGAAGCAAACTGTGCACATGCGCAGAATGAAGAGTGAAGGCGAACGGAAGTGAGGCAGGAAAGCCGCAGAGCTTGCGCGCCCTCTAGAGGGGAATTTTGAAAAAAGAAAAAGAGGGCGACAGAGGGAGAGGGAAGAGGGTGGCCTAGGGCGAGAGAACAATGTTTGGAAATTAACCAGGTGCTAAACGTTGACTCTATTTTCAGCCTAGATTCCCAGTGTTTCCTTCTAGTTAAAATCTGTGATAACTTGAAATGAACCTGCAAGCTCTTCCACATAGGATTTTGCCACTGTTCCCGTTATAAAGATGGTTAAACTAAGGGCCAGAGAAGGAAGGCAACATAATATCTGAAAGACACAAGAGTTAGTGGCAAAGTCGGGATTAGAATTCAGGTGTTTCCAGCACTACAACACTGATTTCGCGCCTGGTGGGTGTCAGGAAGGTTAGGAAACATATGAATGAGACAGTCCTGCCCTCAGACAGTCTAACCGTATTTAGAAGGCAGAGTAGTGGGTGCTCTAAAATGTGGCTATCCAGTGGAAAAAGGCACAGGTTCTGAAGTCGTACCTGGCAGCAAATCCGGACCCTGACCGCCGCCATGACTGTTTTATTTTTGTCTTCGCCTCGGAGTCCGAATAGTGGACAGTCAGTAAATATTTGATGAATGAGTCAAGAACAGAGAAAGAGTAATAGCAAATTGATGACTCACTTTATTCTTGCTCCAGCAGACCCAAACCCCTCAACTTCATGGATCCTAGGTTCCCCCTAGGGGATTGGAAAGAAGGGAAGTAACTGGTTCCAGGAAAAGAACTTGGGTTTTAGAGCCAGCTCTGCTGCTTACCAGCTGTGTGACCAGCAAGCCACTTCCTTCTTTAAAACTCAGCTTCCGTCTTTATGAAATGAGGAGTTGGACGGGATTAAGGTTTTTCAATATTTACCCTCCATTAATTATTTTCCCATTTAAAAAAATTTATCAAAGACCCATGTAACTGCCAGAATTTCTGAACAGCATGTGATAGCCATGTTATCACGTTGAGTTGATACGATTCCAGACAAAAGTAAAGAAACTTGAGTCTTTATCAAGAGTGTGTGATCTCCCTTATCATTTGGAAACAGTTCACTTGGGATCTAGTTTGGGAGTTATTAAAGCCCAGAGATTTCTAAGGTACTTTCCAGCTCAACCATTCTTTTCAGGCACCTCAATTCAGTTCAGCAAATATATATTCAAATTCCTCTGGTCTGCTGATGAGTCACAGGATCTAGTGTTTCTGAGAAAACCTCTTCTGTTTCTAAAGTGCGTACATGATCTTGTTTAATCCTCACAGTCTGAAAATGTAGATATTATCCCCCTTTTTATAGGTGAGAATCAGAGGGGGCAGGTCATAGGGAGCAGCTGAGCTGAGATTCAAACCCAGGACATCTGACTCCAAACATCAAGATGCCATTCCAGAATAAAAGAAAAGGAAGGAAAGAAAACAGTAAAATAGTCAGGTGGTGGAGCAGCTGAAGTGGGAAAGGAGCAGTGAATCTCTCTGCTCCGGTAGCTCTGGGGTGAGGAATTGGGGAGAAGTGGGAGGAAAGGTTTAGGAAAAGTGCTGGAGAGGTTTGACTAATTCCCACAGGCAGCTCAGTCTTCCTTCCAGGTACTGGAATGTGTGGCTCTTCCTGGAGTCTACCCCCACCCCCCAACTCCAGGCCTCACAGTCACAGCTGGGCCTACTCCACCCCATCTCCTCCCCACCGGAAAGGTCCTCCCTACGCATTCTCCTGAAATGGAAAACACAGGTAGCTTGTGGCTTTAGGACCGGCTGGATAGCTGGTGTCTGACATCATTAATCCCTGGAGTCTAGAGTTTGTCTCTGGGAAAACCCCATGGGGCCAGCAAGATAACCTCTTGCCTTTTCCTTTTCCCTCTGGGAGTTCAGTTTTTAGATTCCCACCTTGTTGAAACCTGAAAACCTGACACCATCCCGTGTCTTAATTTGGATCCAACAAAGACACCAAGAGCTGGGGAAAATCACTGCAACTCCCTTGTTTAGCATCCTTGGCCCATTTTTGAAATTTGACCATGGGCAGCCTGCTTCCGACCACAGAGCCTGAACTAGAGCCCCAGTGACTTGCCATGTGACTTTGGGCAAGTCCCCTGCTCGATCCTAGTATCCCAAACTATCAAATGAAAGGAACACTGGACTTGGACTTCCAAATGCAGTCCATGGCCCTGTGCCTTCTGAATTACCTGAGGAACATACTACAGATTCAGATTCTCAGGCCTTGTTGCAAACCTAAGTCTAAATTGTCAAAAGCAGAGGGCAGAATCTTTATATTTAAAGAGCTCCCCACGTGATTCAGAGGTGCAGCCATATTTGGTAGTAACAGAACAAGATGATCTGTCATCGACCCCAAACCAACTCCTCTGTCTAACAGAAAACTGCTCCTGTGACCTTGGCGTGTCCATGGCGCTCGTGAGGCTTTGAGTTTTTTTCCATCTGTAATACGAGGGGGTTGGACTAGAATAGCTGGTCTCCGAGGGCCCTTCCCACACTGCCAAGTCTGTGGTTCCAAACTTATGAATGAAATTTTAAACTTTAGGTCAGAGGCAGAGTGACGAACAGCCACAAGCTGGGACAAACTGTCCTCCGGGAGAAGGGGAGGGAAGTGCCTCTGGTCATTTGGTCACTTACGTCATTCCCACACTGGGGCTCCACTGTAGGCATGTAAGGACAGCTCCTGCTGGGATCACGTTCTGCATCCACCCCATAAATCCCTTGGGAAATGTTCTCCCATAGGTCCATAGGCTTCGGAACCCTGCTTAGTTAGAGTCTAATCCTAGCTCTACTACTGTCTTACTGGGTGACCTTGGGGAAGTTACTTCATCTTTCTGAGTCTCCGTTGGTTTCCTCTTAACTATAAAATTGAGATCAGAATAGTACCCATGTCATGGGCTGTCCTGAGGACCAAGCGTGTGCTTAGCCCACTGCCTGATACACAGTCGGCACTATGTAAATGTTAGCATTATTAATGATTGTTATTATTTCTTCCTTTGGAATGTGGGAGTGGAAATACCTCATCTCTCAGATTTATGGCAAGGATCTAACTAAGTATCAGACAGAGCGAGCCCCGTGCCTGGCACATAGTAGGGGCTGTATAATAAATGTAGAACCTTCTCTTCCTATTCTCAGCCTCACTCCCAGAGTTCCCAAATTCCTCCCTCCCTTCCTTCTTCCTCCCCCAGGCTGCCCTACTGCCCTGCTCACATGTTCCCTTTCGGGGAATATTTGATGAGGACTCTTCAGTGGAGACAAGTGCCGCAGGGACAGGTTATGCAACTCTGTGCTCACACAATTTTTGCAAACTCCGTGTGGGAAGCTAGCAGTTGGCAGCTTGTCCTCCACTTGATGGCCATCCTGGGCTCTGGCCAGCAAGTTCCTCTCTTAGAAACGAAACTGGAGGGAGAACTCATTGGCTGCCTGTTTTCTCCACCAGACTGAGAGCACTTGTTACCCAGACTGCTTTAAGGGCTGCATGTGTGTTTGGGGAGGAACATTTGCTGAGCACCTACTGTATGCCAGACACTCATATTATTAATATCTCATTTAATCCTTATTTAATCTCTGAAACAAGCCTGTGAGTTGTAGATACTATTAATAGTCTCATCTAACATATGGGGAATCTGAGGCTCAGAGAAGTGACATGTACCCAAGGCCACACTGCCAGTGAGTAGTAGAACTGAATGAACTCCAGCCCAGGTCAGTCTCATTCCAACACTGCCTCTTTCCAAAGCACAATAAAAAGTGCCCTAAACATTACAGTTTACACAGAGCTTTCGTCTACATGACCTCATCTTATTTTCTCAGCAGCTCCAGGGAGGTAGGTCTACACATTTTCCCCATGTTACTGATGAAGAAACTGAGGCTCAGAGAAGGAAGTGACTCACAGCACTCAGTTGGGGTAGGGTGGGTCTTGTCAGCTGGAATAATCGAAGTTAAGAAACATTTGGAGTGTCTGTCTTTCCACTCTGACCTCCCTGTCCTTTCCTTTACACAAGAGGGGATCAGGAAACTGGTTTTTGTGTTCTGTGCCTAAGGGTCAGTGGTTTTCTGCAAACCATCTCTCTATAGAGAGTGGATGATGCTGGGCATGCCAGTAGGTGGCTGGACCTCTGAGTACATTCCTCCCTCAGTATCCAAGGGGGTTGCTTCCAGGATCCTCCTCAGATACAGAAGTCCAGGGATGCTCAAATCCCTCATATAAAATGGCATAGGCTTAGTATTTGCATATAACCTATGCAACCCTCTCATACACTTTAATTTATCTCTACATTATTTACAATACCTAATATAATCTAAATGATATGTAAATAGTTGTGTTTTTTGTTGTTGTTGTTTTTGAGACAGTCTCACTCTGTTGACCAGGCTAGAGTGCCGTGGTGGTGGTGTCAGCTCACAGCAACCTCAAACTCCTGGGCTCAAGCGATCCTCCTGCCTCAGCCTCCAGAGTAGCAGAGCCTACAGGCTTGTGCCACCAGGCTTGTGCCACCTGGCTAATTTTTTCTATTTTTAGTAGAGACGGGGTCTCACTCTTGCTCAGGCTGATCTCGAACTCCTGACTTCAAGCGATCCTCCCACCTCGGCCTCCCAGAGTGCTAGGATTATAGGTATGAGCCATGGCAGCAGGCCATAAATAGTTGTTATACTGTATTTTAAAATGTATATTATTTTATTATATTGTTATTTTTTATTTTATTTATTTTTTAATATTTTCCATCTGCAGTTGGTTGAATCCACAGTTGCAAAACCTGTGGATAGGGAGGGCTGACTGTAGATGTTGTTGTTTCTCTAGAGTAAAGGACTCTTTTCCAGATTCCTTTGATTACTAAGGGGTAAAACACCCTAGAGAGGAAGGAAGGAGTGGAGATATTCTCAGATAGTTGCCTCACCCCTTCAAGTTTTCTTACCTTGATTCTTTTTTTTTTTCTTTTTTTGAGACAGAGTCTCACTCTGTTGCCCAGACTAGAGTGGCGTTAGCCTGGCTCACAGCAACCTCAAACTCCTGGGCTTAAGCAATCCTACTGCCTCAGCCTCCCGAGTAGCTAGGACTACAGGCATGCGCCACCATGCCAAGCTAATTTTTTTCCAATATATTTTTAGTTGTCCATATAATTTCTTTCTATTTTTAGTAGAGATGGGGTCTCGCTCTTGCTGAGGCTGGTCTCGAACTCCTGACCTCGAGCGATCCTCCCGCCTCAGCCTCCCAGAGTGCTAGGATTATAGGTGTGAGCCACTGCGCCCGGCCAAGACCCTTTTTCTTAAGGAGTCCTGAGTGAGGCATGTTTCTTTGCACTTGCCAGAGCTGGGCTGAGACAGAGAAAATGCCTATAAAGTTGCCAGCCCAGAGCTTGGCATATAGTAGATCCTTAGCCTACTATATAACCAGCAGCTATTGTCCACTAATTAGGGAGTTGCCTAACAGCAAGGATAGTGTCTTTGTTCACCAGGATTTATCAAAAGGCCTCTCATATACAAGATGTCCATCAAATGTTTGTTGGATAAATGACCAAATGTGTGAATTTCTACGCCTAAGCCTCCAAGGAAAAGCATTCAAATAGCATTCATACAATTATCCATATGACAAATGTTTACTGAATATTAACTTGTGCCAGACCCTGGGATGCTAAGGATACGTCCATGAACAAGACATTGTCCCTGCCTTCATGACACTTACATCTGGGGGGAGAAACAGATGATAAACAAGTAAAAGGATAAATACATGATGTCAGGTGAGGAAAATGTTATGACAAAAAATAAAGCAAAGCAAGCGGAAAGAGTGATTGGAGGGGCTATTTTTAGAATTCTTCAAAATACGTCCAGTGGATGCTGACTCACAGCATGGGCCTTGGTTTGCCTGTCTTACAATGGGGGTACTGTTGGATTGAAGGGTTGGGGAGGACCCTCTGAGTCTAGTGTTCCCTGTTTCTGTGGTTATGCAAGGCAGTGGCTGGATATTCCATGGCCTCTGGAAACTCCAGGCTGTCATTATCTGGACTGGAAAGAGATTTGCATGAAGGGAGGGTTGCCAACCCAGAGAAGGTTGGCGCTATTCTGGGAGAGAAAGCCCCACTGCCCAATCCCTCAGCTGTTCTGAAAATGGTGATGTGATTACCTGTTATTTACTGTGTGTGAGGAGCTACTGGCGAGGGGAATAACTCCTTGCCAGAGGAGACCTCCCTGATCATAAAAATAAATAACGTTTTCGTGCTAAGTACCGTGCTCTCAGCAGTCTTACGATGTTTAGGAACTATAATGACCCCCAAGTTACAAATGAGAAAACTGAGACACAGAGACATAAAGTGTCTTGCTCCAGGTCACACAACCCAAGACTGCAGTGTAGATCTGTCGTCTTAGAAGCCTGTGCTCTTAACCCTTAACTAATATGAGTGAGAAAGGGGTGTCTGCCCAAAGAGAGTGACAGATGGAGCGCTAGAGATCTCAGGGCCTGGAGAGATGAAAGCTACAAGAAGGTGATGGATTGGGGAAGGCTCCCAGGAGAAGCCTGGGGCATTTAAAGACAGAATTGGTTATAACACCTTTGTTTTGGGCTGGGCGCGGTGGCTCACGCCTGTAATCCTAGCACTCTGGGAGGCCAAGGCAGGAGGATCGCTCAAAAGTCAGGAGTTGGAGACCAGCCTGAGGAAGAGTGAGACCCTGTCTCTACTAAAAAAAATAGAAAGAAATTAGCTGGACAACTAAAAATATATAGAAAAACTTAGCCGGGCATGGTGGCGCATACCTGTAGTCCCAGCTACTCTGGAGGCTGAGGCAGAAGGATTGCTTAAGCCCAGGAGTTGGAGGTTGCTGTGAGCTAGGCTGATGCCACAGCACTCTAGCCAGGGCAAAAAGAGCAAGACTCTGTTTCCAAAAACAAACAAACAACAACAGAAAAACACCTTTGTTTTGTTGTCTCTGGATGTTCCAGATGTACACCCAGCCTCAGTTCCCTCTGGCCTAGGAAGTCTGCAAAAAGGGAGGACACCTGCCCCTTTGTTGTAAGCTGGCTCTCAGTTCCTTTTTTTTTTCTTTTTAACTGGTTTCTTAGTGAAGTAATTTATCATTCTGTTTTTACATGACATCCTATTTCTAATGGACTTTAGTACTAACATACCAGTATAGATTTGGGAAGGAAGAAATATGTGGAAGTGTTGTTTTGTTTATTTATTTATTTTTTCTTGGGAGAGTCTCTTCTGTTGCCAGGGCTAAAGTGTGGTGGCAGCAACACAGCTCACAGCAACCTCAAACTCCTGGGCTGAAGTGATTTTCTTGCCTCAGCCTCCCAAGTAGCTGAGACTACAGGCGTGAGCCACCATGCCCGCTAGTTTTTCTATTTTTTGTAGAGACAGTCTCACTTTTGCCCAGGCTGATCTCAAACTTCTGACCTCAAGCTATACTCTACTCCCATTCAGCCTCTGAAAGTGCTAGGATTGCAGGAGTGAGCAACCACACCTGGCCTTAAATGATTATTTTAAAATGATGTACTCCCTGGAACATTTTTTAGTTGATAGCTAACATTTTTCATCAACAGTTTAAATAGTTGCAAAGGTTGTAATTTCCAGCATATTGTAAATTTATACACTTAAAAATAAAACAGTTACATCATTGTTTTAAATGTATCCAGTTGAATTAAATGCCCTGGCAATTTGATACTTGCAACCATCCATTTAAAAAATACATGAACAGCGTCTTCTCTGAGAGTCAGAAATTTTGCATCATTTCTTTTTCTACTTGAACTCAAATTTCCCCTCCATGTTCCACCACAAAATTTTGTCATAATGTATTTTTTATGTATAAGAGGCTTAGTGATTGGCTGGGCACGGTGGCTCATGCCTGTAATCCTAGCACTCTGGGAGGTTGAGGTGGGAGGATTGCTCGAGGTCAGGAGTTCGAGACCACCCTGAGCAGGAGTGAGACCCTGTCTCTACTAAAAATAGAAAGAAATTAGCTGGACAACTAAAAATATATAGAAAAACTTAGCCGGGCATGGTGGCACATGCCTGTAGTCCCAGCTACTCGGGAGGCTGAGGCAGAAAGATTGCTTGAGCCCAGGAGTTTGAGGTTGTTGTGAGCTAGGCTGATGCCACAGCACTCTAGCCCAGGCAACAGAGTGAGACTCTGTCTCAAAAAAAGAAAAAAAAAAGAGGCTTAGTGATGACTTTCTCTGCTTAAAACTATTAATGTAAATTTAATTTTTATCTTACTTTTTGTGACCATAAGATAGGTATTAAAATTTTTCTGTCATTACAATTATTGTTAGAATGCAATGGATCAAAACAATGTAAATAGGCCGGGCGCGGTGGCTCACTCCTGTAATCCTAGCTCTCTGGGAGGCCGAGGCGGGAGGATTGTTTGAGATAAGGAGTTCGAGACCAGCCTGAGCAAGAGCGAGACCTCGTCTCTACTAAAAATAGAAAGAAATTATCTGGCCAACTAAAATATATATAGAAAAAATTAGCCGGGCATGGTGGCGCATGCCTGTAGTCCCAGCTACTCGGGAGGCTGAGGCAGTAGGATCGCTTAAGCCCAGGAGTTTGAGGTTGCTGTGAGCTAGGCTGACGCCACGGCACTCACTGTAGCCCGGGCAACAGAGCAAGACTCTGTCTCAAAAAAAAAAAACAAAAAACAAAAAACAATGTAAATATATTACAATTTTTTAAAGTCCTATAACAATTTAAAAAGCCTTATTGAGGTACAACTAGCATAAAATAAACTGCACATATTTAACGCATATGATTTGACATAAGTATATGCTCCTGAAACCAGTCCTGCAAACTTTGATAAATAATTATTAAACAGAAAAAGTAAAATTGTATTGGAAATGCCTGTCTTAATGAGGTGGGAGGGGCAATTTTTCCTCTCCAATTAGTTCACTTAAACCTGGATGAATATTGCTTATGCTAGAATGAAATAGATTTTAGCAATAATTTTATTCCTATTTTCATTTTTTTTTTTTTTTTTGAGACAGAGTCTTGCTTTGTTGCCCCGGCTAGAGTGAGTGCCGTGGCGTCCTCCTAGCTCACAGCAACCTCAAACTCCTGGGCTTAAGCGTTCCTACTGCCTCAGCCTCCCGAGTAGCTGGGACTACAGGCATGCGCCACCATGCCCGGCTAATTTTTTCTATATATATGTTTTTAGTTGGCCAGACAATTTCTGTTTTTATTTTTATTAGAGACGGGGTCTCGCTCTTGCTCAGGCTGGTCTCGAACTCCTGAGCTCGAACAATCCGCCCGCCTCGGCCTCCCAAGTGCTAGGATTACAGGCGTGAGCCACCGCGCCCGGCCCCTATTTTCATTTTTTTATAGCTGTCAAGCAGTGGTCTTGAACACTAAAGCTGCCTTGAACTGGTTCACAAAAGTCAATTTTTAAGAATTTTGTGAGCTAGTTGTCAAACATAATTCTTACTAAAAATTAAATTATATAAATTTACAGTTAAATCAATTATATTAAAAACAAAGGAAATAAGTACTCAAAGCTCATCATTTCCTAATTATCTCGGTACACTTTACTACCAGTGAAGTGCAGGGAGATATTTACACCTATTGTGTCTGTGTGGTAGAAATAACTGCTCATGTCTTCCCAACTCCATGCTCAGTGACATCTCATTGGTAGCTTGAAATCAGCCAGAGTATTTACACTA
>CM052436.1:175411090-175488318 GCA_028533085.1 Varecia variegata
AAAAAAAAAAAAAAAAATTGTTAAAAATTATTTTTAATGATCTTTCCACCGACAAGTAGATTAGGCCCTCCTTCAGTTCTGTGGAAAGCAAAGATTACAAACCACTGGACTTGCAAAAGGATTTCTTTATTTTTTTTTTATTTTTTTTTATTTTAGCACAAGTAGTGATGGCTACAGCAAAAGGATTTCTTATTCTGGCATGAGATTCATTCATTTTTTTCCAGTTTCTTTCCAAATCCTATTAAGAATAGGTGGAAATAATTGCTGCCCTTTAAATCTATGGGAAACAACATGGTCAGCATTTGAATCTGTCAAGGCTGTCTGCCTCAAGAGACTTTTATTCTTTGATAATATTCAAGGGATGAAAGAGGGAGAAATCACTCCCAACGCTCCACCCCACAAAATATATGAATTTGTAACATGCCAACAGAGGCCAAAATACCGTAATTCTAAAGCCATGTTACACCCTTGGATTTATGTAGAAGTCAGGGAGAGACAGGGCCAGGCACCTTTTGTATTTTGATCCTCATACGATGTTCCCCAGAGTAATTCCAGCTGTACCTGTGTTTGGGGTCCCCGAGAATTTTACTATCTCTCCCCAATGTTAGGAGGATGAGGGGTGAGGGGGACACAGAACTCCTTTTATAAAGCGCAGAAGCTGACCGGAGAATGGAGATAAACTTGCAGACCAGTTCTCAGAGAGATCAAACTTTTTAGAAAGTTCCAAATCTGGAAAATGCATCTCTTAAAACAGATGTCAGGTATCCTGAGACCAAAGTTGGCTGCCCCTCAGCCTATTTTTGTTTAGCCCACTGCTAAGAATGATTTTTCCATTTTTAAATGGTTGAAAAAAAGTCAAAAGAATAATAATATTTTGCGACACGTGAAAATTATGTTAAATTCAAATTTCAGTGGCCATAAATAATATTTTATCAGAACACGGCCATTCTCATTCCTAGTATTCAGGGCTGCTTTTGAGCTAGGACGCTCCAGTCTGAATAGTTGCCACAGGGATTGTGTGGCCCGCAAAGCCTAACCAAGCCGAAAAGATTGAGCCCTTTACAGAAAAGTTTGCTGATCTGTGTCTTAAAACTACCTGTCCCATTCGGAAAGTCTTTCGTACGCTCAGAGGGGAGCGCACCCGGTTGGAAGCGTTGGTCTAAACCGAAGACCCTGGGCATTTCCTGCCCGTCCCTGGGCCTCAGTTTCCCCAACTATAAAATGGAGTTAGACACGGCGATCTCTGCGGGCCTGCCTAGCAGTGGACCAAATACATCAAGGGGGTAGGAGCTCCCGGAGGATAGGTCTAGGAGGTGACCGCGAGCTGGCCGACGCGCGCTGGGCGGGTCCCTCGGGGTTTCCAGCGCCGCGGGCGGGCGCAGCGCCCCGCAGGCCCAGATTTCGCGGGGGAATTCCGGGCGCGGTGCGGGCGGCGGGGGCGGGCTGCGGCGGGGCGGGGCGGGGCCGGTTGCCTATAAGACGGGCCGCGCGCCCGCCCGGGGCCACTCGTCCAGCCGCGCGCCCTCTCCGCTCCGTGGTACCATGGCCCCCGCCCGCCTGCTCGCGCTACTCCTGCTCTTTTTGGGCGCCCCCGCCGCCGCCGCCGAGTCGGTAGGCGCTTGGAGGTCCCCGGGGGGTGGAGGGGGACAGATCGGTGCCTCCTTTGTTCCCCGGAGCCTGGGATTGGGGGGCGGCGGGGGGGGGGGAGTTCGAGGGGCTGCGCCGCCTCCCATTGGACGCCGAGGCCCGGGAAACTTTGTTGGAAACTTTGCTCCGGGGTCACAGGGAGGCTCCCGGGTGGCTCCTCCGCGCGCCGTGCGTCCCCAGCCTGTTGCTCTTCCCGCCTCCCCTGGGCTCAGCCCCGCCGTGGGCTCCGGGCTCGGACGTGACTAAGCCGGTGTCAACGCTTCAACCTCCACGCCCTCGTGCCTTCCCTGGTCGCAGCGCTCGATCCCCCTCTTCGCCCTCCGGGCGCCCTGAGCGGGCAGCTGTAGAATCCGAGACGGCCGGGCAAGGGGGCTGCGTGTACTGGGAAGGGGAGGGGTTTGGGGTTCTCCTTCACACGCGGGGGAGTGGAGAACTGAGCCCTGACCTCAGTTCTGGCCCCGGCCCTGCCATTGACTTGTGACTTAGGGCAAGGCCCTGCCCCTTCGGAGTCTCCTTCCCCACCTGCACAAAGGGTATGGGGGAGCGGGGCAGGAGGTGACTGCTGCTGCTTTAGGGTTCCTAGAAAGTTGGGGACTCTGATCTTTCAAGGGCAGAGGGGAAGAATGGTTTAAGCTCAGCCAGGAGTTGAGCTTCTGCTGTCTGCAAGAAGAGCACTCGTTCATTTTTGCCGAACTTCAGATGGGAAAGTTGAAGCGCCCTCCTTGAGTGGGGTGAAGAGGCCTGTGGGGAGGGAAGGCCTCAGTGAACCCAGAGAAACTTTTCCTTCTCATTGTCCACTGGTCCCTGCCACAGTTTCCACAGCCCTGGGCCACCAGAAGCTCCATGCGTCCTGGTGGGAGGCAGTCATCTGGGAAATTGGGAGCATGGGAATTTCTGGGAAAGGTAATCACTGCCCCCTCCTGCCTCTCCCTCCCCCAGCCTGGGCTTTATGTCCTTTAGCCCCAGTTTTTAGGGGCTGTGAGTCCCTGGAGTTTAATCATTAATGTTAATTTCTTTGAAAGCCCTGGGGCTCCTATTCCTCTGACCTTACTTAGGGGAAGGTTGATTTGGCCTGGCCAGAGCTGTTGTTGAGGAATGAATGAGACCCTGAGCAATACCACCCAGCACAATTCCAGGCTTGCAGTGATGGTAGCAAACATTTAGCGCTTTTGGTGTGTCTGCCACTGTTCTAAGAGCTTTCTAATGGCTCCCTCAACCATCTGAATTCTGACAACAGCCCTACTGTTTACTGTTCTTAAACTGGTCCTGAGGCTAGAGAGGTTAAGTAACTTGCCCAAGGTGACACCCCTAGTAAGGGGCCGAGTCAGATCCAAATTTAGGCAGCCATGTTTCCAAGTTTCTGCTTTATCTTAACTTCAAGCTGGCTGTTGTGTCCTATCCTGGATAGCTCAAGACTAGTTTAGAGTCTGTTGATGTTTTAGGCTGGAAGGCCTCAAGGAATAATGAGGTGGAAGGAAACAGAAGCCCAGAGGGAGGTGATGGCTTTCCCAAACCAAGGGTAACCAGGACTAGAACCCAAGTCCTCTGCCTCCCTGGTGCAGTTCTCTAAATGAGGCCCTGAAGGATGTGTTGGGGTCAAGCAGTTGGGGAAGCCTCTGAAGGAACACTGCCTAGGCAGTGTAACGAAAAAGAGGAAAGGGCCCAGGTGATTGCTGAAGTCACCATGGACAGTCACATTTCAGTCTCTGCTCAGGGCTGCTGAGCCTGCAGGTGCATTGGAGTGAAGAGCAGACAGCTGCGTCCTAGGGGCAGTCAGAAGGATGTGGTTTGGGGGAGGGGGCTGTGTCAGTCCTAGGTAGGGTGACCCATTAGCTGGGGGAGATGTCAGCTCTGGGCAGCTGCTTCCTGAGAAAGGTTTCTCATCCTGACCTCAGCTCCCCACTTCCCGACTAATGTCACAGACCTCCTGCCTCTAATTGGGGCACAAGACTTCCCCTTTTGCCCATCCCCCTCCTCCCTAGGTTGTGGCTGGAAAAATCAGACCTAGCCACAGTTGGCTTAGTCCAAGGAAATGATCTGGTCTGTCCTTTTCATTTGGCAGGTGGAGAAAAATGAGGCTAAGGGAGAAGGGCTTTGCTAACAGCAGTTATGATTTATAGAGCACTTTCCATATACCAGGGCTGGTGCATTTTATCCTTACAAAAAGCCTAGCACGTGGGGAATCATATTATGCCCACTTTCCAGATGAGAGAGGCAGACTGGTACCATTTTGAGGTAGCAGAGAGCATCTAGACCACCAGAATCTCTGAGTAGTGGCCCTCCCCTTTCGAGTTGCTGCCCCCCCTCCCCGAATGCCACAGGTTTTGGGAAGGGAACCCAAGCTGAGTACCCAGCTGCCCTCTCCTCTGTTTGGCGGGGCTTGCCATCCTAAACCAGTTCTTCCTGTCCAGCTGGGAGCATTCCCTGATCCGCCTTCCTGCCACTCCCTCTCTGGCCAATTAAAGGCAGCCTTGTTTTGGGAACCCCCCCCCCCAAAAGGTGTTGCTGCCCAAGGGCACGGCCCACCGACTTGGCACAAGGCCTAGACAGTCCTGGGGAAGTATCCCCCTCCCATCACGTACTTCAGCTGAAAGATATTTCTGATCTACTTGAGAATTTTCTTGATTGCATGGAAGTAGGGGTGGCAGCGGAAGCCTGTGAGGTTCTAGGACCGTTGAGTGACCAGTGAGTGCTCTTGAGACCTCTCAGAGCCCAGAGAGTTACCAAACACCCAAGAAAATATTTGGGCCATGCTTTGGAGGGCTCTGCGAGGTTGGGAGGAGGTACCTTTCCCTCTCTGGGGTGACACCCCCCATCTGTAAAGTGAGGGGTTTGAGCAGGATGGCCTCCAGAGGCCTTTCCAGCTCTGAATTTGATTAATAATTAAGTACCTACTATTCAAAAGGGGCTGTGGAAACCATAAAGACATCTAAAGTATTCCCTCCCTTGAAGAAACTTATGGTTCCTGAGAAAATTAACTCTGAATCCCACTGCCTGCCCCCGCTGCCCCCCACCCCGCTTTCCACCCGCTTGCAGCCGGGGCAGGAACTCTGCTGTCTTGGCTGTAGTGAGATACCTGTCCCCTGGTGAATTCGCAGGAAATGTTTGTATGAATGAAGAAGTTCATGCATGTAACTTCATTCTAAAAGCTGCGTTAAAGTTACTCATTACTAAAATGAATGTCTCTCAGTGATACTGTGAGGTGGGTGCTGTTATCTCTGTTTTTACAGGAGACCCATGCTCAGGGGAATGTAGGGGCTTGTCAAGGTCAGAACCAGTTCTGACTGATAGGCAAGGTGTCTGTCTGGTTTGAGCATTCTCAGAGAATATTCTAGATAAGGAAATCTGCTTGGTTTGAAGGTAGATAGATACCTTGGGTCCTACTTAGGCATTGCTGGGTGACCTTGAGCAAACATGCCCTGTCTCTGGGTCCGTGTCCCCAACTCTAAAATGAGAAGGTTGGACCATTGCCTTATAAGGGTCCGTCCTGCCCTAAGGGCCCTTGAGGAGGGGAGGGGACCTTTCTTGGCCTCCTTGGTAAAAAGTCTAAACAAGTCCCAGTCTCAGAAGAGAAGTGGGGGGGTGGAGTGGGGGACATTCAGCTCCTGCCATCCCAAGCTCCTAGAAACAGAGAGCTTTTCCAAGGACTTGGAGTGCTGAGGAAGCCTGAATGGGGAGCTGGGGAAGCCAGGCTGGGCTCCCAGCCCCAGCGCCCCGTTGGGAGGAATTGGCTCCTCGCTGTCCTTCAGTCCCCTGGACTGCATGGGTGGGTGTGATTTCCAAATGAACGCTTACACCAGGGGAGGGGGCTGGACGGGGCTCTGTGAGTCACTGCAGGCTAGCGTAGCCTGCCTGAGTCACCCATTTCCTTTCAACCTCTTGGCTAATAGGTCAGATAGCTGTGTGGTGAGGGTGTTGGAGTGGACTGAGGGTTTTACCTTGTCCGGTGCGAGTCAGTGTCTTAGTGCCCAGGGCCTTGAGGGGACATTCAGGAAATACTTGTACTAGGGCTGGAACCGTCACAGCCCCTTGCCTGCGTGTGGACTTTTGACATTGCACAGGGTGCAGCCAGTCCTCCAAATTGGTCTTTAGACCTCTGCAGAGTGGGCAGTATTTTTTTCCCGCCTGACTTAAAGCAAAACTGAGGCTGCATGTGGCCTGAGTTCATAGAGAAAAGCTGGTACAGTTCAGATTTGATTTGACCCCGGGATTCTTTGCTGTTTGTGACGCCCGCTCTTGCATCTTGGGGCTGGCCGAAGGGCACTGAAACATTGGTTTGGTGTTAGGCAGACCTAATTACAGAGATGTTAAGTCCTCCTCCTCGTACTAGCTCGATGACTTTGGACATGCTACTCAACCTCTGGGAGCCTCAGCTTCCTGGTCTGTTAAGAAGATGGTGACTGTTGTGGAGAGGCTTAAAGGAGATGACAAAGCTGCAAATAAAGGCACCTGGTATCCTGCCTGGTAGGGGGGAGGTGTTAGTGACAATTCCCTTCTTTGCCCAGGCCACCTTGATGCCAGGTGGTCCCTTGAGGATTCCATGCCCAGGGCCCCTGGACTGCTTTTGCCCCTCCTCCATTTCTAACCCCACAGCTGGGAGGTGGGAAGGGAGGAGTCTAGGGTGGGGCCGATGGAGGCCAAATCTCCTATTTGTTTATCTTAGAAGTGGGCTGTTTGCTAATTATCCCATGGGTTTATATTTAAACAAGAACCAGTTCCTGGCAGCCCCACCTCTCCTGCTGGGATCCACAGGGGCCCCAGGCTGAGCAGCAGCTTGGAAGGAGAGAGGGCCAGCAGTTTGTCAAGGGCACCGGACCACTCCGGACCCCGCCCTGGACTCAGGGCCACCCTCCTGTGTTGGAGAGGCAGAGTTTCTAGTCTGAAGGAGGCTGAGTGATTGCAAACAGCGCTCTGGGCTTTGGGGGACAGAGTGTTGGTGGACGGAAAAGGTACAGTGTTTTGAAAAGCCAGGTTTCCATACATTTTCATTTCATGGTGCCGTAGAGAGGGAGGAGAACACACATGTCAACAGTTGATCTGATTTAGCCCTAGGAGAGCAAGAAGCCTGACTTCTTGGGCTGGTTTGTCATTAACTAACTCACCGGTGACCTTTGGGTGCATTCCTGTACCTCACGGGGCCTCCCTAGCCCTGTCTGCTGGAGGCTGGGTGGCTGGAAGGTGGGTGTGCTTCACAGCCAGAAAACTCTGTCCCGGTCCCAGCTCTGCTCACCCAGGGACACACACACGGTTAGTTAATAAGTCACTTTGTTGATGTGAGCCCCAGTGTCCTCTATAAAACACCTGTGTCACTCAAGAGTCATAATCGGTGTTTGGCAAACTTGTAAAGTGCTGGCTTAAGTTTAGTTTATTATTAGTGGCTAGACAAGGGTTCTTAACCTGGCCAGAGGTTGGCTTCAGGGAGGTGGTGTCTGTGCACACGTTGAAATTGTAAACTGATGGTTACAGTTCTTGTGGCTCATACCTTTTCATGCTTTTCAGAGGGTACCAGGACTCCCAAAAGGTTACTCTGATCTTAACAGTGCTTTCCAGCTTCCACCTTATACAGTCGTCATTCCCCCCTCCCCACCCACCTCCCTTCCCCGTTTCTCTTCACCCACCCCTCCTTTGGGCCAGACCCTCCTATTCAGTGCTCCCTATTCTCTTCCCCCACACTTCCTCCTCCCCTGTCCTTCTGCAGGCCAGGCTGGCCGGGAGCTGGGCTGCTCCAGTTTTCTCTGGCACAGTAGAAGAGGCTGCTAGTCAGGTGACACCTGGGTAATGGAAAGGGGAGGGAGAGGTTGGTGTGTGTGGAAACAGTGACTTGTTGAAGCCCAGCGGTCGGTGGCCAGGCCTGCGAGGACTGGCTGTACCACTCAAACCTCTGGGCATTGGAGCAGGGTGATGAATGGCAGGGCTGGTCACCCAGAGCGGGGACGCTCCTTGCCTCGGGGAAGCCCGGCTAAGAGACGTCTGTGGGACAGACTGACCTGATCTGGAGCAGTGGCTTCCCCCGGGTGGCCGTGGCAGTGGTGGGGGAGGCTGGGAAGGGGCAGGAAGCCAGCACCCAGGGCTGATCTAATCAGCTGAGACAAGGCTGCAGCGTAGTCTGTGACTCTGCTCTGGAGAACACAGGAGGCTTGTTTACGTCCTGAGAGCCTCCTTGGCCGGTGGGTCCAGCAGGGATTTCGGATCCGGATCCGACGCCTAGATTACAAACCCCAGCTTCAATGCACCTCTGTCTCTGAGGCCCTGAGGGAGCCAGCCCCCTCCCAGCTGTCTCCACCCGGTAATCGGAGCAATGCCCAGCTTGGTTACCAGGTCTTGGGACAGAGGGAGGCTTGTCTCTCTGAGACCGTCTTTTACAGATGGGGAAACTGAGGCTCATAGACGAATCACCAAAGATCACCCAGGGAGTTAGTGACAACAGTGCTGGATTGGCTCCTGGCAAGATGTCCAGAGACTCCAGAAGCGTCCCCCCATTTCTTGCTGGCACCCCGGGATCCTAGAGTCCTTGCTGTGGGAATGAGCTGCCCTGAGGCTTGGTGAAAAGCTGGTTGCTGGCAGTGCCAGGCCTGGCTGTCTCCAGAGTGATTGTGTTCAGAGTAACCCGACCTTGAAGCCGACATTTGAACCCTCACTCCAGCCCTCACCCCCAGACCTGGCTTAACCATTCAGTTGCCAGAGCACCAGACCACAGATTGGTGTGTGGTTTCTTTTTACCTTCAAGGTATTTTTTTTTTTTTTTTGTCCCTAAGGTAAATCAGGAAATACTCTGGGGATCCAGGTCCCCAAGTATTAATAGAATTTCAGGTGTTTCTGGTCACCTCTGTTTGCGCCGGCTGGGAAAATAAAAATAGTCTTTCCTCTGCCTCTGTCTGCTTGGGACAGGCGTTCAGAGCTATGTGACCTTCGGCAGGTCTCTGTCCACCTCTGGGTCTTTTTTTTTTTTTTTTGAGACAGAGTCTCACTCTGTTGCCCGGGCTAGAGTGCCGTGGCATCAGCCTAGCTCACAGCAACCTCACACACCTGGGCTCAAGCAATCCTTCAGCCTCAGCCTCCCAAGTAACTGGGACTACAGGCATGTGCCACCATGCCCAGTTAATTTTTTTCTATATATATTTTTAGCTGTCCAGATCATTTCTTCTATTTTTAGTAGAGACGGGGTCTCGCTCTTGCTCAGGCTGATCTTGAACTCCTGACCTCGAGCAATCCTCCCGCCTCGGCCTCCCAGAGTGCTAGGATTACAGGCGTGAGCCACCTCGCCCAGCCTGGCTCTTTTTTTTCCCACAGTCTGAAGGGACCCAGTTGGTTGTTGAAAAGTCTCTGGTCTCAGTAGCACAATACTAACCCACTACAGGTTATGTTATGTTCCTTTTCAGTTCGTGTAGCACTTGCCTGGCCACCGACCAGGTTCTTTCCAGCAGTGGAGCTGCTGCTTCTTCCCAGGTCTCCCACCCTTTGAGCACTAATCCCCTTAGCCAGAAGGAAGGCAGATGGGGGTTAATAATAGCCCCTACTCATTGAGCACCTGCTGTGTGCCAGGCCAAGAGCCCTTGCACACACTAATGCATTTCACTTAATCCTCATCACCCTGCAAGGTGCTACCAGCCCTGGTTACAGAAGAGGAAACTGAGGGTTTAAGAGGTGACATCAACTCCCGGCTCATACAGTTAGGAAGTGGCAGGACTACAGTTCTGCCTTTATGAACAGCCGCTCTGGGTGGTGCAGCCCTGATTGTGGCCCCCAGGGTCTACCCTTTCTGGGGAATGTCTGACCCTTCAGAAGGGAGGGGGGAAGACAGTGACCGTGATGGTTCATCCTGCTGGGGGTCTTCTGCCAGAATTACTCTGGTGGGTCCAGCAGTTGGAGCCCGGAGTACTCACCGCCCCACCCCCTCCCCCCACCAAATTTGACTTGCTCAGTTTTTACCCTTCTGGTCTGGCATCCTGAAAGGAGGGTCAACTGTGTCCCTGACCCTACCTCCCCTGGGGAGGAGCCAGGTGGGGAAAGGCTCATTAGTTCACAGTTAACCAAGCCCTGACCTGAGCTCCTCCCTGGTGCCCCAGCCAAGTTTCTGTTCCTTTGTTTAAGCAATATCACTTTCACCCTTGTTTACTCCTAGGCAGGGGAAGGGGTGCCCTGGAGCCCTGGCCCAGGCGAGGTGTTGTGGGCTTGCGGGTTAGAGGTGAAGAGTGGGTGGCAGCAAGAAGCCCTGGTTGTGGTTGGAAAGATCTAGGTTTGGATCCCTGCTGTGTCGCTTTCTAGCTGTGTGATGAGTGGCTCAGCTCAAATTACGTTTCCTTATCTGCAAAATGGGTAGAACCCCTTACAAGGCTGTTGTGCCAATTAAATGAGCTTATGTAGACAAAGAACCCAGCATGGTGCCGGGCAGATATTGGATACTCCTGTTAGTCACCTGTACTTTTCCTGGGGTGACAGAAGCCATAGGACTTTGGGATAAGGTTGGTGGCCTTTTCCTGTTTTCATGCCTATAGCCTAAGGATGAGATGAGTAGTACAGCTGGAGTCACAGCTGCTGCCTGTGGATTTGCTGAGACCCCTAGGGGCAGCCAAGACCCCAGAAGGGGAGGGAAGACAGTTCCGGCCTGGGAGCCAGGAGACCTAGGTTCTAAGTCCAGCTTGCTGCCAGCTGCTTAGGTGACCCTGGCAAAGTCCTTTGTCTAGTTCTAATCTGTTTGCTAGGTTATAAAATGAGACGGTTGGGCTTGGTGGCCTTAGATACCTTCTGTTGGCAGGTGTTTGTCCCTACAGAACAAAAGAGTACCTACCCTTCTTTTCCCTGGCTAGTCTGGGGAAGAACCTGGGATCTCTAACCCCCAGGCACCAATCCCAGGTCCCCACCAGCCACGGATCCTGCAGGGTCTGTGGGACACAGGCCCACTGGCTTCTTCAGTTAGTTAATTTCTATTGTGTGTCTGTGAAAGGGACAAAGATGTACGGAGACCTGGGGGCCCAGACAGGGTGCCTGTGCATGTCTGCACATGTGAACACATGTGCCTGGGCAGGGAGCGGGTGAGCTGAGCAGAACAGACCACATTCTCAGCTAGGAGCAGGGCGGCGTCCCTCTCTGGTCAGGGTTGGGCCAGGCTGCTGGGCGGCCTGGTTCTTCAAAGCCAGCCCAGACTGAATGGGCCTTGTCTGAAAAGAGGGTGGGGGTAGGGAGGGCTGTTGGGGCCTTCCCAACCTTCACAAGAAAAAGGACAGTTGCCCACAATCCCATGGGGCTTGATCCTGCCTTGCTGGCCTAGTCCTAAATGGCTCCTGCCCACTTGGGAGTCTCCCTCTGGGCAGAGGTCGTGGGTGGAGAAGGGGCCAGAACAGGGCAGAGAGGCTGCCTCCAGCACCCAGGGAGGATTTAATCCCCTGTGTCCTCCCACCAGCACTAGGAGCTGGAAGAAGCCAAAGCTTCTTCCCAGTGCCTTGTCTTGCTTTAGGATGGAAATCTGGGCTCATGTAATGCAGCATTTGAAGACTCCATCCTTCTAGAAACCTGAAATAGGGTCTAAAATCCTGGCTATGCTGCTGATCCCCAATGTGACCCTAGAGTACTTGTTTATCTTTTCTGGAAACCTGGTATAAAGATGAAGGGTTAGGGGGGCTGGACATGGTGGCTCACACCTGTAATCCCAGTGCTTTGGGAAGCCAAAGTGGGAGGGTCACTTGAGCCCAGGAGTTCAAGACCAGCCTGGGTAGTATAGCAAGACTCCATCTCTACAAAAAATAAAAAAATTAGCCAGGTGTGGTGGTACGTGCCTGGACTCCCAGCTACTCAAGAGGCTGAGGCAGAGGATCGCTTGAGCCTAGGAGTCTGAGGTTGCAGTGAGCTATGATGACACCACTGCACTCTACCCGGGGTGACAGAGTAACACTCTGTCTCAGAAAAACCAAACAAAAAAAAAGACGTGGAGATGACCAGGTGCTCACAAAGAGGGCTGAGTGGGGAATAAATCTTGGGTTCAACCTTGGTTTTAGGGCTGACTTGGCTGCAGGATCTTCACACTTCACCTTCCCTCTTAGTCTTTATCTCTTTAATGTAAAACGGAGATAGGTAGTAACAGCCAATCAGTGCATTAATCCCATGGGTTGTTTTGAAACTCTCCTTAGCACTTTCACATAGTAAAAGACGGGCTGGATGCATAAACAACATTCCATGGCTTGGGAGGGGAGAAGGTCGCAGCCTGAGACGCCCCAGTGATGGAACCCCACCACCTGACTTGAGGACTTTGAACCCTGCAGGTCACCAAGTGGTCAAAGTACCTTCTTTCCCTCTCCTGGCTGGTTTGACCCCCACCTAACAGGGCTCCATTCTAGCCTGTGGTGGACTGGCAGCCCTATGTACACGTGTGTTCACATATGTGTTTATGTGTATGTGGTTAAAAGCCGAGTGACTCATGCCTGGGTTCTGGTCCAGTGTGGCCACTTTCTTCTGCCTGTGTGGACTTGGACAAGTGACTTTATCTTTCTGAGCTCTCATTCCCATCTCTGCAAAAAAGGGTCTATTAAGAGGACCTACAGCATGCTGTGTGCTTAGTTAAGGCCTGTCACTTGGAGCCCCGGAGGTCTTGCTGCTTCAGATTCTGGGCCCGAGGGAAATTTGCAGCGGGAGATGGGGGTAGGAGCCCAGGGACCCCGCCCTAGGTGTAGGCACTTGCGCAACCACGGAGGAGCCTTTCTCCTGCTTTGCCAAACCAAAGCCACAGGCACGGGCTGTGTGCTGTGTGCGGGGGCTGGAATTCCAGCAGCTCAACAGCTCCTGATTCCCGAGTCATGAAGTCATCCCTTCCCAGGGCTTAACCCCTTCTGGCTTCCTGCCCCCGTGTGTGCCAGGCGTTCAGCAGAGGTTCCCCCGCCCCTGGGGAGAGAGTGATGCCTGCCCACTGCTTGCCTCCCAGCCTGACCCTGCTCCCTTCCGGGAACCCGGCATCCTGTTCCCTGGGGGTGGAAGAGAGCGCATGAGAGTCAGGTTCTCCACCGCCTCTCCCCGGAAGCCAGGGGCCAGGGGTGGGAGGGATGGGGGGTGCACAGGAGGAACCTGGCCTCTCCTGCAATGACAATAGCCTTGTCTTAGGGACCGATGTTCCTTCTCAGACACCCCCCCTCCCCATGTCACTGGCAGTCGCAGCTGGGTGAAGGGCAGCCTGGGGAAGTCAGAAACAGACCTGGCGGCTTTCCACTCTGAGCTGTGTAGCAAACTCACTGTGTGACCTTGGGCAAGTCACTGCCCTGTTCCAAGCTCAAATGCTCTCAAATCCGGTGAAAGGGGAAGACAGGAGCTTCCTGGGTCCCCGTGGGTATTCTGTGATTCTAAGCAGACCCCCACCTCCTTGAAGTTATGGCATCTGGAGAAGATGAGCCTGTCTTGTGGCGAGCTGGGGTGGGGAGGAGGTGTATTGAACTTAATTTAAAAAAACCTCAACTCTTCTAGGAAATAGTAGGCACTTCAATGTTCGAATTAATTAATGAAATGGTAAACCTAGCTCAGGGCTGCTGTTCTGTGGGCAGACAGAAGCCTGAGCCCAGAAGCTGGAGGAAGGGTGGTGGGTGTCCTGGTATTTCCTACACTCCTGAGGGGGTTTTGTTTCCCACTCTACTGAGCTACGGGCCCGTAACTGATGTTCTGTAGGGCCCTGGGCAAGTTCTTTGTCTTCCTGGACATTTGATACTTTCCTTTTGAAAGCTGCTTGGTGAGGGGGGACCTGCGACTCTGCTGTGACCAGCTGGGTCTCCATGGGGTGGAGGTGAAGTGACACTTATGGGTGCTGGAGTGAAGGGTCTGTAAGGGCAGGGACTGTACCTCTCTGTGCCCTGCACGGGGCTGGCAGCAGAGTAGATCTGTGGGAGATGTTTGGAAGACAAGGCTGAATCCAGGAGTGCGCTCTTGAGTGACCAGGTCCGGGCAGCGCCCTGACCGGAGGCTGTCTTGGGTGTGGGTGAGCCAGCCCGTCTGCCCCAGCCCAGTCTGACTCAGCCGGGAAAGGTGTCCTGGACTGCACAAGACCAGGGCCAGTAGCCCACTCCCTCCCATGTATGAGTCAGCTGCCACTGCATCATCATAAAACCCTCGAGTACAGTGTCCAGGGGCTTGCCTGTGTGCAATCCTCACTCCCCTATCTGCCAGTTGTGCCACCAAAAGAAAATTATTTCCTCGGATGTAAAATAAGTTAATAGCATGGCTTTAGAGTTATGAAGAACAGGGTCTGGCACCTAGCAAGTGCTCAGTAAATGGTACCTAGTGATAATAATCCAATCATGTGATTATTACCACCTTTACTATTTTTATTTGCTCAGAGTAGGAAAGAGACTTGCCTAAGGACACACAGCAAGTTAGGGCATTGTGGGAGCCAGGACCCAGGTCTCTAGACCCTGGCCTGGTCCCCTTCTGGACTTGAATGCCCACTTCACTGACATTCGGGATGTGGGCTGCTTTCGAGTACCAGGAATCTTGGCTTATGTGTCTCTTTTCTTCATCCTAGATCCGGGAGACTGAGGTCATCGACCCCCAGGACCTCCTGGAAGGCCGGTACTTCTCAGGAGCCCTACCAGATGATGAGGATGTGGGAGGCCCTGGGCAGGAACCCGATGACTTGGAGCTGTCCGGCTCTGGAGACCTGGGTACGGAGGGTGTGGGGGGCAGGCCTGGAGGGGATGGTGGCCTCCCCACCCAGGAAGGTGGCCATGCCTGGGGACTTGGATTTTTGTGCGGATTTTCCTACAGTACCCCACCTCCCCTTCCCAAAACGGGGAACAAAAGTAACTGGTTTAAGCTTTTCCATTCCTGAGACCCTGAGGGGCAAGTTGTTTGGTGCTTTGAATTCATCTGTAGCTCCAGGTTTTGTGAGCACCAGCCTGAACCGCCCTCACAGGCTCCTACCTTTGGTGGGGGGCGTGATGGGGTGGGAGTGAGTGGGTGGCTGGGCAGGGTCAGGGTGTGGAAGGAAGACCCACAGAGTGTTTTCCTTTTGAAAAGGAAAAGTTCCAGTTTGGAAGTGGGGATGGGGTGAGGGGGGCAGAGACGTGGGTGAGGGGGGCAGAGATGCGGTTGGGGAACCAAGAACAAGCCCCTGCTTCAGTGGGGGCTGGGGGTAGGTGAGGGGACTGAGGCCTCTCGGGGCTGGACCAGGGGCCTGTGGCTTTTGTGGTCTTTTTTGATTCCCTGGCCCAGGGTTCCAGGCCAGACAGCGACTGAGAAGTATCCCTCCTACGTGCAGGGACGTGTTAATGATTTGAAGTTTGAACTTTGGAATCACACAATCCTGAGTTCAAACCTCCACTCTGTGTGACCTCTGAAGCTCAGTCTCCTAATCTGTAAAATGGGAACGACAATGACAGTACATCACTGTCGTGGGACTGAACTGAAGTAAAGTTCTTGGCACATACCAAGCACTCAGTAAATGTGTGTTTCTTTTTTTTTTTAAATAAATTTTATTATGGGATACATATAGATAGTAAAAAGGTTACTGTAGTGGAGCAAATTAACTTATCCGTCATCTCACATAGTTACCCAGTACAATGTTTTATTATTGTAATTGGAGTCTTTCTTTTCGAACTTTATTCCCTGGGGATCTTGCTGAAATGCAGATTCTGATTCAGTTGCACTGAAATTCTTCATTTCAAACAAGCTCTCAGGTGTTGCTGTTGGTTTGTGGATCCACGGTTGACAGGGCAAGGATTCGGAGCTCACACAGCCTGCGCCCAGCTCACACATTCCCATGAAAGGGCCGGGGAGGCGGGTCTTAGGGGCACATTTTACCAGTGAAGTGACTTAGGTTGGGGTCATAATGCTGGACATTGAGCACTTGGGGGCTGGCTGTAAGGTTAGAAGTCCCACCAGCCACGGCTGAAGGGTCATTTGTCTGGGGTAACGGGCCTCACACTCACATAGTCATTCTGACCTTACAGATGACTCAGAGGACCCCAAGGTCTTCCCTGAAGTGATCCACCCCTTGGTAAGTAGCTGCACTCATTTGCCTCTCCATTGCTCCTCTGTAACACACATGGGGTCTGACCCCACTCTGCAAGAAGGCTCGTTTTAATCTCTGGCCTTAGGCTCATTTGGGGACAGGCAACTAACTGTGGGTTGCAGGTGGACCATCCTCTCTGCAGCGATAGTCACTGTCAACACCAACTCCTTCTCTCTGCATTTATAGCTATTTTTTTTAGCATTGATATAAAATTATTTATGCAGTTCTATGTACTGCATTTTTCACTTAGAGTGGTCATGAGTATTTCCCTGCATAATTAAATGTTCTTGTCATTTTTATAGGCTGTGTAAAATAATTCACCTGATTTCCCCTTATCGATGGAAAAGTTGTTTGAATTTTTTGATATTGTAACATTATAACACTGCAGCAAGCATCTTTTACACACAATCTCTGATTAGCTCCTTAGGACAGAGTCCCCAAGGCAAAATTACTGCCTCAAAGGGCAAGCAATGTCTAAGGTTTTGCCAAATTGCCTCCAGAGTCGTTATTCTAGAACATGCCCTGGCCAGGAGGGCGTGGGAACACCTGTTTCCCTGTGCTGTTGGTGACATTCATTTCCCATTCAGGACAGATAATACTAGAAAAGTTGTGGAGAGGTTGTTGCCAATTCCTGCTCCAGGATGGCAGAACCAGATTCTCCGCCAGGCTGAATGTCCCTGTGCCCCACCCTGGGTCCCTCCCCAAATGCACTGAACGTCTCTTCTCCTTTCCAGGTGCCTCTAGATAACCACATCCCTGAGAGGGCAGGGCCTGGGCGCCAGGTCCCCACCGAACCCAAGGAACTGGAGGAGAATGAGGTTATCCCCAAGAGGATCTCACCCTTTGATGGGGACGAGGATGTGTCCAACAAGGTGTCCATGTCCAGCACTGCTCAAGATAGCAACATCTTTGAGAGAACAGAGGTCCTGGCAGGTAAGGCCAGGGAAGAGGGCTCAGGGTGGGACAGTGCCTGCAGGCAGGGAAGCCTCTAGCCCTGGAGGCTCCTTGGGCCCCTTCCTTGTACCCACTCAGGTTGCCCTGGGGCATAGCTACACCTCCTTGAAGGGGTGGCTCTGACTGTGTACCTGGTGGTGGGGGCCACGGAGGAAGAATTGCATATCAAAGGCTTCTAAAGAATAGGCATTGAGTCATTCATTCCCTTGCCTTAAGCCCTTCTCACTTAATTTTCAAAGCACTTTCATAGTCTGGGTTTGGCATCTGGGAGTTAATCATTAAAAGTTAATTTCCCTTCAAAGTCTGGAGGCTCCTTAGAATTCGGTTGGCTTCCTCTCCCCTTGCTCTGTCATTTGGCAGCTTTGTGACCTTGGCTGAGAAGCTTTTGAACTTGATGAGCCTCAGTTTCCTCATCTGTAAAATGAGTAGGATGATAACTCCCTTGGATCGGTGCAATGAGTCCATGAAAAATAAAATATGAAATAACTTTGCAAACTCCAACAGGCTGTTCCGATTTGTTAGTGTTGTAGGTGGGGTATCTTCATGTGACAGAATAGGAAACTGAGGCCTAGAGAGGTTAAATGTTTGGCCTCATGTGAGAGCTGTTGACTGTAATGGGCTGTTGTGGGGAAAGCTTTGTCTGAGGATATTGTCAGAGGGAGCGAGGGAACTCCCTGTGGTTTTATAGGCTGTGGCTGGGGGCCAGTCTGGATGAACCAGCCTGGTGAGTGGTCACCCTGGGCCCGTGCTGGTAACTCCTGTCTCCTGGGAACCGGCTGGGCCAGAGTGCTTGAGGTATAGGGAAAGGGCTCTGTGCCAAATGTCAGTGTCCTGCCTCCATCCAGGACAGATGAAGGATCTCTTGGAGACAGAGTCTCACTCTGTCACACCCTGGGTAGAGTGCAATGGCATCATGGTAGCTCACTGTGAGCTCAAACAATCTCCAGCCTCGGCCTCCTGAGTAGCTGGGACTACAGGCACATGCCACCACGCAAAGCTAATTTTTCTATTTTTAGTAGAGACAGGGTCTTGCTCTTGCTCAGGCTGGTCTCGAACTCTTGAGCTCAAGCGATCCTCCCTCCTCGGCTTTACCAGCGTGAGCCACCACTCCCGGCAAGGTTTTGCTTTAATCAACTAAAGGTTCTATCACTTTTAAAGAAAAATTTAAAAACCTTTGATCTCATCCAAGCAACTGTTGCTTATACACAGGGAGACTGAGAGCCAAGCTTTGGGTCACATAGCAAGAGAACTGAAGCCAGCTCATCTCCTTAATCTTCCATTTGAGAATTGTCCATGTATAAGATCCTTATGTGAAAAGTTACGTTGCTTAGCTAGCTGAGGTGGTTCCTTCCATGCCAGTAACTTTTAAACAGCACCAGGAGTATTATTAAGTGGTTGCTATATGCCACGTGATTCCCGTGCTCCTCGCTGGGTCCCTACAGCCACCTGGAACTGAGTCTAAAGACCTTGTCCAGAGTCACAGCCAGGAAGTGATAGATCTGACACTTGGACCTTGGGCCACAGTCAGCTTTTGAGCTTGTGTTCAACCCTCACCCTTTGGGGAGCCCCAGACCAAGGGCCTTGTGGAGGAGCTGGGATCAGCAGAGGGAGAGGTGACAGAGATGGGAATGGGATTGACACCTGATATTCCATGTGCTTTTTCTGGCACCTCCCCGGGGCACTCTGTTCCCTTGGTTGCTGCTTTTTCATAGGCTTTTAGCTCCTTGCTTGGCTCCTCTGTGCCATGCTGTCCCCATTCTGTGCATAGATTTGTAGCGTGGGCAGGGATGGAAAATTAATCTTCTTAGCCCGAGTAAGACCGAATTAGGGGACTCAATCTGCCACACAAAGGATTCTGCGAGACATCCCTGCCCCTAACAGACGGGAATGAGTCATTCGGGCCACCTGGCCTAGTGGACAGAACAGCCGCTCACCCAAGGTTAGAAGCCCACTCTGCCCGGCACAAGCCAGGTGCTCCTCTGAGCCCGACTGTGCATGTCATTTATTGAGCACTTACTGTGGTCTAGCCCTGATTCGGGGGCACAGATATAAATAAACCGTAAAGGTTTACGGTTAACAAGTCTTGAATATGCTACATGACAGTCACTGTTCTAAGCACTTTAAGTGGATTAATTTATTTGCTCCTTAGGACAAATGTATGAGAAAGGGTACTATTATTTCCATTTTGCAATGAAAGAGATGAAGGAACTTGCCCAAAATCACACAGCCAGGAAGTGAGAGAAGTGGGCGTGGAAACTAGGCCTTTGCCACTGGGTTCCACATGGGAACGTAAACCACGTTGTGTCACTATCAATAACGTAATAGTATGGACATGAGCACGTTCGCACGTGTGTATTTGGAATGTGTGCACTGTCTGTAGCAGTGTGGGCCCGCATGCCTCCTGTGCTCAGGACTAGAGGAGAAGCATCCACGGGGTCCTCCACGGCCTGCCGTTGTCCCTGTTCCTGGCTCAGTTGGCACTAAGCTGTGGCTGAGGGGCCTGGGGTGTCTGCCTAGTGTTTGGAAAGAGCCTAGGCTGTGGACTGAGGCAGATGTGGGTTCGAATAGTGGCCTTGCCACTCTAGCCCTATGGTCTTTAGTGACTTATAACGCCTAGTGACCCCCTTGTCACCACTGAGGTCGTGAGGTTCAAATTAAATAAGGCGTGAACTTGCCTGGGACAGGCAGCGGTGGTGGTGAGGATGTCTGATTGTCAGAGAACTGACTGGGGGCAGAGGGGGGACGGGGGATGTACCCCAAGGTCCCAATGAGGAGTTCTCACCCCCACCTCTCCCCCTCTCCCTCTCCAGCGCTGATTGTGGGCGGCGTGGTGGGCATCCTCTTCGCCGTGTTCCTGATCCTGCTGCTGGTGTACCGCATGAAGAAGAAGGACGAGGGCAGCTATGACCTGGGCAAGAAACCCATCTACAAAAAAGCCCCCACCAATGAGTTCTACGCATGAAGCTTCCTCAGGGGCACTGGCTTGGACTGTAGGGGGGAGGGAAGCCGGAGGATTTTTCAGGGTGGACGTTAGGGTAGGGGGAGGTCAACCTAATCCTGACTTGTCAGTATCTCCAGTTCTGATTACCTTTTAAGTGTCAGAAGAGACATCGTCTTCTACTGTTCTGCCTGGCTCTTCTTGATTCTTGGGGCCTCAGTTGCCCTGGCAGAAAAATGGGCTTAAACTTGGCCTTTCTGAAGGCAAGCCTGGGATTGGATCATTTCCTAAACTTCCAGTTTAGAACCTAGGTCCAGCTTCAAGCCTATACTGAACATGCCTCATCCAGAGCCCCTCTGCAGCCAGGGGGCTGGGGGGGTGTGAGTCCTGGCTGGAGGTTTGTCCCCAGCCACCTTCCTTTCTCCCTGTCACAGCCTGTCCCTCTGCCAGGAAGTGGGAGAAGGATCTAGAACCATCTGCACCTTGAGATGTGTCTGTAAATGGATACTTAGGATCACACTACGGGAGTCTCTGTGGTATACCTTGGGCCATTCTAGGCTCTTTTAAGTGACTTTTGGAAATCAATCTTTTTTATTTGGGGCTTGGGCAGAAGAGCTGAAAGTTCATGCTGAAATGAATTTATAGAATATTTGTAAATCTATTTTTAGGGCTTTGTTGTGTTTTATTTTTTGTTTTTTAATGGTTCATTCCTTTGTGCAGAGTGTCTCTCTGCCTGGGCAAAGCGTGGAGATGCTGAGATGTTCTTCCCTCGCTTGTACATTTCCACCACGCCTGCTAAGTTTGTATTTAATGTTTTGTTTGTTTGTTTGTTTTTATTTGTTTCTTGGAAGTGAGAGAAGAGCCGGAGACATGATTTTTATTTTTATTTTTTACTATTTATAGCTTTAGATAGGGCCACTCCTTCCCTCTTTCTCTCTTTCATTAAACCTCTTCCCCAGTTTTTTTTTATACTTTACACTCCTCTGCTCATGACCTTGGCCCTTTCTGAAGCTGCTTCCTCTAAGAAGTAGCTTTTGCTGAAACAGTTTTTTAGCAGATCCCAAAATATAATGAAAGGGGATGGTGGGATATTTGTGTCTGTGTACTTGTAATATATTATTATTCTTCCTCGGTTCTAGAAAAATAGATAAATATATTTTTTTAGGAAATAGTGTGATATTTCCAGTTGGATGTTGGGTGGGTGGTCGAGTGAGTGAATTTTCATGTGGCTGGGTGGGTTTTTACCTCTTTCTGTTGCCCTGTTTTCTGGTGCCTTCTCCGGATTGGGCTGGAATAGTTGAGATCGACAGTTCTACCCTTTCTGCTTTCTGCTTGGGAACCAGCTGGTGTTCTTTGGTTTGCTTTCTCCAAGCCCTCGAGCTGTGCTGTGCTATCAAATACATTAACCACATGTGGCTGCTTCAATTTAAATCCATTAAAATCACGTAAAGTTAAAAATTCATTCCTGAGTTGCACTAACCACATTTCGAGAGCTCAGTCACCGCACGTGGCTCGTGGCTACCGTATTGACAGAGCAGAGAGCATTTCCAGCTATCGGACAGTGCTGCTCTAGAGAACTAAACTGGCTCAACATGTCACAGCCTTGGCTGTGCTGGGATGAATCTTGTCTCCCTGAGCTGGGGGGAGCATGGGGGAGGGCTGATGAGGCCCTGTTATCTGGGACTCGCCCCCCTTTCCAGAGAGGAGAGGCACGGCTTAGCCTGGGCAGGCCGTGTGTGTCTCCTCCTACCCTCGCTGGCTGGGCTGAGGGAAACCACCCTCCCTTGCTCTACCAGTGGCTGTTAACTCCCGTGGCCACCCCAACCCAGGGTCCCAGCTGGCTGGGTCCCCCCTCCTACCCCCAGGGCCCTTTACCTCGGGCTGTGTTGGAGTGAGCACCTCTCCTGTAGCCACCTCTCGCACTGTTGTCTGTTACTGATTTTTTTGATAAAAAGATAATAAAACCTGGTACTTCCTAGATTGCCTGCCTTTGTCATTTTGGTTTGTAACAAGTTATCCTTTCTGGGCTCTATACCCCTTGATCTCAGTGGAGCGTGAAAAATCCCCTTGACCAAATCCCCTATGGGGTGTCAGACACGGGGTGGGGCTAGGGGACAGAGATGTAAGAAGGGGCAGGGAATGGCCCGGAGAGGAGGGGGGACATCAGAACATGCAACCTGGTAGCTTGTGCAGCACATCTGCTCCTACCTCAGTGTTTTGTTTAGGTGACCGTATGTTTAAAAAACAAACAAGAATCCTTGAATTAGTTGCCATCTATAGAAATCAGGATGTTTCTCATAAAAATCTTGATTTCTTGCTTTTCCTGGGGGGAAAAGAAATCACAATTTGGCAACTGTCAGCCTGCGTGGCAACAAGTGGGAGTTGCTGAGAGTCAGGGACCCATCTAGATGTGGGCTCTGCCACGACACAGTCTCCGCTTGCTTTGTTCACATCACCTGCGTGGCCTTAGCAGGCACTGTAGTTGACAGGCTCTGGAAAGACCATTGACAGCTCTTGATCCTCATGATGACCCTGTGGGGTGGGTAAGATCTTTGTCACCAAGGGGGTGAACTGTTCCTAGCTTGTCTGTGCAGAGATGAACCTTAATTCCAGGTCCTTGGATGTTGGACATGTTCCGTTGGCACCATGTTGCCCAGTGCTTTGCTGGGGTTGGGGAAGGATGCAGAGGGTTTGGTAGTAGCTATAGCAAACCTCGCATCACACACCATGAGCCAGGAACCCATTCTCAATGCTTTATGCCTGAACCCATGTAATCATCACAACTCCACAAAGAAGGTGCTGTGAGTATCCCCATTTGACAGATTGGCAAACTACATCTAAGAGGTTCAATAATTTGCCCAAAGCTACACAGCCTACCAGGGGTGGGGGTGGGATTTGAACCCAGGCAGTCAGGCTCTGGAGTCTGCTCACAACTGCACTGCCTATCAGCGTTTGTGTAATCCAAGCCCCTTCACTGGGGGCTGCTCAGGCTCCACAAACCCCCTCTAAAGCAGTGAGTCTGGTCTCAGATCTCATGTCAAATCTCTCTTGAGATCCTGAGTATCCTTACATTTTGTTTTCCTGAGTCCCCTGAGGCTTGAGTGGGTCTCTGTTCCTTGTAACTTGTGTCTCACAGAAGGCCCTCACATCTCTTAGAGCTGCACTATCCAATACAGTAGCTATTAGTCACTATGGCTATTTAAATTTAAATTGATTCAAATTTTAAAAATAAAAATTCAGTTCCTTAGTTGCACTAGCCTCATTTCAAGTGCTCAGTAGCCACAATGGCTAGTGGCTGCTATATTAGATGGTGCAAATATACGCCATTTCTATGGTTGCAGAAATTTCTATAAGGGCCATGTGGTATGAAACTGAGTCAGGACCTCTGGGTTCAGATTTCAGCTTTCACCAGCTGTTACTTTGTGCTCCAACAGCCTACAGAAAGGCAAGCCAAAGCTTGGCCCACAGTAAGTGCTCAATAAATGATATTCTAAGCATCAGTGCCATCTTTTTGGGTAAGTTATTAACTAGCTCCAGAAGAGCCCTGTATTCGCTATCTATTGCTATGTGAAATTACCTCCAAACTTAGGGGCTTATAACAACAGAAATATCATCTCACATAGTTTCTGTGGGTCAGAATTCAGGAGCAGTTTAGCTGGGTGGTTCTGGCTCAGGGTCAGAACATTTTTATTGCACTCAAAATGTTGGCCAGAGCTGCGGTCTCATCTGAAAGCTTGACTGGGGCTGGAGCATCCACTTCCAAGATGGCTCAATTACATTTCTGGCAATGTGGTGCTGGCTGTTGGCAGGAGGCCTCAGTTCCTCACCACGTGGACCCACCCAGGGCTGACCGTCCTCATGATACAGCAGCTGGCTTCGTGCAGAGTAAGTCATCCAAGAGAGCCCGGTAGGAGCTATGATATCTTTTATGACCTAGCCTTGGAAGTCACCCACTGTCAATTCCATGATATTGGTCACGTAAGTCTGCCCTATTCATTGTGAGAGGAGACTACACAGGGGCAGGAACACCAGGAGGCAACACTCCTTTGCAGCCAACTTACAGGCTGGTTGCCATAGCCCCATCACTGATCAACCTCGGACAAGCGTTCATCTGTCTGGACAGCTAACTCCGATTGGCACCGTATTATTTCTGAGAATTGAGCAGGGGATGCAAAATGGATTCTGGACAACATTGGGCCATTTTTGTTCATGAACCTGCTAATGTTCTGAGGCAGCAGAAGCACTGACTTCTACATGGGACAGTGCGTGGGGCATGGGAAGGCCTACAAGCCAAACAGATCTCCCTTGCCAATGATACACTGTGTGGTTTGGGGGAGAAGGCAAAATTCTAAGATGGCCCCTGAGATTTCTGCACCCTGTTGTATACAACCTGTATAATTCCCTCCCCTTGAGTATGTGCAGGACCTGTAAATACGATGGGATGCCATGAGGTTAATGATTAGGTTACATTAGCTAGCCAAGGTGAAGGTGCCCCTCTGTTGGCAAGCAGCCAGCTAGAGCAGGTGTTTACCACTTTGCCCTCTGAGAGCATTATTGTACCACCGCTACCCTGCCTGCCTTTGTCCCTTGGGGTCTGGAAAAGAGCCAAGCCTAACCAGGGGGCATTTTTTTAATGAGTATTCTCAGAGCTGGGCCTTGGGCAAAACCTTGCGTGTAGATGTATTGGTTTCACTTCCCTTAAAGCCACTCTCTCTCTCCCTTGTCATCTTCACAGGTCCTTGTGCTCAGCCACCCACATCCTCTCCAGGAAGGAGGATGTCTCCAATTTTGCCCATGCCGTGTGATTATAACTAGTTTCTCTTTGCAGAAAACCTTACTTAACAGAAACAAAAAAGAGAAAGAAACCCCAAGGTCAGTGCTTAAACTGGGAGACGAACTTGTTAATGGTGGAACCTCAGGCAGCATGAGAGCTGGTAAACCGAGAGGTTTTAGAGCAGAGATTTTGGCCCTATTCTCTCTGACTGCCCCATCCCATCCCCCTCCCTCTGCCCCCTGCAACACACACTCTGCCTACACCCAGCAGCGTGGCAGAATGAGGATGAAGAGAACCTGAGAGTGCCAGACTTAGTATCAGGAGAACAGACTTTGAACCAATGACAACCTTTGCCATCAACCTGCTGTGACCTTAGCCTCCTCTCTTGGAGCCTCAGTTTCCCCATCTATAAAATGAGGAGGGATATGGTCTACAGCAGCAATTCTCCACCCTAGCTGCTCTCTGGAGTCACATAGGAGGGTCTCTGCAAACAGTGCAGATGCCTGGGCTCCACTTTCAGTGGTTTTAATACAATTGATCTGTGGTGTGGCCTAGATGTCTAATTTTTTTTTTTTTTTTCAGAGATGGGGGTGGAGGGATGGAGGTAGTAGGGCTTGGAGAGGAATGGGGAGGGGTTGGGGTGTCTCCCTTTGTTGCCCAGGCTGGACTCAAACTCCTGGGCTCAAGCAATGCTCCCCTGCCTCAGCCTCCCAAGTAGCTGACATTACAGGTGCGCATCACTGTGACCCGAATATCTAATTTTTGATACCTCGGTAGATGATTCTAATGTGAAGAGGACTAAATCTGTAAATAGGTTTTAGAGTGTTTGGAAATTCCATGGAAGTATATAGAATTGTGTGTCTAAACCTCTAAAGGATCCTGAGAGCATAAGAAAGTTGAGGTTATCTTTAAGGAACCTAATGGTTTTTAAATACACATAAATAAATGAAAACTCAATGCTTGGGAGGGGAACAGTGCCACCTGCTGGTTTCACTTTGCATTAGCAAGATCCAACTATCTGCCGATGCGATGTAATGCATTTGCTATTTATTGAAAACCAATTCAACGTGCAAGGCATTGTGATGCACCCTCCAGAACACACAATGATAAGAGCTCCTTTCCACATGAAACTCACAGTCTAGAAGGGACATCAGGCATGTACGTAAAGCCCTTTGATCCAAGGTGGTGACAGACAGGGTCCCAGCGAGGTTCTGGGAGAATATAAGAAGGAAGCCTGGGGCCAGGGCTGACTTTATGGGAGTGCAATCTGTGCTTAGAAGGGCCCTGTACTTGATTTCATCATCTCTTGTCGCTGTCTTGAAATTCTTAATCATTTTTGAACAAAGGGCCATACATTTTCATTTTGCGCTGGGCCCTACAAATTATGTAGCTGGGGTGGTTGAGGAAATTTTGGAGGAGATGACACCTGACCTGGCAGGGCAGTCATGGAGGGAGGGGAGAAGAAGCAGCATGTTCTAGTATGGAAGGAAAGGTGGAGTCCCTTGGCCTTGGTGACTGGATGGTTTTGGGGAAGGAGGCAGAAGAGCAGGTGCTGCCAAGAGAGGTTGGGAGGGAGGGAAGGGAGTTTGATGTTAGATGGATTCAGGCTCAAGTGCAAGGAGGACCTCCAAGGACAGGTACAGCAAATGGAACTCAGAAGATGGGCCAGGGCTAAAGCTTTGGGGTCACAGACTTCCAGGTGGGTGCCTAGGTGGGACCAAGGGTTATAGGATCCCCCGTGAGGGGTGAAGAGGAAGACAGAGCTGCCTGGCTTGGTTTGGGCTTTGGCCTCCGGGTCTCCTGCCTTGGGTGGTGGAGAAAGCCCTGCATGGCAGGGCTGGGTGGCCCAGGAGCCCCAACTCCCCATGCCTTGCCATGAAATGCCTTGTAGCCTCCGTATGAGTGGCTTCCTGCTTCAACACCACCGAGGCACAGTGAGCTGAATCTCTCTTTGGGGACATTTCCTATTCAACTGGTTCTCTGCATTCCTCAGTCAGGAGTCACCTTCAGGGAACCACACCGTGCTTTAAATAGGCTTCTCCATTGCCGCTCACAGTGGGTTTCAGCCTGCTGCTGGCAGGTGACAGAACTTAGTCAAGACTTTGGGGAGTCTACAGAGCAAACCCCACTTCCTTCACTCTGGGAAACGTCAGCATTTTTCTCATGGGACTTTCCATGTTCTGGGGAAGATGTTTTACAGGAAACGAGTTCTTCCTCAGGAAGTCAAAGAAGGGCCCCAGGGGGTTAGAACTCGGAACCCACATTTCAGACCAGTCCTACCATGGAGCACCACCAGAGGCTGGTACAGTAGCTGGCACCCATAATGTCAGTGTCCTTAGTTCTAATAGCCCAAGGCAGGATTGTGCCTGGGCTTTTTGTTTGCTTGTTTGTTTTAGTTTTTTGGGTTTTTTCTTTTTTGCTTCCCTGTAAAGCACAGACTAGGCAGAGGGTGGGTAGGCTGATAGGGATGGATTGTCATTCTGTCCATGGGCCCCATGAGAGAAGCCCCCTCTCAGTTGTGCCATTGCCCAGTCGATCCCAGGAGTTCTGCCCGGGGTTGTCCTGGGAAAGTTTTGTTCTGAACAGTTCGCCTCTGGGGCTGGGATGCATCCTCGCTTGGGATGGGGAGATAGCTAGTAGGGCAACTCATCCCCAGAACTGACAGGTGTCCCCCTGGGCAGGGACAGAAACTCAGAGATGCCACCTGCTTCTGAACCCATTCCTCCTCTAGAAAGGGTCAAAAAGGTAGGCTCTCTTTTCCATCAGATTTGTGGTCCTTTTTTCTCTGCAGGTCTCTCTGTGTGTGTGTGTGTGTGTGTGTGTGTGTGTATGTGAGGGTGGAGGAAAGTACACTGGGGCACCTCCCTCCCTGGGGAGGTGGGTCATTCAGATCAGATTCTACCTTGGATAGGATTGGTTTTAGTACAGCAGACGAATCCCTGAGCCTCAGGACTGCATCTTACTGGGCTTGTGGGAGAAGCAACTGGGGGACAGTTTTAAGATGGCAAGACCTAGGCCAGGTGTGGTGGCTCACACCTATAATCCTAGCACTCTGGGAGGCTGAGGCAGGAGGATTGCTTGAGCTCAGGAGTTCAAGACCAGCCTGAGCAAGACTGAGACTCAGCCTCTACTAATAGAAAAATTAGCCAGGCACAGTGGCACATGCCTGTAGTCTCAGCTACTGGGGAGGCTGAGAGGTAGGAGGTTCACTTGAGCCCAGGAGTTTGATGGTTTGAGGTTGCAGTGAACTATGATGACACCACTGCACTCTAGCCTGGGCTACAGAGCAAGACTCTGTCTCAAAAAAACAAAAAAGATGGCAAGACCTGGCCACTGTCCAGGCACCTGCCCAGCCACCAAAGCTGTGGGCCAGAAAGCAAACATAGGCAAGGGTCTGTGCCTGGTTCCAGCCATAAGGAATACAAGGAGGAGCAGGTCCTTGTGCTCCAGGGCCAGATCCAGCGTTCTTGGTGAGATCTGATGCTCCAGGAGAGACCTCGTATGACAGGTGAGACTTAGTGCTCCAGGTCAGATCTGGTGCTCCAGGGCATGCTGGCCATGCTCCAGGAGGCTGTGCCCCATGCCTGCATGTGTGAAACTGTGTTGTCTCTTCCAGAGAGGACACAGATGCCTGGCGGGTAAATGCCTCAGGCTTGGCTCCTCAGAGTGTATGAAATTATGAGTGACATACAGGGAGAGCCGGAGGGAGGCAGATGGAGGCAGAGGGTACACAAATACATCTACAGAGACCAGGTTACGGGGGGAGGGATTGAGATTGATTGATTTAGAGACAGTGAGAAGAGAATAAGACAGGGAGAGCCACACGCACTGGACACAGAGAGAGCATCAATCAGGTTGTGTCTTCCTGTGTGTATAAGGACGAGTGAGTGACCCATGCAAGGCCCGCGAGGCCGGGTTTCCATGGCGAGCCTTCTGCTGCCCTTCCGCAGCAAAGGGACAAGGAAGCAGGGCTGAGGACCTAGAAAAACGGCCGCGCCCCAGGCCTGGGCACAGACCCCCCCCCCCGGGGGCAGCCGCGGTGCCCAGGCCACGCCTAAGTCTGGATGAAGAGGTGGAAGTTGGTGCGCGTGAACTCCTGGTGGATGCTCTCCAGGAGCGCGTCGGCATCGGCGGCGGGCTCGGAGGCGCCCGGGGGACCGGGCCGCGCGCTGTACTCGGGGGTGTAGGTGAAGGAGAAGGCACTGGGGTAGAAGAGCCGGTCGGCGCGCACCAGGCTCAGGGGCACCGTGATGGGCGTGCGCAGCCAGCGCCAGTCGCTGCCGAAGGCCGCTACGTCGGGCACCACACACACCAGGGACCGCGGGCTCCTGGGGGGTGGAGCACCAGGGTTGGGGCTGCAGTGACTCTGATGACAGGTACTCCTCCCCCGCTCCCCTGGGGCCCCAGGGAGGCTGTCTCCCCATCGCATACCTGTACATGGTCTCTGCCTCCACGTCGCCGAACCACACCTTGAGCCCCGCGTGGAAGTTCTCTCCGTGGAGCTCCAGCGTGGCCACGTCGCCCCCGCCGCTCAGCTGGGGGAGGGTGGGACCAGTTGGGGTGGGGGGATGGGGCCCGGAACCTACCGCCCTCCCTCACTTGCATCCCCGCCTGCGGGTGCAGGCCGGGTCCACGCGTCCCAGCGCCCCCAGCGCCTGGTTTCACCTCTAGGGTGCTGATGAGGGGCACCGGGGTGACGGGCTCCCGCGTGCACGCCAGGCTGCTGCTGAAGGAGAACTCCACCGACTCCGTGCCGATGATGGTCCAGCAAGAGCTGTCGTTGAGCAGCGCTCTGTTCGGCTCCTTGGGGCAGGGAGAGGCCTGGGGGCAGACCGGAGGGGCGGAGGCAGAAGCTTGGAAGGCGGCCGCCAGCGCACCGCATTGGGTACCATTGGGTACCGAACAGAGGTACCAGTCCCAGGCTGTGCGGTTTACCTTCCCGTGAACTTGGACAAGACCCTTAAGTTCTCTCATTTAGAGTTAAATAAGCTCGTCTGACTGATTTCTTTTCTTTCTTTTCTTTTCTTTTCTTTTTTTTTTTGAGACAGAGTCTTGCTCTGTCCCCCGGGCTAGAGTGCAGCGGCGTCAGCCTAGCTCACAGCAACCTGAAACTCCTGGGCTCAAGCGATCTTCCTGCCTCAGCCTCCGGAGTAGCTGGGACTACAATCGCGCACCGCGGTGCCCAGCTAATTTAATTTTTTTTTTTTTAGAGACACGGGTCTGGCTATCTTGCCCAGTCTGGTCTCCAACTCCTGGCCTCAAGAGATCCTACCGCCTTGCAATCCTACCGCCTCGACCTTACAAAGTGCTGCGATTACAGGCTTGAGCCACCACACCCAGCCTAGAATTCTATTTTTGAACATTGTGCAGTTCTATGCCCTAACATTCTACAATTTTAATATTCTTTGGGAAAGAATATTGCTCAATAATAATTGTTATTTTCTACATATTATGATTCTATCCCTAACATTCTATGATAATATTCTTTTGGTACTAATATTGCTTAATAATATTTTCCACATTCTACAATTTTCCATATTCTATGTCTTAACATTGTATTATTCTAATAGTTTTTTTTTTTTTTTTTAGACAGAGTCTCGCTCTGTTGCCCAGGCTAGAGTGCCGTGGTGTCAGCCTAGCTCACAGCAACCTCAAACTCCTGGGCTTAAGCAATCTTTCTGCCTCAGCCTCCCGAGTAGCTGGGACTACAGGCATGAGCCACCATGCCCGGCTAATTTTTTCTATATATATTTTTAGTTGTCCAGATAATTTCTTTCTATTTTTAGTAGAGACGCAATCTCACTCTTGCTCAGGGTGGTCTCGAACTCCTGACCTTGAGCTATCCTCCTGCCTTGGCCTCCCAGAGTGCTAGGATTACAGGTGTGAGCCACCGTGCCTGGCTGATTCTAATAGTCTTTACTCAATAAAACTCAATACTATTACCTATTATGACTTTTATTTACATCCTGCGATTTTATATCCCAGCATTCTATGATTCCAAAATTCTTTGGGAAACAGTATTTCTCAGTAATATTAATTATTACTATTTTTCTGCATACTATCATTCTGTCTCTGATTTTAATATTCCATGGGAGGCAGTATTGCTCAGTAAGTAGCAACCACGATGATGATGATGATGATGACGATCTTACATTCTGTGGTTCTCTGCATTTTCACTTTCTGGATGCTTGGTGCCGGTATTCTTTGCTTCTCACCTGGAATTGCACCACCTTCTCTGTGGCAAGGCATAAGTAGGTGCCACCCTCTCCTGGAGGACCATCAGGAAACTGGAATGCACACTTGTGCAGCTGGGAGATGGGCTCATCCACGTCGAGGAGTGCACATTGTTTGGCTACTTTGCGGATGATCTGCAATGGAAGGGTGGTAAGAAGGTGCCTGAGTGACAGAGGCTGCCCTCCCAGCCAGTTCTCTGCTACTCTGATAGCCACGTGGTCACTAGGAGAGTCCCCCTGCCCCTTGACTTCCGCCCAGTCCTACAAAGTATCCCCAGAGTGAGAATAGGTATCTTCATGCCTGGGCCCTCACTCTCCAGCTCTGCCCATGTGGGCCATACCCTCTATGTGGATCTGAGGGGACCCCTCCAGGGACGCCCTCCCTTCCCATACCATAGGAGGTAGCGTGATGCCGGTAACTGTACAGACGAGCTGCACCAGGGAGCCGTAGCGCACGTAGCCCTCCCGAGGCGGGAAGTCCCCTTGGGAATGGTGCTCATCAGCTGAGGGTCAAATAAGGGAAGGAACGAGGGTTTCGAGGGGCCCAAGTTTCTGTCCCAAACCCAGCCTTCTGGCTCCACCCCACATCCCACATGGGCACTGGGGGAAGCTTTGGCACCCAGGGCAGCAGCTGAAGCTAAAGTGTCTAATCTTAGAGAAGTCACTTATGGCCATCCTCACAAATGTCTGCCCCTAGGGGCAGGGGTTGGGGGCAGGCAGCTTAGTTGCTATGAGGGGGAAGGGTGTGGACATTGGAGTCAGAATAGCTTGGATCCGTTGCTGACTCACTGGGACCCTGGGCAAGTCTATTTGTGTTTCTGAGCCTCAGTTTCATAGGGCAAAGTTTCCCTTCCTTGAGGAGTTGTGGTGAAGATTAAATAACCTTATGCATGAAGTGCCTGGCCCTGGGCCCGCAGATGTGATTACCCAGGTGCAGCGTGAAGGCTGCCCACTGTCTTGCGCTGGCCACAAAGGCGCCGTCCTCCACAGAGAGGTAGCGTGTGGAGACCGTCTGGGAGCGCAGGCGGTTGAAGAGGGAGACCTTTGAGCCGGAGGATATGCACACTGTGGGGGGAGGTGGAATCAGTACCCTGGCCTGCCATGGTCCCTTGGACTTGCCAGACAATTTCCAATCCTCTGTCCCCTGTGCCAGCCTGGCTAACATGCCCACTGGCCTAGCCACACTGGGCATTCATATTTCGCAGACATTTATCTAGTACCTGCTGCAGTCCTGCTTCCTTACCTTTGCCAGCTCCTTTTTGCTGTCTGGGCATCCTTCAGTTCAACAAACAGAAATTTTAAAACACTTTTATAAATTAAAAATATTTTTTATTTAAAAAAATTTTTTTTAAAGAGACAGGGGTCTCTCTATGTTGCCCAGGCTGACCTCAAACTCCTGGGCTTAAGCGATCCTCCTGCCTCAGCCTCCCAGGTAGCTCGGACTATAAGCATGCACCACCATGCCTGGCAGAATTTTATCAGCTAGTCACTGTGTCCCTTCTTTGTGGCAGGCACTGTGCAGGGTGCTGGGCACCAAAGAGTGAATTAAACTCAGATTTTCTCTGGAATAGTTCACAGTCTCGGAGGGAAGAAAGGGACACAAATATAAAATTTCAGTATGAAGTGGTAAGGGCTAAGTTAAGGAGGCCTTCTTGGAGGAGGTTATACTCCCGGCTGGGGAGCAGGCATGAGGTAGGAGTTACACAGGGGGTGCATAAGCAAAGATTGCAGTACCATATTCCTAGAGCCTGACATTTATCTTTTCCGGCCTATTGCACATAATCAGAGCCATGGTTTTGTTTTCTCACTTGACTTTGACCACTGGGGAGAAAGCACTGGGTGGGTCACCTTCCTCTCTCCTCTCACAGTGCTAGGCTTACTGTAGGTGCTCAATTTATACCTAGTCCAATTTCCTGTCCCTTGAATAATACCTAGGATTTATTGTGCACCAGGTGCTTTTCTAAATGCTTTACATGCATTGGCTCCTCTGAGTCTCTCAACAACCTTCTGAGGCAGATGATATCATCTCCACTTAGGAGAGCAACTTGCACCAGATTACGCAGCCAGCAAATAGTGGAGCCAGGATTCCAACCCAGGACACTGGGCTCTTAACCATGATGCCCAGCCAGAACACTGCCTGGATCTGAAACATTCTACAAGGGTTTTTAATAGACAGAAAGTTAAGTGTGGTGGAGGGGTAGGAGCTGGGTTCTGGTGTCACATTGACTCATGTTTTCATCCTGGCTTGGTCACTTCTGAGTTGGGCAATCTTAGGAAATTCACCTGGAATGTGATAGGCCTAAATATTTCTTAAATGAATGGATGAATGTTCCAAACCTCATTTTCCTTTTCTAAGCGACATAGGAACAATGATAGTACCTATGTCACAGGGACACAAGGACAAGCATCAGATAGGATAATGCAAGTAAATGCCGGCCAGGAAAGCTGCCTCCTACCGAACCCGCTCACCTCTCAGCGATGGTCGTCTGGTGTTGCCATTGGTAATTAGGCTTTTTCCCCCTCCGTATTCTTAGAGCCCTCAGCCCTGGGATTTGCCACTTGACATCCAGGACAGTGCTAATCTCACATTTTTCTTTGATCGGCTCTGTGTGTGCCCTGCTAGGTTGTGCTTTCCACTAGAACAGACACCTGCCTTTATTTTATAGGGGTTCTGCAGCCGGCACAGAGCCAGGCATACGTATATACTTTTAACTGAATTTCCTCTGCCCCTTTATCGTCACTTTTAGTCTGTCCCTAGTTCAGCACATGTCGGCCATTTGTCTGCTCTGGGCCCCCAACTCCCACCCTGGCGTCTAGTGTCATCCCCTTTCCCCTCTGTTTTTGATCCTTCCCTCTTCTCATCCACAGGCCTAAGCCGCACCCACTCACCCACACTCCTCCCGCCTCCCGGCTCAGACTGCACCTTTTTCAGTCTGACACCACCCCTATAATCCAGGCCCCCCCCCCACTCGTCCCAATTTAGCGGCTCTTACTTGGTTGCACCTCCCCACCCTGCCCTGCGCTCAGGCCCCGCCCCGCTCACGGTCGGTGTTTTTCAGCGACTGCTTCTTCTGCGAGGGCTTCGAGATGACCTTGATGAGGCGGCTGTGGAAGGTGCCCAGCTCCCGGCCCCCGCGCAGCACCAGCCGCAGCACCAGCCGAAAGTGCTTCCTCTTGTCTGCGTCCGAGATGTACAGGGTCTTGGCGCAACCGAATTCCTGCAGGGCTCGTGGGGACAAGGCCGTCTCATTCCAGCCCTCCACCACCAGATGAACCAACCTTCCCCAGATATCTGACGTCCGCCCCATCGGAGGTGACAAGAAGCTCCTCGATCCAGGCGTCCGGGCTCAGCCTTAAGGCAGCACCCCGGTCTCCCAGCCTCCCTACCCATGTCTTGGCTTCCGGAGGGGAGTGAAGAAGCCCTCTTTTCCAAGGGAGAGGCAGGGAGGGAAGCAGGAATCAAACCCCTTCTCTTGCGCGCTCACCCTGGAGTCCAGCTGCTCCTCGAAATTCAACTTCTGCGTTTCCGCGGCGCTACCGGCCGCGCCGTCCAGTCCCATGTAACCGCAGACTGTGGGCCCAGTCTCCCCTGCCTGGTGAACTGGAAAGGGACGCGGGCTAGCCCCGGAGGGACTCAGGAAGCATTCAGGTGCCAGGCAAGCTTAGTTCTGCCCGCCAGAGGGCGCGGCGAGACTGCAACTGCGAACGGCGCGGCGCCCAGGCCCTACTGCGTGGTCCTCCCGCCAGCGTAGACGGCGGGCAGCCCTGGAGTCCGCCCTCACCTTGGCCCTGCACTGGCTTCACCCTCCAGCCGGGACCGGAGAGGTAGACGCAGGGTGGAGGGCAGAAGAATCTGCGGAGGTAAGAGAGTGTTGGATTCCTGTATCTGTCTCCACCCGACTGTCCTGCAAGCATCGCAAGGTCGCATAAACCCAACAGAAGCCTGGATTGCGTACGCCCCCACACCCCGCGGGCTTCCCCGTGACTGTGAACCCCGTTAACACCCATTAGCCTTCTTCTTTCACACCCCTCATTCAACTCATCGGTAAGTCCTGTCCTCTCCACCTTCAAAACATACCCAGAATCCACTGGCTTCCTACCACTCCGGCCCTCGGCCCTCTGCCATTACTTTTTGCCGGGACCACTGAGTCAGTCACCTTCCTAATTGCCTCTGTTTCCACTGCTCCCCCCCTTCAACTTGTTTCTCACACATAGTGCTTTTTTAAAAACATGAGTCAAATCATGTTGGGCCTCTTCTTAAAGTCCTCCACTGCTTTGAAATTTAAAGTCCTCCCATGGTGGGGGCCCTGCTTACCTTTCAACCTAGTTCCTACAACTCCTCCCTCTGTCTCTGATTCCAAGCCACTCCGACTACTTTTGAACCTCAAACAGGCCTCGTTGGTACAGCCTCAAGTTCTTTGCATTTTCTGTTCCTTCTAATTGTGACATGCTCTCCCCAGATTTCCTGGTGTCTGGCTCCATCTTAGCATTCAAGTCGAGTTCAGATGTCACCTCCTAAAAGGCCCTTAGCTAACGTAGCCCCACCTTTAGTTTCTATCACAGTGCCCTGTTCTGTTCTCCTTCTAGCGCTCATTACCACCTGGAAGTATCTTGTTTATGGATTTATAAGGAGTTTACTGTCTTTCACACCAGAGTGAAAATGCCACGAGAGCAGGGATTGTATCTGTCTGGTTCGGCTGTATGTCCAGTGCCCAGCAGTGCCACAGAGCCTGGCACATGATAAGCACTCAGTAAGTAGTTGTTGAATGAATGAATGAATAAGTGGGTGAGTGAGTGAACGAATGAGGTCGGGAGATTCACAGGGAGGCTCTGCTGTAGAGCAAAGTGGGAGCTAAGGCCCCTGGTCAGCCAAAAGCTGGGGTCTCTGCCCTGAGGCCTCCCCTGGTTCTAAAAGAGGCCAAATGGGTGGAGGGTGCATAGGGCTGAAGGCTGCAGAGACTGAGAGGGACCCCTGAGACACCTACCGCTTCTCATTTCCATATGACTTCTGGGCCACCTTGGCATGCAGGATTCGCACCGTCTGCTCACACTGCTGCTGCAGACATCCTCGCACCCCTTCCCTCAGGATGGTGGCATGCTCTGGGGATGACCTGGGAGTGGGGGGCGGGCAAGGCAACCAGCCCGCATCAGGGAGAGTCAAGGGGCAAGGTGGCACAGAGCCGAAGCACTCAGGTTGAGTGAAATGAAGCAGGGGGGTGGGGTGGCTCTACATTCCACAGGGTCAGGGAGAGGAAGGTAAGGAGGGGGCTCGGGTGCAAGTCATGGGCTAAATATTTGGTCTGCAAGGTGCTCAATGAGGCCTGCATGGAGCCCACCAGGACCACCCAGGTGGCACTCTGATGGTCTGGCTGCAGGCCCATTGCAGCCCAGGGCCTTAGGGACACGAGGCTGTGATACAAAGGCTCTCTCTTATGCTGGCCCTGGGATGGAGAGAGGTGGGCTAGGGCCCTCGGAGTTGGTAGAGGTTAAGCTTCCCTACCCAGGGGAATGCCTGAGGGGCACAGCCATTGCTGGACGCGCAGCCCAGTCTGCTGTGTCGCCTCCTGCTGGCAGACGCCTGAAAACACGAAAGGGCCCCCAAACGCGTTTCCAGGACTCGGGTGGGGGGCGGGGGCGGGGGAATGTGAGTCTTTCTGGGGCCAAAGCAGTACTACTCTCCTCCCGTGAGACGGGGCCTGCTGCGGCGTCGGCTTTCCTTCCCTCGATTACAGGGAATCGACGCCGATCACATTGGTTCTGCGGAGGGAGCCGGGCAGAGCCTAGGGCCCGGCGCTTCTCGGCCTGGGTTTGAGTGGGTGAGGGCGGGTGGGCCAAGGCCTAGGCAATTGCAGGGAGCGTGTAAAGGAGTCTGCGATGGGAGAGATTCTGGGGACCAGCGGGTTGGGGCCGGAGGAGAGCCATGAACACTGAGGCTGTCCTTCTGAGCCCTTTACCCTCCTGGCAGGACGGCAGTCCGCGGCCTCTCCTCACTCCTGGAGGGGACATCGGAGGGCAAGAGTAGGGCCGCACCCTCGGAAGCGAGGCCAGGCAGTCGGCGGCCAGAGCCAGGGCCGCTCCGCCCCTTGGGGCTCCTCAGGGAAGTGCCTCGTAGGCTTCCAACGCATTCCGGCTGCGGAGTGTCGCCGCCCCAGTCTCCCGCTGCAGCCTGATTCAGGCTCCGCAGCCAGCGCCTGCGGCTCCTAGGTGGCAGGAACAGGGGGCGCCGGGCTTGCCCCGCCCCAGCCCTCAGAGGAAGGGGGGGTCGCTCCCTGCCAGTGGGAGGGGTCGCAGCCCGCACTCCCCCTCCTCACCCGCCAGCCCCGGGTTAAATGCGGCCGCCGCCTCCGCGCGCTCCAGCTGCCTGGCAGTCCCCACCTAGGGCACTCTGCCCACGCCATTACCTGGTCCAACTGCCTGGGAGGCTCCGCCCGTCGGCTCCGCTCTGCAGCCGCGCCTCTGAGCTGTCCGGCAGGCTCAGGTGAGTCAAAAAGTCCGGGGGCGCTGAGGGGTCTGCAGGGGAACAGGCGCCCAGTCAGACCAGGCGACCATCTGCAGCGGCGATGCACCGCCTACGATGCCCCCATCTGACCTGCAGTGCCTTTCCCAGCTTCTGTCGGGTCCTTTCCAGATTGAGCTCCCACCAACAAGGCGGCCAAAATGGGGCCACCCCTGCCCTAATCTTGCCTCTCCGGGAACCCCCAGGAACGTCCTCAAGGTGTTCATTTCTTGGCCAACTCTTGAGGAATTATTTACAGACCTCCCCTCTCTTGCCAGTCCACTCCTCCTCCCTCCCCGGGGCATCTCTGAGTCTTTCTGTCTAACTCAAGGATTAACCCCTTAAAGGAGTCCCAGGTTCTACTGTCAACTCTGCCAGCATGTCGCTGTGTGACCTTGAGACATTACCCTCTCTGGACCACGTTCTTTTCTCTATAGAATGAGGGGGTTGGAAAGGTGATGGACGTTGAGGCAGTCACTATTTTGACTTTCTCGGATTCCTGGGCTGGAGGTGGGGATCCAGGTGAGATGTCGGCTCAGACCAAGAGCAGGATAAGGGGCTCCTTAATCAAGATTTTGAGGCCCAGAGGCTTCTCACGTGGGAAAGGATGGGGAGTGGCAAAGGCCCCTTGTCACTTTACCCTCATGCTGCCCAGGGATGCTGGCCTCCGCTTTGGCCCGAGCTACAGAAGGCATTCCCCACCCTCCCACCTCCACCAGCCGCTGGCACATCTAGCCTAGTCACCCTCCCACGATGGGCCCTGCCAGAGGGATTTCTGTTCTTCTAGCAGGCCTGGAAGGCGAAGGGGGAAAAGAATCCGGGACCGGAAGGAAGCCGCCTGGAGTGAGCCACAGGCACCCGACCTTGCTCAGAATAGGCCCATTCACGGAATTGGGGTGGGGGGGCAGGGGCGGGGCTGCGGTTGGGTTAGGGGCGGCTGGCCTTCTCTGCCAAGAAATAGCAACAGAAAAAGGGCTAACACAGCTTCAGCATGGGGCCCGGGGGCTGGGGTAGGGAATGGAAGGAAAAGAAGTTTAGTGACTCCTAGGCGCCAGTGGGGAGGAGGGGGGGGCTCAGGAGGGAGAAGGGGAGTCAGGAGTCCCAGGTTCTAATCCCGCTTTTGCAGCTCCGTAGGCTGCTTTCTTGGGCCTCTATTTTCCCATCTGTACAGTGGGGGTCCTTCGTAATTCTCAAGGGGTGTCACCCGGGCCGCGGGAACGTGAGGGCTCACCTGCTGCCTGCACAGGATCCATGGCCGCTCTCCGAGGGCGCCCTCCGGGCGCGTGCAGTGACACTGTCCCTGGAACCTGCGCACCCCAGCACCCCGACCCTCGCGCGGGATATATCCTGTCCAGGTCTTATCTCCAAGGCCCCGGGGCTCCCAGCCCCCTGTTTGCTCTAGGCTGGGACACCTGCTGGGCAGATGTGGGCTTCCCACGGCCACCTAGCCGTCGCAGCCAGACTCGGACAGGCGCCCTCTGGCGGCCTTTCCTGAGAGCGCGGGAAATGACGGCTCCAAGCCGAGAATCCTTGCGCGTGGTGGGTTTTGGCCCACTCTACCCACCCCACCACACTCAACCCCGCGGACGTGCACGGCCCTTCCCCGCCGCCTGCGGTTGGGCGGTGCGTGTCTGTTCGTGTGTGTGGAGGGGTTAGGGGAAGGGGAGTCGCAACGACAGCACACAGCTCCTTGTGTGCGGAGGGGAGGGGGCCGAGGTGGGAAATGACTCCTGTCTGCAGAGGTTGGCCTGACGGGAGAAGAGGGCACCGAACATCCCGTGCTGGCTCCCAGAACCGAACAGGCGAATAGGCGTAGGATTCTACCCTGGCGCGGCCACTTCCTTGCCGTCGACTTTGGGTACCAGCGCTGAACAACTTCTCTATGCCTCGGTTTCCTTACTCGTGCAATGGGGAAAATAACAGCCTTGGTCTCAGAACTGTAGAGGGGATTAAATGCCACAATGCATGTAAAACATTTTACACTGTACCTCGTGTTTAGGAAAGGCTTTTTTTCTGTTTAAATTTTGTATATTTTTACCTACTTTTTATTTATTTGCTATTCTGCAGTTCTACGAAGAATCACCCGTGTTTCCCAGCAATCCCACTCTGATGAAATTTTTCTCTTTTCTTTTTTTTCTCTTTTATTTTCTTTTCTCTTTTTTCTTTTGAGCCAGGGTCTTGCTCTGTTGCCTGGGCTAGAGTGCAGTGGCCTCATCATAGCTCACAGCAACCTCAAACTCCTGGGCTCAAGTGATCCTCCTACCTCAGACTCCTGAGTAGTTGGGACTACTGGCCTGCACCACCACGCCTGGGTGATTTTTCTTTCTTTTTTTTCTTTTCTCGAACTATTGAGCTCAAGTGATCCTCCCATCTCTGCCTCCCAGAGTGCTAGGACTACAGGCACGAGCCATTGCGCCCAACCGTAAATTTTTAAATTAAGGAACATTTCAAACATACACAAAAATAGATTAGCAAAATAAACCCATGGCCCTCCTCTCCCTCCAAGTGTCCATCACTCAGAACAAGAGCTCTGTAAATACTATTGCTTTATGATTTTCCTTCCTCCCTCCAGGCTCTGACACCTCCTATTCTCTGTCCCCAGAGAACCATGAGGGGCCTTCTTTGCTGGCCACTGCTAGTGTGGCTGCTTCTTCTTCAGCCCTGGGAAACCCAGCTCCAGGCGGCAGGTGAGCTGGGACCCAACCCCCACCAGTGGGAGGAGGGGAGCAGAAGCTGGTTCTCCATCTGCAGCCACCTGGGCCTGCTGGGGTGAGGAAAGCCAAGGACCTTGGAACATACCGGGATGGGATCAAGTTCCCCACTTCACTTCTGTGGGCCTCAGTTTCTTCGTCATAGTTTTGGGCCCATGCAAAACTGCCCATTTGGTGTTTAATTTTGAAAAATTAATTGAAAACAGAGAAAACCCGGGAGATTTTACATAATAATCCCTATTTGAGACTTCTCTCGAAAAATCCAAGAATCTGCTAACTTCCAGTGTGCATGGCTGCATGGCAGCATTTGGCTGGAGCTGCCCACCTTAGGAGGGATACAGGCTCTTTGGGTGTCCACCATCCTAACCCACCCAGTTCACTCATTTATGCTGCGTCTACAGGCATTTGAGCTGCAACATCTCCTCCTCATCCCCTCCTCAATGGATAATACCTCCTCAGAATAGGGCTCAGAGCTGTAGGCTGGGAAACTTGTGAAATCTGCTAGCTTGGGTCCTAAATAAATGCTGGATGAATGAATGCATGCATGCATGTAACCTGTGTTTGCTGGGTTAGTTACGTGCTGGGTGCTGTTATACCGAGATAACAGCATTTCCCCTGGGTTTCCCCGGGAGTCTCCTCGGAGGCGAGGTTAGGCCTTGCTGACCCAGGAAAGTCCTTTCTGATCTGTCCCGCAGGTCCCAGGTGCCACACTGGGCCCCTGGATTTGGTGTTCGTGATTGACAGCTCCCGCAGCGTACGCCCCTTCGAGTTCGAGACAGTGAGGCAGTTCTTGGTGGGCCTCCTAGATGGCCTGAACGTGGGGCCCAATGCCACGCGTGTCGGCGTGATCCAGTATTCGAGTCAAGTGCAAAGCGTCTTCCCGCTCGGCGCCTTTTCGAGCCCCGAGGACATGGAGCGCGCCATTCGCGCCCTGGTGCCGCTGGCTCAGGGCACCATGACCGGGCTGGCAATCCAGTACGCCATGAACGTGGCCTTCAGCGTGGCCGAGGGCGCGCGCCCGCCAGAGGAGCGCGTGCCTCGCGTCGCTGTCATTGTGACAGACGGGCGGCCCCAGGACCGCGTGGCCGAGGTGGCAGCGCAGGCCCGCGCCCGCGGCATTGAAATTTACGCCGTGGGGGTGCAGCGCGCAGACGTGGGCTCCCTGCGTGCCATGGCGTCGCACCCGCTAGACGAGCACGTCTTCCTCGTTGAGTCCTTCGACCTTATCCAGGAGTTTGGCCTGCAGTTCCAGGGCCGGCTGTGTGGTGAGTTAGGGGAGTGCTGAGTGAGGCTGGAATTCTCAGGCCGGCTGCTTGGAGTCCTGCTCCCATCACAGTAAATTCCATTCTGTCGGGGTGGCCCCGCGCATGCATTCCGGGCAGAGCTGAGTTGCTCTGGCCAACCGCGGGCTGTGTCAGATTGCATCTCTGGCCACGTTTGCTTGGGCTCTGTTCACAAGGAGCAACGTTTAGCTCACCCTGCCCACCAGGATGAGCGTCTGTGGTCTACCACAGGCTTAATGCCAAACTCCAACACCAAACCCCTGGACACAAAGAAGCACTGCCCCTCAAAGCCCAGAACGATCACCCGCTCCAAAGAGTCATGCCCCACTGCTCACGTGGACCTGGCTCCTCCCACTCTCATTTTAGCTCCTCCCACAAGTGCAGTAAGATCTGTTCTAGTCTCATCTTGAGTTATTCTGCCTACCTTGATTTAGCACTTCTCCACCTCCCTACCCTACCTCTACCCCTGTATAGTCCTATCCTACTGACACGTCTAGTCCGGTGCCCTCTTGTGAGCCTATTCACAGGGGCTACTCAGGCCCTGTTGGTTCCCTAAGCCTCCCACCAGGTCCTGTCTCAAATGCGTCATATCCCTCCTAAGGCCATACTTGAGGGTGGTGCCTGCCTCTGACCCCCAGCCTTCTCTTGTTGGAGGCTTCTGCCTGTCTGTCCCCTGATGATTCTAGTCCTGTGTGTCCTCAGGGAAGGACCTGTGTGCTGAGGGGAAACATGGCTGCCAGCACCAATGTGTCAACGCCCGAGGCACGTTCCGCTGCGCCTGCAACCCTGGCTACAAGCTAGCACCAGATGACAAGAGCTGTTTGGGTGAGAGTTACTCCTGCCCTGCAATCTCACTGCTCCTGAACCTTCTTTGGTTCCCCCATTGCCCCAGCATCAGACCAATGAGTCTGGAAGAGTCTTTGGAAGTAAAAGCCCACTTCCTTCACTTTACAGGCCTAAGAAAAAGAGATATTGCTGGGGGTCACACGGTCCTTGGTGGGACCCTGCAGTTAAGTTTGCTAGTTTCTACCTCCTTTTCTGCCCATTTTCAGGCCAATCTCCTACCTGGCTCTAATCCACCTCCCAAATTTGTTTCTGTCTTCTCACAGGCACATCCTTACAGTTTCTCAGACACTGTTGGGGGTCTTCAGTTAGGTGGGTCTCCCCCCACATGCCGCCCATTCCTGCCTCTGCACCTGAGCTCTGTGTGCACTGCCCACCTGGGTTCACCTGCCTCACCCCTCAGCCTCCACAAATATTTCAAAATGTGGTTCTTCATTTTTGTCTTCTGAAAAGCAATGCCATGCAATACCTTGCTTATGTTATACAATTGGGTTTTCCTTTTTGGTATGTATGTGTGTCTACTCTGTGATCATAATTGCAGCCACCATTTATTGAGTGCCAAGTTAGTATCAGACATTGTGCCAGCTGCATTTCATACAGTACCTCTCAGCCTCACTACAAGCTGGAAAAAGAGATCATGTGATCCCAATCCAGATGTCAGTTTCTGGAAACTTCAAAAGGTTGGCTTGGGCCAGGCGCGGTGGCTCACGCCTGTAATCCTAGCACTCTGGGAGGCCGATGCGGGAGGATCGTTTGAGCTCAGGAGTTCGAGACCAGCCTGAGCAAGAGCGAGACCCTGTCTCTACTAAAAATAGAAAGAAAGTAGCCAGACAACTAAAAATATATGTAGAAAAAATCAGCCAGGCGTGGTGGCTCATGCCTGTAGTCCCAGATACTCAGGAGTCTGAGGGAGAAGGATCGCTTGAGCCCAGGAGTTTGAGGTTGCTGTGAGCTAGGCAGATGCCACAGCACTCTAGTCCGGGCAAAAAAGTGAGACTCTGTCTCAAAAAAAGAAAAAAAAGGTTGGCTTGAATCCCCATTTGATGACCATCAACATTCATATCCCTCTCCAAGTTCTCTGGGAATTCCCAAGTGCTTACATTCGGACGATCACCTCTTGCTGTGAGCTTCTGCTGCATTCATTTAATTTTACGGATCTTCTTTCAATTTCTCAACCTCACACGTGCCATTCTTGCCCCATGCATGTAAATCAACCTCTTCTTTCGTTTATACACTTGTGCACACAAGGGTATGTGTGTATGTAAGTGTGCATGTTTGTTTTACTAAAGATAGGAGTGGACAGAGGTGTGAGTTAAATCTATGTAAAGTCAAACACACACATGCAAAAGAAAAACCCATCATTTGTAATAGAATATTAGATACCCTCATTTCTAGAAGTCCTCAGTCACCCCGCTACAGGGGCTTTTTCACCAGCAGCCTCAACCCACAATTACTCATCTTCACTCCGTCTCCCCTGTTCTCTTTTTTCCTCTCTCCATCCCCATCTCTTTTCCAAGAAACCCAAATTCTCACTTTTTTTTTTTTTTTTTTTTAAGACAGGGCAATTCTCCTCTCTGCGGTCCCTATTCCCCAGCTCAGCTCTAGGCCACCTTTGCCCATCAAGAGGCTCAGCATGGCGATTGGTCTCCATCCTCCTTAGAAGGAAGTTGTAAATAACGATTGCTCACTCCCATTATATCCCCGTTTTGCGGATGGGGACATGGAAGCTCACATAGCCAGAGTGGCTGAGCCTGGTCCTCCCCTGTGAGTCAGGGAGCATCTGGAGAACAGGGGAACAGCAGATTCTCATTCTCACCCCTGGCTTAGTCATGGGCCCGCTGTCTCTAGGTTGTTTCTAGGGTTTCGGTGGGAGGATCACCTGGCCCCGGAGGAAGCAGGCTTATACTTATAGAAATTACAGATGGCTGGGTACCACCCCAGACTAATTAAGTCAAGATTGTTGGAGTTGGGGCCCAGGCATAGGTATTTAAAAAAATTTTCTCAGGTGGTTGTGCTGCCAGGACTCAGAGGGGCAGCCCTGGGCACAGGCTGACGTCATCTCTTTCCCAGCTATTGACCTGTGCGCTGAAAGGACCCATGGATGTGAGCACCACTGTGTCAACTCCCCTGGCTCCTATTTCTGTCGCTGCCAAGCTGGCTTTGTACTCCAGCAGGACCAGAGGAGCTGCAGGGGTGAGTACCCCACCCACCCACCAGCACCCAGGACTGAGGCCTCTGATGGCTCCAATCAGAGGTGACATCTTGGTATTTCTTCTTTCCCCCCAGCTGTTGACCACTGTAGCTTCGGGAACCATAGTTGTCAGCACGAATGTGTTAGCACCCTTGCTGGGCCACGGTGCCACTGCAGAGAGGGCCACGACTTGCTGCCTGATGGAAGGAGCTGTCGGGGTGAGGAGGGGTCTCCTACATTTGTGGGGAGCCACAGTACACCTTAGCTTGGTGGGGTCCGCCCTGACTCATCCTGATCCATCTCTCCTTTAAGTCCGGGACCTTTGCAATGGCGTGGACCATGGCTGCGAATTCCAGTGTGTAAGCGAGGGCCTCTCCTACCGCTGCCTGTGCCCTGAGGGGAGGCAGCTTCAGACAGATGGCAAGAGCTGCAACCGTGAGTGATGGGTGTTCTGTCTGCTGCTGCCCCATTGCCCACGTTCTGAATGTCCTTGACTTTGCCCTTGCTGGGGCACAAGGCTGTGGTGTGAATGTGTGTGTGCTGAGGGGTGGTGTTGGACGGTGTGCCGTGACCAGCCTCCATCTCTTTCCCCTCAATCCTCTACCCTGCTCCCAATGTTAATTTAAAAAATACATATTTGGTGATCACATTCCTGCTTTGCTCAAAAGCCCTCTGTGGTTCACCAATGCCTACAGAATAAAGAGCGAATGCCTTACCCCTGAGGTTTTTAAATAGTGGGCACAATCACATCAGTGGATAATGAAATCAAATTAGTGGGTTACAACCAGCATTTAAGAAAAATAAAGAATGCAAGACAAAATAGAGTTGACTGCATATAGAAAAAATATTATTTTTGGACTGGGTGCAGTGGTTCATGCCTACAAGCCTATCACTCTGGGAAGTCGAGGCGGGAGGATTGCTTGAGCTCTCAGGAGTTCGAGACCAGCCTGAGCAAGAGAAAGATTCTGTCTCTACTAAAAACAGAAAAATTAGCCTGTATTCTCAGCTACTTGGGAGGCTGAGGCAGGAGGATTGCTTGAGCCCAGGAGTTTGGAGTTGCGATGAGCTACGATGGCACCACTGCACTGTACCTGGGGTGACAGAGTGAGACTTTGTCTCAAAAAAAAAATATTTTTGAAACTTGTTTAGTTATATGTGAGCATATGAAGTATGTCATGATGTATTATTTTTACAGTGGGTTGTGGTCAAAATTTTGAAACCACTACCTTAGCTCATGACAATCTGGCTTCAGCCCACTCCACCAGCCTGTCTCCTGCCACACTGGAACATTCATTCAGTCATACTGGCCTGCCCCTTGCTGAGTGTGTCGAGAGCTTCCAGCTCCCCTACTTCTGCACGTGCTGCTCTCCACTTTCCAGACTGTCCCTCCCTGTCTTGGCAAACTCCTACTCATCCTTCAAGACTGTCTTAGTACATTCAGGGTGCTAAGAACAAAGTACCGTAGACTGCGTGGCTTAAACAATATTATTTTCCACAGTTCTGGAGGCTGTGGAGTCCAAGATCAAAGTGCCAGCAGATACAGTGTCTGGTGAGGGCCTGCTTTCTGGTTCATAGATGGCAGTCTTCTCACTGTATCCTCACATGGTGGAGAGAGGAAGCAAGCTCTCTTTGAAATCTTATGATGACACTAATTCCATTCGTAAGGGCTCTACCCTCATGACCTCATCTAATTCTAATTACCTCCTCAAGAGCCCACTTTCTAAGACCATCACGTTAGGGGTTAGGGTTTCAACAAATGAATTTTGGGAGACACAATGATTCAGTCCACAACAAAGATCAAATCAATTGTCATCACTTCTATGCAGCCTTCCTTACCAATTCCAGGAAGAATAAATTATCCCCTCCTTGGCTCCCTGATGCCCCCCTGTTCTAACACTGTCCTTCACTGCAGCATACGGCATGTTTGACTTGCTCGGCTCTATCCTGATTTCCTCATGGAATAGCATTATGTTTTATTTATTGCTGAACCCCCTTCAGGGCCTAGCAAAGTCCCTGGCTTAAAATAGGGCAGGTGACATTGTAGAGTGATTAGAAGCATGAGTTTTGGGGTCAGAAAGACCTGGCTTCGAGTCCTGGCTCAGTTACTTCTAGCTGTGAAATCTGGGGCAATCACTTTATCCTTCAGAACCTCAGGTTATAGAAAATAGGGATAATACTCAAGGTCATTGGGAGAATTGAGAATATATGTAAAGAACCTAGCTCAGTGCCTGGCACATGGTAAGCTATCAGTTAATAATGTTTTTTTTTTGTTTTTTTTTTTTTGAGACAGAGTCTCACTCTGTTGCCCAGGCTAGAGTGAGTGCCGTGGCATCAGCCTATCTCACAGCAACCTCAAACTCCTAGGCTCAAGTGATCCTCCTGCCTCAGCCTCCCAAGTAGCTGGGACTACAGGCATGCGCCACCATGCCTGGCTAATATTTTCTATATATATTTTTAGTTGTCCATATAATTTCTTTCTATTTTTTAAATAGAAACGGGGTCTCACTCTTGCTCAGGCTGGTCTTGAACTCCTGACCTTGAGCTCCTCCTGCCTCGTCCTCCCAGAGTGCTAGGATTACAGGCATGAGCCACCACGCCAGGCCTCAGTTAATAATGTTTTTGCTATTATTATTACTAATACTGGTACGGGGCTTAGAATTGTGCCTGATATATAGTAGATGATCAATAAATGGTAGTTATGTTTATTGTCATTATCATTAAAAAAGGTGCTTTTAGTAGAGTGCCTGCTAATCGTGCTAAGCGCTCAATAAATTTTATCAAGGGCTATAATGAGAATGATGATGATGATGATGGTGATAATTATTTAGCATACTGCCTGGCACAGCAAGGACTCAGGAAATGTCATCTGTTATATAATAAATGTTTGCAAATGAATGACCAGATGGATAGACCACTGCTACCAGTCAAGGTTCTGGCCCCTCCATCCAAGCTCTCCTCTTTGAGCAGGATGCCGAGAAGGCCACGTGGACCTAGTTCTGCTTGTGGATGGCTCCAAGAGCGTGCGCCCGCAGAACTTTGAGCTGGTGAAGCGCTTCGTGAACCAGATCGTAGACTTCCTGGATGTGTCCCCTGATGGCACTCGCGTGGGACTGGTGCAGTTCTCAAGTCGCGTGCGCACCGAGTTCCCGCTGGGCCGCTACGGCACTGCCGCCGAGGTGAAGCAGGCGGTCCTCGCCGTGGAGTACATGGAGCGCGGTACCATGACAGGGCTGGCGCTGCGGCACATGGTGGAGCACAGCTTCTCCGAGGCGCAGGGCGCACGGCCTCGCGCCCTCAACGTGCCTCGCGTTGGCCTGGTCTTCACCGACGGCCGCTCCCAAGATGACATCTCGGTGTGGGCAGCGCGTGCCAAGGAGGAAGGTGGGCTGGGCACTGGGCACATTGGACTGGGGTTGGGTCGGACCCCGGGAGGCAGCTTTCCCGAGGCCTGGGGCACCCTCTGAGTCTCCCGGCCATGTAGGCATCGTCATGTACGCCGTCGGCGTGGGCAAGGCCGTGGAGGAGGAGCTGCGTGAGATCGCCTCGGAGCCAGCCGAGCTGCACGTGTCCTACTCCCCGGACTTCAGCACCATGACGCACCTGCTGGAGAACCTCAGAGGCAGCATCTGCCCAGGTAAGCACGTCTCTCTGGGGACTCCTCGGCTTCTCTCTCTGCCCACCCTGCGATATCTCCCCCTTTGTATTCACTCCCCTTCATACAGTTACAGCCAGGGGACGGGCTCACTAGACAGAGTCTTGTCATGCAAAGTGTGGTCTGCTGGACCAAGGTCATGGTGACCACCTGGTAGCTTGTTAGAACTGAAACGTTTCTGGTGCTCTCCAGACTAAATGAATCCAAATTTGCACTGTAGCAAGACCCTAAGGTGATTGGTAAACATTAAAGTCTAAGAAGCACTAGACTAGGCTACCTGTCCCCCAAATTAGTGGCTATTCAGAATAATTTCTGGCAACGCTTTCAAAGGCACACCAAACTTAGCATTTGTAAGTGGAGTCACAGCATATATCCCTTGAACTTGCTGGAATTCAACTTCATGGACCTGGCAAAGTGGCAGGACTGGGTGTGTTTAGGTACACAAAGACCTGTATTTGGGGGAGGGGCAACAACTCATAAATGCAACCCATCCACTTCATCTGGTGCTCAGCCGAGGAAAAGGGCAGCAACTCCACCAGTGGAGAAGAAGGAGCTGTTGAGCTTGTGTACTGTGCTTTATAGGTGACAGAGGAAATGTCTCCAGGGTAATTTTTACCAGAGTCCTTACACTATAACCCAGGCTAAAGGTGCGACTCGTCCTTCAGATCATCACGCTCCACCTTCGGAGACAGTTTCAGTAGGGCTGGCAGGGCCTGGAGAATGTGTGTGTGTGCGCATGTGTACACATATGCACATATACACATACATCTCCCCCCACCCCAAACTAATTCTAATAGTTAGCTAGGGTATTGTGAAGGTACTGGATTAACTTCTCCTTCAGGGCTCTTTCTGTCCCGACTCTTATCCCCTGCAGTGTGACTTTGGACAAGTCACTTAAACCCCACCCCTATCTTAACTTTCCTCTTCTCTAACAGGGGAGGGTGCTGGCTGCCAAGGTTGCCTGCCGCTCTAGAATTCTAAGAGAAGTCTGGGCTCTGTGGTCAAGGCTCTTCACCAGTTGTCTGTATGACCCTGGGCAGACCCTTCCCCCTCTCTGACCCTTGTTTCTCCATCTGTGAAGTTAGGGGTCTTTGTGGGACTGTTATCATTACTATCAATAATGCCATACACAGCCGTTTGTTAAAGGCACATACAAGACTAAGAGATAACTTTTAAATCATTACAGCAACTTTGCCAAAGGCTAAGTGCCAGGCATTGTGCACACATTTACAGAATTCTAGTGAACCTAAGATACTAGCCATTTTAAAATTCACCATTATTTTATGTGCTGCTAAGAAAAAAGCGGGTGCCAAATTTAATTGTAAGGCTCCTCACTGCCCCCCCCACCCCCTGCCAACCCGAGATGTTGAAATGTGTGGGGCAATAGACTTGGATCGGTCATTCTTAAACATCAGATTGCATCACAGTCACCTGGAGGGTTTTCTAAAACACAGATTGCTGGGCTCCAACTTCACATTTTCTGATTCAGTAGGTCTGGGGAGAGGTCTGATAAATCTGCATATATGATAAACTCCTAGATGATACTGATGCAGCTAGTCCAAGGACCACACTCAAGAACTGCTGACATGGTTGAAATACATTATAAAGTATTTACTTGTGGCAGGCAAGTATTTACTTGTAGCAGTAGGTGCTACATGTGCCTATTTCATTAAAATTAATTAAAATCAAATAAATTTTAGTTCTTCAGTTGCACCAGCCACGTTTCAAGTGTTAAATAGCTAGATGCAGCTTGTGGTTACTACATTGAACAAGGCAGATGTAGAATACTTCCATCATTGCATAAAGTTGCATATGGAGAGTGCTATGCTGGACTATTGCTACTTAAAGCGTGGTCCATGGACCAGCATCGTCAGCATCACTTGGGAGCTTATTACAAATGTAGGTTCTCAGCTCTGTCTCCATTCTCAGTCTGTATTTTAACAAGCTCTCCTGATGATTCCAGTGGGCATTGAGTTTTCAAAAACATTCTTGTAAGTTATACACATAAACACACACACACACACACACAGATCAATGAATCCTCGAAAGCACTAACGAGTAAGTCCTCTTATATGTGCATTTTGCAAAGAGGACACTGAGACTTAGAAAGGTTGAGTTTCCCAGTATTTCACAGCTTGTTGGCTGGGACTCAGCCCAGGTCTGTCTGAATCAAAAGCCCATATACTCAACCATAGGCCGGTGTAGGGCCGAAGCCCGGGCCAGCTAGGCCTCCTGCAGTGTCTCATTGGGCTAACTTTCTGTGCCCGGCTTGCAGAGGAGGGCATCAGCGCGGGGACAGAGCTCCGGAGCCCGTGCGAATGCGAAAGCCTCATGGAGTTCCAGGGCCGCACGCTGGGGGCGCTCGAGGGCCTGACGCAGAACCATATCCTTTGGGGCTTGGGGCGCGGGCTGGAGGGAGAGGGAAGGGACCTGGGAGAACCCCAAGGTCTTCCTTAACGCTTCACTGGCCCAGCTGACGGCGCGCCTGGAGGATCTGGAGAACCAGCTGGCCAACCAGCAGTGAGGGCCACTGATGACCCAGACCCGGGCTGGGGCTCGGCCCCACGGACTGTGCCCTGGCGAGCCGTCGGGGCGCCGGGGTCTCCCGGCTTGGGCTGTCGGGGTGGAGGCGCTGGCGGGCTCCCAGCGCTGCGCTCGAGCTGGCCTCGCCTAGACCAGAAGCCGGATTGCGCTGGGCAGGGGGGATGGCGAGGGTGGGGTCGGGGGACGCGTGCTACACTCGCATGCCCTCGCCGCGTGCTGCGCTCAGCTCTTTGTTAGATTTCTTTTTTGTTTTCTTTTTCTTAAAAAAAAAAAATGTGATTTCCATGGGGTCGGTTTGTGGGGTCTTCCTGCGCCGCCAGTAGGAGGGGAGGCCAGACGGTACGCGCGCTCCAGCGGCACCCGCGCCCGGGCGGAGAAAGGCGCATTGTGGTAGAGTCGGGCTGGGGGGCAGGGGACCCGGCTGCTTCCCTCTCCTTGTTTATTCAGCCAAGAACAGATGACTCCTTATGCAGGCTGGGGAAGGGAGGGGGCTCAACGGGAACCCTTGGGGTCTGAGCAAGTCTGTGTCCCCCGCCATCCCCCTACGGATTGAACACTTCACTCTCTGATCATGCCTACCTCATGGTGCCTCCAAACCCGGCTCCAAAGCTGCTGGGCGGAGGGGTGTTGGTGAGAAAGTGAGAGGCAGTAACTGAACCTCTAAATTGCTGGGATGGGAGTGGATAGATGAGTTTCTCCCGGATTTTATCTCCTTCCTGCACTGGGTAGTAAGAGAAGGTGCTAGGACGCCTGGCTGCCCAGCCTGTGGCCCTCCTTCGGCCACCCTACTGCCTTCCCCCAACACCTCTATCAGGAAAGAACACAAACCAGCACAGTTTCCCAGGTGCGTGCAAGAAACTGCAAAGGTTACAGTGCTTCCAGCCCTAGAGTGATTTGGGGCAAATTACTCTGGGTTTGTTTCCTCATCTGTAAAGCGGAGTTTGAAATTGTCACCCCCAAGAGGCCAGAATTGAGGAAATTCTTCTAAAGCATCTGACACTGTGCCTGGTAGGTATTAGGCCCTTAATTAATGGTGGCTATTAACTATTCTTATAGTAATAGCTAATATATTTACTCTTGGCATTATTCTAAGTGATTTGCAGGTATTTTCATTTTATCCTCACAGCCTTGTGAGATGAGAATTACTGCTTTTATCCCCATTTTACAGATAAGGAAACTAAGGCATAGAGAGGTTAAGTTCCCCCAAGTCACATAAATAGTAAGCAGGTGAACCAGGTTGTCTCCTATGGCTGCTATAACAAATTGCCACAAATTGAGTAGCTAACACCACAAATTTATTGCCTTACATTTCTTTTTTTTTTTTTTTTTTGAGACAGAGTCTCACTCCATTGCCCGGGCTAGAGTGAGTGCCGTGGTGTCAGCTTAGCTCACAGCAACCTCAAACTCCTGGGCTCAAGCGATCCTTCTGCCTCAGCCTCCCAAGTAGCTGGGACTACAGGCATGTGCCACCATGCCCGGCTAATTTTTTCTATATATATTTTTAGCTGTCCAGATAATTTCTTTCTATTTTTAGTAGAGACGGGGTCTTACTCTTGCTCAGGCTGGTCTCGAACTCCTGAGCTCAAACAATCCACCCGCCTCGGCCTCCCAGAGTGCTAGGATTACAGGCGTGAGCCACCGCGCCCGGCCTTGCCTTACATTTCTTAGGTCAGACGTCCAGGATAGGTTGGCAGGGCTGTATTCCTTCTGGAGGCTTTTGTTTCCTTGCCTTTTCCAGCTTCTAGAGGCTACTGGAATTCCTTGGGTCATGGCCCAGCATCTTGTCAACCTCAGCTTCCATCATCACATCTCTTTCTCTGACTCTGACTCTCCTGTCTCTGTCTTATAAGGACTATTGCGATTATATTGGGATGACCCTGATAATCAAAGATAGTCTCTCCATCTCAAGCTATTTGTTTTTTTTTTTTTTTTGAGACAGGTTCTCTCCTTCTGTCACCCAGGCTAGAGCGCTAGAGCACAGCGGCATAATCATAGCTCGCTGTAGCCTCAAACTCCTCAAGTGATCCTTTTGCCTCAGGCTCCCAAGTAGCTGGGACTACAGGCACATGCTACCATGCCCAGCTAATTTTTAAAATTTTTGGTAGAGATGGGGCTCTTGCTATGTTATCTAGGCTGGTCTCAAACTTCTGGCCTCAAGAGATTCTTCCACCTGGGCCTCCCAGAGCTACGGCACATGGCCTTAAGTTCTTTATGTTAATCACATCTGCAAAGTCCCTTTTGTCATGTAAGCTAAAATATTCACAGGTGCCAGAGATTAGAATGTGGATGTCTTTGAGGGGGGTCATCCTGCCTGCCACACAGGGCTGGAAGCAAGGTTGGCTGATGTCAGAGCAGGTACGTGGCGCCCTGCTAGGCTTGGTTAAGAGGGAGAAATTTAGGACCAAGAAAAGCCCTTGAGGTGACGGCTGGAGGGGATGAGATCCACTTGACTATAACTTCAAATGACAGGTAAGGAGGCGAAATACTGGAGCAGGTGATCTTTGAGCCAAGCCTTAGCTCAAATTTCTGCAAGTGGCTGTGGGGGACTTTACAGGTAAATGAATGTGTGGTCGAGAGTGACTGGAGTATGGGGGAATGGGAATGATCATCTTACCTGGACATGAGGATCAGACAAGCGAAAGTGTTACGGACAGCACCTGGCACGTGACCTCACCTTGCCCGACTCTTCATTTTGTGGTTGGGGAAACTGAGGCCTAGAGGACAGATTTGCCTGCCTAGGTTCACACAGTGGGAAAACACCAGCTGGATCAGGAAGAAGCCTGGAGAGGTACAACCGGAACAGAGTGCTCAACTGCTAGGGGGCACAGAGGACAAAGGCCAGGCTCCTTCTTTTCCTCTTCCCTGGTGCTGGTCAGGGCTGTCCTCTCTCCCGTTTCTGTTCTCACCCGCTCTTCCCTCCTGCAATCTCCCTGGTGGCCACAGGATGGCGCTTGGAGCTGGGTCTTTGTGCCCTTGCAGGCACTTGGCATCTGCCACTGGGACTGATGAGGCTGTCCTTTTCCCTTAACACTCCTCCCCCTACTGTGGCAGTCCCCACCTGCCAGTGGAGAAGCTGCTTCTGTTCCTAGGCATTGGCCACACACTCCTGGATTTGAAGACCAGCCCTGCTACTTACCGGGTGCGTGTTGGTGTTGCCGGGTACTGTTTCCCTTCTCACCTCCTGGTTCCTCTCTCTCATGTCCCTTTCCTCTTGCCCCTTTTATCCTGTTGGCTAGAATAGAATTCCTGATCACCAAACATGCCCCACATAGGGGTAGCCGGCCCTTGCTTCTTTGTTTATACCCCTCTCTTCAAAGGATAGGAGAAGACTTACAAGGACTTGTCACTTAAATAAATAAAACAAACATTCATTAACCCAAGAGCAGAGAACCTAAGTGACAGTGTGGGGAGAGCAGCATTGCCAAGAGAGCTGACGTCAAGAAGGCACAGAGCCTGGGCCTGAGTCTCCGGGTGTCCAGGAAAGCAGGAGTTGAGGTGGCTTTCAGAGCCTGAGACCTGGCACACAGCACTTCCATACTGGGGGAGTCTTGAGCCCAGGTCCCCAGGAGGGAACTCAGTGCCCTCAGTCCTCTTGGTTTCCTGGAGATTTTGAATAATTGAAAAAGGACAATATCGTATCTCCTCCAGTGGTTGGCATAGATGTCACGTAGGGAGCTGTTTTTTTTTTTTTTTTTGAGAGAGAGTCTCCCTCTGTTGTCTGGGCTAGGGTGAGTGCCGTGGCGTCAGCCTAGCTCACAGCAACCTCAAACTCCTGGGCTCAAGCGATCCTTCTGCCTCAGCCTCCTGAGTAGCTGGGACTACAGGCATGTGCCACCATGCCCGGCTAATTTTTTCTATATATTTTTAGTTGGCCAGATAATTTCTTTCTATTTTTAGTAGAGACGAGGTCTCGCTCTTGCTCAGGCTGGTCTCGAACTCAAGCGATCCTCCTGTCTCGGCCTCCCAGAGTGCTAGGATTACAGGCGTGAGCCACCGCGCCTGGCTGGGAGCTGTTTTTTATACTCAGTAACAGGCACTAGATGTGGCCTTGGGTGGGAAAGCAAAGGGCCGGAGGGGCCTGCAACCTCAGCCCAGCGCAGACCCCTCTCCGATTTCTCCTCTGTGTTCTCTGGCCCTCTGTTCTTCCGTGATTCTTGGCCTTCCTACCCTTCTATTCTAGCTCACAGCTCTCCCTGTTTCTCTGCTTGGTGCAGCTCCTGTCTCCAAGGGTTGTCTGCTTTTCTTTCTGTCTCTTTGGACCCAGGAACGTGAGAAAAGAGAGAAGAAAGCTATCAAATATAAAACACAAAACACCTACTGTGTGGCGGGGACTGCCAGGCCCTGCCCCCGCGTTGTCTTGTTGAAACCGCTCAACCCACAGAAGGGAAAACCAAGGTTGAAAGAGGCCAGTTGCCCCAGGCCCAGAGCTTCCAAGTTAGGATGTGAACCCGGGTGTCCTTGATCCCAGAGTAGGCCCATTTCACACTTCTACCCTTCAGTAATCAGGGACAAGTTTGGACTTTTCTAAAAAACTTTTCCTGGGAAACTTAAGGGGCAGACAAGAGCACAGCCCAGGATATGGCACAAACGAGGGCCAGAGGCAGAGGCCTGGCTCCACCGTTCATCAGCAATGCAGCCTCCACATTGCGCTTTTGCCTCAGTGTCCCCCCTTGTAGAATCTGAATGACAGCACCAACCTCACAGGTTATGCCAAAAGGTCGAAGCCACTGATTAATGTGAACCTGGGCGGTGGGTGACCAGGAAGGGCCACCTTCTTTTCAGGACATTATTTGCCTTTCTCCCCACTCTCCCACGTGATCTGAAGTAGGAGACCCTGCCTGGGGGGCTGCAGATCCCCAGGCCCAGTGAGGAAGGTGGGCCACATCACACAATGGAAAGCAAGTCGCTGTTAAGCACGCAGAGGAGGGCACAAGCAGCTCAGCCTTGTGCAGCCCAGGAAGCCTTCCTGGAGGAGATGGCAAGTGAGATGCACCAGGGGGAAGCACAGACATTCCCCAGATGATCAAGGAGGAGAGGGCTCCTGGACAGAGGGCTCGAGTGGCATTTCAAGGGCAGGAGAGGAAGGTGAGGCTGGGGAAGAAGGTTGGACTCAGTCCCCAAAGTGGATCATGCCGCATCACATGACAAAGGCTTGTGGGTAAATGGTTCCCAGACTTCATGAACTCGTGAATCACCTGGCGAGTTCGTTAAAAATGTAACATCTGGGAGTGGGGTCCAGGAATCTTTGTTTCCACCAGCTCCTGGGTGAAACTGTGCAGGTGATCAGAAGGAGAAAGGAAACACAAGGCTACGGGGGATGGGAGAGAGTACAAGGCAAGGGCTCAGACAGTGCCCTGCCCCCAAAATATATTGTTATTCTCAATTTATGGACAAACAAACTCAGTCCCAGAAAGTAATTTGCTCAATTTCCTCAACAAGTAAACAGTGGAGCAGCGACTGAAGTCTAGGCCATGTGAGTCCAGAGCCTGGTTCTTCGTTCTAACTTGGAAGAATTTCTGTGATGATGGAAGTGTCCTATATCCGAGCTGTCCAATATGTAGCCAATATGTGGCACCTATTGAGCATTTGCAATGTGGCTAAAGTGACTGAGGAACTGAATTTTAAATTTTTAAAAAATTAATTAATAAAATTTAAATAGCTGCATATGGTTTGTGGTTACTGCGTTGTTCAGCACAGGTGCAGAGGGTACCTGCAGAGGGAGAGGTGACTACCTTAAATGGGGTGATCAAGGGAGGCTCCCTGAGTGCTGATATTTGAACTGAGGTCCAAATGCTGAGAAGGAACCGGTTTTCCAGCGTTCCAGGGGGAGACAGTGCAAATGCGGGGCCTTGGGGGTAAACAAACTCGGTGTCCTAGGGTGGAAAGAAGGCCCGGGTGTCTGGAATTCAGTGATGGTGGAGGGGCGGCAGGGGCAGGTAACTGGGGCCTGGCGGGCTGGGCGAGGTGCCGGCGTGTCGATCACTGGCCGTGGAGCCTGAGAAATACAGTGGGTGTGGCCGCCCCTCCGTCCCTTTCTCAGGACTGTGGAGAGGATCAGATGAGACACGGGGATGTGCAAATGCTTCCTGAATTGTAAGATGCTGCCCATCAGAGAAGGGCAGAGCCGTGGTTCTGAGTGTGGTCCGGGACCAGCAGCAGCGACCTCATCTGGGAACATGTCAGAAATGCGCATTCTTGGGCCCCACCCTTGATCTACTGCTTCACAGCTCTGGGGACAGGGCCCAGCAACCTGTGTCTCCACAAGCCCCCTGGGTGGTTGTAACACACACTGAAGTTGAAGAACCACCATCAGGAATGGTGGCAGTCACCTCCTCCTCCTCATTCTCAGTGTCGGCATTCCCCGCCAACAAATTGTCCCCCAACCTCCAGCTCAGACAGATTCCCTGATGGTTCACTGTGCTCTCTAGCCCTCCTTCCCCTCAGATGGGATTAATTTTGAGCTCCATATACACAGATTTTTAAATATCTAGTAAATAAAACCTTTGTGTTAATTTTTTTTTTATTATACAGGCCTCCCAGGCTCATGGTTAAAATAAAACAAATAGCACAGAAGGTATCAAATAAAAAAAAAAAAAACAACCCTGCTGCCCCTTAATCCCATTCCCTAGAAATAACCACAGAACAATGTTTTCTGTGTGATTCCTTCCAGACGTTTCCTGTGTGTATAGAGGCAGCTAGTGCAGTGCTCTGAAGCCAGTGTGCTTGGTTTCGAAACCCAAGTTTGCTTCTTATTTGTCGAATAAGTTGGACAAGTTGCCTCCATTTCATCATCCAGAACATGAAGTTAATGACAGCACCAATCTCATAGAATTGTTGTGAGGATTAAATAAATTACTTAGAATAAAGCAATCAGTGTCTGGCACATTGAAAGCATGATGTGAATATTAGCAATTTCAGTATGTATTTTTTTTTTGTTTGTTTTTGTTTTTGTTTTTTTGAGACAGAGTCTTACTCCATTGCCCGGGCTAGAGTGAGTGCCGTGGCGTCAGCTTAGCTCACAGCAACCTCAAACTCCTGGGCTCAAGCCATCCTTCTGCCTCAGCCTCCCAAGTAGCTGGGACTACAGGCATGCACCACCATGCCCGGCTAATTTTTTTCTCTATATTTTTAGTTGTCCAGCTAATTTCTTTCTATTTTTAGTAGAGATGGGGTCTCGCTCTTGCTCAGGCTGGTCTCGAACTCCTGAGCTCAAACAATCCGCCCGCCTCGGCCTCCCAGAGTGCTAGGATTACAGGCCAGTATGTATTTTTATAATTGTCTTTTTTAAAAAAAATGGAATCATACTCTACACATTACCTGCAACTTGCTCTTTTTACTCCAGAGATATGCTATCTCTGGGGCATATTTTCCTATGGCTGGATATGTACATCAACAAGTAGAGGATGTTTCTTATTTTATATCTACCCTGTATCTGACCAGCCTTCCTTTTTTTTTGAGACAGAGTCTTGCTCTGTCACCCAGGCTAGCGTGCCGTGGCGTCAGCCTAGCTCACAGCAACCTCAAACTCCTGGGCTCAAGCTATCCTCCTGCCTCAGCCTCCCAAGGAGCTATAGGTGCGCCACCACACCCGGCTGATTTTTTCTATTTTTAGCAGAGACGGGGTCTCGCTCTTGCTCAGGCTGGTCTCAAACTCCTGACCTCAAGAGATCCTCCTGCCTCAGCCTCCTAGAGTGCTAGGATTACAGGCCTGAGCCACCGTGCCCGACCATGACCCCTTCCTAATGGGTCTTTTTGGGAGGCTGTGTGAGCCAGGTACTCCTTTTCTGACTCCTTGGATGCTAGAATGTGAGCATGACAGTGCAGCTGTTAAGAATGCAGAGGTGGGAGTCAGCTTGCCTATTCAAACCCAGCAGTGCCACTAGCTGTGTGATCTTAGGCAAGTTTCTTAACTTCTCTGTGCCTTGGTCAAAAGGGGTCCAGTTTTCTCATCTGTAAAATGGGGATAATAACATTCCCTATGGCAATATGAATCTTGGGAGAATAAGCCAAAGGTGCAGGAAGAGTTGGGAAGTCCTTTATGATGGTGATGATGTTGAGAATGCCCTGGTGGAATCCTAACCAGATGATTCTTGCTGGTGACCTTGGCTGACTTTTTCTGTGTCTGATCATTATTTCTATGAACTACCTGATACCCTTGCAAAGCTTCCAAGTTGCATAATTTCAAAAGGCATGGCAAGAGGAGGGTATTTACATGGAACACAGCGTGAATAGTGCTTTCTAGAGTTGTGAAACCGTTTCTTGGATATCAGCCAGGCTTGATGTGTCTGTTTCTTGCATCCAAGAACTCTAACCACACCCTGCTTCATTCATGTAAGGGCTGCATAGTATTCTACTCTGTTTGCATCACATTTCATGTAATCATCTCTTCGTGATGGATATCTGGGTGACTCACAGCTATTGTACTGCACGGACGAATATGATGACATGCTTCTCAGAGCTCCTGCCCGGCCCTTGGGACCCTTTCCTCTGACTCTACCCCACCACACAGGTACACAGTTGGGTGGGAGGTGGCCTCAGTCCACAGTGTCATACAGTGCCGGGTGTGAACCTCTGCCCACTTGACCAAGGCAGGACTGGCCAGAGGTTTCAGAGTAACAGAGACATCAGTGGGCCAGGGTGGAAGTCGTGGGTGACTCGGGAGGGGGCGGGCAGGGGCAGCCAGCCTGGTTCCCTTATGCTCGGTTCCCTCCTTGAAAGCCAGGCCTGTCCTCACAGTGTTGGGATCTTACTTCAGATAGGAGGCAACGTTTGCACGGCCTCCGATACCTTCAGGGACCAGTGACTAGTTGTCCCCTCCCAGGGTACTGGCACTGGAAGGAGGAAAGGAAGGGTTGATCCAAAGGGGGTCCTGTTCATGGTGGGATTCCAGGCAGCCAGGGCCACATGTGTGTACTGAGCACTTCTTGTGTCCCAGGGACTGTGTGGGCTCTTCATCCTACACGATCCCGTGTAATTCTCATGACAACCCTGTGAGGTTAGTGTCATCACTTTCATTCTACAGACAAGGCAACTGAGGTCAGGGAGGGAAGAGATGGGCCCCCAACCACTCAGTGATCACCTTGATGTCCAGGGCCCTTCCCACTTGGTCAGGGTGGTCAGTGACGGGGAGACCATGTGGAGTGAAAGTGGGGGCCCTCCCTGACTCTGTGCCGGCTGCCAAAAGGCTGAGGGTCTTGGAGGAAAGGAGGAGTCGCGGAGTGGGGGGCGCTGGTGTGAGTGCTGGGCAACCTTCCACTCTCAACTCAGCTGTGTTCCAGAAGGGCAGGAGGAGAGAGGGCCTGGCGGACAGCTGGTATGTGGACTGAGGAACAATAGTGATGATGATGATGATGATACTGACAATCACAATAGCCCATTGTTCCTAATTCCACAGAACCACACAGCCATGTCAGGAGGAAGACGTAGCAATGCAGTTATTCCCATTTTACAGAAGAGAAGACTCAAGGGCTGCAGAGGGAGAGTAACTTGCACAGGTTTGCATGTTAAGTCACTCACAGTGCTGGGCAGGACCTGGGATCCTGCTGGCTCACGTGCCACAGCTACTTGGAAGGCTGAGGCAGAAGGATCACTTCAACCCAGGAGTTCAAGGCTGCACTGAGCTGTGACTGCACTCTAGCCTGGGTGACAGAGCGAGATTCTGTCTCAAAACAAAACAAAACACCACGGATGGACCAAGAAGGGTGGGGACAGAGAAGGGAAACAAAAACCTTCTATTCTAGGTAAGTCTGCAAACTAAATTAATAAGAACAATATACATAATAACATATGCATGAGCATACCTTATGCAACAACATATGCATAAAAACAATGTTAGAAAAGTGAGCTGTTTTAGGCAGTTGACAAAACCAAGGGAGACTCTTTTCTTAAGCTAGAGCTAATTTTGGTTAATTTAATACCACAAAGCCCAAGTTTTAGAAAGTCAAGATACCTTGTGACCTGTTTTTCTGTTGCCCTAAAGTGTTCCCCAAACACTATTCAGTCATCAGCACACTGATTCCAGTCCTCTGTTTGATAGATTTCTTTTTATTTTCTAAAAACCCAAACAGATGTGCACTTTTATGGGGGTGGGTAGTAATGGTGGGAAGGAGCATAGAGGGTTTATTATAACTTTATTTTTAAGAAGGAAGGTGTTCTGTTCCCTTTCCTAATCTCTCTTGGTGCACAAATGATCGGTTGTGGAGAAACCTATTTTAATTCCGCTATTTCCCTTGAGGCAGGTTCCACGGGCACATCCTTCTCTGCTTTGCAACATTAAACAAACTAGCCAGCTGGCACAGTATGCACAGAGAAAACTGTTTCATGCTTTGTAATCATTTCATGGTCTTTTTGTTGCAACATGTAAAATTTATGTTTCTGAGAAAGGCACACTGGTCTTGGCATAACTTGCACAATTGTTATACTCTTAATTTATCTTTATTTTTAAACCAATCCTGAGAAAAGTAGTTTTACTGTTGGTGTTAGGAGATTCCAGGCTTATAAAAGGCATTTTGATTAAAAACCTCTTGAAACAACAACCGACAAACTTAAAAATAAGGAGATGGGTTCACTCCAGACAGAATGCAAATAACAGCCTCATTGCAAAAATCACTTTGAAATGAGAATTTTAAGACCCTTAGTGGATAAAAGGAATGGCATCCATGAAAAAGAGAAGAGGTTCCATAAAACATCCATCCATGTTTTTTAACATCCAGAAAAGAGGTTATAAAATAAAACCAGGAAGATATGAATCAAGAACAGATGGATGTGAAAAAAATAAGAGGTTATAAATACATGCAACTGGAATCCAATCCCTCATCTAGAACGAGGGAAAAGAAAATGATAGGGGATATTTAAAGAAGTAACAGGGGACAATTTTCTAGATTTGAAGAAAGATGCCAGTGATCAGATCATGAGCATGCATCACATGTGGAGCAGAGTGAATAAATTAACACCTATACAGCAAGGAACTCGGCTTGGGTTACAAGTCCATGGCATTGATTGGAAGCAAGCAGACCCGAAGTCGAGTCAAGGTATGGGTGACATTGCCAGGGAAAGCCCAACATTGGCCCACAGAGTGGCTGCTTATTCCTGAAGGCAATCCTCAGGCTCTACTGCACCAGCAGGAAGTGGTGGGGCAGGGGCATAGTGACAGGGATGACCCATGGCTTTGCCCTCCCCTATTGCAATGAAGACCTGGAAGTACCAGTATATGATGCTGAAACTCCTAAGCAACTGTTAGAAGAAAGGCCAGTGCTAAGATGACTTCCAGTGCATCAAGGGCATGTATGGAAAAGCTTGTACCTCACTGTGAAAAATCCAGGAAAGGTTGACCTCACGTAACCCCCTTATGGCCACAACCTCTGGTGCCCTGGGCCATGGATAATAAGTCACTTGCCTGTTTATTCCTTCAGGGGGATATCTGACTGGCATTTCTATCTTCTATCACCTCAACAGTTTCGCCCAAGGAACTATGGTCCAAAATCCAAAATTAAGATTCAATCTTATCTGCTGCCTTGACCTCTGATAAAATTAGGGGGGACCTGGAATATTCTAACCTTGAGTTTCCTTCCCTACTCTACTGCTGCAAATAAAGTCCCCTAGCTAAGCAACCTCCTTATCAAGGGAACAGACACAGTTCCTGCTTATTTCTGAGTGGGTGTGGGGGGTTCAGTTCCCTCCTGGCCTGCAGAATCAGTCAAGCAAGCCAATCATATCCCCCGGTGGGAAGCAGAGCACACCCTACACTCGCGATACTGTTAAGTCTTGCCTCCTGCAGCCCCTGGTTGTTCACTCTGTTCCCAAGTGCAGGCCCTGGTTGGCCCTGTGTGGCATGTGGTATCCTCCTCCCCTAGGCTGGGTTGTTAGTTTCATCTGTCCGGTGTTGGGTGGCATGTGTTTGGCCATGCTCATAACCCTAGGTCAGAAACCCTCCTTCACCAATGGGGTGAAGAGGGAGCAATTAAAACAGGAGCCTGCAAGATCTCCCCAAGAATTCCTTTTACCCCAGTCCCCTCTGATCAGAGTCCTGAGAGTGAAGGCTGCTTGGGGGTGGGGAGCAGGAGGCCATATCATAAAGAGTCTTGGGTTTGAACGTCATTGCTGCCATCAATTGGCTAATTGACCTCAGGCAAGCCCCTGTATCTCTCTTATCCTTCATATGGGTTAAGGACCAGCTGCAAAATCAGGAACTACTCTAGCTAGTTTAAGCAGAAAGTCATTTATTAACAGGATTAGGTTTCCTATAAAACCACTAGAAGGACTGAAGGAGGAGGCTGTAAACTGAGTATTGGGGAAACTTCCTTCCCCGAGTCACACTGCCTTGGCCCCAATTCAGGAAGATGCCCACTGGAGAACCACTCTGCCCCTGCCATGGTCTGCACCAGCCAGATCAATGTCCTGCACTCTGCTTCCCTCCTAACCAGTCTTGGTTTTAAATCTGACACCATCACAAATCATTTCTTGGGTAGAGAGGTTTCAGGTGCTTCTGCCACCGTTGTATTTCTCTGGCTTCTACTCCAGTTTCAGACATTTGCTGTGATTGCCCCCAGATCCTAGCCATCCCCATCCCTGCATTCTCTAGCCCTCTTTAGTACTGATTTCTTCTCCGAGGGCAACCACATTTCTCCATCTCTCCAGAATTGCTGAGAAGAATCCAACCTGGACGAATGGCCAAGTTCAACCCAAAGGAAGCTTAACAGGGAAGGAGTTGAACACCCAGCCTCCCTCTCAAAGTGCACAGCTGCTCTGAGACCAACAGGGATGACTGGACACTGACCCTCCTGTGTTTTCATTCTTTTCTCAGCCCATCTGCACAGGTGTTTTGGTTCTTTCTCTCTCTTTTTTAAAACATCTGCTACTACTACCCTTCCTGCATGTTTGCCAGTCTCTTGGAGCTTCTGGTCTTAAGGTCCTTCAATTCAGGAAAAGGAAAACGATGAAGGACTGGAGATGAATAGACGTCCACTGATGGCCTCTTCCTAGGTTCATTCACTGAGTCATTCATTTCTTCCATTCACTAAACTGTTTTTCTGTGTCAGGCTAAGCACTGGGATACAGCAAAGAGCCAAACAGACACAGTTCTTAGACTCATAGAATTCACTACTTACATTTATTAAGACCTACTGTTTACTAGTATCAATAAAGAACAAAACTGATACAAGTTTTCTCCCTCAAGGAGGAGATCATGTCTAGAGTGGAGACATACAAATCCACAGGCAAAGAGGTAGATAAAGTGAGGCAGAGAGGAGGGGCCTCTAACACAGAAAGAGAGTCAGAGACCCCCTACTCTCTCACCTTCCCCAATACCAGTGGACAGCAAAGCAGATGGTATTTGTGAGTACAAGAGAGAGAATCAGTCAGACAGAGGCATGAGCTTCAGGGACAGGAGTCGTTTATCGTTTTGGGACTTTTTGATAAAAGTCATTCTCTCTGGAGTTAAGTGATATCTCATTGTGGTTTTGATTTTCATTTCGCTGATGATTAGAGATGTTGAGCATTTTTTCATATGTTTGTTGGCCACTAGTCTGTCTTCTTTTGAAAAGTTTCTGTTCATGTCCTTTGTCCACTTTTTAATGGAGTTGTTTGATTTTTTCTTGCTGATTTTCCTGACAGCATCATTTCTGGCCTCCAAGGCCCTGTGATCAGCTAGAGAGGATCAGGAAAAACTGATCGTCATTTGCTGTGATTGCAGGATAGTCCAATCATTTGCTGTGATTGCAGGATAGTCAGGAAAAACTATATAGATTCTAGTTATCAGCCCTTTATGGGATGTGTAGCATGCGAATATTTTCTCCCATTCTGTAGGTTGTCTGTTTGCTCTCATGATAGTTCTCTTGGCTGTGCAGAAGCTTTTTAATTTGATCAGGTTTATTTATTTTTGTTGTTGCTGTGATTGCCTTTGGGGTCTTCATAAATCCTTTGCCTAGGCCAACGTCTATAAGAGTTTTTCCAACATTTTCTTCTAGAATTCTTATAGTTTCATGCCTTAGGTTTAAGTCTGTTATCCACCGTGAGTTGATTTTTGTGAGAGGTGAGGGGTGTGGATCTTGTTTCAGTCTCCTGCATGTGGCCATTCACAGACCTGCTTTCATCCAGATTCTAGAGCTGAGGATGAATGTGGTGCCAGGAGAGACATTTTGTTGTCTTTCTTTGGGAGAGAGGTTGAGTGCATTTTAGGTAGGTGTTGATGGTTTGGAAAGTATTTGAATGAAAATTTATAGTTATATAGATTTCAGTAACCAAAAAAGGCTAGACTCTAGAGGACACTGCTGTTTTGACCACTGAGCATTCTTTTGCCCTTTTTCTGGTAGCTATATCCTAATTTACCCCTGGGGAATCACTGCCTCTCCTACTCTGGAAAACTGCATTGCATTTGGTGGTTTCACACAGTGATGAGTACTGTGGCCTTGGCTTAAACTAATAGGTATGTCCCATTTCCCTGGCCCCAGTCATTGGTTTGAAGATTTAATTCTAGTCAATTTTAGTCAGTTGACTTACTCAGAAGTCCTTATTGGACTTGAATTTGAGAAGATGGGAGAAGATGCTATAGCCGTATTACAAACACTTGGAGAGAGCCTGAGATTAAAGCCAACATGAAGGAAAGTGGAGTAGACAGAATCTTCTGGGAGCTGTAATTCGAGCCCTTGATTAAATTGCACATGAAAGTAGCACCTATTCTCATTGGTTTAGTCAGCACTCTCAGTTCTTCCATATTTCAGGTTGTTTTTTGTTTTCTCCCCCCACAGGTTCACCTGGGCAGCGCTTCTATCAGAAGCTCCTACCCTGGGCCTGGGAATGAAGACTTCTTGGAGGGACTAGAATGAAGCAGCAGAGAGCCGGCTTCTGAAGACTTGGGTTTGAACATCACTGTGCCATGGATTTGCTGTGTTATCCTGGGCAAGTGGGCTTACTTCTCTGAGGTTCCATTTCCTCCTACTTAAAATGGCATGTGAAAGTGCTTGGTCCACTGTGAGGTTCTGGGTGCATGCGTAGTGTCTATTTGTGGGATTATTCTTCAGAAAGGTTGACTCCTTAAGGTCAAATCTCAGCTAGAATCCCCGACTTGGGGCCTGGAACGATCAGAATCTGTTCCAATGCTCTGATCTTAAAAATGGCCCAGAGAAATGATAAGTTCTACATCAAACTGGGCAGAGCTAGGGTTCCAGCTCAGTAACCTGAGTCCAGTATCATCACGATGTTGTCTCTCTAGCTGATCACAGGGCCTTGGAGGCCAGAAATGATGCTGTCAGATGTGAGTCCTCCATTATCTTTCAGGCACCCTGCTCTGTTTGGGTCACAGGGATTCCCTCCTAGTGACGCTCTCATGTTGACCCCAGGCTTGAACACAGAAGTCTCCAGTGGTAGTGATGAACAAGGCGTTGTATGCCATATCCATCCCAGATCCTGCCACCTCCTGTCATGCTGCAAGGAGAGTTTCTCTGAGACTCATTTTCTCATTTGTAAAATGAGACGGCATTAGTATCCACCAAGTTTTTTTTTTTTTTTTTTTTTTGAGACAGAGTCTCACTCTGTTGCTGGGGCTAGAGTGAGTGCTGTGGTGTCAGCCTAGCTCACAGCAACCTCAAACTCCTGGGCTCAAGCAATCCTTCTGCCTCAGCCTCCCGAGTAGCTGGGACTACAGGCATGCACCACCATGCCCGGCTAATTTTTTTCTCTATATTTTTAGTTGTCCAGCTAATTTCTTTCTATTTTTAGTAGAGACGGGGTCTTGCTCTTGCTCAGGCTGGTCTTGAACTCCTGACCTGGAGCCATCTACCTGCCTCGGCCTCCCAGAGTGCTAGGATTACAGGTGTGAGCCACCGTGCCTGGCCAGGTATCTACCAAGTTTTGTGTGAGGATTAAGTGTTATAAAACATGCAAAGCACTTACTGTGACTGTAACAGTGACTGGCTGGCTCAGGGAGTGCTGTGACTGGCTCAGTAAGTGCTTTCCCAATAAATATTAATGACGGTGATTATAATTGTCCAAAGTAACACAGCTCTTAAATGGTGAAGCCAGGCCATATCGAACCCAGGGCTGACTAGTTTCAGAGTCTGTCATGTTTTCAGGATCCAGGCAAAAGGAGGTGGGTTCTAGTGATTTGAGGAAATATTTTCCCAGGTTGCTTCTAGCTCTGTTCTGCAGTTTAGTAATAACAATTCAGTTTTTCTTTTCCTTGTTTTCTTCCATAGGTAGTTATGTTGGCAGTTTCTTATTGTCAAAGACTTATTTTTCCTTTTGTTTTACCAGATTGCTAAAGCTTTTCTTTTCTTTTCTCTTTTCTTTCTTTCTTTTCTTTTCGAGACAGGGTCTCACTCTGTTGCCTGGGCTAGAGTGCAGTGATGTCATCATAGCTCACAGGAACCTCAAATTCCTGGGCTCAAGCAATCCTCCTTCCTCAGCCTCCCAAGTAGTTGGGACTACAGGCATGGGCCACCACCCCCGGCTAATTAAAAAAAAATTTTTTTTAAGAGACAGGGTCTTGCTATGTTGCCCAGGCTGGTCTTGAACTCCTGGCCTCAAGTGATCCCCTTTAAAGTATTTCCTTTTTTTTTTTTTTTTGAGACAGAGTCTTGCTCTGTTGCCTGGGCTAGAGTGCCGTGGCATCAGTCTAGCTCACAGCAACCTCAAACTCCTGGGCTCAAGCAATCCTTCTGCCTCAGACTCCTGAGTATCTGGGATTACAGGCATTCACCACCATGCCCGGCTAATTTTTCCTATATAGATTTTTAGTTGTTCAGCTAATTTCTTTCTATTTTTAGTAGAGATGGGGTCTCGCTCTTGCTCAGGCTGGTCTCGAACTCCTGACCTCGAGCGATCCACCCGCCTCGGCCTCCCAGAGTGCTAGGATTACAGGCGTAAGCCACCGTGCCCAGCCCAAGTATTTCCTAATGACATACCACAGCCTCTGTTTCATTAACCTTAGGCTACATGGATGCCTTGCCTGAGGGAGACAGACATGCAGCCTTTGAAGGAATAAATTGCAGAACCCTGATCTGTACACCGACCATCTCTTTAGATGGGATTACAGAGGCAGACATCTGAGATCTACCACTGTTGGTTATTTCCTCCTGCTGCTGCTTTGATGGGTGGATAGTTTTCACTCTTGCCCAGACTCTGCTTGACCACCCCTCACCCATGCACACGTGAGCCTGAAAGAACAGTTCACCTTTCTAGGTTTTATTACGACCAGGATGAGTGGCTGGGGAGGAACTTCAAAGCTTGTAAAATTCAGACTTTCTTGGGTGGAGAAATGCTGAGAAGGGGTGGTCAGGCAATCTTTTTGCTTCTAATGTGTGGGAGTTCTGGCTGCCACTTCTGTCACCCATGGATCTCCAGAGGTGACGGGGATGACCCCACCCTTCCCTGTTCTCATCTCTTTCTCAGTCCCAGCGCAGTGGCGTTCTCCCCCGTACTCTCACCACCACGCCAGGCTACTTCCCCAGGACTCGTGGCTTCTGTGTCCTCATTCCCCTTTGGTCATTATGGGATATTTTGTGTGTTTCATTCAAGGGCATATTTTAGGTTAAGTTATAAAGGCAAGTGCAAAGGCCGGAAAATTGGCCGAGGCTCCTGGGGTGAGTTTATGGCCTGGGAGGAAGGAAGGTGAAATTGTGTCTTAGAGCCACAGTCACCATCTTGGGACAGGTGGAGGAACTGGGGCCCAGAGAAAGGCAGGGGCTGCCTCAGTCACGCAGCATGAGCCATGAGAACCTGGTCTCCTGCCAGAGTCTGAAAGAGAGTTTGGTGTTCTTTTCTTTTCTTTCTTTTTTTTTTGAGACTGTGAAACATACTGAATTTTAGCTCAGATCAGTGAATTTTAGCTAAGGGTAAAGATGGTATCTGCTGTCAGATCACAGAGACCTGGCACACGTCTCCCACAGACCTGAGCGATGGGACACCTGCTCTGGACCTCACACTTCAGGGGGCCTTGTGCCTTGGAGCACTTTCCTCAAAATTGTCCCTGCTCCCCTCCAGTGCTGAGGACAGCCAGGACCAACAGCGCCATTGGGGCAGATATTTCAGGGCACTAAATATCTGCAGGTCGAGTGATACGTCCTCTGCACTTTTGAGAAGGAAACTGCGTGGAGCGATCGGCACAGTTTTGCAATGCCTGAGAGACTAGGAGCTTGAGAACCTGAGAGGTATTGTACAAAGTCTCAGCTGTGAGTCTACAAGTCTGGTTTCAGCTCCAAGTCAGGTAGCACCTTTGCAATTGACCTCTTCTTCCCCTCTCCACCTATAAGGCTAATAGGCTGGGCCCCATGATGTCCAGGGCTCAGATGGACGCCTGAGATGGCCTCCTTATCAGCCTGTTAACACCCTTCTAGGCCAATCCCTTCTCTTTCTTGTCGGGTAGTTATTCTGTGGGCCTCATAGTCTTGCCTGGAACAAGAAAGAGCCACTGTCTCCCTGGCATCAGGATTTCTGGTCTCTGGCTAAGTTTCCTGCCTACGTAGTACAACTGGGTGGGGCCAAGAAAGTTCTGGTGGGGCCACACCCACCTGTGAAAGTATAAATAACAAGGTTTGGCATTGGCCATCAGAGCCACTTGCCTTCAACATGAAGTCTAGTGGCCTCTTTCCCCTCGTGGTGCTTCTTGCCCTGGCACCTTGGGCTGTGGAAGGTTCTCCAAGTCGTGAGTTAGAGTCCCCTGGGCTAATCATGGCTGCAGGGTCAGAGATGGGGTCTCTTGGTGGTGTGGGTATGTCCCCTTCTGTAGGCTCTGATCTCTCAGCTTAGTGTCAGAGACTTCCCAGAAGGTGGAGTACATGTCCACGGTCTCCGTGAGGGCTTCCGAGCATCTGGAAGTGCTTCCTTTACCTTCCTCCCCTCCCCTCCCCTCCCTTCTCCAACCCTGTCTGTGACTCTCCAGTCATCAGTCTCTCCCCGGTTCTCCTCTGAATCTGTTTCTGCTCTTTAGTGTCTGTGTTTCTGCCTCTGGCTTTAGTCCTTAACATCTCTCAGGCTGGCTCTATTTCTCTTTGTTTATTTCTCTGGATCTCCTCTCTGCCTTCGTGTAGCCTTGTTTTGCCCTCGGGCAGGAGCCCTTGCCTGGAAGCCCTCTGCTATTTTCCCACGTCTGAGACTTCTCCTGTCCAAGTGTCTAGTTCAATCAAGCCTGTCAGTCTTCCCGGACGTTAGACGGGCATGTCCCTTTGGACTTAGTGGACGGCCACTGAGGTAAGGGTCTCTCCTCCTGGAAAGTGGTACTTTGTCCAGGAGTCAGGATGGCTACTCAGCCCCCAGCCCCCCTCCTGACCTCTGGACCTTGTCTTCAAAAGGTGTGAAAGCTGGAGTGTGCCCTCCTAAAGTACCTGCCCCGTGCCGTAAAAAAGAGGAACCCGAGTGCATTAGTGACTGGACTTGTCCCGGCTCGAAGAGATGTTGTCCTCATTTTTGTGGCATGAGATGCCTGAATCCTCATAAGATCTCAATCTCAGGTGAGCAGGTGGGGGAGCTGGACAGAGAGGATTGGCCTGAGGACACAGCATCCAGGGGGATGGGACCGGGTGATGGGTCCTGCCAGGCCTCCTCCTTTCCAAGACTTGTTGAGCCCAGTTTATCAGTGGGTCAAGGAGTCACACTGCACCAGGCAGGAAATTAGCCACTTGGCTGGTGAAGCAGCCAGCTTGTCAGGAGGTCAGTGTTCCAGGGAATCATCAGGGCATTCAGGTGGCCAGGCGGTGGGAAGCCTCCCACCCAGTCAGCACTGGACAGCTGGGCACCTGCACTGACCGGGGGGCTCATGGTGGAGGGGAGCCAGATGCCACCTTCAGAGGATGCCTTCGGGAGGAGGTGGTAGTGACGGGGATGGGGGAGGAGATGATGCCCCCACTCAGGCCGGAGCAGGGGCCGGTGTCTAAAGCACAAGGCCTCTGACCTGTGGGCACGCTCTCATCAGTGAAGGAGAAGCCTGGGACGTGTCCAGCGGTCTATGGCTATTGTATGATGCTTAACCCCTCCAATTCCTGTGAGAGTGACGGCCAGTGCCAGGCTAAATTCAAGTGCTGCATGGGTATGTGTGGGAAGATCTGCAGTTCCCCTGTGGAAGGTAAGCCGGTGGCTGGGACAGATCAAGCTTCCTCCCTCCAGCCCTTCTCAGCCTCACCCCACTGGAGGTCCAGGTGTATGGCAGAGGGACTCCTGATCCTTACCCCAAGCAGAGCCTCTGTCTGGCTCCCCTGTCCTCCAAGAACACTGTTCCCCAGGCCTCAGGGCAAGGATTTCCACAGTATCACCTGTGACTTTGATTCTATTCCAGCCTTTCCAGGTGAGATCCCTGGGCAAGTGATTTTCTGAGTCTCAGTTTCCTTATCTGTAAAATGGACATAACGAAATTGAAAGTGCTTTGTAAAGCACTATGTGCACTAAGTATTTATTATTCAGGTTATTTCCATCACGTTGTTTAGGGTTAAAGCCCAAAGGATCAGTGGAGTTTGAGGATCATCTAGTTCAGTGCTCTGAGTTTAGAGCTTTACAGTGAAAATGAGACTTGAACTCAGTCTCTTGGCACCAAGACTCTTTCAACTAGACCACCACCTTGCTATTCTCTCTATCTCGGGGGGTCCTTGGCAGGGAAGAATGTGGAGATGGTTTGACTGGTTACTATACTGAAGCTCTTCTCTGAATTTCTCTCACAGTCTGATTTCTGCCATGGGAGGAGGCTCTGGAGTCCTACTCCGTTTGTCCCGGGAGCTCCTGGGCACTCTGCTGAGGGCTTGGTTCCACCAAACCCACCTTGGGGAAAGGCTCGGCACACAGTAGCCTTTCAGGAAATGCTAGTTGATCAGTGAATAAATAAATGAGGCTATTTCTCTCTGTACATACTGCTTCTGTAATTCACTGGGAGTATGAGTAGGGTGGGCGGTAATGAGGGAATGTCTGGATATGAGCCCTCCCTCCCACAGATAGAAGGGGAGGGAAGAGGCTTAGGGGCTGGGCAGACTTGAGCTTACATCATGAATCTGAAGGTAATGGTTGTCTACGGCCATACCACCCTGAATGCGCCCGATCTCATCTGAAGGTAATGGCTCTGTGATTTTGGACAAGTGACTTTATCTCCTAAGTCTCAATTTCTTTATCTGGGAGGTGGCAGTACAAACCAGTTTCTCGCAGTGTTTGGTGCATTGGGGAATGCATTGTAATAAATAGCAATGTTACTGGGCCATGGCAGGTTCTCCGAAAATGGTAGCTACTTGTTGCCTACTGGGGTGATTTTGAGTCTCTTTCCTTTCTTCTTTCTCCCAAGACACTATTTGTTCTATTTGCAGGTAAGAATACTGCCATAATGGACCATGTGTATGAGATGCTATTGGCCAGTACGGGCAAGGGTGGTGGTGTTCTTGACCTATGGAGCAGGAGTGACAATTGTAGATTGCTGGGGTGCAAGAGCAGGCAGAGAGCTTTGCTCCACATTGCTCTGTGCTCCTGAACTCTAGCAGAAAGAGACAACTTGAGTAGATAATGATGAAAAAGATAAAATATTGCAATTCAATCCTTTCCTGGAAAAGGTCATTGAACTAAGAAAACATTCCTTACTACTTTCAACCAATGCTCCAAGAGCAGTAACTGGATGTATTAAGTTAACCAACCATCCAGTGAAGAGGAAAAATGGGAAGGCCCATGTTATTTATATTATGAGTGTGGTAGTCACTCTCCAAGTTGGGCCCCAATGATCTGCTTCTTGGTATTCACAACCTGTGGAGTCCCCTCCCAAGTTTTTCCACGGTTGGGCTGTGTGACCAATAAAATATTGCAGAAGCGAGAGGTAGTTACATCCTTATGAGATTAGGTGATACTAGTAAAAAGTTTGCAGCTTCCACTGTGGAAGCGTGCTTTCTAATTTCAACCCCTTACTCCGGGGGAATCCAGTTGCCACGTCATGAGGACACTCAGGCCATTTGTGGAGTGGCCCACAGGGTGAGGAACTAACACCTCTGGTGAGCGAGCTTGGAAGTGGATTTTTCAGTTCCTCGCTAGCCTTGAAATGACTGCAGTCTCAGCAGACAGCTAGACTGTCACCTCATGAGAGACTCTGAGCCAGAACCAGCCAGCGCAGCTACTCCTGGATTCCTGACCCTCAAACTGTGAGACAATGTTAGTGGTTTTAAGGTGCTAAGTTTTGGGGCAATTCGTTATGCAGCAATTAATAACTAATACAATGAATTTAGCATAAATTTGGCACAACTAAATATGGACAGTAGAAGAAAAGATAATTATGAACCAATGTCGTCTTCTATAAACATAGGTGTGAAGATTCTAAATAAAATGTTATAAACTAAAATTCATCAGAGTTTTAAAAAGCTTTCCTGAGATTCAATGTGAATGTGAATTTTTTGTTAAAATTAAGAATATAAGTGAAAGAATAGAAATTAATCCAAAAAAAAGGAAACCCACCTGAAACTCTGTGGCAAAACCTACATTCAATTTCAGAGGAATTGTCACCAAAATCAGAAAGAGAATAAGGATCACCACTATTTTTCAACACTGTACGAGATATATAAAACTATGCAAGGAAATGAGATAAAGGAATAAGATGTGTAAGATTGGGAAGAAAGATACAACATAGTCCTTATTTGCAGACAATATTATTTCCTGCCTAACAATTTAAAACATGCAAATAATATTGATAATATAAGATTTGTCAGAGTTGCTGGGTATAAGGCCTATATAAAATTCTATAGCATTTCTACACCATTATCCATAACCAATCAGAAATAATAGAAGTAGAAATAAACAACCAAAAAAACAAACTCTACAAAATAACCTAGAAATAAACCCCCAAATTGTGCCAGACTTTCATGGATTAAAATGATTTTTTTTTCCCACTGGAGGTCTAAAATACAAACTCAGTAGATGAAGACATAATATTTGTGTTTGAGAAGACTTAATAAGGTAAAGATGGAAATTTCTATAAAATCATTTCTAAATCCAGTGTAACTGCAATAAAAGCCCCAATATGATCCTTGAAAAAGTTATCCTACAATTAATATATTAATATAAAGATTGCAGAAGAGCTAATAAAATTTTTAAAAAGTACAAGAATGGAAGCTAGCCAGACCAAGTATCAAAACATGCTAACGACATCATAGTTAATGTAGTACTATTTTGGTACTCAAATAAGCAAATAGTCTAATGGAATAGAATATAATGTCTACATATAATGACCCCAATCTTGGGCCCCGACATCTCCCTCTAAGCCTTTCTCTGGGTCTCTGTGGGTAGCCACTGTGTGAGGATTCTTCTCACCTCCTAGGACTCAGAGTCCATCCCCTTCTCATTCTCTGTTCTCACTTTTTAGAGGAAATGAAAAGCCAGAGCCTAGGACCCTAGAAGTCCTCTCCCTATACTCTTCACTCTACTTCCACCCAACCCTTATAGGTAACAATTTTATGAATTTCTGGTTTATTCTTTCTATATTTTTTTAATTGAAAAAATATGTATGTATTCTTATTTGCACTTATTTTTACATGGAGGATAGCTTTGTTTTAACTTAATATTACTGACAAATCACTCCATCTCAGTGCCTTCAGACCTTCCTCATTCTATTTTTTTAAATGATGAAATAATATTCTATAGTATCAACATATAAAGTTTATTCATTTCATCACCTAGTCCTGCTTAGATGGACAATCTTTTGCTATTACAAATGAGGTCACAAATTCTGTTAACATAGTTGTTGACATATATCTTCAGGGTAGATTTATGAAAGGACAAATGCATATGCAAATTTATTAAACATTGTTAAATTCTCATTCCTGGGTATTGCACCTGGGTATTCCTGCCAGCTGTGTATGAGAAAGACTATTTTTTTCATAGCCTTGCCAATGGAATTTGTTGTCAGGCTTTTAGATTTTTGTCAAAAGCCATCTAAGATATAATCAATACTTATTTATATCATAGATATAGATAGAAAACGATGTCATAAGTAGATAGGAAATGGTATCTTAATATAGTCTTAATGTGCATTTCTCTTACTATGAAAGGTTGATTTTTTTTAATTTTAAGGGCAATTTGATGGGTTTTTTTCCTATGAATTTTCTGTTCCTGTGTTTACTTAACATTCCTCTTAAGTTTTTGGTATTTTTCTCCTTCCTTTTAAAGAGCTCTTTATATATCAGTGACATTAGCTCTTTTTCTGATTTTAGCTGTGAATATTTTCCCCAGTTTTTCTTATTGTTTGACTTATAGTTTCTTTTTGGGAGGTATGCATTAAAATTATTATGGTTTTTCTAATATCATTTATCACAAAGTACATGTTTTCTTACTGACTTGAGATGCTGCATTTATCATACATTGTATTTCCATTTGTAGTTGAGTCTATTTTTGGACTTTTTATTCCTTTGATTTATCCGTCCATTCATATACCAGTACAATGCTGCTGTACTTCTGGAGGCATTATCGTGCCTTTTAACATACGGTAAGGCCAGTCCTCCTTGATGCTCTTCTTTTTCAGGGATTTCCTGGCTGTTTTTGCTTGCTTACTTTTTATTTTATTTTATTATTTATTTATTTTTTGAGACAGAGTCTCACTCTGTTGCCCAGCCTAGAGTGCCGTGGCATCAGCCTAGCTCACAGCAACCTCAAACTCCTGGGCTCAAGCGATCCTACTGCCTCAGCCTCCCGAGTAGCTGGGACTACAGGCATGCGCCACCATGCCTGGCTAATTTTTTCTATATATTTTTAGCTGGCCAGATTATTTCTTTCTATTTTTAGTAGAGACGGGGTCTCGCTCTTGCTCAGGCTGGTCTCAAACTCCTGAGCTCAAACGATCCGCCCGCTTCGGCCTCCCAGAGTGCTGGGATTACAGGCGTGAGCCACCGCGCCCAGCCTATTTCTAATTTTTATGTGTCTAAAAAATCCTATCTGATTATATTGGGTAATTCTTCTAAGATAACATGAAATAGTTGTGAAATTTCTGAACATTCCCACTTGTTCTTAATCTTGGTAGAAAAGCCTTCTGGTGAATACTTAAGAAAGTATTCACCAGTTTTTTAGTTTATCAAATGTATACAGAGACTTTCCAGCAGCATGAATGCCTGTACCCATGGGCATGGGTTTTTTCCAGGCTATATACCTAGAATCCAAATTACTTCTAGGTTTTTCCTTCTAGGCCAGGGTAGTTTGTTCTTCTAGGAAACTAGAAACTGAGTAACTCTGCCAAGTGGATGGACCTGTTTACCCTCCTGCCAGCAGTATATGAGTCTGTTTCTCCCTACTTCATCAGCAGTATATTGTCAGCCTTTTAAATTCCTGTCAATCCGGTATATGAAAACTGACGTCTTGTTTCAATTTGCAGACCAAGATTATTATTTTTATTTATGAGGGCACATATGTATTCACACACACAAGTAATAATTATATGATTGATATTCATGTATTTAGTTCTATATTAATAAAAAATTGCCAAGTCTCAATGGCCTACCACTGCACAGACCCAGCAGAATTGTGGGAACGTTTGAGAAGGCATTCCAACATTATATAAACTTCAAAAGATCCATCTAGGAAGAGCTGGAGAGGGAAAGCCCTAGCAGGAAGGAATTTGAGGGTGAAGCTCATTTCTGATGGGAGGAGTTCTGACAGCCACAGTTGTCATCCATTAAATCGTTGGCAGAGGGAGAGAGGTGTGGTTAATGTGACTCTCCCTTGTTTTCATCCCATTTCCCAATCTCTATATTTTAGTCCAGCTCAACAAGTTTCTGCCCTGACACCCACCACCAAAATGTTGGCACCAGGCCAGTATCTCAAGTATCCCAGCCTCATGGTGGAGGAATCCTTTTCCACTCCTCTTAGAGAATATTGGCATCTTTCAGAGGACCTTTTCCAATTATGCGAAAAGAACACTGTAACTATACAAACTAGGACTTGGATGAGTGTCCCCAAGGACTACTAATGTAGGGATAAGGCAGAAAAGGAAGGTCGAGAGAGCCTGAGTGCAGCTATTTTAACTGATACCAGACCCTAACCATCCTGAACAGGGAAGTCGCCGGCAAGTCGCTGGTCTAGGACATCCCAAAGATGGATGAATTACTAAACCAGATGCCATACAAACTGTTTGCACTTACCTTTCTGTGACAGCAGTTTATGATTAACTTTTAAGGCCTGACCAGAAGATGATGGTGGTCATGTATGGCTGTTTCTCAACAGGGTTTTTGAACACATAGAAACGTTATTGTTGCCCCATGAGGGGTTCTCCTCCTGCTCAGGAAAGGACCCCTACTATGTCTGTGGAGTAGGATCTATTGTCTGTTTCTGTCTCAATAAACTTTCTGTCGCTAGTTGGCTCACACTTGAATTCTTTCCTGTGTGAAGCCAAGAACCCGCTTGGCGAGTTCAGGGGGCTTTCCTCCCTTCACTGGGGTACCCCCTGCATCGCTATCATGGATTGGGATAGTGGCATGGGAATGTAGCTGATGGGTCTTTTGGCCTCACTCATTGGTTCATTCATTCAACAGATACTATGTGTCAGGCTCCATGTGACTCATGGGAGAGTCTACAAGAACTATAGAGACATTGTCTCTGTTGTGATGACAGTTGCAGTCTATATGTGCAACGATAGTACTTTTAGAAGAAAACATAAGGAGATGATCTTTGTGCTAGGATATATATTTTAAAAAGACATACAGATGGCAAACAAGCACATGATAATATGCTCTTCATCATTAGTCTTTAGGGAAATACAAAGGAAAACCTCAGTGAAATACGACTATATATCTATTAGATGGCCATAAATCAAAATTACAAACAAACCCCGATCAATACCAAGTGCTGTCAATGACATAGAGTAAAGAGAACTCTCATGCATTGCTGGTGAGAATGCACAATGGTACAGCCACTCTGGAAATAATCTGGCAGTTTCTCGTGAAATTGTAAACTTACCATACTGCCTAGCAATCCCACTCCTAGGTATTTACCCAAGAGAAATGTAAACCATATCTGCACAAAAGCCTCTATATGAACACTTATTTCAGTTTTATTCA
>CM052436.1:175496091-175563623 GCA_028533085.1 Varecia variegata
CAAGCCACTTTAATGTGGTTATGACTTAATTGGTGACTGAGTCTATCATCTGCCTGTTTTCATCTGAAGGCTGAATAAAAGTCTTATCTACTCTTGGGAAGAGGAGGTGGGGCATAGTTTAGAAGTGACCATTTTATGATCATTTAAGATTTTCTGAATTCAGTGTATGTTACAAAGTTTGTAATAGTGGTCTGTTTTGTAAAAACACTTACAAATATATCCAATAAATGAAAGCATAAAAAAAGAATTTCATCAGACACCTGCTTTGGCTCTTCTAGTAGTTGGTAAATATAGATTTTCTGGAAGAGAAGTATTATCTTGTGCCCATATAATAATAAGGTTTATTAACAACAGATATCAGGACTCTTGTTACCAACAAATAGTGACCATTTATTGACATCTTCTACTATTTACACAGCCAAATGCATGTGCACATGCCTTTAATCCTCAACAGTTCTTTGAGAAAGGGAGTATGAGGGCAATGAAGCTCAGAGTTACTGAGAAATCATTGAAAGCATGCTGAGTCTCATTTCTCCTATAGATCCTTGTGGGATGGTATGACCCCCTCTCCCCACCCCTCACCCCCCAGCCCTACAGAAAGGAACTGGAAATCTCTAGGGGTTATGAAGTCTTGGGCAGGAAAACAAAGACTTGAGGCATTGATGAACTGTAATCTAGCCTTCCAACTAAAGGTTGGGATTTTAGCAGAGAAAAATCTATGGAGAAGTTAATGGCTACATACATAAGTGATATCAAAGAATGAGATTTGAAATTTTTGGAATACAGATTAAAGTTCTTTAATGATGGGTTGTTAGGAAGAGATGAGTACTCAAAGAATGTGTTTGTCAAATGATTTGTTGATCTGATCATAAAGATATTAAATTAAAAATTGAAAGAGAGAAAAGTTTCTCATTATGAAACTGGAAACCATACAGATTATCCAATATTGGGATATCTAGCAACTGGTGGGCAAAGTAGCTTCTCTGTACATAAAGTCCTTCCTAGAATTCCTTGAATTTCAAAAACTTACAGATTGAGCAAATAGAAAAAAGTATTATATAGTCTTTTGCAAGAATTAAATCACTGCTCTAAAGTCTAAAGCAAGAGCAGAAAATGCTGACATGCAGAGCCCAAAGTTAAGATCAACACATACACAAAATGAATCAGGAGCACAAAGGAAAAAGCAGTCACAATCTAATTATTTTGCTTATAGCTGTCACCAAGTTAGAAGTATATGTTCATCATTCTGCATGCTTTTAATAGTGGGTCATTCTTGCAAATAAAATAAATACTAATAGGTATATAAGTGAATATATATTATATAAATCCTATGACTGGTACTCCCTCAAATAGGTTTTCCATGATTTTAGCTCTTTCTTCTTCTTTCTCAGGGATACCTACAATTCAAATGTTAGTTCTCATCACATAGTCCCATCTCTCTCTCAGTGATTGCTCAGACTTTTTTATGCTCTTTTCTGCCTCTTTGCATGCCTGGGTTAGCTCGAGAGCCTTGTCTTCAAGCTCTGAGATTCTTTCTTCTCCTTGGTTTAGTCTGTTGCTGATGCTTTCTGCTATGTTTTGAAGTTTCCTAAATGACTCCTTCATTTCTTTAAGTTCTATTATATACTTTCTTATGTTGTCTAGCTCTTTAGTGACTTTTTCATTAATTTTTTAAAAATTTTTTTGGCTTCTTTTTGTTGGTTGTCAATTTTTTCTTCAATTCAATTCATCTTATTTGCCATCCATATTCTGAATTCCATTTCTGTTATTTTGGCAATTTCCTTGTGGGTGGAGTCCACTATGGTAGCTCTATTGTGATCCCTTGGGGTGTTGAGCTATTTTGTTTATTCATGTTGCCAGGGTTCTTTTGTTGTTTTTTTCTCATCTGGCTTCTCTTCTTTCAGCTCTGGGTTAATAGGATTGCAGGGTACTTGTTCTCCTTTGCTGGAACTCTCCTGTTTAGTTAGGGGAAGAGGAGCACTCCAGATGAAACTTTTGTGACCTACTCTGGAATGTTGACCCATCAGGGGAGGGGCAGGTGCACTGAGAGCCTGTAGAACAGCTGTTCTGTTTTGACCTGTTCATTTGTGATTGCCTCAGTTCAAGCCAGTGCTGGATGATCTTCGTGTGGGGTGTAGAGTTGTTCTCCAGCTCATTGTTGGATGTTTGTGCTGGGGGCTGGATGCGACCCTCTCCACCAGGATGTTGTTGTGGGGGATTGCTCTGGCCAGGGTCACCCAGTGGAGGTGACAGTGGCAGCTGGGTGAGTCTATTTAGGCAGTGGTCATGAATGACTGGGCTGTGGGCTTTTGCATGACTCAGGTCCAGGAGTAATGTCTGCTCAGGGCTGGGGTATCCCAGGTGAAGTGTTGGACCTCAGGGAGGTTCTGCCAGCCTAGCAGCAGTGGTAGAGACTGAGGAGTAGTGTCTTGGGGCCTAGGCTCAACTCTGGAATCTTGGGGGTGGTATCACAGGCCCAGCAGGAGCCCTGGAGCTACAGCGGCAGAGCCTTGTGTGCAGCAAGAGCTTCAAAGGTGGCTTTGAGGATTATGGGGGCAGAACCACACCTATGGAGGGCTGTTTTGCCAGTGTGGAGACTGCTGATGCCCAGTTGTGCAGGCAAGGGTTTGTCTGAGCAGCCCCAGGACTGTGTAGGCAGGCTGGAGCTGCTGGTCAGCCACAGTTCTCCCCCTGCACCTAGGACCCACTGAGGCTGTCACCCAAGGCTTCCCTGGTGGTGCCTGTGGCATCTGTGGCTCCTCTTCTGCTCAGGTCCCATGCAGGGGAGGAGGAATGCTCAGCCCCCAGTCACAGGGCACAACACAGGGGAGCTTCTATTCTGTCTGCTCCCTCCCCAGCCTGGCAGAGTTGATGCAAAGGCTACTGCTGGAAGACTGAGTCCTGAGCAGACCTGGCTCCATGCACCAGAGCAATCAGGATGGCATCAGTTCTGGAAACCTGGGATTGGCAGCCATCAGATCTCTCCTGCACCTGCTCTCTGGTGCAATGTCTCTGCACAGACTCAGAGCAGCTCCCCAATCAGCCCAAAGGTCTACAGTGGATGGGGGAGACCCTTTGTAGCTCAAGCTGCCTGCAATTTTTATTCCTCTCCTAAAAAGCAGCGCTCCCTAGGATTGCTTCTATTCTGCTATCTTCTCCTCTTCCCAGCAGTGTGGATTGTATTGGGAGCCCCAGTTTAATATCTGAGTTGGTGGGTGGTGCTTGTCAGTAAGAAGCAGCCATGCCCTGTTTGATTGAGTCAGCAGATGCTGTAGTGAGCTACACAGTTGTTCACCCTCTCAGTGGTTGATGCTTGCAGGAAAGAGCTAACTGCAGAGATGTTCTTTTGTACCTGTAATAGGCATTAGCCGCTTAGGAGAAGCACTTGAATGTCCCAAGCAGTGGGAGGGGCCCTTTGTCTTTCAGGGAATTGCTTGTTCTCCACCACAACAGATGTCAGTAAAGGAGCAAGGCCGGGTGAGGTCAGGTTGGGTGAGCCTGGAAGGCTCTACAAAATCTCAGCGGGGCTCAAATGTCATATCCCAGGCCCCTGAGAAAAGCTGCTGGGAGAGGGGCCAAAGCAATCTCTCAAAACTGGAAAGACTGCTTGTGGGGAAGGGGTGGGCCGTCTGTGATTCACCCACTGGCTCTCGGAGTGAGCTGCACCCCTCTCTTACTACCCCTGTCCTGAGAGGCTTCCTCCAGTGTCTTTGCAAATGGGCACTGGAACATGCCATGCTCAGCCGCGATGGTACTGCAGGCTGGGAACTTCACACTGGGGGACCCACCCTAGTCTGACAGTGCAACTTTCCTTTGGAGGGGGGTGGGTGCTCCACCAGATCGCCATGGCTCAGACCCCCACAGTGCTCTCCCATCAGTTGTGCCTGCATGGGCTATCTCACCTCCTGAGTGAAGCTCTCAAATCTCTCCCTTGTGCCCATTAGCAACCCACTCTAGTCCTAGGGGCATAGGATCTGGCCTACGTGTCTGGCCCACTGGTGTGCATTTTGGGGGAGTGCTGGCAGGCAGGGAACTCCCAGACTGGGCATCCCCTGGTCGACCGCAGGTCCCCAAGGGGAAAGGTGTGGGCCCCACTCTCGTGGAGACCCCATACTGGAAGGCACTGCACCTGATGAGAGGCAGCCACTTCCAAAACTCAATCTGCCCTCCTGGCTGCAGTGGGTCAGGGAGGGGTAGGGGAGGAAAAGAGTCTGAGTGGAAGAGAAGAGAGCTGGGACCCCAGCTCCTCCAGTCCCCCTCCCTGGAAGGAAGCCTGCGTGGAATGTCCAAGCTCTGGGATCATGCCAGTTCTCTACACAATTCAGTGGTTGCAGCAGCACTTGGGTTCCCAAGGGCAGAAGAGCTTCCAAACAACTCAGTAGCCTGCTAATTACTGAAGGTATGTGGGAAGGAGAAATGGGTTCCCCCTTACCCCTCTACTGGGCACCAGCCTCTTTATGTTAGATCCTCGCCATCTCTTCTCTTTTTCTTTCTTCTGTTCTGTTTTGCAATTTCCCTCTGGCACCTCCTCCTCCAAACTATACCCAAGCTTTGCCCATTTCCCCCATCCTTTATCTCAAACCCTTCCTTCCCTTTGGGACACTCTGGCAAAGTGATGTCTCTAGTCAGCCGTCTTGCTGGAATTCTCTGGGATTAGAATTTGGAAGGGGTACAAGGCAACTTTCAAGGTTGATGAGAATGTTCTATATCTTTATCTGGATGCTGCTTACCCACATATGTGTATTTGCCAGATCTCATCAAATGAATACATAAAATCTGTGCTTTTCTTTGTTTGTATTTCACCTCAATTTCAAAGAAGATATAATAAAAGATCATTTCAATATTATTATTACCAAATTTGTCATTCTGGAACTTTTTATTGAGCATTGGGGCTGAGGTATTCTCACTCAGTACCTCTAAGCATCTCTGTGAGAAGGTTATTGTTATTCCTGGGTTAAGATGCAGGAGCTGAGCGTCAGAGAGGCTGTGCAGCTAAAAAGTGATGGGAACAAAATATCATGCTAATTGTACAACAGCACACAGCATTTATGGCCCTGGCTCTTTTGATTGCTTGCATGTCAATTTAGATCCCCTTCCCAACCATCACCAATGTATCAGGGACACTGTAGCATGTCCCCACATAGAAATGAGAATCCTGATGGTAGATTCTAGTAGGGAATTCAGGCTTTCCTGATGATGGGGCCCCCAAGGCCATCATGGCCTTTCCTCTCTAACTAGGGGCTGAAAACTAGGCAGGTGGCTGAGCACAGGGCCTCCATGTGCAGATGGGGGATTTAAGCTTGGAGAGAAGACAGATTTAATTGAACATATATAGATTCTTGTGGTAGAACTGGAACTGGAATCCAGATCTCTTATCCCCAGGCCAGTGGTTTTCTATTCCCCCATGCTGGCTTTTTCTCATGGAGGATTGGCCTTTCCTAAAAGCTTCCTTGGGATAGGGGAAAGAAGGCACTATAAGCAGCAGGGTTTCCATTTTTAAGACCTGTTATCCCAAAAAGACTCTTTTAGCTGGTCCTCTGGCCTATTTATCCACAGATGACACTGTCTAACCCACTCACTTTTGCTGAGTTGGTGGAGACTCGATAAATTACCCTTTGGTACAATTGCTTGCAGTAGGAGGAGCACAGTACTTAAACCAAGTGACAAGGATGTGCTGCTGTGGACTTGTGGAACTGATGGCACCGGTAGATCAGGGACTTTCCCAGAGCCTGTTGCAATAATACCAATTTTCTGGGAGGTTTTAGTTTTTGGAGTCCCATTATTAAAAGGGTCATGAAGGGCTTTAGGGTTGGCTTCAGGTGGGAGACGTGTGACAGGCAGAGTTCCAGCACCTTTTTTTTTTTTTAAGTTGATTTGTGGGGTACATGTGCAGATTTATTATGTGGATATATTGCATAGTGATGAAGTCTGGGCTTTCTGTGTAATCCTCACCCAGTTAGCGTACACGGTACCCATTAGGCAATTTCTCAGCTCATCCCTCTCACCCATTCTCCCACCCTGCCACCCTTCTGAGTCTTCAATGTCTGTTTTTATACTCTCTGTGTCAACATGTACCCATTATTTAACTCCTACTTACAAATAAGAACATGCAGTGTTTGACTATCTGTTTCTGAGTTATTTTACTTTATATAATGGCCTCCAGTTCCATCCATGTTGCTGCAAAGGATATGATTTTATTCTTTTTTTATGGCTGAGTAGTATTCCATGGTGTATATACCACATTTTCTTTATCCAATCATCCATTGATGAATGCTTAGATTGGTTTCATATCTTTGCTGTTGTGAATAGCACTGTGGTAAACATATAAGTGCAGGCATCTTTTTGATAAAGTGATTTCTTTTCATTTGGCCAGCACTCTATTGTTAATATTGGGTTTCTAGCTAGAAATCCAGAAATGTGGCTTTCACTACTATTCTCTCTAATGCTTTGAGAATATCTCTTGCTTTTTCTTTTCAGGAACCATCTATTTTAGAAATACCCCCCAACCCCTTGACTTCTAGGAATCCAGAGATCATAGGAGCCAAAAGCAAATGAAGCAGAAAGTGATCTCTTTATTGGCAAGCAAGTGTTTAAAGGAGCTCCACGTTTAGAAACCCCAAGAACAAGAAAGCATGGGCTAGTGGGGTCATCCATGGACCAAGGATCTGGAACCACATAGGAGTCTGCATCTTAGAGACTTCACAGACTTCACTGAGGTCAGGTGACACCTAAGGAGAGAGGACAATCAGTGAAGAGTGAGGGGTGGGGAAGGGAGGTGGGATCCCTGCCCTCTTTAGTTCAAAATGCACCAGTGCCTGCACAGTAGAATGCCAGGCCACTAATTGTCAGCTGGAGCCATTATTTCTGCTGCATAGCCTCTCTTCAGGTGCAGTGTTACTTATTGCAAAAGGGACAAGGAAGCATCATTTCCCCTTGGTGGGCTGCAGTTTTCCTCTACTGACATTGCAAATGTCCAATGGGCACCTGAGGTTCCTCACCATCTTTTGTGCCTCCCTTTCCGTCTCCTCTCCCACACCATGAACAGAGATTTTTCTTTCTCCTCATCTCTTTCCTGTATTCTGAGAGAAAAGACAGCTAATCCTTGGGCTTGTGGTGTTTGAAGGAGAATAGAACTCTAACAGGGATCCAAGAACATTCATTGGTGTGCAGAAAGAAAATATTAAGTACTATAATATTTTATACTAGTGTAAGAAATTAAGATTTACTAATCTAAGGTACAAGAATATATCATAAACTTATAAATATGTATATAGATTATAGATTCAGCACATGTTCAAAAAAATTTTTAACTGGTAGGCATGTGCAAAAAAACCACTGAAGAATACTCAATTAAACATAAGAATCCTAGAACCCAGTGATAAACCAGGCATCCGTCCCTGCTGCTACCAGGTGCTCTCCTCACCAGGGAATGGTGCTCATTTTCCCACAGCATGTAATACAGAACTTCTATTGGTGTGGGCAAGGGTTATCAAACTCAAAACGGTCTTGAGGAGTCCCCATGTACCAGTTCTAAACATTTGGGCAGGTATTTCTCCTTTGGATAAAAAACTTACCTTGATATTGGTCCTGTTGCTCAAGTGGTTAACAACTGACAGGTCTATGTAGATATTGGGTTATCTTTTTCAGTGGATGTTGATGATACCCTTCATCTTGATTATGATTTAGCAGACTTTTAGGGTAATTATCAATATTTTGCTGTTCAATTTGGGGAACATAACTGTCTTGAGATGCACCTTGATGTCTGCCTTGTTGTTCATCATAGATTGGTACTATTACTATGTCTGGAATTTCATTATGCTCATTCCTTTGATCTTGGTTATGATCATTGTTATCATCATTGTCATCTGCTTTCTCTATAAGTGCCATTTTATACCTCTCGTGGAATTCCTTTTGATATTTGCCTTTTTGTTCATGGTAAACTAGGTATTTTCCTCTTAGATATTGGCTAAACAGTCCATTTGCAGTTTGATCATAATATTGATCTGGATTAAGAATTGGTATCTGGTTTTGATAGTTGTCATCTGCTGACTGTTCAGTTTGGGTAGGAAAATTGTGTTGGTATCCATCTTGCTGTCTGCCTTGTTCTCCATGTTCAAATGGTATTTGTTCTATACTTAGATATTGGTCTGGTATTTCATATTCACTTTCACCATTTTCCTGATCTTGATAAGGATCTTGTGTCTGCTTTCGACCCTTGTAATCTTCTGGCTGTTCTCTTTGGGTAACAAAGCTGTGTTGGTATTCATCTTGCGTCCTGTATGGTTCTCCGTAATCAATTGGTCTTAGAAGTTGGTTTGGCATTTCATATTCATTTTGACCATGCCCTTGATCTTGATTAGGATATTCTGACTCGTTTTGATCCTCATCATACACTAGGGGCCCATTTTGGACAGGAAAAATGACTTTGAATGCGTGTTGGGGCGTGGCTTCATGTGGATAATGGAGTGGGGCTTGTCCTGGACTTCTATCATGTTTCTCTGATATTTCATGGGCAGGAACGTCTTCTTGATTAAGATTTTGAAACTCATCTTCTTCTTGGTCATATACTGGCTGTGGGCTTTGGATTGTAAAAAAGCCTCGATGTTCGTGTCGTGGCCTATATTGATAGAGTGGGGTTTGTCCTTTCCTTGCTACATGACCCCATGACCATTCTATTATATTTGGATGTTGGCCTCGTATTCTCGTGATATATAGATTATTTTCATCAGGATTTTGTAACTCATTATCATTCTCATAATCTGTATGGTGTACCAGTAGCCTGAGAAGATGGTCTTCTAATTCATCCTGACGTTTGCCTTCTTTTTCAGAATAGAGTGGTCTTTGTATTCTCTGTAGATATTTTCCTAATATATTCATTTCATATGGTACATACCGATTAATTGGATTATATTTTTGTTTCCCATCATGATCATTGTCATCTACCTGCTCTTCAATTTGAATATGAAAACTGCCTTGGGATCCAGCTTGTTTGGTGTCTTTTGGTCCATGAGAGTGGTGGCCTTTTATTGTATGTAGAAACGTTTGTGTTCTACCAGGTAATTGGCCTTGGGATCCACCTGGTAATGGATAATAAGAATGTATGCATTCCATTATCTCCAAAGTTCCCTTCCAACTCTCACCTCCCGCATTTCCCCAACAATTACTGATGTTTCCAGAAGGCTTTGGGTAGAGCAGCATCAATTCCCATCAAGGAGAAGAATCTCTGCCTGAACAGGTTACTCCTTGCACCCTGACTACCCTTAAGGGCCATTCTCTCTGAGTAGCTTTCCCCCAAGCCAACCCTCTCCACTCACCACTGAATCCCAGCACAGCTGCTTGCTTCTCAAGGATCAGGATCAGAGAAAAGGCAAAGAAGATGGTGGACTTCATTTTACCCCAAAAAACTAGGCCTAGAGCTGAGTTGATCTCTTCCTTTATATTTTCCTTGGGTGGGTGTGCCCTGAGTGGAGCCGAAGTTAAAAAGGCACTGCCCTTTCTTAGCTTATCAGTAAATGCCAACTTCCTCACCCCTGCTCAGTGGGGGACAATGTCAAAGTCCCCAGGGAATTAACAGAGGTCAGAGGTACATAATGAACATGATGTCAGAGGTCTTTTCTTACCCACGGAAGCCCCAGAAAAGCTTTATCAACCGTTAGAGATCACCGTGCTAAAACTCCTGCATTTTATAGAAGAAATTCAGTTCAGAGAAGGAAAGAAACTCACTTCAGGTCACAAAATTAATCAGTACATAAGCAAGCCTTTATATTCTAAGTACAAGTCTCCTTCCATATTGTAATCATTTAAATCCCCCATCATAGATAAAACCCTGTCCTTCTCCTTGTTTGAAAACAGACTTGAAATACATTCTATTTTACCTGAGAAGGAACAATCATAGAGGTAGAAAGACACAGAAAGAATGCAACTTTATGGAAGCCAAAGAAAGCAAGTTTCAGGAAGTAAATGGGCACAACAACGTTAAAAGTGGTCGTGAAATTCATCATGATAAAAACTGACATGTGTCCAAAGTTTTTTTAAACTTTAGTTCCTGCTAATAACTTTGATGAGAGAAGATTAATACAGTTGTGCTGAATTGTCAGACGATGGAAAACAGCCTTTTCAAGAAGTCTGAATTTAGAGTGGCGTGAGAAATGAGGCTGTACCTGGAAGGTGAGGTGAGCTCCGGAGATGTTTCTAAGGGTAGGGAAATTTAACATTCTAAGGATGATAGGAGCAATTGTTTGAAAAAGAAATAAAAGTTTTGGTTTCCAAATTGGGTTCTTTTCATGAATCTACCTAAAGAACAACAACAAAAATTTTTAAATTAAGAAAATGTTCTACTTGAATAGTAAGCAGCTAAAACCCCCAACAGGCTTTGAGAATATTTGCCACCATTGATGAACTTATTAACACATCAAGAGAGGATGCAAAGAGAAAATTTCTACCTTCTGTAGAAATGTAGTTTTCTGCAATTGGGAGAACAACACACTGAATGAGCCAAACAACATTCTTTTTCTTTGACCCATGAAGAGTAGGGTATTGGCAGACCACAGTGGAAGAGGAAAGCATCCCAATAGTGACCCTGTGTGCACTCAAAACACCATGGAGGTGGTTCTGGAGGAACAATGGCTTGAAAACATATTTTTAATCATTCCATGCTAAAATCTTATTCTTCCTGTAGGGAAATCTACATGGATGGGGAAAAGGGAAAGATCAACCATATTTTTGTGTAAGGAACATAGATAAAAACTGCTAGGTCATTAAACTTAGGACATGTGAGCTACATGGTTTCATTATGAGCCACTCTAAGCTCCTACCAAAGTTTTCTGTAATAAAAATATTACCCCAGGGTGGTAATATTTCCTTAGGGCACAGACTCCAGTAGATTAGGTTGAAGTTATCCTGAATGGAAATTGCTTACTGTGCCTGCTAACCTTTGCATTCCTCTCCACATTTCCCTTGAGAAAATACCAGGAATCCTACACTACAAGCTAACTAGTAGAGGAAAGGATCTGATAACATTGGTCTTATTTATGGATCCAAGAACAAAACCCTTGTCTAACCCTAGCATGCTTGTATAAGATATAGATAAAACGAAGAGGTCAAAGATTTGCAAAAACAAATCAGTAAAGCGCAAAACAATAATAGCCTGAGATTATCATACTTATATCAGAATCGAGCTCAAAAAATTTGAAAAAAAGCATTTAAAAATAAAAAAGAACTGTATTGATAATGATGAAAGAAATCAGTGACTTGGAAAGCAGAAAAATGGCATGAGTGGTGCATACATCCTAGATATGGTATCATGATGGGGAAAGGATCCAAGGATTTGTACTCTTGGAGAAATTTTTAAAAGGGGAAAATATTTAAAATGGTCAAAATTAACATGAGAATCTTAAAATATTATGCTCAAAGCACAGAAGTGGAGAATTTTAAAATGTTTTGGTCAATTCTACGCACAATTATTTGAACAACTTAGAAAAGATTTAAAAAATAGGTATTTCTGGAGAGAGTGCAGAGCATAGCAGAGCAGTACTCCCCAGCAATTATCTCCCCACGGAAACTTCAAGTTTAATAGACATGTACCCTCAATAACACCTTCACAAGAGCTAAGGAAACCAAGTAAGAGATTATTGGACCTGGTTATAATATAAAAATAAGAAAAGACACATTGGATAGAGCAGAAAAGACAGTTTTATGTTAACTGCATCACCTCTAGTCCAACCCCAGGCAGCACAGTGTCAAGAGAGACACTGTCCATTTGGGGGAAATAAAAGGATGTAAGCCTAGGACCCTTCCATTGAACATAATAACATGTCTGAAACAGTAAAATCCATCACAAGGAGGACTCTCATGACTCCTGAATCCAGGCTAGAAACCATGGCCTGAATACCTAGACCCTCCCTGACACCAGATGGGAACCCATAGTCTCTGCAAGATGGACTTGAGTTCTAACCCACAGCACTGCCAGCTGACTATAGCAGTCTTGGGCTCCAAGTCACCCATGGAGATAGGCAGGCCTCAGCAGATAGGGTTGGCAGTCCAGTTCTGTGCCAGCCTTGGCAGCCAAGAGATTCTAGCCTAGGGTAGCACCAGCAAATGTGGTCCCGAGCTTATGACATTTGCAGGTGCTGCCATGGCTAAAGCAGTCAGGGGCTTAGAGACCACAAGAGATAATCTGCTTAGAATTTCTGGACAGACTTAATGTTGAAGGATGTTCTCAGAGAAAACCAGGCTGCAAAGACTAGAATAAGTACTTTCTTCAATGTGCAGACATCGATACATGGTCACAAGGATTAAGAACAATTAGGGAAAAATGACACAAGCAAACAGACAAAATAAGGTACCAGTGATTGACCCCAAAGAGATGAAAATATATGAACTGCCGGAAAAAGAAGTCAAAAGAGCTGTTTTAAGGCCGTTAGAGAAACAATTAAATAAAATGAGGACAACAATAAGTGACCAGAATGAGAAATTTGACAGAGATTGAAATAATAATAAAAAATCAAATGGAAATCCTGGAGCTGAAAGACACAATGAATGTAAAAAAAAAAAAAAAACTGTAATAGCATCAGCACTAGAATTGATCAAGCAGAAGAAAAAAATCTGTGAAGTCAAATATAGGTGATTTATGAGAAGAAATGAGGAGAGCTTACAGAATTTATGGTATAACATCAAAAGAGCAAAGTGATCTCTGATTGGCATTCAAGGGGGATTAGAGAAATATAAAGGTATAGAAAGTTTATTAAAGAAATAATAGTAGAAAGCTTTCCAAACTTAGAGAAAGATATGATATAGAGGTACAGGAAAGTCAACATTTACCAATCAGATTCAATGCAAATAAGACTATTCAAAATATTATAATCAAACTGTTAAATATCAAAGATGAAGAGAGGATCCTGAAAGCACCAAGAGGAAAGAGCAAATAACACATAAGGGAATTCCAACATGCCCATTAATAGACTTCTCAACAGAAATCTTGAAGGCCAGAAAAGAGTGGGATGATATTAATGTATTCAAAGTGCTGAAGGAAAAAAAACCCCTGCCATTCATAATACTTTATCCAGAAAAGCTGTCCTTCAGAAATAAAACAGAAACTTTCCTAGACAATCAAAAGCTAGGAACTTTATCAACAGACCTATCTTACAAGAAAGTGCTAAAGAGAATTATTCAAACGAAAAGGAAAAGATGCTAATGAATAATACAAAAGTACTTAAAAGTATAAAATTCACTAGTAAAAGTAATTACACTGTCAAATTCAAAATACACTAATACTATAATGGTGGTGTGTAAAACAAGTAGGATTTGCTTTAGGAATCTGGGTGCTCCTGTGTTAGGTGTGTAAATACTTAGAATTGTTATGTCTTCTTGTTGAATTGTTCCCTTTTCCATTATGTAAAGATCATCTTTGTCTTTCTTTACTTTTGTTGATTTGAAGTCTATGTTATCTGATATGAGAATGGCTAAACCCGCTTTCTTTTGGTTCCCATTTGCATGGAATATTGTTTTCCATCCCTTCACCTTGAGTCTGAATGAGTCCTTGTGGGTTAGATGTGTTTCTTGGAGACAGCAAATATTTGGCTTGTATTTTTTTATCCATTCAGCCAGCCTATGTCTCTTGAGTGGGGAGTTCAAGCCATTAAAATTTATTAAAAGAATTAGTAAGTGGGGTGGATTTCTGTTCTTCCTGTTGAGTAGAACTTTATTGCTCTGTTTTACCTCTGGAGCCATTGTGGTATCTGGGCTCTGACATTTATCTTTTGGGTGATTTTACACTGGTGGGTGTCCATTGTGTTGAGCCATGTATAATGTAGTTCTGAGTATTTCTTGCAGGGCACGTCTGGTCTTGATAAATTCTGCCAGTGTTTGCTTGTTGGAGAAGGTCTTTATTTCTCCCTCATATAAGAAACTTAGTTTAGCAGGATACAAAATTCTAGGCTGGCCACTATTCTGTTTGAGAAGCCTGAGAATGGGGCCCCAATCCTTTTTGGCTTATAAGGTCTCAGTTGTGAAGTCTGAAGTTAGTGTGATAGGTTTTCCTTCATAAGTTATCTGATTTTTTCACCTTCCTGCTTGTAAGAGTGCCTCTTTTGTGTTTACTTTGGCCAGCCTAAGGACTATGTGTTGTGGTGATTGCCTCTTTGTGATGAATCTCCCAGGAGTCCTTTGGGCTTCTTGTATCTGAATATCTAGATTTCTAGCAAGGCCAGGGAAATTTTCCTCAATTTTTCCTTCAAATAGATTTTCCAACCCTTGTGTATTTTCTTCTTTGCTCTCAGGGATGCCTATGATTCTTATGTTTGGCCTCTTTAATAACCCCACATTTCCTGTAGGCTTTGTTCATTCCTCTTATTTCTCTGTTCTTTCTTCAAGCTCTGAGATTCTTTCTTCTGTCTGATTTAGCCCATTCTTAAGGTTTTCCACAGTGTTTTGTAATTCTTTGAATGAATTTTTCATTTCCAGAAGTTCTGTTTGGTTTTTCTTTAATAATTTGATTTCTTTAGAGAATTTTTCATTCATTTCCTGCATTGTTCTTGTGACTTCTATGTGCTGGGTTTCCATTTTCTCTGTATTTCACTGAGCTTCCTTACAATCCATATTTGAAATTCTTCATCTGTCATTTTAATCTTTTCATTTAGGTTGGTATCCATTGGTAAGGAGTTATTATTTCCTTTTGGGGGTATCCTTTCACTTTGATTTTTCATATTTCCAGAATTCTTTCACTGGTTCCTTCTCATCTTGCCTCTCAATTGAGAGCTGAGGGTGCTAGGGCTGGCTTGTGGACTTGTCTCCAAGTCCCTGAAGATTAGTCCCTGACTGTATCAGAGAGCAGAAAGCTGGTCCTGAATTGCCTTTGGGGTGCTCTAGCAGGTTTGATGAACCACTCGGGTTATGCCACTGTGGCAGCTCTGCTCACAGTGATGGGCTTGGCAGGAATGTGCTCCCTCCACAGAAAGACAGGCTTCTCAGCACGGAGCACTCTCACAGTTGCTATGGGGGGAGGAACTGTGGATACAAGCCAGCTTGAGCCAAAATTACTTTCTGTGGTGCCAGGAATGGAGAAGCTGTAGAGGAGGAGGCATCTAGGTGTAAGAATGCTGTCTCTCTGGTCTCTTGTGGCACTCTTTGGGGGCGAGGGGTGAGTGTTCTGTGTTTCCCTGTTCACTGAAGTCACCCAAGTGGGGGAGGAGAGCCCCCTTTACCCTTTCACTTGACTCTGGGCCTCTCTGGATTTGGTTCATGCCACTGTCCTCTCTTCTCTCTCTTCCTCTTTCTCAGTTTCACAGTCCTTCTCAGTGGGGTCCCCAGATGCCTCTGCTGTCTTTCCCAGTGATCCACACCCGAGCTGCAATTGTTCTCCGCTCTCCTCAGTCCCACCTTCTATCCTTCAGCCGGGACAGTCCAACAAGCTATGTCTCTAGTCAGTCATTTTGGCCCCCTTGTCTTCTCTTCTCTCTTAATTAGTCTGGCTAAAACTTTGTCAGTTTTGTTTATCTTTTCAAAAAGCAAACTTTTGTTTCATTGATCTTTTGTATTTTGGGGGCCTTCAATTTTATTTATTTCTGTTCGATCTTTATTATTTCTTTTCTTCTATTAATTTTGGGTTTGGTTTGCTCTTGCTTTTCTAATTCTTTAGGATGCATTGTTAGGTTGTTTATTTGATGTTTTTCTACTTTTTTGATGTAGTCACTTACTGCTGTAAACTTCTCTCTTAGTACTGCTTTTGTCATATTCTGTAGATTTTGGTATGTGGTGTTTCCATTTTCATTCATCTCAAGAAATTTTTAAATTTCCTTCTTAATTTCTTCATTGATGCAGTGGTCATTCAGGAACATATTACTTATTTTCCAGGTGTTTTTATAGTTTCCAAGGTTCCTCTTGTTATTAATTTTTAGTTTTATTCCATTGTGGTATGAAAAGATCGTTGATACGATTTCATTTAAAAAATTTTTTTGATGCTTGTTTTGTGGCCTAACATATGGTTTATTCTTGAGGATAATCCATGTGTTCCACAGAAGAATGAATATTCTGCAGTTGTAGGATGAAGTGTTCTGTAAATATGTATTAGGTCCACTTGGTCTAAAGTGTAGGCTGATGGTCATGTTTGGATGGTCTGTCCAATGCTGAAAGTGGGGTGTTCAGGTCTCCAGCTATTAGTGTATTAGGGTCCATCTTTCTATCTCTAATAATATTTGCTTTATATATTTGGGTGCTCCAGTGTTAGGTATGTATATCTGTGCACTTGCTATATCCTCTTACTGATTTGACCCTTTTATCATTTTATATAGCCTTTGTCTCTTTTTACATTTTTTGTATTGAAATCTATTTTATCTCATACAAGTATAGCTACTCCTGCTCTTTTTTTGGTTTCTGTTTGCATTGCATATCTTTTCCTATCCATTTATTTTCAGTCTATGTGTGTCTTTATAGGGGAATTGAGTTTTTTGTAGGCAGTATATAGTTTGGTTATTTTTAAAAATCCATTCAGCCATTCTATGTTTTTGTTTGGAGAGTTTATTCCATTCACATTCAGTATTACTACTGGTAGATTAAGATTTATGACTACCATTTTGTTATTTGTTTTCCGGTTGTTTTGTGGTCCTCTCTTTCTTCTTTCCTTCTTGACTTCCTTTGTATAAAAGTGATTGTCTCTGGTAGTGTGTTTTAATATCTTGCTTTTTATTTTTTGTGTATCTGTTGTAGGTTTTTTATTTGAGTTTACCATGAGGATTGCAAATAACATCTTATAACCAATTGTTTTAAACTGATGACAATTTATAACTATTATCACAAAACAAAGAAACAAACAAGCAAAGATAAAACTAAAAAACTCTACACTTTAACTCCATCCCTCTCACTTTTTGACTTTTGTTGTTGTTGTTGTAATTATTATTTTGATAGGTTTATCTTTTAGTCTTCCTTTTAGTCAAGACATGACTGATTTACAACTTGTAATTACAGAGTCCTAATACTCATTAGTTGTCTGTATATTTACTGTCACCAATGAGTTTTATACATTCAGATGATTTCTCATTGTTAACATCCTTTTCTTCCAGTTTTAAAAACTCCCTCTAGCATTTATTGTAGGAATGGTCTGTTGTTAATGAAATCTCTCAGCTTTTGTTTATCTGAGAAAGTCTTTCTTTCTCCTTCATAACTGAATGATATTTTTACTGGAAATGATATTCTTTTTTTTTTTAGACAGTCTCACTCTGTTGCCTGGGCTAGAGAGTGCCATGGCGTCAGCCTAGCTCACAGCAACCTCAAACTCCTGGGCTCAAGCGATCCTACTGCCTCAGCCTCCCAAGTAGCTGGGACTATAGGCATGCGCCACCATGCCCGGCTAATTTTTTCTATATATTTTTAGCTGTCCAGATAATTTCTTTCCGTTTTTAGTAGAGACAAGGTCTCGCTCTTGCTCAGGCTGGTCTCGAACTCCTGACCTCGAGCGATCCTCCTGCCTTGGCCTCCCAGAGTGCTAAGATTACAGGCGTGAGCCACAGTGCCCAGCCTATGATATTCTAAAATGAAAATTTTTCTTCCTTCAACACTTTGAATATGTCATGCCACTCTCCCCTAGAAGTCTGCTTCCAGATGTATCAATCCTCCTTTATATGTTGTTTCTTTTCTCTTGCTGCTTTTAAGATCTTTTCTTTGTCCTTGACCTTTGAACATTTTATTATTAAATGCCTTGTGGGTAGTCAGTCTTGTTTGGGTTGAATCTGCTTGGTGTTCTTCGTCTTTTTTATTCCTGAGTATTAATATCTTTCTTTATATTTGGAAAGTTCTCTATTAATATTTATTTGAATAAACTTTCTATCCTGATCTCTCTCTCTCTCTCTTTCCCCACTTTAAGGCCAATAACTCTTAGATTTGCCCCTTTGAGGCTATTTTCCAGATTATGTAGGTGTGCTTCATTCTTTATTATTATTTTTTCTTCTTTCTCTTCTGACTGTGTATTTTCATATAGCCTATCTTCAAGCTCACTAATTCTTTCTTCTGCCTGATCAATTTTCCTGTTGAGAGATTCTGATGCATTTTTCAGTTTGTCAATTGAATTTTTCAGCACCAAAATTTCTGCTTGGTGTGTTTTTATTATTTTAATCTCTTTGTTAAATTTCTCTGATAGAATTCTAAATTCCTTCTCTGTGTTACTTGAAGTTCATTGAGCTTCCTCAAAGCAGCTATTTTGGATTCTTTATCTGAAAGGTCAGTTAGCTCCGTCACTCTGGGATTGATTGGTCACTTGTGCCTTATTTAGTTTGTTTGGTGAGATCATGTGTTCCTGGATGTTCTTTATACTTGTGAATATTTGTCAATGTTTAGACATTGAAGGGTTAGGTATTTATTCCAATCTTTGCAGTGTGGGCTTGTTAGTACCTATCCTTTGAGAAGGCTTTCAACATATTCAAAGGGAATTGAGTATTGTGATTACTGTAGCCATGCCAGCACTAGGGGTGCCCCAAGCCCAGTAATGCTGCAACTCCTGCAGCTTCCCAGAGGTGCTACCTGGGTGGGCTTGGGTAACATCTGGGAGACTTCTCCAGATTGCCAGGCAAAGTCTCTCACTCTCTTCCCTCACTGTACCCCCCTGCCCCGAAGCAATCTCTTTCAAGGCACTGGGCCACCTGGAGTAGGGGGAGGGGTGACAAAAACACTCCTGTGGCCACCACAGCTGATGCTGCACTGGGTCACACCTGACGCCAGTACGTTACTGGGTCTTGCCCAAGGCTTGTGTGACTGCTGCCTGGCTACCACTGATGTTTATTCAAGGCCCAAGGGCTCTTTAGTCACCAGGTGGTGAATCCTGCCTGGACTATGTCCTTCCCTTCAGGGTAGCAGGTTCCTTCTGGCACAGAGTAGGCCTAGAAATGCCATCCAGGAGCTAGTGCTTGAAATCAGGGCTTCAGGAATCTTCTTGGTGCTTTATTTTACTGTGGCTGAGCTAGTACCTAAGTTGCAAGATGAAGTCCTCTGTACTCTTCCCTCTTGTCTCCCCCAAAAGAAGGAATCTCTCCCGAAGTTGCACTGCCTGGAATTGGAGGTGTAATGATGTAAGCACTCCCTTGGCACCACAGCTGGTGTCCCACTGAGTCATATGTACCCCAAGTCCACTGGCTCTAAGCCCAGTGCAGCACTTTAGTCCTTGTGGCCTGCTTGCCTCTCAAATTTATTCCAGGCCCCAGGGCACTCTAGTCAGCTGGTGGTGAAGCTGGCTGGAACTCAGGTTCCTGCTACTGGGGCTAAGCATTCCCCTCTGGCCAAGGCTTGTTTGAACGCTCCCTCCATGGGTGCCAGCAGAATTCTGTCTTGTGTTGCGTTCCACTGTGACAGGGCAGCACTGAGTTCCAATGCAAAGTCACACAATCACTTTGCTCTCCGACCCGCAAGCACACAGATTCTCTCTCCAAGCCAACAGCTGGGAGATAGGGGAGGGGTGGTGTAGGCCAAAAATATGATTTCTTTTGTCACCTACCATTCCTATTTCCCAGTACTATGGCTATGCAAGTTCCTTCTATTGCTGGCTTCAGTTCTAGTTATTGTAAAATGAACGACCAGGACTGTGTGCTCTCTTGAAGTCCTTCCTGCAGTGAGAAAGATTCCAGTACACTAAGCAAAGGCCTCTGCCTCATGAGGAGGAATTTGCAAGGGCAGAGCAGAATGCTCACGAGATTGGGATCACTCTACATGGGGACAGCAAAAGGGTACAGAAGGCCTCATGATGATGTCTGACTTAATATTCTATAGAGTATCAGTTTATTCATCTTCATTATGTTTTGTAATGGCTCCAAAAATGAAAGTTTCTTTAATCTTCAGGGCCCTCTCATATCTATGGCTTATTTTTGGTTTGTTAAACAAATAAACAGTTTGTATTCAATTATAAATTTTCCCCCAATCCTGTGGGACTTAATCATTTGTTAATTTATTTGAGTATGTGAAATTTTTCGCATGGTTGCACAGTCAGGTCTGTGCATAAAAGTATATTCAGAGAAGAATCAGGCATCCACCCTAATTCATTCTCTCTCTCCTTTCTACCAATTCCTGACAACATCCTATAAGTGACCACACTCATTGGTCTGTCTGTTTTTCCTTTCTGTGTTTCTTTTCCCTGCAATGAGTAGGTAAATGGATATTTTCTTATTTTGTATTCTTTGTTACTAGACACTTTGACTTTTTCACTTCACAATGTATCTGGAAATCACCTGCATCAGTTCATGGGCATCTTTTGCATTCTTTTGAACAGCTGCGTAGTATTTCATTGTATAAATGTACCATCATTTATTCAATCATCTCCTTGCTGTATGGGCATTTGAGGTATTTGCAATATTTTTCAGTTACAAACAATGCTGCAATTAATACGTTTCTTTTAATTCTACGCATTGGTTTGGGTTGTTTTATGGGTCTAGAATTCCTGCTATAACTCTATCCTTTCAGCCAGGGGCAGTCTTTTGTGAAAGACTTCTGAATCCTTGTCTTGGTCTACAACCTATGGAAAGAAAAATGACTTGAAATCAGGACAGATCACTCCCATTCCCAGCTCTGTTTTTGACTCCTAAATTTTTCCCATATATAAGATGAAGACAGTTCTCTATAATATTTCAACAGGGATTTCATTCCAAATTTAATGTAAGGTTGTGGCTCGGGACATCTGTTACAAGCTAGGAAGAACCTGACCTGACCCCTGGGCACTCTGTGATCCTGGGGATAGATACACATGGTTGGCCAGAACAGAGTCCTAAAGGTCCTGGAAAATGGCTCCAGTGTGCCTGAGGTTATCAGTGGTACTCACTGCTCTACCCCTGGGGTGCACCCAGAGCCAGGGGAGATGATATCTGGGCTCCTTGTCTCAGTAAAACTCTGTGGCGCCAGAGGACTCTATGTCTCTGGCAGAGGATGAAGTTAATTGAGTCGTGACTAAAAATAAACTTTCTGGCTTCTCTACTCACAAGTCACACAGAACACTTCAGCTGCCTCCTCTGGGTAATTTCAGATCATTTTTTGAAGTCCCAGAACGCTTTATCTTTCTTTCCCTTTTCATTGCTCCTCAACAAAGAATCCAGGGTTACCTGAATGAGGCAGTGAGTGTTTGCATTAATACAATCAAGAAATAGCATAGTCAGTAATGCCCAGAGGGTCCTACCAACCCCAAAGCCCTTCTCCTTCCCCCCATCCCCTTTTCTTAGTTTTTTTTTTTTTCACTTTTTCTAGTAGGTATCCTGAGCCTCAGGAGTGGACAGAGATTTCCCAAAGTCCTACAGCAGGTTGGTAGCACAGATGGCGCTAGAACACAGTCTGTGGGAAGAGAATACATAGTGTTGCTTGCTCTTGGACCCAAGATGTAATAAGAGTGAGTGTTGTAGACACTCAGTGAGACACACAGTGAGTGTTTTCACTTCTTGGTTTCTAAGCATAAGATGTCATTACTATTTGGGGAAATTATCCACCATGTGAGTCCTGCAAGCCAGAGACTCAGACCACTTTTTGTAACAGAGCAAGAAAGGCCGGATGCTTGCCTTCCCTGCCTCCACTGCAGGACAAGCTCACCTGAGTACATGCTGGGTTAACATCATACGATGCAGAGTGTGGCCTGGACTTGGGAGCTGGTGATTGTCAGAAGTGAACATTTATTCTGAGGGCACATACAGCAATGGCAGCTACATTTAACTTCCCAGAAGAGAAATGGAAATGATGGTCTATGCACTGTCAACCGTTTGGTTTTGGCATGTTGGCTGAGGGATACATATTAATCGCATCTGCGTGCTCCATGGGAGCACTGATGAGCTCCCCAAAGGCCAATATGTAACTGAGTTTCACTATGATTCTGCATTCATAACCTTCTTTGTTTTTATCTTTTCTCCTAACTTGGGTTCCCAGGTTCCCTAGTGATTTTGTCAACTATTCAGATTCTATTCTTTTTACCTGAGCCAAAGTTGACTTATTTGTAATTAAGAATCAAATGACGTAGTGACACTTGCTCGGGATGTCTGTGAAGAGCTCCATGGGCTGCACCGTACGTAACCAACAATCACAACTGGTACAATAACTGGTGAAAGTTATTTTTAGGTGATTATTATTTTTTATATTTTATTTTTATTGTACATATTTAAGATGTAAAACATGTTGTTTTGATATACACTTACAGAGTTAAGCCAATTAACATATCCATTGCTTCACATAGTTAACTTTTTGTGAACGTTGTTTTGAGAAGAGTGTATCAAATCTATTCTCCTAGCAAGTTTCCACTACACAAACTAAGAATCAAGTGACCTGGTGACTCCTGTGGTGGTCAAGGATTTAAACATAAAGATGGAGATATAAAAGTATTCAAAGAAAATATGAGTGAAGTTTTGTAGAATATTGACATGGGGTGACTTTCTGAAGGCAATTAATATAACCACATACAAATAAGAAACTTTTGTAGGGAAAAATTATACATACAGCAAGAAAAACATCATAAATTAGAAAAATATGAGTAAACACATATGATAGGAATAAATATATTCTATAATATATTGAAAGAACTTTAACAACACAATAAAGAAAACAAATTGCCTACTAGAAAAAGGAACATAGACCATGAATATTGCCTTACAGAAAAATTTATATGAGTAATACATATATGAAAATAAGTGAAACTTCACCTGTAAGTAAAGAAATGCAAGTTAAAATGAACACAATGAGTCTTTTTTTTGTTGCTCCTATAAGACATCTTGCATAATAAAAGAAGGCATGTTCTTCAGGACATTTCCATAGTGATTAGGGAGTGTGGCCTTCTATTTCCAGAGGTAGCAACATTTGTGCTGATTCCGTTGCACCTGCCAATGTAAGGAGTGCCTGGAGTTTCGTGGGGAATATGGAACCCTGTGAAATCCAGTGAGGGCGATAGTTGTGTGCTTTGACTGCTGTTTCTGTGAAACTCATGTATATGTTCTGGCACCTCCTTATTTGAGGCCATCTTTGAGATTTGATGAGTGACACAGCTGGCCTCCTACTGCAACAATGGAACAGACCAGAGGGTCACTTTCCTTCCTCCCTAATACCTGGGCTGCACTAATTTGCTCAGCAAATGTGATGCTCCCACTTGGCACCTTAGATCTCTTTCAAGTGAATCAAAGCAGCAAAGATGAAGGGGTATTCTCTGCCAGCAATAGGTAGCTTGGTCATCCACAGCAATGCCTGATTCCAGGGCATGGGCGGCAGAGATGATGGTCCAGGACTGCAGCAGCAGTGTCCACATCACACAGTTGTTGAAGGTTGGTTCTGGCCGTGGTCATGCTGCCTGCACCTTCTTATTTCTTACACTGCCCCTGAGCATGAATCTTCAGGCTTCCCATAATTATGAGAGCCATTTTTTGCTTCTTGGGTCTTCCAGGAAACTGGAGCTGAGACAGGTGAGACAAGTTTCATTGCAAAGTCAGACCTGGGAAAGTGAAGGAGAGGAAGCAGGACTGGGCAGAGGGAGTGACCACCTCCCTGCCAGCTCAGCAGGGAGCTGTGGAGCAATGATTTTCCATCAGAGGAGTCCTCCAATGGGCAGAACAGGATAGACTGTTGTGTCCCAGCCTCACTCTGCCCTTGGCTGGGGCTCTGGCTTCTCTGTGATCTGACCCCAGACACTGAGGAAGTGCTGAAGGAGCACCGGCTGGCAGTGGTCAGCTGACAGCACTCCACACAGCTGGGCAACCAGATGCTTCTTGAAGGAGGCTCTCAGCAACCTCTCTCCCCACCAGCCACAGCGCTCCCCTGGTGCTTTGGGATCCAGGCTCTGCACACATTGGGGAGCAGCTCCTCCAGGGCTCTGGTGCACTCTCCTTCTGTGGGAAACCCTAGAAGACAGAGGGGACTGGGGCACATGACAGCCCCAGCCTCTGCAGCTGGTGTCAGGGCTGCACCTGGTCCTCAACATCACCCTCCCCGTCTCTCCATTCTAATATCCTCCTGCCCTCAGCTATCCTCAGCTACCCTCAGTGCTACTCTCAGTAGTATTTGAGAATACAGAAATCCACTTTGAATCAGAAATTCAAAAAGTGAAGACAAACTTGGAAAAAAAAACCAGGGAGATATTTTAAAGGGCCATTGGATTCAGGAAAGATAAAATTATCTCTGAAAAGAAGAAAAAATTACAAGGAATGATTAGTTTCCAATAAAAAATTTTATAAGAAATATTAATGAAAAACATGAAAACAGCCAAAAGGATGAAAGTGACATAAAGAAGGAAAAAGGGGCAGAGAGAAAAAAGTAGAAATGGCAGACAGGCAAGGAAGGAATTACATTCATATTATTGGAGTTTTTGAAGAAGGAAAACAAAACAATACAATGAAACTAAAAGATAGAACTCTAACACAATAAGGTTTCTCAGAATTTTTAAAAAGCGGAGTGATCTAAAATTATATATTGAAAGGGCTCAACAGGTACTTGTGAAAATTAATGAAGAATAAAATTAGGAAAATTAACCAAGAGACAAAACCATTATATTTCAATGGTAGAGAAAATCTCCTCAAGGCTCCCAAGCAAAAACAAGTAATTTACCAAAGCAAAAAAAAAAAAAATAGATTAGCATCAGACTTTTAAAAATCCATCACAGAAAGTAACCCAACCATGGATTAGCATTTTTTTAAACCAATAAAAGTGTGAATTAAGGATTTCATCTCTAGCCAACATGTCCTTCAAATACCAAGGTATTATAGAGAAACATTATTCAACTTCTGTTTATCCCATAGATATATACAATCATTATGTATCAGAAAACCACTTTTCACTGTACAGAATTTAGGGAATTCTGGACATATAACTCCTTCCTGAAGAATGTAATATAGAATGAGCTTCATCTAATCAAAAGATGACTGGAAAACTTCAGCAACAAGACTGATAATGACCATTTAAAAATACATAAATGTAGATGGAATAATAAAACAATGGTGGATATGAGGATGGAAGACTAATATACAACTGTTATATAATGTGAAAAAGTAAAAAATATTGCAATTTCAATGGGAAAACTGAGAAAGAGGGAAATAGGGAAAGAGACAAAGTTCATGTTGAACATTTGGTGGGTGCTAAAGTATTTGGAGAAAAACGCCTGATAAATCAGATAGCAGATGTTAAATAAAAACCATGAGACAAATGGCAATAAAAAGAAGGATAAAAAGGCTGTCACAAGAACAACAGTATAAACATTCCTAAATGCTCTCCTAATTGTTTAAACAAAAAAGCAAAGAACTCACATTTGATGGAGAAAGGAATATAGTGAATAAAACAAAATGTATGTGTTATAAAACATGACCGACAAGACCAACTATATAATTCATAGTAATAAATGTGAATGGTAGGAATTTACCTATTAAAAGAAAACTTTTTAGTTTGGCTCACAAAACAAAACCTTACTATCTGTTTACAAGAGACACATCTAAACACAGTGATTTAGCAAGGCTAAAAATAAAAATATGGATAAAAAATATCAGGCAAATGGAAAAAGAAAGAAGACATGGGTAGCAATCCTGATATCAGGCCAAGTAGAACTTAAGCGCCAAATCATGAAATATGGAAAATAACTCTTTTTTAATACTAAAAGCCATAATCCACGTTGAAGATATAACACTATGAATATTCATGTGCCAAATAATACAGCAACCTCCTTTATGAAGCAGAAACTATAGATGATAAGAGACAGAGATATAAACAACCTAAAAACTGGAGAATTTACTGCACCACTCTCAGGACAAGAAAGATCAAGTGGACAAAAACTAATTAAAGAGATAGAAGATATAAATGACATAGTGAATAGGGGAGATCTTACAATATGTATCAAACCGTATACCCTTATAATATAGAGTAGACCTTTTCATGGCACATACACAGAAACTAATTATATGCTAGGTCACAAAGAAAATATTAGTAGCTTCTATAATGTAGAAATATTATAAAAAATACTGATCACAATGTGATAAGAAAAGCATTTACTAAAAAAACAAAAGCAGAAAGACCCTTCCACATGGAAAAATTTAAAAAGAAGCCTATTAAACTACTCTTAGATGAAAGGAAAAGTACCAGTTGGAATGAAACAATTTTTAAGAATAATGATATTATCGTGTCAGCAAAATATCAGAGTAAGAAATGCCAAAGTCTTTTCCTCCATAAAAACAACAACAAATAAAGGGGGAAACAGTAAAAATATACTGTTTGGAAGTCTAGAAGCTAACCAAAATTTTGCAGCAGCTAGGAAAATACTTAATCAAGAAAAACAGATTGAATATCAGTAAAAACAGTGAGATCTGTGATGTTTTAACTTATGCTGGTCACGTCCTTCATGCCCCAGCCCAGTGATAAACTTGATAAAAAACAGGCCGCATTCCAGGTACTGATACCAGTAATGGTGGAAGCAGAATGAACCTTATTTGTAAAGATTTGTCCTTAGTTGATCTCTCAGCTGGCTCCCCAGGAGACCAGCTTAAAGGTCTTGCCTTTATCTCACCTAACTTGGAATTCTTCCAGTGCTGTCAGAGTATGTTTATCAAAAACATTTATGAATAAATGTACTAGTTGCTGCTTCTAGAAAGAATGATTAACAGTAGGAAGAAACAATAAACTAACCAAAAACCTTGGGATGAAAGATTGAAAAATAGATGCTTTGGGAATCAAAGTTTGGAAAATCTCTAATATATTCTTGAAAATCTGGAGGCCACCCACATGTCTAGGGCTATGGGCATGTTCAAGAATGACCTGAGAAGGTCCCAACTCTCTCCTCTAGCTGATCCTATAGCAGGGGCACAGCAGGAAGTGAAAGCTAAGACAGGGTTGAAATGTGCCAGGCTAAGTGGTGGAATCATGCCCAATACACACACACAAAATTCATCTGCAAATAGCAGGAGATACTTTTGGTTCTAAGTACATAAGGAAATCTCTGTCCAATCAATAATTTTTGAGAAAACATATGTTTTTAATTCTCATCATAGGTAGCTGTGGAATTTCTGATTTACATGGTAACTCTAACATTTTGAGAAACTGCTGGACTCTTTCCCAAAGTGGCTGCACAGTTTACATTTATGTCAGCAGGGTATGAGGGTTTCCATTTCTCCACATACTTGCCAACACTTCTTTATTATCTGTTTATTTTAATATAGCTATCCTAGTTGGTGTGAAGTGATAGCTCAATGTGGGTTGTAGTGTTTCCCTGATGGCTAAAAATATCGAGCATCTTTTCACAAAAATCCTGACTTTTTGGGAAAAAAATAACAAGAGAAGTAAACTGCCAGCTAATTGCACAAAAAAGAAAGAGAAAGCACAAAGAAACCAAAAACAATGTCAAGGGCAAAATTACCATTGAAACATAAGGAACTTAGTATTATAAGAAACTAATGTGTAGACTTCTATGGAAACTAGTTTTAAAACCTTGAAGTAATGACAGCTTTCTAAAGATATACAGATAACCCAAACTGAACCCCACACTGCTAGAAAGCTTGATCATACCAATTTACAAAGATGAAATGAAGAAAGTTATTAAGAAATTATCCTCAAGAAGGCACTTGGCCCAGATGCATTTACAGGTGAATCTACTAATCATACAAAAGACCATATAATTCCAGCATTCTCCTAATTGCTCCATAGTATGGAAAAGAAAGGAAACATTCTATTTCATGTAATGAAGCAAATATAAAATTTATATCTAAACCACATAAAGATAGTATGCAGAAGAAAACTATGAAACAATACCACTCATGAATATTAATGCAAAAATTCTAAACAAAATATTAGCAAACAGAATCAATATAAAGAAAATAATACACTATGACCAGCAATGCACCATTGGCTCAATACGAAGAAATCTATTTACCAGTGAGGCTATCTGGTCTTGGCCTTTTCTTTTGGAAGAGGCTTTTAATTACAGATTCAATCTCTTTATTGTTTTGTAAGTCTGTTCAGTTTTCTGTTTTTTCTTGAGTCAATTTTGATGTATGTTTTTAGGGATTGTTCCATTTTATCTAGATTATATAACTTGTTGGTGTACATTTGTTAATAGTAATCTTTTATAATCTGTTTTATTACCGCAAGGTCAAAAATAATGTTTCCACCCTCATTTCTGATTTTAGTAATTTTAATGTTCTGTCCTTTTCTCAGTTTGTCAATTTTGTTAATCTCTTCAAACATTGCCTCTTGGATTAGTTGATTCTTTATTACTTTCTATTCCTGATTTTGTTAGTATCCATTTAGATCTATATTATTTCCTTCCTTTTGTGGCTTTGGGGTTAGCTTCCTCTATTTACTTAATTTTTTGTTTTTAGTTCCTTAAGATGTAAAGTTAGCTTATTGATTTGGAACTTACTTTTCTTAATGTAAGCATTTATAGCTAAAAAGTTCCCTCTGAGCATTGTTTTCATTGCAATCTGAAAGTTTTAGAATGTCATATTTTTGTTTTAATGCATCTTAAAGTATTTTCTAATTTCTCTTATAATTTCTCCATCAACCCATTGATTGAGTATGCTATTAAATGACCACATATTTGTGAATTTTCTAGCTTTCTTATGTTATTGATTTCTAGTTCCATTCCATTGTGGTTGGAGAAGATACTTTAAATAATTGCAATCTTTTAAGTTTATTAAATCTTGTTATTTGACCTGACATATGGACTACTCTGTAGTTCAGGTGCACTTGAGGAAAAAAATGTGTATTTTGCTGTTGGAGGGTGAAGTGCTCTTTACAAGTCAGTAAAGTTTAGTTGATTTATAATGTTGTCCAAATCCTCTATTTTCTTATTGATCTCATGTCTAAATTCTTCTATCTGTTATTGAAATGGGGTAGGAAATCTCCAACCATTGTTATAGAACCATCCCTTCATTGTATCAGTTTATGCTTCACAAATTTTGGGACTCTAATGTTAGGTTTAGGTTTATAATTGTTTTATCTTCTTCATCAATTGCCTCTTTTATCCATATATAATGTCCTTCTTTGTCTCTCCTAACAGTTTTTTTCCTAAAGTTGTATATTGTCTGATATTGGTGTAACCACTCCATCTCTCCCATTGTCTCTAGGGAATGGCACTCATTGTCCCACAGCTTGTAAACAGAACTTCTATTGTTGTGAACAGGAGTTATCAATCCCACAATGGTCCTGGGGAGTCCCCATGTACCACTTCTAAACATTTGGACATTTAGGATTAATTAATAATAATTATTATTAAATTGTAAAATTAATTAAGAATTTAATAATTCTTATTAACTATCTCCCCTATTTAATAAGAAACTTACTTTATGATGTTGGTACTACTGTTCAGGTAGCGAATGAGTGACAGATTTACATAGATATTGGTGTTTGATCTTGGTTAGGATTTTGTATCCAGTTGTGATCACTGTCATCTCTAATAATTACAATATTAAACCTCTCTTGGAATCCCTCTTGGTACAGTCTTATTGTACACAATAGAGTAGGTCTTGTACTCTACTTGGATATTGCCCAAACGGTCCATTTGCATTTTGACCATACCCCTGATCTTGATTAGGACTTTGTATCTGGTTTTGATCCTTGTCATGTACTGACTGTTCCATTTGGATAGGAAAACTGCATTGGGATTTATCTTGCTGTCTCCCTTGTTCCCCATGTTCAAGTGTTTTTTCTTTTCTACTTGGATATTGGTCTGGAATTTCATTGGCATTTTGGCCATGCCCTTGAACTTGATTGGGGTTTTGTGTCTGGACTTGATCCTTGTCTTATACTCAGGGCTCATTTTGGATAGGAGAAATGTCTTGGGATCCATCTTTGGTTTTGTCTTACTGGGTGCATGACAGAGTGGGACTTGTCCTGTTCAACCCGAACAGTAGGTAGATAACAATGTTTGCTATCTTGAATGTTTCTCTGACATTTTGTTTTGATGTTGGTCATGCTCCTCATCATCTTAATTAAAATTTTGAGTCTCATTTTGTCCTCAGTCATCTACTAGCTTTTCAGTTTGGATAGGAGAACTGCCTTGGCTCACCTTGTTACTCATGCTAGAGTGGGGTTTGTTCTTTCCTTGGTCCATGATCCAGTGGACTCTCTTCTATATTTAGATGTTGGCCTGGCTGTCCCTTTACTGCTAGGTAATTCCCTTGATCTTGATCAGGATTTAGTAACCCGTTATGATCACTGTCATCTACCTGTTGTGCAGGTAAGAAAATGGTCTTCGGATCCATGCTTCTGTCTGCCTTGTTGTTCAGAGTTGAGTGGTTCCTGTTTTCTAGCTGGATGTTGTGCTGATTTTCTCATTTCATTTTGTGCATTCCAATCATATTGGTTATATTTTTGTTTCCAGTCATGATCATTGTTATCTACCCACTATTCAGGTTGAATAGGACAATATAAACTGTAAATTATCAATGAATGTGTGTCAGATAAAGGGCAAATTCATGATCATATTAAAAATTCCTTCAATACAATAAAAAATCCTCCAATAGAAAAGTGAATGTCAGAGATGAAGAGAAATAGTCATTTCGAGAACTAGTAATACAAACAGTTAATGCATGTATGAAGTCAACTATAACCTCATTTATAGTTAAAGGAATGCAGGTCTATAAGAATACAATTCCCTTTTTGACCTCTGAGACTGATTTCCCACTACTGATTTCTGGAAAGTTCCTTTTATCTGTGGCCTCAATTCTAGTTATTGTAGGTTGACCCATTAGTCATCTGACTTGGTAACTCTTGTTCTAGAATAATGGTGTGAGAAGCTCCATAGAACCACTCTGCACCAGACAATCATCATCAATACAAGTTATTTTTGAAAATAATCATTGGAAGTCTCTGGCAATTGTCCTAAGAGACATACATTTATTTTTAAAAAGAGCACCTTCCAAAGAACAGTGAAGGTCTAAGTCATTTGAGCCACAGCCCACTCCCTACTCACCACCTCTGGCTTAGCATGATGGGAACTCTACTCTTGGCCAAGAAATGAGGATTCTCTGTCCTCCTATCTCCCTGTCAAGGGTTATGATATCTCTCCAGGAGGGAAAGGCTGTCAGCACCTCTCAACCCCACTCCCAGGTCGTGTTGGAGAGGTTGAATTCCAGGTGAGTGTGACCAAGAGGTAGGGGGCTCCATTTTTCCACCCAACACCACCTGTAAGGTGGAGGCTCTACCACAGGCACTGCAGCTCAAGAATGCTGGGACTCCCATAGCCCTTGGCACAGCTCACTTGTAGGGCAGAGTTTTCATGGCAGTGAATGCATGCCAACAACACAGGAGGCTACTGCTATGCCCAGAACCCTGCTTATAAAACAGGACTGTCCCTCTGAGAGAAGTGGACCACCATCTCCAAAGCAGCTCCATAGAAGTAGCTCATTGGTTTTCCAAGGGTGAGACGCAGACTATAAGAACAGAGAGCTCCAAAGTTCTCCCCAAGGAAATGACTTTGTTTGAAACATAGTGTGAGATATTTCCAGGTTAAAGGCACTCTTGGAAACAGTGGAATTCTGGTGGTAAGCAGTGAAGAGGAGGTTGGAAGTTCAATGACAGCAAATCTAATGATTATTGAAATTGAACATACCATCTAGTAAAGTAGCATTGGAGAATTTCCAGGGAAATATTGATGGTAAATTGTCATGGGAGAGGGAGTTATCTATGACACGTTTTAGTGTCACCAAATTTATCATGAAGTATGTGGACAGAATTATAACATACAGTACTGGTGAGGGAAAACACACACATGTCAATGGAAGCAAAGAGAAATTCAATGCCAATGGGAATTTAATGAACGATAAAGGTGAAATTCTGCATCACCAGAGAGGTGAAGGATAATTCAGTAAATAATGTCGAGACAGTTTGCCGGCAGTTCAGGGGGAAATACTGATTTTCTACATCACCCATTATCTCAAAGAGTGTCAAGGATTTAAATAGAAAGATTGAACTCTAAAAGTACTTAAGAAAACATGAGTGAAGTTTAGTAGAGTACTGACATGGAGATAACATTCTGAAGACAATTGATATCATTAACCACATAGAAATAATCAACATTTGTAGGGAAAAGTCATACATTAAGAAAAGCTCAGAAACTTGGAAATATATGAGTAAACAGGCATCATGGGGATAAATATATTCTATAGTACTGAAAAAACACTTGCAAACAATAAAAAGCAGATCCCCTAATAGAAAAATAAGCATGGACTATGCATATATAATTTATAGAAAAAGTAATGCAAGTAGCTAATACATGCAAGAAAATAAATATAACCTCACCCACAAGAAAAGCAAGTTCAAACAAATACATAGTTACTTTCTATCTTTTTTTATCTTTTTGCCTATAAGACATTTGCCACTACTGATTTTCGGCATCTTGCATCTGCCATTGGTCTCTGTCTCAGTTATTGTAAAATGAGTATCTGGGTCTATTAGGACCCATCTTGCTGTGAGGAAGGCTGCAGGAATCTTAGCATAGATGTCTGCCAGGTGAGGGGTGTATTTGTAAGATGAGCAGATAGAACGTGTAGGTCAGTGTAAATGAGGATACCAAGTGTTGGTGGCAGGGTTGGCATTTTGTGGAGTGTCGTTTTACAGTCGAGATCCTTTCATCTTCAGGGCCTTCCCAAACCCACAGCTTTCTTTGATCCCACACTTGGCTTGGGTCATTCTATTACCCTGAAATTCCAACTATCACTCTGCTTTCTGGCTCACGCCAAATGACTCCATCGACCTGTCTTTCCTGAAAGGCTACTGAATCCTCCTGCCTTGGTCAATGTCCTGTGGAAAGAGAAGTGACATACATCAGGACAGGTAGTTCCCACCCCTGACTCTGCATCTGTCCCCTAGAGTGGACTTTGATGGCTCCCTTGGACCCCACTTTTCCCATCTGCAAGATGAGGGTGTTTGTCTGGATTATGTCTGAGGGACTTCCAGCTTCCAATTCCATAAAAGGTGGCTCAGGGCACCCGTTACAAGCTGAGAAGCACCTGGTGCCTTGGCTTGATCCTTGTCACTCTGGACTCCTGGGGACTGTCACACATGGCTGCTTAGAACAGAGTCTCCCCATCCCAGGAAATTCTGGGCAAGGAGGCCTTTGAAGTGGCCAAAAATTGTCCAAAGATTGTCCCCTTGTTAAGCCCCTGGGTACACAGAGAGTCTGCAAATATGACATCAGGGATTCCAGTCTGAACAAAATCTCCTTAGCTGGACAGAGCTTTCCATCTCTACGAGAAGCATGGCATTAGTTGAGCTGTCCCCAGTAACCATATGTTTCCTAACTGCACTGCCCATTCTGTGTGTGAGTTACCATTCTAGCATCTCTGGGGAATTTCAGAAATATGAAGCTCCAGAGCTTCTCATATGTCCTGTCATTTTTGATCTCTCCTCACCACTACATCCAGGGACGTAAATGTGTTTATAAGGCAGTAGGTGGATTAGAGAATCCAGCCAAAGGCCCTGGGTCGCTACTACCTTCAATCTCCACTTCCTTTTTATACTTGGGTGATGTACAGGCCAGAGCCTGTGGCTGGGACACACAGTGAAGGAGAGGGGTGCACAGTAGCTGCTCAGGGGCTCACAAAGGGATGAGAAGGGTCGTGTGGACGACTTTCATGTCTTGGCTTCTAAGCATACAAAGGTCATTCCTATAACCATGGAGTTCCCCACCATGGCAGACCTTGGAGTGGGAGGCTGAGCCAGGACTCTGGCAGAATCTGCAAAGTCCACCTGCCGGCTTCCCTGCCTTCTTGGCAGCCACCACATGTGCACAGGTCTGGGCTCTAACAGTGAGGGGCACATGCTGAGTGATGGACTGAGAACAGGTGATAGCAGCAGATACAGAGATAGTACAAAGTGAGAATTTACTCCTACCGCAGTGGCATCAATGGCTGTGACATGTACTTCCAAGAGGGGAGTGGAAGTGGTGTCCAATTTGGCAACGCTGTCTGGGCAGATGTGGGATCTATATGCCCGGAGAAAGCAGTGGTGTGCCCTATTGTGATTTGAGAGAAAATGTGGGGCAGGATTTGTTGAGGAATGAGTGTGCCCATAAAAACTCTAAGCAGAAGGCTAGGGAGGACAAAGTATCATCTCGTGTGGAGGAGCTGAGAATAAAACCTGTGATTAAAATATGAGCAGAGAAATGGATGAGGCCCATTAAAGATGACTTTGTAAAATAAATTACTGCTGGTAGAGAAATTATTAAAGTGGTTTCTGGACATCTCTCCCAACAAGAAAAAGCACATTTTTAGGGACATTTTTATGGTGATTAGGGAGTGTGGCCTTCTATTTCCAGAAGTGACAACATTTGTGCTGTTCCCATTGCACCTGCCAAATTGGGAAGTGCCTAGAGTTTCACGGGGAGTTTGGAACCCTGTGAAAATCTACAGTGGAGGGGATAGTTGTGTGCTTTGCACTCTCTGTGGAGAGTGTTTTGGGGCCTCCCTATTTGAGTTCATTATTGAGACTTGATGAGTGACACAGCTGGCCTCCTACTGCAGATACAGAGCAGACCAGAGGGTCAATTTCCTTCACCCCTGATACCTAGGGCTGGGCTAATATGCTCAGCAAATGCAATGTCCCCATCTGGCACTTTAGATCTCCTTGGAGTGACCCAAAGCAGCAAGGACGAAGGGGCATTCTCTCCCAGTGCCAGGTAGGGCTGTTGTCCACAGCAACATCCCATTCCAGGGGCAGTGGCAGAGATGATGGTCCAGGACTGCAGCAGCAGTGTCCACATCACACAGTTGCTGAAGGTGGTTCTGGCTGCAATCACGCTGCCTGCACGCTCTCATTTCTTACAATGCCCCTGAATGTGAATATTCAGGCTTCCCATATCTATGAGAGTCATGTTTTGAAAGTGGGGTTCTCCAGGAAGCTGGAGCAGAGACACTTAAGAGTGCAAGTTTCATTGTGAGGTCAGACCTGGGAAAGTGAAGGAGAGGAAGCAGGACTGGGCAGAGGGAGCCGTAACCACGCCAACCTGACCACATCCCTGCCAGCCCAGCAGGGAGCTCTGGAGCAAGGATTTTCCATCAGAGGAGTCCTCCACTGGGCAGAAATGGATAGAGCCTTGTGCCCCAGCCTCACTCTGCCCTTGGCTGGAGGCCCCTGGGTCTGTGTGCTCTGAGCCCAATCACCGAGGAAGTGCTGAAGGAGCACTGGCTGGCAGTGGTCAGCTGACCACACTCCCCGCAGCTGGGGAACCAGGTGCTCCTTGAAGGGGGCTCTCAGCAGCGTCTCTCCCTGCCAGCCACAGCGCTCCCCCAGTGTGGTGGGAATTCAAGTTCCACACACACTGGGGAGCAGCTCCTCGAAGTCTCTGGTGTGCTCTCCTTCTGTGGGAAACCACAGAAGACAGGGGACTGGGGCACACGACAGCCCCAGCCTCTGCAGCTGGTGTCAGGGCTGCACCTGGTCCTCATCATCACCCTCCTCAACTCTCTATTCTACAGTCCCTTTGTCCTCAGCTCCCCTCAATGTTACTCTCAGCAGCTTTCCTGGTGGTGTGACCCAAAACCTCATTCCTAAGGGTAACCATACCCTTCTCAGGGTGGGATGGTGGTATTTGTCCATTGACAGCCAAAATAGGACAAGATGGTTGCAAGAAGCCTGTTCTTTTCCTCTGTGCATCTGCACTGGTCTTCTTTAGCTCTGGCCTGACCTGCCTCTCTTAGTACCAGTTCAAAATTAAGATAAATCTTTTCTGAAGAGCAAAGCTGAGAAAGTTCTTAATATTAAGATAAATCTTTTCTGAATGGTTGAGCAGACCAGCTACTTGAAGCGCGTGCCCCTTAATTCTCATGATGTTTGTTTGCAATCCTGCTTAGTAAAGCTGAAATATCATTCCCCATGAGCCTTGAAAATTACAGCCCCTGCTGTACATCAGAGAAGATCTAGAGTAGAGGGCTGTCTCAGTCCTCACCCAAACTACGCTAGGCAGGTGACAGCCAGCAGCCTCCTCCCTTGCTCAGCCTCCTCGTCCTCAGGCCCATGGTGGTCAGGACAGCAGCCAGGAGGCGAGAGAGGAAGCTGGTGTGCAAAGGATGCTCAGGATAATTTTTTTCTCTTTCAATGCTGATTCCTCTATCACCTTTTATTTTATAGTTATGTTTCCTTCCTTTTTATCTTGTTGCAGTAGCTAGTAGTTTGCTTATGTTCTAAATAGTTTTGAAAATAAGATTTATATTTGTTCATTAGATCTATCTTTGCCTATCTTCGACTCCATATGTTTATGCTTTGTTCTTTATTGTTGCTCTCCTTTGGTTTATTCTGTTCTTTTTGTAGCATTTTGCGTTGAATATTTGATTCATTTATTTTCATATTTCATTTTATTGATGAACGCATTTAAGGCTCTGACTTGTCCTGTGGTCCTGTAAGTCCTTCTTTCTTTTTTATCCACTTGGTCTGCCTTGTACTAAGTGCGTTAAATTCCCCTATTGTGAATGTGATCTTATCTATATCTCCTTGCATATCCTTTATTTCTTCTTTATCAAAGTGTTTGCTGTGGCACATGGTGCTTACATACTTGCAAGTCATATCTCCAGTGAGAATTGTGGCTTTTAACATTTAAATGTTTACTTCTTGTCATTAGAGCAACAAAACAAATTTCAACACAAAATGTATAGTAAATCCCTGTGAGTGTACACTGATGTCAATAGACAATTGAATAAGTGAATACGTGAGGGAGAATAGACAAATCTCTGATATAGAATAATTCCAAATAATTCATGTAGATACTTTTCCTTTAAGGAGTATCTTAAGTAAGACTGTACCTGGTCACTTCCTTCTAGAGAGTGTAGATAGAAAAAAGTTTTATAAATTTATAGTAGCCGAAGTGTGCAGTGTCTGTAAAGTCTACAGTAGTGTACAGTTGTGTCCTAGGTCTTCACGTTCATGCACCACCTACTCACTCACTGACTCACCCAGAGTAGCTTGAAGACTTGCAAGCTCCATTCATGGCCAGCGCCCTATACAGGTGTACCATTTTTAATCTTTTTATACTGTATTTTTTGCTGTATCTTTTCTATGAATACATATATTTAGGTAACAAATACTTCCCATTGTGTTCCAATTGCCTAAACTATTCAGTATAATAACATGCTGCACAGGGTTATAGTCTAGGAGCAACAGGTTATACCATGTTGCCTAGGTGTGCAGTAAGCTATACCACCCAGGTTTGTGTAGGTACACTCCACGATGTTCCTGTAGCCACAAAAGCATCTAACCACCCATTTCTCAGGATGTATCACTCGTCATTATGATGCATGACTGTAGTTAATAGCTCACCAGAAAAACAATTATTAAATGTATGAGAGCAAGTGGTGAATTTTGTTTATATAAGAAGCACTCTTACAAATCAATTAAAGTAATCTAATACAAAAGGAAGCAAAGGGTATAAAAAGGCAGTTCACAGGGGAAAGAAGTGTTAATTTCTGACTCAGTGTGAAAGCTGTACCATCTCATTGAACACAGGTTCATAATTCATCGTGTTTCCATTTCATTTCCTGTATCACATTGGATTTGCTAAAACCTTTAGGTAAATTCTTTCCCATCTCTGGACCTCAGTTCTCTGAAATTAAAAATGAACAAGCTGGAGGGATTTTTTTCTAAGGGCTCCTTTAGTCTCTTCCACAATGAAATAGGCCAAAAGATTCTACCAAAGCCATTTTCCTGAAAGTTGTGAGATAAAAATAAAAAACACAGCGTGTTGAGATCATTAAAATGGGAGGAAGAGGGGGGTCGCCGTAGACCCCACTGAGAAGAGATTTCTAGACTTCACAGATTTCCAGAAGCTCATCTCAGCTACATCGCTCCCATCTGCAGCATCTTCCCCAATTTATTTTACTTTTGCTTGACACATTGCCTGTGCTGGGCCATTGCTGTAGGATGTCTGTCTCAATTCTACAGACTGAAGTGAATCCATCAATGTGACCTTCTTAAGAAATTAGCTCTACAACTTAGTTTTATGCCCAACATGGCCACAAAGCGCTCTGCAATTTTAAAAGTCCTTCATGTTCTTTGGGACTTGGTATCTCATCTTTAATGTGAGGAGGTAGTTCGTAATAATCTCGAAGTGTACTCCCTGTTCTAAATTAGATGAAAGGCTGGTTGATCAGAGCAAATGCTAAGAGCTGATACACACTGGGCACCTGTTTTCACCTCCTAGTGCTGGCACCTGCTTACCCCTGAGAGGGCTGACACACTGGTGTCAGTGTGTCAACGTGACTGGTTGGAGGAGCGTTTCCCTAGCCCAGTTCTAGACAGGGCTTAAGAGATGGCTTGAATTTTCTTTAAGCTGACCAGTGGCTGCTCTATTGTTCTGCCTCAGGGATGACCATGGCGCCTCAGACATGAGCAGAGGGCTCCCTGCCTCACACAGGAGACCAGGGTGCTAGTGGGGTTAGATCGTTGGATCCAGGTGGTGGAAGCAAAGGGGGAGGGGCAGAGAGTACTTGTCTTCTCCTGTTACTGAATGCTTGATATCTGCTGTACTCATGAAACCACTGTGAGTAACTCAAATGGCATTTTAGATGACCTTAATTCTGCCAGGCAGATTCCAAATCCAGTAATTTTTCCCCTTCTTCTGACTTCCTCCCCAAAGGTACCCACACAGTCAGATGTGCCCTTACAAAGTTCTAGATAGTTTGGAGTTTCATTTAAAAGGGCCCAGAAAGCTCCATGATCTCTGTCCTTCTCCTTTTCCAGATGGTGTTTCTGAGGTTAGAGAGAACAGGGAATGTGCCCAGGTCAGTTAGGAGTAGGACTTACGTCTGGGAGATGGGGCAGTACTGCCTGTGTCCAAAATCCAGAAGGGAATTGGAGAACAGAGGGTACCTGGAAGGAGTATAACGCTGGATATGTGAATGGGGATGAACAGACGCTTTCCCTGCCCAGGTTCACAGTCTCCAAGGTGGACAGGACCAAGACTAGATGGGGACCAAAACCAATGGAAACTTGGTCCAAAGTCTTATCTCCCAACATAGGCTCTCACCATGATGTGAGTTCCTTATTTCTTTGAATTAATAATTTCTCTTGAAACTGTAACTAATTGGAAAATAATGGCAGGCTCCAGGTATCAGGAGACCCATGGTCAGGCATGAGTTAGAATCATAGAAATTACGTTTGAAACCATGTGATCAAGTAAGTCAGTTTTTCAGAATGGTAGAATGAACCCTGGTCTGGGAGTCAGGGAACCAGTGCTGTCCTGGCCTTGACTTGCTGAGTAGAATTGGAAAGGCATTTCTCCCTGTACAATTAGGATAAAGCAAATGGGTAAGCTACATTTACCCACAGTCATTTTGCTGTCCTCGATACCCTTCGAGGATCATTTTTGTTAATCATGTGCCAGTATTACAAGGGAGGCTTTGCAGGGGCAGCAAAGTGAGGCATGGTAGGCCTCGTTCCTCTTTTTGAAGACCTGAGTCTCCAAGCCCTTGTCTGGTTCCAGCACTCCCTGGACAAGGCTATCTTCCTCAGTAATAGTACCTCCCATTGCTTGGGAATTTGGGAGAACTGGGGCCCCATGACTGCATCTGAAACTTGGTTTGAGCCTGGAGGACAAATCCACTACATGGATCACGTTTGGATGTATTGCACAGGGAAGCAATGCTATAGAAGCAAGAAAAATAGCTTCTCTTCAACTCACTCCAGATATCACTCACTCTTTCTTTTATCTGCTTTGATATCTTTTGAGTGCATTAACAATTTTTCTCCAAGTTCTTTCAGAGAGTAATTCCCATGGGGACTTTTGGGTAGCTGAAGACAATGGGAGCTGGGGGAGGAGGAGTGAGTCTCCTCCCCAAATGATATGAAAGAACTCCACAACTAAGAAGTTTCTAATGCCAAAAGTACAAAATAACGGTCAGTGAAAAAAAGAAAAAGCAACAAATCCCAGCACGGGGGACTCAGACATTCCTGCCCTTCCCAGCCCCACTGTAAAGCTTAAAGCTTTGCAAAATCAGACCCAAAAAACCTGCTGAGGAAGGAGTGACATCATCAAGATGGCAGAATAGATGGTCACCAGCTCATATCCCCCCAACAACAAGAATTCTACACCCACCACAGTCAAAATTCTCTCTATGGGAGCCTCTGGATTCTGGTAGGAGTTTGTGAAACCCTGGTGGAGCCCAAGGACTTAAAGGGTCATTTTGAGAATTCAGACTGACACTCAGGTGACAGATCCCCCAAGCTTGCTCTCTGGTTCAATCCCAGAAATGGCCCAATTCTCCAAGGGGCTTGGCTACAGCCCCATTTGGCCTTGAGCCTGCAACTGAAACCACCTGCTAAGAGGTCCAAAAGGAATCACACACTAGTGCCTTGGCAAAAAGGCCCCTCTGCCTGCTGACATTGGTCTCAGCAGTGAGCCTGAAAGTTTCTGTCTGGCTCAGACCTAACCCCCCTCAACTGAGGTCCCAGGTCAGAGCTGTTCACACAATGACCCCAAGGGAGACTCTCCTTTAACTTGCAGCCCAGGAGTCTGAGCCTCCCTGGCAGACTCACTGATCTCTGTCCCTCAGCAGATCTGGATTGGGCCCAGTCTCAGCTCCAGCCCCTCCCACTGAAGTTGAGGAACTATCGTGTGTATGCTAAGAAACAAATGGAGCAGAAGGGGGTCTTTATTGGACAGTGCATGAGAGAGGCCACTCAGGCTTGGGCATCCTGAATGAAGGACAAACGGGCAGAATGAGGATGGGAAGGGCTCCAGAGACCTAGGATCTGATGGGGGCCTGCAGCCCTGGGGACTGGACAGGTGCAGCAAGGACAGATTCCACCTGGTGAGAGAGAAGAGAGAGATGAGACTCTGCAGGTCAAAGCACTCAGAGGGGGCCAGGCATGGTGGCTTACGCCTGTAATCCTAGCACTCTGGGAGGCCGAGGCGGGAGGATCGCTCGAGGTCAGGAGTTTGAGACCAGCCTGAGCAAGAGTGAGACCCCATCTCTACTAAAAATAGAAAGAAATTATATGGACAGCTAAAAATATATATAGAAAAAATTAGCCAGGCATGGTGGCACATGCCTGTAGTCCCAGCTACTCGGGAGGCTGAGGCAGGAGGATCGCTTAAGCCCAGGAGTTTGAGGTTGCTGTGAGCTAGGCTGACGCCACGGCACTCTAGCCTGGGCAACAGAGCGAGACTCTGTCTCAAAAAAAAAAAAAAAAAAAAAAAAGCACTCAGAGGCTGTGAGGAGGCAGGGTCACCCTTCTCAGCACCCCGCTTATAGCCTCTGAGACCCTTTAGTCACTCAGTCTCTGTCACCTCCTTATATCCTCCCTCCCACCAATATGGGATTGTTTCCCACCACTCAGCCATCTTCTGTGTCCTCAGGAGACCCCTCTCCCTCCAGCCAGTGCTCACCTCATTGGGGGTTCAAACAGGCCCTCCCACAAAAGCCTTCACAGCACTTCTTGGACCCCGGGCACTCAGAGTCGCTTCCGCAGCGGTTGGGGGGGTTGAGCATGGCGCAGCGGATCAGAATGTTGGGGCAGGAGCCAGGCTTAGCCAGGCCTGGACGTTTGACTGGATCTTGCCCTTTGACTAGATCGTCAGCTTTTCCTGAAGCTTGTCCTTTAAGGGGATCTTGTCCTTTGACCGGAACATGACCTTTGCCAGTGCCTTGACCTTTAACGGGAACTGTTAAAAGAAGAAATGGGCCCACATCAAGACCCAGCATGCTCCAAATACTGTGTCTTTCCCCCGGGTCCAGCCACTGCCCACTGCAGCGTCCCCCAACCCATGACCTGAGGTGCACCCAGGTAGCTGGGGTGGCTGCACTCTCAGAAGTCACTTCCCTTCTCTTTGGGGAAAGGGTCTACAGGACCAGAGTTCCCTTGAGTGTTTCTTCCCCCTCCCTCCACTCTAAGCCTCTCAGGAGCGGAGGCCAGACAGGGGTGACACCCAGCAGTGAGAAGGACACATTGTCATTTCTGAGGAAATTTAGTGGAGAGGGAAAGAGTCATGAGCCACATGCCAGGAGACCTGAGCTCCCTTCTGGCACTGGGAATTGCCTTGACAATTCCTCACTTCCCTCTACGTTTCAGTTTCCTCCTTTTGTAAAATAGGGGTCCTCAGACAGCATGATTCTGACATCCTGTTGTTTCTTAACCTCCTCGTAGAACAGCAGTCCCCAACCTTTTTGGCACCAGGGACTGGTTTCATGGAAGACCATTTTTCCGTGGATGGGGGGCTCTGGGGGGCAGGCAGAGCTCAGGTGGTGATGCAACTGATGGGGAGCAGCTGTAAATACAGATGAAGCTTCGAAGCTTCGTTCCCTCACCCGCCGCTCACCTCCTGCTGTGTGGCCAAGTTCCTAAGTTTCATGGAACACACTTTTCCACAGATGGGGGCATGCAGAGCTCAGGCAGTGATGAGGCCAGTTCCTCACAGGCCATGGACCGGTACCGGCCTGTGGCTGGGAGTCCTAGAGGACTGATTACTCAGGTGCTTTAATGAAGCAGAAAAGCAGCGGACAGAGTCCACACCCAGGGCCCAGAAGCCTGGGGCTCGTCACTTTGTTGCACATTCTGCACAAGTATCAACCCCTGAGGCCAAGGCCACTTAACAACACTTCTTCTGCAAACAGTCCTGATATCTCCATCACTGGGTGGAAAGCACGTGGAGTCTGCTGGCCGACTTCCTGCTTTCTCTGGGTACGATGGCAATGGCCAGGAAGCTGAAGCGTGGGCTCCAGTTCTGCCTACTGCTCCAGAAGTGCTCCCTGTCCAGACCCAGGGGCCCCTGAAGAGCCTCTCCTCAACCCAACCCAGCCCCATCAGGTCGCCTGTCTACTCACCTCCTCTGACAGCTGCCTCTACTGCCAGCATCCCAAGGATGAGGAACACCGCCAGGACCAAGAAGCTGCTGGTCCTCATCTTGTCGGGAAGGTGTTTGGCTAAGAGCTGAGGCCAAGGCCAGCTTTATGTAGCCCCAGCTTGGCCTGGCACCAGGGGTGGGGCTGCGGTTTTACAAGGGAGCAGATGTTTCCTCAGCTCTACCAGGAAATATCTACCTCCATCCTGGGAGGGACCTTGGGGCTTTCCCCAAGGATTATTCACAGGGAAATGTGACAGATAATATGTCACATCACCCCTGAGAGCCGCAAGAGCTGCTCCACTTTCTCATGCAGAAGTAGTGCTGGCTGGCCCTTACGCACCATTGCAAGCAAATTCTTCAGAGTTTGAAAGACTATGAGTCCCCAGAAGACAAAAGAATCACCCGAGTTTAATCATCAAGTCACTGGTAGATCCAGTCTTGATTTCAAAACCCCATTATGCCCTGCTCCTAAAAACCCCACCCAGACCTACCCTATCATTGCACCTCTCCCAGCATCAAACTGGAATCTTCCTTCATCCTTCCCTGGTCTTGAGAAAAGCTATGTCAGGAAATTTTGCCTTGAACATCTGATGACTAATTATTGCACTTTGCCATTTCATAGGTGGGCTCTGAAGTGTACCGAGAAAGTGACTGGAAGGGAATTCTAGGTCAGAAAGGGGATGATGCCCTTGAAATCACAGTGGGCAGGGAGGAAACACTCAGGTGAGTAAAGGGAAGAAAGCACAAGTCATCTGTCAGGAGGGCATCTACAGTGTACACGTCCAGCATGCCTTCATCTCTCTTCGAACGGCACCTTGTTTCTTCTGAAGAACTGTCGTCTCTTTGTACCATCAAGTTGGGGGTCTAATGGGGACTGCTAATCATGAATGCCTGACCCCTGGCCACAGGTGTGTGTGTGTGTTTGTGTGAGACTCTTGTCTGGTCTACTGAAGTCTTTTATTTGAATGGGCAGTAAGGGGAAGAAGGAAGTCCCTGCTCTTGGTAAAGGTGGGAACTTTGTATGAACTAAGGAATTCCAGGAGCTATGCTTCCAATCTAGGGGTGGAGATCAATTGTCTGAGAAGAACAAACCTAATAAACTGAGAAAAGCAGAGAAAAGATGATAACAAGAGATTCTGAAAGCACCAGCAGCCTTTTCCTCTCCTTCACCTTGACAGCAATAATTCCCACACCCTTCCCACAGGTGGGTTAGAAGCCAATAAACTGACCTTCTGCTTGAGGAAGTCTGACTTAGTATTCTGCCATTGCTACCAAAAGTTCTGAGCAATAGAAATGAACACCCAGATGCTGGGTGTTGTCAGGGACAGAACCTGAGGTCTGAAAGTCACTGAGCTGAGGTGGGGTAAGGAAATTAATTGTTAAACAGTAAACCATTGGTTAAATCCCACCCTTTGTCTCTTTAGACTCAGACCCCCATGCCCACCAAGCCTGAAACTTTAAGGGAGATAGAAATATCAGAATGTTAAAGTCTGTTGGTTATACTAAAAAAAAAAAACACTCATTGCACAGTAAACCATATAAACAAAAAAGTGTGTAGAATATGCCTATATTCTTTACAAAATAGCATTAAAATGAACAGCTAGGTAACTAGCTGTATTTATTAATATTTACCATATATATGTCCCATATTCCTCCCCAATTGCTTTACTCTCCCTCCTCCCCAGAGATAACCACTTTCCTGATTTTATGGTAATCAGCCCTTGCTTTCCTTTATAGTTACACCATCTCTGTCTGTATTCTGAACTATAGATTCAATTTTGCATATTTAAAAAATTTATGTAAGTGAAATCTAAGGTATTATTTTCTTAAGGTATCATCTTCCCATATGTCCTATTTTGCTTAACATTATGTTTTTGAGGTTCATCCATTTTGAAGCCTACACCTGTAGTTCATATATTTTCATTGCTGTATAGCATTTTATTATATAAAAGTATAAAAATGTATGCATTCATTCTACTGTTGATGTACATTGGCTATTTCTAGTTTTTAGCTATTATAAATAGTATTGCTATGAACATTCTTGTACATATATTTTGGGGAACATAAGTATGCATTTCTTTTGGGCATATAGCTAGGAATGGAATTTCTAGATCACAAAGTACAGATCACAGAGCATAAATACATTCAGCTATTGTAAATATTGCAAATAGCTTGCCATTATCATTGAACCAACCGACACTACCACCAGTAATGTGTGTGAGTTCCAGTTGCTCCATAACCTTGTCAGTACTTGGTATGGTCTGCCTCTTCATTAGCCATTCAGGTGGGCATCTTGTGGGATTTCCCTGTGATTTGAATTTGCACTTTGCTAATGACTGGTGAAGTGGAGCCCACTTTCACATTTTTACTGTCCATTTGGTGATCCTTTTTTATGAAATGTCTATTTAAGTATTTTGCCCATTTTTAATTGGGATCTCTGTTATTTTCTTATTGATTTGTAGTAAAAAAGAAACTCTTATGTATTGCTAGTAAGAGTCTATATTAGTGCAGCCTATTTGAAAAACAGTTTGGCATCAGCTAGTAAAATTGTACATACATATAATCCATGGTCCAGAAATTACATTCCTAAATATATAATTAAGATAAATATGCCCACATGTTTACCAAGAAACATGCACAAGAATGTTCACAAAAGTTAAACAGAGAACAACAAAGTACTGGAACAGCTCCTATTACCAGTAATAAGATACTGGATAAATATGTTATGACATATTAATACAAGGAAATATTATGTAATTGTGCAAATAACTGAAATACAGCCATGCACAATATGACTATAAATAAAATAATATTGAAGAAAAACACAAGTACCCAAAGATAATATTTGGAATTATATTCCTGTCATAAAGCTCAAAACCACAGAAAACTAAGGAATTCATTATCTAGGCATATTTACATTCGTAGTAAAGCTCAAAAAGGGGCACATAAAAATGAGGAAATTCAGGATAGTGGTTAACTCTGAAAATGAGAGAAGAAAACATTCTGGATGGGTGAAAGGACATGGATTGGTATAAGTTATTAGTTATTAGTAACATTTTAATTCTTAGATTGCTTGGTGAGTTAATGGGTGTGTATGGGTGTGTGTGTGTGTGTGTGGTGTGTGTGTGTGTGTGTGTGTGTGTGTGTGTGTTTTAAAGCTGCAGAGAAATTCATTTATGGATTTCCTTAACTTTCAATAAGCCCACATTGCTGCATTATTAGGTTGTTTCCAATCTTTTGCTGTTACGAACTATATCACATGTGACCTTTCTTGGCTCTCTTTCTTGTGGGCTAGATTCCCAGAAGTAGAAACTTTGTACTTTGCTAGTACAAATGTTGAATGTATTTAAAATTTTGATAGTATTGTCGTTATTTCCCTGGATAGAGGTTGTACCATTTTGTACTCCCACCAGTAGAGGATGAAAATGCCTGTTTCCATCTAGCCTCATGCACAGAGTATGTGTCTAATTTTTAGATTTCTATCAATCTTATAGGCGAGAAATGATACCTCACTGGTTTCTAATTAGCATTTCTCTATCATGAATTATAATACTTTAAGTATCTTTTCATATTTTAAGAGTCACATATTTTTTCTGAAAACTTTTTATTTCCTTTGTTCATTTTTAATTGATTTGTTAGTCTTTTTTCTTCTCAATTTAAAAAGTATTTAGTATAAGAGAAAAAATTAATTCATTGGCTTTCATAAAGCTTTAATACTTCTACCAGAATCATAAATGTATCGTGCTTTGGTGCAATTCACATGAACCTTGGTTCCCAGCACTTGTTCCCACAACCTTGGCCAATTAAGTTCTTTGAGACTCCGTTCCTGCATCTTAATTATAAGACTACAATCTTGCTGGGTTTTTTCTATTTATCCCATCTGTTCTTTATTCCTCTGCTCCTACTTTTCGTGCCCTTTTGGTGTTAACTGAATATTTTTAGTATTCCATCTTATTTCCTCTATTTTCTTTTTAGCTACTTATCTTTGTATTATTTTTTGGTGTTTGCTTAACATATGCCTGGTCCCTTCTGTTCACAGATCTAAGAGGTTCAGGATGGAGTCCTTCAGGAGGTAGCTATAAAAATTGGGGCACTGATCCATGGCATGAACCCCTTCTGGGGAGATACAAGGTGCTGTGTTTCTTATGCCTCTTCTCTGCACTATGCCTGGGATCTGACGCCCCTGGATGTGGTTGAACACCCATACGAAGCTGCCACTTTTTAACTGTGGTCTAAAGAAACACAGATGCCAGTTGTCTCTGCTTCCAGAGCTGGGAGGTTTGGGATACAGTTTCTTGGGTGGGAGCTGTAAACCTTTGGCACTTGATATGTGAACAAACCCCATTCAGGAGGAATTAATAGACCTACTTTTCACTAAGGCAAGCCGGGGGAGAAAGCTTGAGCAGTGCCTGTTTCTCAGGCTGGCCTCAGGTTAACCCTTGTCTGCCCCTTTAATTCCCCAATGCAAGTTCATTAGAAGCGAGGCCACTAAGTAGCCACTGGAAGAGTATGTCATAAACCCTTTCTGGGGAGAAACAGGGAGCTGCTTCTTCTAAGCTTCCTCTCTGCTGCTTCTAGAGGATGAAGTCCCCTGACAGTCCTTGAAAAAAAATGGGCAAAAGACCTGAATAGACATTTCTCCAAAGAAGTCATACAAAGAGCCAAAAGATATACTAAAAATGCCCAGTGTCACAAACCACTGGGGAAATGCAAATCAAAACCACAGTGAGATATCACCTCACCACAGTTACAATGGCAATTATCAAAAAGAGAAAAATGACAAACGCTGATAAAAATGTAGAGAAAGGGGAACTCTTATACCCTGTTGGTGGGAATGTAAATTAGGATAGTCATTATGGAAAACAGTATGGAGGTTCTTCAAAAAGTTGAAAATAGAACTACCTGTACAATCCAGCAATCCCTCTAATGGATGTATTAATACATCCAAAAGAAATGCAATCAGCATGGCAGAGAGACATCTGCACTCTCATGTTTATTGGAGCACTGTTCACAGCAGCCACGATATGGAATCAAGCTAAATGTCAACCAACAGACAAACGAAAAAGGAAATGTAGTATATAAACGCAAAGGGATTCTATTCAGCCATAAAAAAAAAGAATGAAATTCTCTCATTCATGGCAACATGAATGACACTTTGGAAAAACCATTCCTACAACATAATCAGTAATCAGAAAATATTTAAAACTTCAAATTACATGTATGGAAATAGCCAATTTTCAATGAATATTTCACTTAAACTATTGCCTCTACCCTTTTCAGATAGCAACATAGCGTTCAAAAATATGTGTGTAAAGAATAGAAAAGAGAGATGGAGAGCATAGGAGGGAAATAAACTCATTCTTTGAAGAGAATGTCCACATTAAGTGTAAAAATTCCAAAAAAGAGTCCTGGTAGATCCAGCGTTTGCTAGAGTTCCTGTGCTCTAGCTCAGCGTCCCTCCTACTGAGAACACCTTACATTACTAGAGCACATTTGTCACAATGAATGAACCAGTACTGGAACACTATTATTAACTGAAGTCACAGTTAATATGCTTTGTTCGTGTTGCCTACCTTGTTACCAGTGTTCTTCTTGTTCCAGGATCCCATCTAGGATAACACGTTTCATTTGCTTCTCCTGTCTTCTTGGGTTCATCTTGGCTGTGACAGTGTCACAGACTTTCCTTGTTTTTGAAGACCTTGACAGTTTTGAAGAGTACTGCTTAGCTGTTTTATAGAATGTCCCTCAATTAGGATTTGTCTGATGTTTTGCTGATGATGAGGGTTTTGTTATGGGTTTTTTGGAGGAAGACCACAGAAGTAAAGTGCCCTTCTTATCACATCATATCAAGGGTACCAAGTTCAAAATGACTTCTTGATGATGTTGACCTTGACCCCTGGCTGAGGCAGTGCTGCTCAGTTTTCATGCTATAAAGTCACCCTTTCCCCTCTCTTTCCACACTGCACTCCCTGGAAGGCAGTGACCATGCACAGCTCTTACTCAAGAAACTCCATGAGGAAAAGTAACTACATAAATTATTCTATATCAGAGATTTGTGTATTCTCCCTCATTTATTTGCTTATTCAATTGTCTATTGACATCAGTGTGCTCTCACAGGGATCTACTATATATTTTGTTATAATTTGTTTTGTTGCTCAAATGACAAAAAGGAAACATTTAAATGTTAAAAGCCACAATTCTCACTAGAGATATGACTTATAAGTATGTCAGCACCATATGCCACAGCAAACACTTTTATGAAGAAGAAATACAAGACATGCAAGGAGATATGGATGAATGAACACTCACAACAGAGGCATTAACACACTTAGTACAAGACAGAACAAATGGACAAAAAAGAAACAGGATTTACAAGTCCAGAGGACAAGTCATAGATTTAAATGTTTGCATCGATAAAACAGAAATACTGTAAACGAATGAATCAAATATTCAACACAAAAAAACCTAGAAAAGGACAGAGTAAACCAAAGGAGAGCAATAATAAAGACAAAAGCATAAATGTATTCAGTAAACACTAGATATAATTAATGAACATAAATTTTATTTACTAAAAGAATTTACAAAGTAGACAAACTACTAGCTACTGTAACCAAGATAAAAAGGAAGCATAAATATACAAAAGATGATACAGGAATCACAATTGAAATAGAAAAAAAAATCTTGAGACTCCTTTGCAGACCAGTTTCCTTTTCCTCTTCCTGGCTGCTGTCCCAACCACCATGGTCCTGAGGACGGTGAGCCTGAGCAAGGGACGAGGTTGCTGGTTGTCACCTGCCTGCGTGTGGTTTGCGTGAGGGCTGAGACAGCCATCTTCACTGATATACACCGGGGGCTGCAATTTTAAAGGCTCATGGTGAATAACGTTTCAGCTTTACTAAATAAGACTGCAAACAAACGTCATGAGAATTAAGGGGCAAATTAAATAACTGGTTTGCTCAACCATTCAGAAAAGATTTATCTTAATTGTGAACTGGTACTAAGAGAGGCCAGGTCAGGACACAGCTAAAGGAGAGCAGTGCAGATGCAAAGAGGAAAGACACAGGCTTCTTTGTATCACTTTGTCCTATTTTTTTTTTTTTTGGCTGTGAATGGACAAATACTGCCATCCTACCCTGAGAAGGGTAGGGTTACCCCGAGGGATGAGGCTTTCGGTCACACCACCAGGAAAGCTACTGAGAGTAGAGTTGAGGGTACCTGAGGACAAAGGGACTTTAGAATGAAGAGTTGAGGACGGTGATGATGAGGACCAGGTGCAGCCCTGTCACCAGCTACAGAGGCTGGGGCTGCTGTGTGTCCCAGTCCCCTCTGTCTTCTAGGGTTTCCCACAGAAGGAGAGTGCACCAGAGCCCTGGAGGAACTGCTCCCCAATGTGTGCAGAGCCTGGATCCCAAAGCACCAGGGGAGCGCTGTGGCTGGTGGGGAGAGAGGTTGCTGAGAGCCCCATTCAAGAAGCACCTGGTTGCCCAGCTGTGTGGAGTGCTGTCAGCTGACCACTGCCAGCCGGTGCTCCTTCAGCACTTCCTCAGTGTCTGGGGTCAGATCACAGAGAAGCCAGAGCCCCAGCCAAGGGCAGAGTGAGGCTGGGACACAACAGTCTACCCTGTTCTACCCAATGGAGGACTCCTCTGATGGAAAATCCTTGATCCAGAGCTCCCTGCTGGGCTGGCGGGGATGTGGTCTGGTCAGCGTGGTTACGGCTCCCTCTGCCCAGTCCTGCTTCTTCTCCTTCACTTTCCCAGGTCTGACCTCACAATGAAACTCGCACTCTTAACAGTCTCTGTTCTTTTTTTGCAGCCCAAGCTGCAAAAGAAACCAACCCAACCCAACCCAGTTCACAGAATAATGGGAAAGCTGATGATTCATGCTCAGGGGCATTGTAAGAAATGAGAGCGTGCAGGCAGCGTGATTGCAGCCAGAACCACCTTCAGCAACTGTGTGATGTGGACACTGCCACTGCCCCTGGAATGGGATGTTGCTGTGGACAACAGCCCTACCTGGCACTGGGAGAGAATGCCCCTTTGTCCTTGCTGCTTTGGGTCACTCCAAGGAGATCTAAAGTGCCAGATGGGGACATTGCATTTTCTGAGCATATTAGCCCAGCCCTAGGTATCAGGGGTGAAGGAAATTGACCCTCTGGTCTGCTCTGTATCTGCAGTAGGAGGCCAGCTGTGTCACTCATCAAGTCTCAATAATGAACTCAAATAGGGAGGCCCCAAAACATAAAACAGGAGTTCCACAGAGAGTGCAAAGCACACAACTATCCCCTCCACTGTGGATTTTCACAGAGTTCCAAACTTCCCATGAAACTCCAGGCTCTCCCCAACTTGGCAGGTGCAATGGGAACAGCACAAATGTTGTCACCTCTGGAAATAGAAGGCCACACTCCTTAATCACCATGAGAATGCCCCTAAGAATGTGCTTTTTCTTGTTGGGTAAGATGTCCAGGTACCTATTTAATAGTTTCTCTACCAGCAGTAATTTATTTTACAAAGTCATCTTTAATGGGCCTCATCCATTTCTCTGCTCATATTTTAATCACAGGTTTTATTCTCAGCTCCTCCACACGAGATGATACTTTGTCCTCCCTAGCCTTCTGCTTAGAGTTTTATGGGTACACTCATTCCTCAACAAATCCTGCCCCACATTTTCTCTCAAATCACAACAGGGCACACCACTGCTTTCTCCGGGCACATAGATCCCACATCTGCCCAGCCAGCATTGCCAAATTGGACACCACTTCCACTCCCCTCTTGGAAGTAGATGCAACAGCCATTGATGTCACTGCTGTAGGAGTAAGTTCTCACTTCCTACTATCTCTGTGTCTGCTCCATTCTACCACCTATTCTCAGTCTATCACTCAGTCTCTGACTGTTAGAGCCTGTACATGTGCACATGTGCTGGCTGCCAAGAAGGCAGGGAAGCCTGCAGGTGGACTTTGCAGATTCTTCCAGAGTCCTGGCTCAGCCTCCCACTCCCAGGTCTGACATGGTGGGGAACTCCCTGGTTATAGGAATGGCGTTTGTATGCTTAGAAGCCAAGACATGAAAGTCGTCCACACAACCCTTCTCATCCCTTTGTGAGCCCCTGAGCAGCTACTGTTCACCCCTCTCCTTCACTGTGTGTTCCAGCCCCAGCCTCTGGCCTGTACATCACCCAAGTATAAAAAGGAAGTGGAGATTGAAGGTAGTAGCGACCCAGGGCCTTTGGCTGGATTCTCTAATCCACCTACTGCCTTATAAACACATTTACGTCCCTGGATGTAGTGGTGAGGAGAGATAAAAAATGACAGGACATATGAGAAGTTCTGGAGCTTCATATTTCTGAAATTCCCCAGAGATGCTAGAATGGTAATTCACACACAGAATGGGCAGTGCAGTTAGGAAACATATGGTTACTGGGGACAGCTCAACTAATGCCATGCTTCTCCTAGAGATGGAAAGCTCTGTCCAGCTAAGGAGATTTTGTTCAGACTGGAATCCCTGATGCCATATTTGCAGACTCTCTGTGTACCCAGGGGCTTAACAAGGGGACAATCTTTGGACAATTTTTGGCCACTTCAAAGGCCCTCTTTGACCAGAACTTCCTGGGATGGGGAGACTCTGTTCTAAGCAGCCATGTGTGACTGTCCCCAGGAGTCCAGAGTGACAAGGATCAAGCCAAGGCACCAGGTGCTTCTCAGCTTGTAACGGGTGCCCTGAGCCACCTTTTATGGAATTGGAAGCTGGAAGTCCCTCAGACATAATCCAGACAAACACCCTCATCTTGCAGATGGGAAAACTGGAGTCCAAGGGAGCCATAAAAGTCCACAGTAGGGGACAGATGCAGAGAGTCAGGGGTGGGAACTACCTGTCCTGATGTATGTCATTTCTCTTTCCACAGGACATTGACCAAGGCAGGAGGATTCAATAGCCTTTCAGGAAAGACAGGTCGATGGAGTCATTTGGCGTGAGCCAGAAAGCAGAGTGATAGCTGGAATTTCAGGGTAATAGAATGACCCAAGCCAAGTGTGGGATCAAAGAAAGATGTGGGTTTGGGAAGGCCCTGAAGATGAAAGGATCTCGACTGTAAACCGACACTCCACAAAATGCCAACCCTGCCACCAACACTTGGTATCCTCATTTACCCTGACCTACACGTTCTTTCTGCTCATCTCACAAATTCACCCCTCACCTGGCAGACATCTATGCTAAGATTCCTGCAGCCTTCCTCACAGCAAGATGGGTCCTAATAGACCCAGATACTCATTTTACAATAACTGAGACAGAGACCAATGGCAGATGCAAGATGCCGAAAATCAGTAGTGGCAAATGTCTTATAGGCAAAAAGATAAAAAAAGATAGAAAGTAACTATGTATTTGTTTGAACTTGCTTTTCTTTACTTATGGGTGAGGTTATATTTATTTTCGTGTTTCTATTAGCTAGTTACATTACTTTTTCTATAAATTATACATGCATGGTCCATGCTCATTTTTCTATTAGGGGATCTGCTTTTTATTGTTTGCAAGTGTTTTTTCAATACTATAGAATATATTTATCCCCATGATGCCTGTTTACTCATATATTTCCAGATTTCTGAGTTTTTCTTAATATATGATTTTTCCCTACAAATGTTGACTATTTCTATGTGGTTAATGATATCAATTGTCTTCAGAATGTTATCTCCATGTCAGTACTCTACTAAACTTCACTCACGTTTTCTTGAGTACTTTTAGAGTTCAATCTTTCTGTTTAAATCCTTGACACTCTTTGAGATAATAGGTGAGGTAGAAAATCAGTATTTCCCCCTGAACTGCCGGCAAACTGTCTCAACATTATTTACTGAATTATCCTGCACTTCTCCGGTGATGCAGAATTTCACCTTTATCGTTCATTAAATTCCCATTGGCATTGAGTTTCTCTTTGCTTCCATTGACATGTGTGTGTTTTCCCTCACCAAGACTGTGTGTTATAATTCTGTTCACATACTTCAAGATAAATTTGACACTAAAGCGTGTCATAGATAACTCCCTCTCCCATGACAATGTATCATCAATATTTTCCTGGAAATTCTCCAATGCTACTTTACTCGATGCTATGTTCAACTTCAATAATCATTAGATTTGCTGTCATTGAACTTCCAACCTCCTCTTCACTGCTTACCACCAGAATTCCACTGTTTCCAAGAGTGCCTTTAACCTGGAAATATCTCACACTATGTTTCAAATAAAGTCACTTCCTTGGGGAGAACTTTGGAGCTCTCTGTTCTTATAGTCTGCGTCTCACCCTTGCAAAACCAATGAGCTACTTCTATGGAGCTGCTTTGGAGATACTGGTCCACTTCTCTCAGAGGGACAGTCCTGTTTTATAAGGAGAGTTCTGGGCACAGCAGCAGCCTCCTGTGTTGTTGGCATGCATTCACTGCCATGAAAACTCTGCCCTACAAGTGAGCTGTGCCAAGGGCTATGGGAGTCCCAGCATTCTTGAGCTGCAGTGCCTGTGGTAGAGCCTCCACCTTACAGGTGGTGTTGGGTGGAAAAATGGAGCCCCCTACCTCTTGGTCACACTCACCTGGAATTCAACCTCTGCAACATGACCTGGGAGTGGGGTTGGGAGGTGCTGGCAGCCTTTCCCTCCTGGAGAGATATCATAACCCTTGACAGGGAGATAGGAGGACAGAGAATCCTCATTTCTTGGCCAAGAGTGGAGTTCCCATCATGCTGAGCTAGGGGTGGTGAGTAGGGAGCGGGTTGTGGCTCAAATGACTTAGACCGTCTCTGTTCTTTGGAGGGTCAGTAGATTTTAAAAATAAATGTTTGCCCCTTAGGACAATTTCCAGAGACTTCCAATGATTATTTTCAAAAATAACTTGTATTGATGATGGTTGTCTGGTGCAGAGTGGTTCTGTGGAGCTCCTCACACTGTTATTCTAAAACAAGAGTTACCAAGTCTTGTTTTAGACTAATGGCTTAACTTAAGATAACTAGGACTGAGGCCGCAGATAAAAGGCACTTGCCAGAAATCAGTAGTGGGAAATCAGTCTCGGAGGTCAAAAGGGAAATTGTATTCTTATCGACCTGCATTCCTTTAACTATGAATGAGGTTATAGTTGACTTCATACATGCATTAACTGTTTACATTACTAGTTCTCGAAATGACTATTTCTCTTCATCTCTGACATTCACTTTTCTACTGGAAGGTTTTTTATTGTATTGAAGGAATTTTTAATATGATCATGAATTTGCCCTTTATCTGACACACGTTCACTGATAATTTACAGCTTGTATTGTCCTATTCAACCTGAACAATAGGTAGATAACAATGGTCATGACTGGAAACAAAAATATAACCAATATGGTTGGAATGCACAACATGAAATGAGAAAATCAGCACAACATCCAGCTAGAAAACAGGAACCACTCAACTGTGAACAAGGCAGACAGAAGCATGGATCCGAAGAGCATTTTCATACCTGTACAGCAGGTAGATGACAGTGATCATAAAGGGATAATAAATCCTGATCAAGATCAAGGGAATTACCTAGAAGTAAAGGGACTGCCAGGGCAACATCTAAATATAGAAGAGAGTCCACTGGATCATGGACCAAGGAAAGAACAAACCCCGCTCTAGCATGAGCAACAAGGTGAGCCACAAGATGGATCCCAAGGCAGTTTTCCTACCCAAACTGAAGAGTTAGTAGATGACTGAGAACAAAACAAGAGTCGAAATTCTAATTAAGATGAAGGGCATGACCAAAATGAATATAAAATGTCAGGGAAACATTCATGTACAGAATAAGTTCTGCTCTGTTATACACACTAAAACCAAACCAAAGAAGGATCTTAAGACATTTCTCCTATCCAAAATGATCCTGGAGTGTATGACAAGAATCAAGACCAGACACAAAACCCCAATCAAGTTCAAGAGCATGGCCAAAATGCCAATGAAATGCCAGACCAATATCCAAGTAGAAAAGAAAAACCACTTGAACATGGGGTACAAGGCAGACAGCAAGATGGATCCCAACGCAGATATCATATCCACATGGAACAGTCAGTAGATGACAAGAATCAAAACCAGATACAGAATGTCTTTTTTTCCTTTGGGTAGATGCCCAGTAATGGGATTGCTGGATCAAGTGGTAGTTCTAGTTTTAGCTCTTTGAGGTATCTCTATATGACTTTCCACAGAGGTTGTGTAGCCCATTCTACTTAGTGAAGTATCACAAGAATGGAAAAAGGAGCACCACATGTACTCACTATTAAATTGGTATTAACTGATCAACACTTATGTGCACATACAGTAGTAACATTCATCAGGTGTTGGGCAGGTGAGAGAGCTGATGAGGGGATGGGTATATTCACACCTAATGGGTGCAGTGCAAACCATCTGGGGGATGGACACGCTTGAAGCTCTGACTCAGGTGGGGCAAAGGCAATATATGTAACCTAAACATTTGTACCCCTGTAATATGCTGAAATAAAAAAAAAACAGATACAAAGTCCTAATCAAGATCAAGGGTATGGGCCGGGCGCGGTGGCTCATGCCTGTAATCCTAGCACTCTGGGAGGCCGAAGCAGGAGGATTGCTTGAGGTCAGGAGTTCGAGACCAGCCTGAGCGAGAGCGAGACCCCGTCTCTACTAAAACTAGAAAGAAATTATCTGGACAACTAAAAATATATAGAAAAAATTAGCCGGGCATGGTGGTGCATGCCTGTAGTCCCAGCTACTTGGGAGGCTGAGGCAGAAGGATTGCTTGAGCCTGGGAGTTTGAGGTTGCTGTGAGCTAGGCTGACACCATGGCATTCTAGGTTGGGCAACAGAGTGAGACTCTGTATAAAAAAAAAAAAAAAAAAAAAAACAGATCAAGGGATCAAGGGTATGGCCAAAATGCAAATAGAATGCTTGGCCAATAGCCAAGTAGAGAACAAGACCTACTGTATGGTGGACAATAAGACTGTACCAAGAGGGATTCCAAGATACATTTAATATTGTAATTATAGAGCACAGAGATGACAGTGATCATAACTGGATACAAAATGCTAACCAAGATCAAACACCAATATCTATGTAAACTTGTCACTCATTCACTACCTGAACAGTAGGACCAGTAGCAAGGTAAGTTTCTTGTCAAATAGGGGAGATATTAGTATCTGTCCATATGTTTAGAACTGGCACATGAGGACTCCCTAGGACCATGTGGGATTGATAATGCCTGTCCACACCACTAGAAATTCTGTATTACAAGCTGTGGGAAGATGAGCACCATTCCCTGATGAGGACAGCACCTGATAGCAGCAGAGAAGGATGCCTGGGCCTAGAATTCCTATCCTTAGTGGAATATTCCTCAATGATATATTTTGTGCACACCTATCAGATGAAAGATTTTCGGAGCATGCACCAACTCTGTATGCATATTTGTAAGTTTCTGATATACTCTTGTCAATGCTTATACTTTAGTAAATTTTACTTTCTTTCTTATATTGGTATAACATATTATAGCAGTTAATATTTTCCTTCTGCACACCAATGCATGTTCTTTCATCCCTGTTAGGGTTCAGCTATCCTCCCTCACAGCCCACAGGCCCAAGGATTAGCTGTTCTTTCTCTCAGAGTACAGGACAGAGAAGAGGAGAAAGAAAGATCCCTGTACATGACGTGGAAGAGGAGATGAAAAGGAAGGCACATGAGATGTTGAGGGACTCAGGCGCCCATTGGACATTTGCAATGTCAGCAGAGGGAAACTGAATCCCCGAGAAGGAAAATGATGCATCCCTGGCTCCTTTGCTATCAGTAACACGGCGCCTGAAGAGAAGGCTCCAGCTCACAACTAGTGGCCTGGAATTCTATTGTGCAGGGGCTGGGCCAGCTTGAGCTGAAGAGGGGAGGGAATACTTGGTTAAGGATTTTTGTGCCTATGTTTATGAGGGATTTTGGATTGTAATTTAATTTTTTTGTAATGTCTTTCCCAGATTTTAGTATCAGAGTTATCCTAGGCTCATAAAACAAGTTGGGAAGTATTTTCTCCCCTTCTGTTTTCTTAAAACGTGTGTGTAGAATATATAATTTCTAAATGTTTGATAGCATTCACCTGCGAAGCCACCTGGACCAGCAGTTTTCTTCTTGGAAAGATTTTTAATGACAAATTCACTTGCTTTAACATAGGAGTTGACTTTTCAGTAAAGAGCCAGGTAGTATAAGATTTCAGATATTACATGCCTTGAGATCTTTATCACAACTCCTCATCTCTATTACTGTAGGACAAAAGCAGTCATATATAATACTTACAAATGGATGTGGCCATGTTCCAATAAATCTCATTTACAAATCAGAAGTGGGACCACTATGAGACTAGTGCTAACCTAGTCTCATAGGCCAGGAATCAAAGTTCCTACTGAGAGTTCCACGAGCTTGTTAAGCATGCAGAATAATGTTTTTCATCAAAATTGTAAAGTTTTTGGCCTAAGCCTAAGGTTTGTTTGCATTGTTTTGTTGCTAATTATTTGCTTAGTAACTTACTTGGACTAATTTTGTAAAGTCTGTACTATTTGTCTTGTGCAGCCCCTGAAATCTTGTTCTATTAGCTTGGTGGTCAACTAATGATTGGACAGAGATGATCTTAAATGCTGTAAACCAGTAAGTCACCTGGACTTTTCCAAGGGGTTCTGTGTATGTGTTGAGGCATATTTTCAACATTACAGCAGACAGTTTACAAGTCTAGCTGAGCCTTCACTTCCTGCTTGCAGAGAGCCTGAAATTCAGACAGAGGAGGGTTCTGTGGGCTTCTCAGGTCTTTCCTTAGCATGTGCACAGCACTGAGGCAAATGTGAAACCCTATGCAGGCGTGGGACCTTCTGGATTCCCACAAATATGACAAAGATTTCCAAAAGTTCCTGGATATCTCATGTCCCACTTTTTCCTTTTTTGTGTTTTGGTCAGCTCCAATTGATCTCACTGTCTCAAGTAGTTGTGGTGTCCAAAAATTGCCCCCGGGATAGCACTGTCCACACAGAGCAAGTTCTAATTCGGGTGAGATAAATACCTGCTCTGAGAAAGGAGCATTTTTAGAGAGCTGACATACAGGTGAAATCGTGACAATTTTCTGGAGATGGAGCTTTTGAGGGCAGAATGAGGAACTCAAAAACTAAGCTGCTGGTTTTCACAGCCACTGTCATGCAAGTCTACTAGTTTTCAAGGCTACCACACAGCTGGGGATGGGAATAAGGCAAGTCCTGTTGCCATGAAGCTCTCTGCTCTTGCTGATTCACCTGTTTTTTTTTTTTTTTTTTTCTTCAACACTCATGTATTGTTGCAAGCCTTTAGTTAAGTTCTAGAGTTCTGAAACGGTTGATTTTGACAAGAATTGTTAACTATTCCCATCACTTTCAGGGAGATTTTACTCCCTCTTTCTGAAAGTGCTTCCCTTCTATAGTGGCTTGCTATCAAATTAAATAATTACACTTCTAATCCTGTGTCATTATTTTCTCTTTTATCTTGAATAGGTAAGTGATTTTTCACGCATTCTACTGCTGAGATGAAGATAATCATACAATTTCCCCATTTATTTTGTTAATAACATTTTTTCAATGACATTTAGAATGTGAAACCGGCCATACATTTTTGACATGAACACCTACTTGTTCAGGATGTATCACCATTTTTTTATAAGACAAAATTTACTAAGTAATATTTTGTGTTGGATTTTTGACTTTATATTTATAGCAAAATTAGCATGTAGTTTTCCCTTTGTGTAACATCCTTGTCATGTTTTGGTATAATAAAATTGCACTGAATATCAAGATGCTTTGAAAACAGAATGGTCTTATGTTGATGTGTAGGGCTGCAAATGAACACTTTAAGAATAAAAGTGCAGACACTGCAACTTATTGGCATATTACAACAATTAGAAAGGATTTTTTTTTCTATAGTTAGACGGGAGCTCAGTGAGGACTGGCCCAGCCAGAACTAGAAGACAGCATCAGAAATGTATAGCAAAAAGACACAAAGCCAGGAGGTAGCCACAAGTTTGCACTAGTAAGAAGAGGAGTGGTAGCACTCCTAATAGGTATAGCACACCTAATCCAGAGAGCTTCTCCTCAGCATCTCTCTGCCTCTCACATAAGGTTCCAGTTCTCCCACGTGCATTCATAAGCCTGTTACTTACGATTATTTACACAGGTATTTTCTAAGTCAGCAAGCAAGTAGGAACAACATACGTTTTTACAGGAGTGCAGAGAAAGCCAGAATGGTTATTTGGTCTGGGGTTCACATTCCAAAATGACTTCATTAGACTTTTTTTTTTTTTTAAGATTTCTTCATTAGACTTTTGACTTTATCAAAATATGAAATTTCTGCATAGCCATGGAGACATAGAGACAGGAGTTAAAGGAGAAAACATTAATTATGCAACTGAGATTTATGTGCCTGTAGTGCACATTGAATTGATATCTTCTAGGAATCTAGAAGTTATCTTGCTAATACCACATTATTTTGCTTTTTCTTTGTGGCTGAGTGTGTGACTCAAATGTGAATGTGTGGAAAGTAAACACCTCAAATATACTCACATCTGAACACTTGGGAGGGGAGGGTTTCAATGGTTCTGGATTCACAGTGGGAAGTGTGGGGTTGGTCAGACCTGATGCATGACCCCGGGAAAGATAATTCCCTCCTAGAGCCTCAAAACCGCTGTAGAAAGTAAAGAGCGGCGAAGGGCCAGGCCAGCCTTACAGCACCCTGAAAACAGCGCAGTCCACTGGGCTCTAAAAGGTGACATCCCAGAGGTGATTTCACATTTCCGCTTCCTGGGAGGTGAAAGGAAACAGCTAGTACTTCCTGGTCAAGTTGAGGCACTTCCGACATCGTGCCCGGAGAACCACGGTTCCCCCTGCTGGTGGGACCCAGAGCTGATAGAAACAGGTCCAGCCTCTAAGTGCATCCACACACTTTTCTGGCATTATGAAGCTGAGCAGCCTCTCCCTGCTCGCTGTGACCGTCCTCCTTTGCCTCCACATGGCCCAGCCTAGAATCTGGAAGAGTCCGGGTAGGGCTTGTGTATTATGTGTGTGGTCGGGGTTGGGTAATATCTCCTCTGAGGAGTCTCTGGTGCGAGCTGTCCCTGATTCCTGGAAGCGTCGCCTCAGTGCCCCCAACTCACCTTGTGGCATTTTTCTCCAGCTGAGAAGAAACTTGGATATTGCCCAGAGTTTACTCCTTCCTGCCCTTTTACTTTGTTTCCTTCGTGCTTGAGTGATAAAGCTTGCTGGGGGGCCAAGAAGTGCTGCTACTACAGCTGCAGATATCAGTGTATGGACCCGTGGGAGACTTTGGACTGAGGTGAGCAGCCCCAGGTCTGCCGGTCTTGCTGTGGCCCCTGAAACCTTCCTGCAGAACTATTTGTCTTAGAGGGAGTTGAGAACTGCCCAGGCCCCTGGAAATCATTGCAATCAGAGCTTTTAAATTGGATCGGGCCAGAGATTTGCCTGCAGGACAGTAAAGAGAAAGATCCAACAGGCCCTCTTTCTTAGAAAATGGCACCATTTATTTCATATCTCAGGCATCACACTTCTCCTCTGTAGAATGGAGACATTTGGACAAAATTATCTCTAAGCTCCAACTGTTACTGAATTTTTATTATGATTATTTTCAGTCCCTTCCCCCGTTTTTAAGTTTATAATAATGAAGCACTTTTCTATTTACGTTCAAATTGTAAGGTAAGGGGTTATAAGATTTTAATTCCTAGGATGGTGTGCCTAGAATCCCTGGTCCCCAGTGGCTGATCCCTTGGCAGCACATCTCAGTGCTCTTGGGAGGAGAATACCTGGCAGGGTACAGGCAAGGCTTAAGGACACAAAACCGTGTCTGTTGCACAGTTTGCATCTTCCTATATCTCTGCTTCTCTCTTCTCTCCCAAGGTGGAAACCTCTTTTTAACCAGGCCTGAGGAGACACTAGTGCTACAGACTCAGACATGGATAACTGGTCTCCAATTCTTCCATGCTCCTCTCAAGCCCAAGGCTTGCTTTTGGCAAGAGTTAAATGCTTACTAGTATAACAACAAAACAAAGAAATAAAGCATCATCTATTTGAAACTCCACAAAAATCTCTAAGTCTGCTGGATTGATATCTCTCTCTCTCTCTCTTTTACCCCTTTATGGCTTTTCTCTTACAATCTGAAAAAAAAGGTTGGGGTTACTCTTTCACATTTAGTTTTTGTCAATTCCTGCACATTGATAAAATCCTGATGTATTTCTCTCTTTCAATATACCCTGACATTCAGATTCTGTGTTGGTCAGATGCAAGGGCATTTTAGAGCCAAATGTTCTGTTTGGGTCCAATGAGGGCCACACACATTATCCTGAGATGGAAAAACAAGCTGTTTTTGCTACAATTTCTCTGGCACTGCTGCTGGTGGTCTTCCCACTTGTCCTAGTATTACGATCTAGGACAGAATTTGGGACTTTGGACTGGATGTGATGGATGTGAGGCAGAACATATCTTAGCTCTAAATATCTTTTTTTTTTTTTTTTTTTGAGACAGGGTTCTGCTCTGTCACCCTGGCTAAGAGTGCCGTGGCGTCAGCCTAGCTCACAGCAACCTCAAACTCCTGGGCTCAAGCAATCCTCCTGCCTCAGCCTCCCAAGTAGCTGGGACTACAGGCATGCGCCACCATGCCTGGCTAATTTTTTTCTATATAGATTTTTAGTTGGCCAGCTAATTTCTTTCTAGTTTTTAGTAGAGACGGGGTCTCGCTCTTGCTCAGGCTGGTTTTGAACTCCTGAGCTCAAAGGATCTGCCCGCCTCAGCCTCCCAGAGTGCTAGGATTACAGGCATGAGCCACCACGCCTGGCCTAGTTCTAGGTATCTTTAAGGACCTAAAATTGAGGCCATGATAAATTAGGGAAAGGAAATCTCTGTGGTTAAGCCTAGCTACCATGACTCTTATCTTTGGAGTTGAGCCCCTAGTCCACCTAATATTGAAGTATGATTAGCCATGAATTTCCTCACTTTATAACTCTCTGCCCTAGTCTTCCTTAAGGACCACGAAGGTAGCAGTGTTCTGGGAAAATGATCTTCTATAATTTTATTTGTTTGTGACTAATATCATGAACAAATTGTGCAAAGATATTCCTTAGCATGTTTTAGGTTGACATCTACTATTTTTATCACCATTGCATAGTTGCAAGTGATAAAATTTTAGATATATGATGAATATTTTAATTTAAATAAAAAGAGTACCTTACTCCTTTTAATGTTTCTAATGGAATCTAATTACCATCTTCATTTGTTCATAATATCTATGAAGGGGGAAAAGGTATGTTCTGTCTTATTCCTCTTCTCCTCCTTCTTTTCACTTCATTTCCTGAACTATTCAAACCAAAACCATAGGTGAGTGAGTGAGTTTGAAACCTCTGAAAAGCAGATGCCCAGACAGGATCAGATAATCAAGTGTGTATTGGGGAAAATGCCTGTGTGGGGAAATGCGAGGCAGCCAAATGGCCTGGAGAACCACCAGAGCATGATGCAGGGCCGATGCTGCAGGGTTGGGTAGGGGGGAAAGAAGAAGGGCTATGGAGGAAGGGGCTCAGAATGCAGTACAAAATTGAGAAAGTGTCAGCCAGGCTGAAAGAGAGCACTGGAACTGAAGTCCCCTATTGGAGGAGTCCTGCATCTCAGAATGGGTCTGCCTTACAGTGTGGACAGCACTCAGTCATTGGCTGGGAGCAACCTGTGGGAAGCATGGCCTCTGTGCAAACACAGTAGCATATGCAGAGGACAGTAGCTGGGGCATCTATCAATTACTCACCTTGAAACTGCAGGAGATCTGAGTGGTGCATTTCCATGCCTACCACTTCCTCTGCCTTGTGCCTCCCAGAGTTACTTCTCTAGCTAGTGGTTAATGTCAATTTGTTGAGTTCTTTTACATTCTTTGTCATCCAGTGTCTCATCCACTCTTGATCCTTCCTGTGGGTATTAATATGTAATACAGAAATCTTCACACTAAGTGCCCACTCACATGTCTGTCCTCTTCCTCTACTCCAGGCATCTTGCTCCCAATTTTCTAGTCCTTTACTGTCTAAGCCCCTATCTTAAAATTTAGATTTTAATATTATTTAGATATGGCAAAGCCAACATATCCAGAGATGACTGCCATTGAAAGAGAGTTTATTATACTCACAGATCCTAACAGGAGGGGGCACACCATGCCATAGGGGCCACATAGGAAGCACCTTTGTCAGTCAAGAGGCAGAGAAAATGAGGGGAAAATGTGGGCAAGAGCTTTGACTGTAGTTTCTGCAGGAAGGAATGGTGAGACTAATTAACTGTCTCAGGATTGGCTAGTTTGAATAATTTCTGCAGTTTCTGAGGTATAAGTGCTGCCTCTAGTTGTCTAACATTTGGCCAGTCCCAGGCTAGCCCTTGCAAATCTAGGACCCAGGCTATCCCTTGAAAACCTAGCCTCCAGGCCAGCACCCACACATCTAGCCCCCATATTGGCTCCATTGGACCCAGCGTCCAGGCAGGTCCCCATAGCCCCAGGCTCCAGTCCAGCACACATGGCTACAAGCATCTGGCCAGCACCCACAATGCCAAGATTCAGACCAGCCCATATAGACCCAGGCTCTACAGCTGCCCCAGCACCAAGCCAGGATCAGGCTCCAGGCCAGACCCTGTGGCCCCAGGGCCCAGAAAACCCAGGGTCCAGGCTTATTCCAGCAGACCCAGGATCTAGGTCCACCCCAGTAGACCCCAATGCCAGGCCAGCCCTTATGCCACATCATGCCATCCTTAAAGACCATCCTTAAAGACCCAGGCTCAATGTTAGACAACATGGACACATGACCTTGGCCCACCCACTTGGACTAAGGCTCCAGGCTTGCCCCAGTGGACCCAAGTGCCAGGCTCATCCTAGTGACTTGCCAGCTTCTGAATACTCAGGCACAAGGCCCACCCCAGTGCCAGGTCAGCCCCCAAAGACCCAGGCAACATGCCCACCCATCTGCTAACCCAGGTACCAGGACAGCCTGCCCAAGGACTCCAGCAGCAAGTCAACCAATGGGCCACATCCAATGGCCTGCCTAGAATTTCTGGACAGACTGACTGGTAAAGGGCTCTCCCATACAAAATCAATCTGCAAAGACTAGAGTAAATCTCTACTTCTTCAAATGCACAGACATCAACATAAAACAACAAGAAATATGAAAACCTAAGGAGATATAACACCACCAAAAGAACACAATAGTCTCCCATTGGCTGAGCCCCCAAAAATAGAGACATACATACTGTCTGACAAAGAATTCAAACTAATTGTTCTAACAAAACTCAATGAACTTCAAAAAATACAGAGTAACAACTCATGAAATCAGAAAAAGAATACAAAGAAATTTAATGGAGAGATTGAAATCATTTTTTAAAAATCAAACAAATTCTGGAGCTGAAAATACAAGGAATGAAATGAAAAATGCAATAGGAAGCATCAATAGTGGAATTGATCAAGCAGAAGAAAGAATCTGTGAACTCAAAGAAAAGTTATTTTAAAATACACAATCAGATGACAAAAAAGAATGAAAAAGAATGAAGAAAGATTATGGCATTACTGGGACTGCAACAACAGAGCAAATATTTGAGTTATAGGAGTTTAAAAAGGAGAAGAGACACATAAAGGGATAGAAAGCTTATTTAAAGAAGTAATAGTATAAAGTTTTCCATATCTGGGGAAAGACATAAATATCCAGATACAGCAAGGTCAAAGGTTTCTAGTAAGATTCCATCCAAGCAAGACTACACCAAGACATATTATAATCAAACCTGTCAAAAATCAAAGATGGAGAGAGGGTTCTGAAAGCAGCATGAGAAAAGCAAATCACATATAAAGTAGTTCCCATAAGGCTAGCATCAGATTTCTCAACAGAAACCTTACAGGCCAGGAGAGTGAGATGATATATTTAAAGTGCTGAAGGGAAAACTGCAAGCCAAGAATACTGTACCCAGCAAATCTATCCTTCATAAATGGAGAAGTGAAGACTTTTCCAGACAAATAACAGTTGATCAGTATTACAAAAAAAAAAAAAATGCTAAAGGGAATTTATCAGCAAAATGAAAAAGATGAGGGGGAGGAGCCAAGATGGCAGACTAGTAGCAGCCTGCATAATGCTGCTTTCACAGAGAGGATTGAAAGTGGTAAATAGATATCCATCTTTGGATCAATCATCTGAGAGAGAGCATTGGGAATCCATAGAGAGTAGACAGAAATGAAGTGATGAAGACAGAAGTGGGATGGCCTGCTCTACTGAACTGGAGGTAAATAGGGAAGGCACCCATACATGGGAAAGGGACAGAGAGGAGAATCCTGGGCTCCCCATTTCCCCTGAGATATTGCAACTGGAGTGGCAAGAGGGCCCCTCCACCACAGCAGGCCTCTGGACTGATACAGAGACCTGCCTGGAGGCTGTGCAGCCACATTGCTCCAGAGAGAAGGGATGGCTGGCTTGTGAGCCTTGGGCACTGCAGCTGGCACCATTGTAACATCACAACCCTGGAATGCTACTTCTGCCCAGGGATCAGATCTGTGATTGCTACCTCCTCCTTGCCCCTGCAGGGTGGGGAGGGAGCAGGGAATCCCAGCATTCATTCGCACCCCATGGGCAGGTGGTGTACACCCTCACTGCCACCAGGGTACCTGGGCAGAGCAGGAGACCATGGGCCCAGCGCCCGCTGCTGTGGCTGGGCAATCTCACTCAACCACAATTCCTGTGGGACCTGGGCAAAGCACACACCCATAGCCCTCAGTGCCCACTGCCAGGGCAGCTGAACTGTCACCACTGCCACCACGTGGGAGGCCCTGAGTGGGGTGACAGCCAGCACAGCCACTGCCTTCAGATCTGGGCAGACTGCACACCATAGATTCATACCCTCCCATGCAGGTGTCTAGATGCTGTACCCTGAGTGCACCCTGCCCCACTCACACACCCCACCCCACAGCTGCCTCAGCCTGGACACATGAACACCTCACCCCACAGTCCTACTCTATCCCACACAGGTGCCCTGACCCACAGGCCTCTCTGTCCTGGGGTTGTGCTCCACCCTGAGCATGAGCTGTGACCTGTGAGACAGCTCTGCACCAAAGTCCTGCTCCATCCCACAGACCCACTCCACACCAGGGGCCCATTCCACCCCACAGGCCCACTCTGCCCCATGGATCTGCTCCACCCTTTCAGATCACTATACCCTGCATGTCTGCTACACCCTGCCTGTGCACCAGACCCTGCATGTGCCTTGCCTCTCCCACATGCCCAGCACTTTGGCCACCCAGGTCTGCACACATGCACACCACACCCAGTGGACCTTCTCCATCCTGCGTGCATACCCTATCTTGCTAGCCAGCCCCATGTCACTTGCACACCTTGCACTAGGGGCTGGCCCTGCCACAGTGGCCTGGTGACAACCACAGGGGAACAAGGGTGATGCAGCAGAGTGGCAGTGTTAAAGGCTCACAGTGCACCCGCCCCTCTCCTGCCTGATCAAGCTTCCAGAGTATGACCCAAGCATGCCATCCATGGATCCATCCCTATCTTCACTGGGTAACAGAGGTCCCAACAGAGGAGAACAGGTGTATCATATCTGCTATCTGTTTTGAGCTGAGAGAAGCAGCCCCAAATGAGAAGGAACCAGCATAAAAACTCTGGCAATATGAAAAAACAGGCTGTCTCAACACCCACAAAGGATCACAATAACTTTCTAGTAATGAATTCCAACCAAAAGGAAATTGTTGAAATGACAGATATTTCAGATTACAGATGGAAAATAAG
>CM052436.1:175564123-175672395 GCA_028533085.1 Varecia variegata
GTGTATCATATCTGCTATCTGTTTTGAGCTGAGAGAAGCAGCCCCAAATGAGAAGGAACCAGCATAAAAACTCTGGCAATATGAAAAAACAGGCTGTCTCAACACCCACAAAGGATCACAATAACTTTCTAGTAATGAATTCCAACCAAAAGGAAATTGTTGAAATGACAGATATTTCAGATTACAGATGGAAAATAAGATGAATGGAATTGAGGAGATAGTAGAAAATCTTCTCAAGGAAACCAAAAAAGTAATCCAGGACATGAATGAAAAATTCACTAAAGAGAGAGATAACATCAGAAAAGGGATAACAGAACTTAAAGAAGTGAAAGAGTCATTTAGGGAATTTCAAAATACAGCAGAAAACCTTAAAAATAAACTAGACCAAGCAGAAGAAAGAATTTCAGAACTTGAAGACAAGGATTTTAAAGTAACCCTGTCTGTAAAAAATGCAGAAACGAAAACAAGGAAGAATGAACAATCACTATGAGAAATATGGTATTATGCAAAGCAAGCTATATAAGAATTATACATACCCCTGATGGAGAATAAGAAAAAAGAAAAAGTAATGAGCATGAAACTCTATTTGAGAGAGTAATAGAGGAAAACTTCCCTGGTATCACTAAAGGTTTAGATATCCAGACCCAAAATGGTCATCCAACATCTGGAAGATTCATAGCAAATAGGACATCACCAAGATACACAGTCATCAGCCTAACCAAAGTCAAAGTGAAGGAGAAAATCATACAAGATGTGAGAGGAAAGCAACAAGTTACTTACAAAGTAAAACCCATCAAATTAACAGCAGACCTCTCAGCAGAAACTTACCAAGCAAGAAGAGATTGGGGTTCCATTTTTAGTCTTCTTGACAGAATAACTGCCAGCCCAAAATTTTGTATTCTGCAAAACTAAGTTTCATAAATGGAGGAAAAATAAAGTCTTTCACAAATAAGCAAGCACCATGGGAATTTGTCACCACTAGACCTGCCCTACAGGAAATGTTTAAAGTGCTCTGTACATGAAACAGAACAATCAATACCCACCAGTGTAAAAACACCCAAAAGTTAAAGCTCATAACTCATAAAACAGTAACCCAAGGGAGAAAACAAAGCAACTAGGTATCATTCAACTTGATGAACAGAACAATGTCTCACATGTCAATACTAACATTGAGCATAAATGGTCTTAATGCCATATTTAAAAGATATAGACTGGCTGAATGGATGGAAAACACACCCCAAGTATATATTGTCTCCAAGAAACCCATCTAACTCACAAGGATTCTCATAGACTCAAGGTAAAGGGATAGAAAAAAATATTCCATGAGAATGGAAACCAAAAGTGATCAGGAGTAGCTATTCTTATATCAGATAAAATAGACGTTAAATCAACAATGATTTTTAAAATGACAAAGACGGTCATTATATAATGATAAAGGGAGCAATTCAGCAAGAAGATGTAACAATCCTAAATATATATGCACCTAACACAGGAGCTCCCAGATTCATAAAACAAATTCTACTAGATCTAAGGAAAGAAATAAACAGCAGCAGCATAACTGCTGAGGACTTCAACACTCCACTAACAGAACTAGACAGATCACTGAGGCAGAAAATCAGTAAAGAAACACTGGACTTAAACGGAACTCTAAAATGGACCTAATAGACATCTACAGAACATTCTACCCAAAACCGCAGAATACACATGCTTCTCATTAGCACAAGGAACATTTTCCAAGATAGATCATATGTTAGCCCATAAAACAAGTCTCAGCAAATTCAGAAAAACCAAAGTCATCCCATGTAGCTTCGCAGATCACCGTGGGATAAACTTAGAAATCAATCTCAAGAGGAACTCTAAAATCTACACAAAGTCATGGAAATTAACTTACTGCTGAACAACCATTGGGTCATGACAAAATTAAGATGGAAATAAAAAGATTTTTTGAACTGAACAACAAACATGATACAAACAACCAAATCTATGGGATATAACAAAAGCAGTGTTAAGAGGGAAGTTCATAGCCTTTAAATGCTTACATCAAAAAGACAGAAAGATCACAAATTAACAACCTACTGTCATACCTCAAGGAACTAGAAAAAGAAGAACAAACCAAACCCAAAGCTAGCAGGAAAAAGAAATAACAAAGCTCAGAGCAGAACTAAATTAAATAGAAACCAAAAAAAGAAAAAGAAAGAAATACAAAGGATCAACAAAACAAAACAAAAATTGGTTCTTTGAAAAAATAAACAGAATAGATATACCTCTAACTATATTAACCAGAAACAGAAGAGAAAGGACTCAAATAAGCTCAATCAAAAATGAAAAAGGAGACATTACAGCTGATACCACAGAAATACAAAATATCATCCATGACTACCATGAAAACCTCTGTGCACACAAACCAGAAAAATCTAGAGGCAATGGATACATTTTTGGAAACACACAACCTCTCAAGTTTGAATTTGGAAGAAATAGAAATCCTGAATAGACCAATAACAAGTAATGAGATTGAAACAGTAATAAAAACTCTCTCAACAACAACAACAACAAAAACAACAACAAAAAGCCCCAGACCAAATGGATTCACAGGCAAATTCTACCAGACCTACAAAGAATTGGCACCCATCCTACTGAAACTGTTCCATAACATTGAGAAGGATGGAATCCTTCCTAATTCATTCTATGAAGCCAGCATAACCCTGAAACCAAAGCCAGGAAAGGACACAACAAAGACAGAGAACTACAGACCAATATCCCTTACGAACATAGATGCAAAAATCCTCAATAAAATACTAGGAGACCAAATTCAACAGCACATCAAAATAATAATCCACCATGATCAAGTGGAATTCATTCCAGGGATACAAGGATGGTTACATATATGCAAATCAATAAATGTGATTCATCATATAAACAGGATGAAAAACAGGATGTGAGGGAGATCTGGCTGTGACATCTGTCACCGCATTGATCGCCAGGGTTGATTTGGCTGATTTGGCTGACTAGGTGGGTGTCCCCTTCCTCCCTCACCACTCCATATGCGTCCCTCCCAAAGCTACATGCTCAGTCAAAGAGAAGGACCTTTCCCCATAGAGGAGGACCATTCTTTGGTCAAGGGTATATGAGTAGCTGTGCTCCCCTGCTAGAACCTCCAAACTCTCAGAATGAAAAACAAAGACCATACAATCATCTCAACAGATGCAGAAAAAGCATTCAATAAAATCCAGCAACCTTCATGATCAAAACCCTCAATGAACTAGGCATAGAAGGAATATGCCTCAAAATAATAAAAGCCATATATGACAAACCCCCAGCCAACATAATGCTGCATGGGGAAAAGTTGAAAACATTTCCCTAAGAACCAGAACAAGGAAAGGAAGCTCACTACTTCTATTCAACATAGTACTGGAAGTCCTAGCCAGAGTAATCAGGCAAAAGAAAGAAATAAAGGGCATCCAAATTGGGAAGAGGAGGTCAAAGTATCCCTGTTTGCCAGTGATATGGTCTTATATTACAAAACCCTAAAGACTCCAGCAAAAGACTCCTAGAATTGATAAATAAATTCAGTAAAGTTTCAGGTTACAAAATCAGTGTATGCAAATCAGTAGCATTTCTATACATTAATAACAGTCAATCTGAGAGTCAAATCAAGAACTTAATACCATTTACAATAGCTGCATGAAAATAAAATACCTAGGAATACACTTAACCAAAGAGTTGAAAGATTTCTAGAAGGAGAACTACACATCACTGATGAAAGAAATCATAGGTAACATGAACAAATGGAAAAACATCCCATGCTCATGAATTGGAAAAATCAACATTGTTAAAATGTCCATACTGCCCAAAGTGATTTACTTATTCAATGCAATTCCCATCAAAATTCCAATGTCATTTCTCATGGACCTAGAAAAAAAATCCTAAACTTCATATAGAACCAAAAAAGACCCCAAATACCCAAAGAAATGCTAAGCAAAAAGAACAAATCTGCAGGCATCACATTACCTGACTTCAAATTATATTACAGGGCTATAGTAACCAAAACAGCAGGTACTGTATAAAACTAGACACATAAGCCAATGGATCAGAATAGAGAACCCAGAAATAAAACCATATCGCTATGACCAACTGGTTTTTGACAAAGCAAACAAAAACATACACTAGTGAAAAGATGCCCTATTCAATAAATAGGGAAAACTGGATAGCCACATGCAGAAGTTCATTGATAGATGAATAGATAAAGAAAATGTAACATACACATACTATGGACTATTATTCAGCCATAAAAAGAAGGAAATCTTGGCCAGGCATGGTGGCTCATGCCTGTAATCCTACCACTTTGGGAGGCTGAGAGGGGAGGATCGCTCAAGGTCAGGCATTTGAGACCAGCCTGAGCAAGAGCAAGACTGTGTCTCTACAAAAAATAGAAAAATCAGCCCAGCACACACCTGTAGTCCCAGGTACTTGGGAGGCTGAGACACAAGGATCTCTTGAGCCCAGGAGTTTAAGGTTGCAGTGAGCTATGATGAGGCCACTGCACTCCACCTGGGGCAACACAGTGAGACTTTGTCTCGGAAAAAAAGAAGAGCTAGGAGAGCTGAAAGTGGTTACCTCTGGATATCAGGAATCAGGGTAAATGGAAATGATATAGGAGATTCCCCTGGTTTTCCACTTTACATTTTATACTATGTATTTATATTATTTTGATAATACTTAAAATTGAATTTCATATTATTAAAAAGTAGAAAATAAATAGCTAAAGAGTAGTCATAACTGCTTCCTGGTTTACTTTCCTTTAAGGAAGTATTTGCACCTTTGTCAAGCTCAGTGGAAGGTGCAGGTGGGGCCTGGAGGATCAGGTTTCCTGAGTCTTAGGAATGAAATTTTTCAGTGTCCCACAATTTCTAATAAGGGCATTGATTCAGTTTTTGTTGTTCAGCCAGGCACACTATGTCAGAACAAATATTATTGCAACTTAACCTGCCATTGACAGAAAGATAACACACACACACACACACACACACACACACACACACACACAGGGTCTCACCTGTTGATGTGCTGTAATGAGCAGAATGTGCTCATACATGATGGATAAATGAGGAATAAAATCACCAGAATATAAAATTGTGGTAACGTACATAGTCTGTCATAAGGTGACTGTGTCCTGTGCTGCTGTGTAATACCAACTGAATGCCAAAAAATGAACATGACATCTCTGGAGTGATATACAGAACACACACACTTCATCTCCTCCCTCTTACCTCAGTTTACTTATGAACATTGCTGTGCACAAGTGTGTACTGTGCTGTTCTCCTGAGTTGTGTTCTCTCCTTGATAGAATTCATGGAAACAGGAATTCAAGATAGGATTTTTTAAAGTAATACCTTAAATATTGAGGAGAAGTTTGAAATAATAAAATCTTTTGAAGGAAATGAGCCCATGTGGTATCACTAGAACAATGAGCCAGAAGTTGCACAGCATCAGAGATGAGAATGCCAGTGATCATAATACATTAGTTATTGCCAGCTTCAATAAGAGTGGTAGGCTGGGCACGGTGGCTCACGCCTGTAATTCTAGCACTCTGGGAGGCAGGAGGATCGCTCAAGGTCAGGAGTTCAAGATCAGACTGAGCAAGAGTGAGACCCTCGTCTCTACTAAAAAAAAAAAATAGAAAGAAATTAGCTGGACAACTAAAAATATATAGAAAAAATTAGCCGGGCATGGTGGTGCATGCCTGTAGTCCCAGCTACTCAGGAGCCTGAGGCAGAAGGATTGTTTGAGCCCAGGGGTTTGAGGTTGCTGTGAGCTAGCCTGACGCCATGGCGCTCTAGCCTGGGCAACAGAGCAAGACTCTGTATCAAAAAAAAAAAAAAAAGTAAGAGTGGTAAACAGTTTCAATGGATTAAAGGTCAAGATTTTAATGTCAAGAGCATCAGGACAGAACTTTGCAGTTACACAGTTTCATTTAAAGTTATACAGCTTCCTTATCAAAGGAAGGAACTGGCAAAGCAACAAAAGCGGATTTCTGTTTTTAAACTAGTATAGAAGTAAAAGGGGCCAATGACTTCTGGCATAATGATGTTGAGTCCTACGAATGATGATGTCTTTCATTTTACCTTTTGTCCATACCTCAAAAACCACTGTATGTTACCATACCCACTCCCACCAAGCAAACTCTCCATCTTTTGTCAAAGTAAAGTGCTATATTTACTATGGAATTTCTTTATTTAGAACTAAAGGTATTTAAAACCATAGTGTTTTCACTGGGTGTGGGTTTTGTTTGTTTGATGTATTACTTATGAGAATGCACAAGTTTTGAACCTACTACTTCAACCCTGTTTTTCCCATAAGCCCTACTATTTTTAGTGGGTGAAATTCTGTAACCAAATTACATTTGGGGATATATATTCCATGTTTAGGAAAAATATATCTTTGCTTCCATTCCTTGTCTGTTTTTAGCCAGGCCATCTTGGTTCAAGGCTTTCCACTTATTGAAGCACATTAATAAATGATGCCCCCCAAATTGTGAACATAGCAATCTGATTAATATAATTCACAAAATAACATATTGAAGAGAAAAATTCATATATTTATCTTAATTGATACAGAAAAGGAATTTGGTAAAATTTAACACCTTTCATGAGAAAAATTCTTAGCTAACTAGAATTAAGAGAACTTTCTTAACCTGATTTAACAGGACATGGGATAAATTCCACAAGGTCACACAGCACAGGCTAAGGAATAGGCTTTACTGGGGGAAACCAGCAAGCTAAGGATCAGCACCCCTAGGCATTGGGTACCTCAGTACTCCCATCAGCCTACATTGAGGGGTTCTGAGGCCATGTACAGCTCATAGTCACATGGTCATGCAGGACAACAGAGTTTCTTAACCTGGGTACTATGGACACTTGAAGACAGATAATTCCTGGTTGTGGGGAGCTGTCCTGTGCATTGTTAGATATTTATCAGTGTCCCCAGCCTCTAGACTTTGGATGTCAGAAGCACATCTGCTCTGATTGTGACAACCAAAAATGTCTCCAGACATTGCCAAAGTCCCCTGGGAGCAAAATAACCACCTTTTGAGAATTACTGCAAAACAGGAGCATTGTCCTCCTGCTATTCTACCCTCTTATAATATGAATATGAGAAGCTCCTTGTGGGGCTTGTCTTCCAGACAGTCTGGATTCAAGGTGCCAGTTGTTCACAGGAGAGGCAATTCTTCAACACCTACAGACTTTGGGCCCATGGGAATTATCAGCTCCTCCTAGCCAGGGGAGGAAACTACTAATAATGTGTCCCATGGAAATGTTAGTTCAGGTCCTTAGATTCTCAATAGGAAAAGCATAGGAACTAGGTCCCAGGCAGTTTTTGCCCACGCAACCAGGGGGGCTCCTAGAATCTCTTTTGAGTAACTGTGATTGTCACACTATACTAATGAGGACATATACCAGAAACTTTCAGAAAACATCATACTTAATAGTGAAAGAATGAAGGTGTTCTCTGAAAGATCAGGAACACTAACTACCACCACGTTTATTCAGCAATGTACTGGAGGTCCTATCCAATGCAGTAAGACAAGAGAAAGAAATATTAATAAAAGAAATATGCTTAAAAAGGGAAGAATAGCAAGGCCAATTTTTGCAAATGATACAATGGTCTAATAGAAACACAAAAGAATCTACAGATATAGTTTGACAATTTTTCAAGATTAGGTGACACAAAAATCAATATGTGAAAGTCAACTGCGTTGCTATACACTAAAAATATTAGCTAGAAAAAATATCATAGAAGCAATAAAATATAAAATATCTAGTAATAAAGGCAACTTATGGAATGGGAAAAATATTTGCAAGCTATATCTCAGACAAGAGGTTAATTTCCAAAATATATAAAGAACTACAATTTAATAGCAAAAATATATACATGATAACCCAATTAAAAATGGACAAAAGGACTTGAATAGACATTTCTTCAATGAAGACATACAAATGGCCAATAAGTATATGAAAAGATGCTCCATGTCTCTAATCATCAAGGAAATGCAAATCAAAACCCCAATGAGATATCACCTCATACCTGTTAAGATGGCTATTATTTAAAAACAAAACAAAATAAAAAAAACACTGCCAGGCTGTGTGAATTTAAGTGATTTATTTTCCCTCCTATGCCTCTTTTTCTTCTTCTGTAAGACAGTTTGGTCCTGACAGCGCCTGGGGGTCAATCAGGTCTTCTCCTCATGTGAAGAAAGAGGCTCAGCTTTCAGATGTCTGTACTGCAGCCAAGAGACCTTGAGGAGAGCCCCAAGCCCCTCCCTGGAAAAGTGGACATTTCCTGATACAGCTTCGGGATTGCAGTCCTCCCTTGCCATTGGTCAACCTCCAGCCCCGCCCACTGGCATGGGGGAGTGCAGCCCTCCCTTGCCATTGGTCAACCTCCAGCCCCGCCCACTGGCATGGGGGAGTGCAGCCCTCCCTTGCCATTGGTCAACCTCCAGCCCCGCCCACTGGCATGAGGAGTGCAGCCCTCCCTTGCCATTGGTCAACCTCCAGCCCCACCCACTGGCATGGGGGAGTGCAGCCCTCCCTTGCCATTGGTCAACCTCCAGCCCCGCCCACTGGCACACCCAGCCTGGACCATACAAAGGTAGGCTCAGCCTCAGCTCCCAGCCAAGCACCTTTCCGGCAACATGAGGTCCAGCAGCTTCTGGTTCCTTACAGCGTTCCTGGTTTTTGCGACCCTGGCGCTCGGGGAAGCAGTCAAAGGGGGTGAATGGATATGGTGGACCTGGGTGGGGCTGGGCTAGGGAGAGGCCCTGAGGGGCCGTCTGGGGCTGTAGGCAGTGCTGGAGCCCTCACCTCAACCTGTGGCTTCCTCCACCAGGTAAAGAGAAGTGGGGAAATTGCCCAACCGAGAAAGGAAGCTGCATCAAGTCCGGTCCGTCCCAGTGTCATGCCGATAACGACTGTCCTGGGGACAAGAAGTGCTGCTTCCTGCATTGTAGCTTCAAATGTGTGAGTCCTGACAGGATCAGAAAGGAAGGTAAGGAGCCCCTGCATACCAGGCCTGGTGCTCTCACTTCCCCTGCCTCTATCTGGCCCGTGAAAGCACGGAGGAATTAATGCTTTTAGCTGGTGTGGGGAGGGGTGGTTAGAGTTGGCAGGGCCCTAAGAGATCGACAAGTCTGAACATCTCCACTGCACAAAGCGGGAAATGAGGATGAAGATGTGTCAAGATCATCCCCAGAGCCAGGATGGGAGCCCAGGCCTCCAGGCTCGTCCCCTTCCACAAGTATCCTCAGTTATTATGCTGTGTCCTTTCCACCTCCAGGTATCGCTCAAGCGGCACCTGTTCCTCAGGGTGCTGAATCTTGGCAGGTGGGACAAGAAGCAAGCCCCCAGAAGGAATGGTCCTGAAATCCTTTTCCCCAAAGAGAGGAAAGAGTCTCAAAGAGTCCAGACCCCAGTGGCTAGCTTTTCCTTCTCTGCCCAATGCTCATTCCCCACCTGCATGAATGGACCCCGCCCCCCGCCATGAATGAGATCAGTGCCCTTATAAAAGACACCCCAGAGAGTTGTCTTGCTCTTCTGCCATGTGCAGACACAGCTAGACGACTCTGTCAGAGACCAGAAATGAGCCCTCACTAGATGCCAAATTTGCTGGCACCTTGATCTTGTACTTCCCAGCCTCCAGAACTGTGAGAAATAAATGTCTGTTGTGTATAAGCCAGCCAGTCTGTTGTAATTTGTTATAGCAACCCAAATTGACTAAGACAACCTAATAGTTAAAAAAGAAATTCTGCAACATTATCAAAATAAATGAAATATAAAATACCCACAAATAAACATACCTAGAAATGTACAGAAATTTTCCGAAAAAAATCCATAAAACTACCTAATGACATTTTAAAAGCTATGGATAAACAGGCTAAAATTTTCCACAGTAAAAAAGAATTTTAAAAGATATGCTCTTCCCCAGACAGGAAGTCTCCACAAGATGTCCATTTTGGCAGCATAATTTAAACTTGAAATATAATTAAAACCAAACCCATTGGGTTTTGCAACCTGTAATGAAATAATTGATTCAGACAATGATCATTCATTTATGGGATGCCATATCATCACCCATATGTGGAAAAACACAAGTTTACAGTGTGATGAGTAGGGCACATCACATAAAATACATTAATCTGTCTTTACAACATGAAAAATGGGTAGGCCAGACATCCATTTCTCCTGCTGTGATGCAGTGTGAGGCACATGGCATCACTCATGATGGGTTCTTGCCAAGACAGTTGAGCATGAACCTCATCAAGTCTCTACAGCTAATCTGCATCTATGGGAAATATGAAAGACAAAGAAGATGAAAGAGATCACAGGAAAGCAACATGGGACATTCTAAAGAACAATTCATCTGTTTTGTTCAACAAGTAAGTAGCATGAAGGAGGAGGAGGGAGAAAAGGAGGACAAAAAGGACTTGGAGGGATTGATCTAGATTAAAATAGACACCTCAGAGACACTACAACAAATGCAATGTGTGCACATTGTTTGGATTCTGATTCAAGCAACTGCACAGTCATTTTTGAGACAATAAGAAAAACAATGCAAATAGAGTAGTGCCCATGAACTGATGAGTGGTGAGTACTACTCAGCCATAAAAAGGAATGAAATAAGGTCTTTTGCAGCAACTTGGATGGAACTGGAGACCATTATCCTAAGTGAAGTATCTCAGGAATAGAAAAACAAACACCACATGTTCTCACTTATAAGTGGGAGCTAAAGAAGGGGTATATATGGTTATAAAGAGCTGTAATAGACATTGAAAACTAAGGAGGGGCAGGGTGGGAGGCGCTGAAGGATAAAAATCTACCTGTTGAGTACGATGTACACTATTCTGGTGACAGGTACACTGAAAGAATCCACAATCCATCCATGTAACAAAAAACACTTGTACCCCCTAAATTTTTTGAAATAATAATAAGAAAGAAATTACTGTTAATTTTGTTAGGTGTGACAATGGTTTTGTGATTGTGTGAGAAAATGTTTTTAATTTTTAGAGATGCATAGTGAAGTATTTAAGGGTAAAATATAAGATGTGTTGGATTTGCTTTAAAATACTTTATCCAAATAAGGGGTAGGGTTACACATGAAGGAAACGTAAAACGTTCATTGTTAAATCTGGATGGTGGGTATACAGGGCTTCATAAACACATTTACTGTTCTCCTGTGTATTTTTTTTTAATTTTATGATAAAAACAATGGATTTATTTTTGGAACTTAACAAATTATCATTAAGTTCATATAAAAGAATGAAATACTTGTAACATGGAAAATTGAAAATGTAAACTGATGAAGTGCAATGGATACCACCAGTCACTAAAGCACATCGTAAAGCTGCAACAATGATGTCATTGCAAGCGTACCCCATTTCATTGTGCTTCGCTTTATTGCACTTCACAGTTACTATGTTTTTTTACAAATTGAAGGTTTGTGACAACCCCGCATCAACCAAATCTGTTGGCACCATTTTTCCAACAGCATGTGGTCAGTTCATGCCTCTGTGTCACACTTTGGTAATTCTCACAATATTTCAAACTTTTTCATTATTGTTATATCTGTTATAGTGACCTGTGCTCAGATCCTTGATGTTACTATTATAATTGTTTTTGGAACTGACCAGCCATTCCCCCATCTCTCTCCCTCTCCTCTGGCCTCCTTATTTCCCAAAAGACAACAATATTGAAGTTCAGTCAATTAATAACCCCACAATGGCTTCTAAATGTTCAAGTAAGAGTTTTCTCACTCTAAATTGAAAAAGCTAGAAATGATTAAGCTTAGTAAGGAAGGCATGTGGAAAGCTGAGATAGGCTGAAAGTTAGGCCTCCTGTGCCAAACAGTTAGCCAAGTTGTAAATGCAAAGGAAAAGTTCTTGAAAGAAATTAAAAGTGCTACTCCAGTGAACACACCAATGATAAGAGAGCAAAACGGCCTTCCTGCTGATACAGAGAAAGTTTGCGTGGTCTGGATGGAAGATCAAACCAGCCACAACATTCCTTTAAGTCAAAGCCCAATCTAGAGCAAGGCCCTAACTCTCTTCAATTCTATGAAGGCTGAGAGAGGTGAGGAAGCTTCAGAAGAAAAGTTTGAAGTTAGAAGAGGTTGGCTTATGAAGTTTAAGGAAAGAAGCCATCTCCATAACACAAAAGTACAAGGTAAAGCAGCAAGTGCTGATGTAGAAGCTGCAGCAAGTTATTCAGAAGATCTAGCTAAGATCATTGATGAAGGTGGCTACACTAACAACAGATTTGCGATGTAGATGAAACAGCCCTATACTGGAAGAAGATGCCATCTAGGGCTTTCATAGCTAGAGAGAAGTCAATGCTTGGTTTCCAGGCTTCAGAGGACAGGCTGACTCTCTTGTTAGGGGCTAATGCAGCTAGTGACTTTAGGTTGAAGCCAGTGTTCATTTACCATTCCAAAAATCCTGGGCCCTTAGGAATTATGCTAAATCTACTCTGTCTGTGCTTTATAAATGGAACAACAAAGCCTGGATGATAACATATCTGTTTACAGCATAGTTTGCTGAATATTCTAAGCCCATTGTTGAGACTGAATTCCCAGAAAAAAAAGATTCCTTTTAAAATATTACTGCTTATTGACAATGCACCTGGTCACCCAAGAGGTCCGATGGGGAGGTACAAGGAGATTAATGTTGTTTTCATGCCTGCTGACACAACATCTATTCTGCAGCCCATGAATCAAAGAGTAGCTTCAACTTTCAAGACTTATTATTTAAAAAGTACATTTTTAAAGGTTATAGCTGCCATCGATAGTGATTCCTCTTATAGATCTGGGCAATGTAAGTTAAAAACCTTCTGGAAAGAATTCACTGTTCTAACTGCCATGAAGAATGTTTATGATTCATGGGAGGAAGTCAAAACATCAACACGAACAGGAGTTTAGAAGAAATTGACTCCAGCCCTCATGGATGACTTTGAGGGGTTCAAGACTTCAGTGGAGGAAGTCACTGCAGATGTTGCAGGAATAGCAAGAGAACTAGAATTAGAAGTGGAGCCTGAACTTGTGACTAAATTCCTGCAATCTCATGATAAAACTTGAATGGATGAGGCGTTGCTTCTTATGGATGAGCAATGAAAATGGTTCCTTGAGATGGAATCCACTCCTAGTGAAAATGTTACGAACATAGTTGAAATGAGAACAAAGGATTTAGAATATCACATAAACTTAGTTGATAAAACAGCAGCAGGGTTTGAGAGGATTGACTCCAATTTTGAAAGAAGTTCTACCTGGGTAAAATCTCAACAAACCACATTGCACGTGACAGAGAAGTCTTTCATGAAAGGAGAGCATATGGATGTGCCAAACTGCATTGTTATCTTATTTTAAGGAATTACCACAGTCACTCCAACCTTTAGCAACCACCACCCTGATCAGTCAGCAGCCACTAGCATTGAGGCAAGACCCTCCCCCAGCAAAAAGATCATGACCTGCTGGAGGCCTAGATGATCATTAGTATTTTTAAGCAATAAATTATTTTTAATTATGATATAGACATTGTTTTCCTAGATATAATGCTATTGCACATGGTAAAAAGGGATTTGAGGATGAAAAATGCTATTGCACACTTAATGGACTTAATGGACTGCAGTATATTGTAAACATAGCTTTTACATGCACTGAGAAATCCAAAAATTTGTATGACTCACTTTATTGTGATATTCTGTTTAGAGCAAGAACCAAGCCCGCAACATCTCCGAGGCATGCCTGTGCTGGCACAAGAAGAAACAATCAAAGGAAAAGAACAGAAAACCCAGAAACAGCTCCTGTTACATACAGGACTAGAGCTTTTTTTTTTATCAAGTTCAATTTGTAATCAATGGCAAAAGTTTGAATTATTCACTAAATGGTAATGGAATAATTGCTTAATAACTTAGAAACAAAGTATTTCCTGTCTAACACCCTATGCTGAGATAAATTTCAGATAGATGAAAGAATTAACATGTCTTTCAAAAATCACAATGTAATCACAAGTAAATATAGTGAATATTTATCTAACATCAGAGTCAAGAGCCTTTTTTTCAGCATAAAAATAAAGGAAGAAAATACAAATGCAAAGAGTGAATTGACTACTCCAAAATTTAAAACTTTGGCTCAAAAAAAAAAAAAACAAGGAAACAAATATTTGCAATACAGGATTCAAGTAAGTATTTATCATGCTTGTCTCGTTTAGTTTCAGAAGTATTTTATAAAATAAATATTATCTCTATCTCCATTGTATAGAAGAATAAACTGAGGTTTAGAAAAATTAAAGTCACACAGCTAGAACTTGGTGGCACCAAGATTCAAAACCAGGTCTGCCTGATTCCAGTGTACATCCACTAACCACTTTACCATACTACCTCTTATGTGTGACAAGTTAATAATAATATCCTTAATCTGTCAATAGCTCTTAAAACTCAATGATAAAAATAAAAGGACCCCCAATAAAAATGGGCAAAATACAAAAACAGGCAATTCACAAAAGAAGAAATACAGTCAGTATAAACATATGGAGAAATATTCACCATCACCAGCATTCAGAGGAAAGCAAATTAAAATGAGATGCTGCTTTCCATTAGCAAAGATTTTATCTACCAACTTTTTTTAATATCCTGTATGTGGTGAGTGTATCCATTAAGGATCTTTGGTTGCAAGCAATACCCCCTGAACTTTGGACTGTTCTCTTCAGAGTACTGCCTCCTCTGTTCAGGACTCTCTCTAATGGACAGGTGGGCAGGTTAGGGGTGGGGAAGAGTCCAGTGGGTCTAACCTGGATCAAGTGTGCTCACCTGTGATAGGAGAAGTACCTGGCGATTGGCAGCCAACCAGAATTACAAGAGTTGAGGAGCAATGGCTCTACCAAAGGAAGAGATGCTATGCAGACAAAAACAACAGACGTCTATTGCAGGGCAGGCAGAAACTATTTCACACTCATTTACTTCCTTTCTGAAATCTACTTTGACCAGATATAGCCAAAGCCTGGAAAAATGATCACACCCTTTGACCTAGCATTTCTACGTTGACAAATTTACTCTAAGAAAACAGTCAGAGAGGTGACCCAAAAATGTGCATACAAACATTATCACAGCTTTATTTATGAAAGTGAAATATAGGAAACCATATTTCATAATAGTGGACTGACCATATGTGTTTTAGCATATCGATCTTACAAAACATCATGTAGTCGTCAGAAAACATGATGTTTAGAGAACATTTCACAGCACAGGAAAATGTCTACAAAATAATCTTAATTGGAAAAGCATTTTGTCCATGAACATGTGTAATTTGTAATAAGGGGCAAAATAGCTCATACATTTTTTCCTCCAAAATAAAGCTGCCAAGGAGGTGCCAGAATTCCAAAAGTAGCATCAGATCATAGAAGACAGAGCCCCTCCTATCCTGAGAGCTTAGAAGACAGCACGAGAGATTCAAGTGAAACCCAAGGAAGAACTTCCTGACTGTGAAAGCTGCCCTGGACTGAAATGAGTAAGACAAGCCCTGGAATGTCACCTTCCTTTCTCAGGCTCTATTGCCCTGCTTTCAAGGTCCAGGAACTGAATGGGAGTGGGGGAGGCAACCCAGCTCAGTCAGGAATTAGTTATGTGTTCCTGGGCCAGTCCCCTCCAATCTCAGACTCACAGTTTCCTCATCTTTCAAATGGGAGGCTGGGCGTGGTGGTTCATGCCTCTAATCCTAGCACTCTGGGAGGCTGAGGCAGGAGGATTGCTTGAGCCCAGGAGTTCGAGATCAGCAAGAGTGAGACGCCATCTCTACTAAAAATAGAAAAATCAGCCAGATGTTGTGGTGGGCATCTGTAGTTCCAGCTACCCAGGAGGCTGAGGCAGGAGGATCACTTGAGCCCAAGAGTTTGAGGTTGCAGTGAGCTATGATGACACCAGTGCACTCTATCCAGGGTGACAGAGTGAGACTCTGTCTCAAAAAACAAACAAACAAAAAAACACATGGAAGGGCTGAGAGGATGGACTTGATCTCCTCCAGTGTTGACAGAGCATTAGGATTTGATGGAGTTTCTGTCTGGGACCTTAGGATGTTGAGCCATCTCTCTTCCATCAAAAGCAAGAGCCAACATCTCAGATGTGAAATCTAAGGTGGAGGTCCCTGGATGAGATAACAATTTTACTCAAGATCCCTTGGGGCCAGAGAAGAGGTCCCAGTGGCCACCTACATCTGCTGTGACCAGCAAACTTAGCCAAACCAAAAACCACACTCCACCCACCCCCGGCAGCCAGGCCAGCCCCAGGCAGAGAGCAGTTCTACCAGATGCCACTGCAGGTGACCTCAGCAAAGGCGGAGTGAGAAGGAAGAAGTGGGGAGAACTCCTTCGTCCCCTAAGTTGCTCTGGCCTCCCTGGGGCTGCAAGTGTTGATCTGGGGGTCCCTGGGCCTTGATCTTCTTAGGTTCCAGCAGCAGAAACATGAGGTTTTGGAGTCTCTTCCTTCTGGTGGTGCTCCTGGCTGTGGGGGGCCAGCTGCCTGCTGCCTCTGGCCGGAAGAAGGGAGGTGAGTGCGGGTACATCCCCTGATCCAGGGACCAGGTGGTTTCTACCTCCCTAGGGAAAGCAGGTGTTTGGGGTAAGGCAGATAACTCACTGCACGTGTGTGTGTGTGTGTGTGTGTGTGTGTGCTTCTTAGTGCTTCCAGGAACCTGTGCTTTCATTTGTGCATCTTTGTGCCTGTCCACCTGTCTGTGTCTGTGAGTATCTGTAAAGGTCCTTCTGACACTTTCTCGGTGCTTGTCTTAGCCTGTCCATGCGTCTGTGTGTGGGGACACACGTGTTCCTGTCTCTGTGTAGATGTGTGTCTTTGTGCCTGCTAGTCGGTGCCAGGCTGTCTGCACATGTACACTTAGGACTGGCTGCATCCATGTGTGTCTGAGCTTGTGTGCCTGTACAAGTGTGTGCATGGGGCAGGGGATGCTGTCCGTGCCTGCTTCTCCGAGCTGTGACCAGGTCCGTGGGTCCATGGCCCAATCTGGGGAAAGGACTTGGGAGTCGAGCAGGGGGTGGAGCTTCTGGGATCTGTTGGGAGAAATCTCTGTCCCTACCTCTCTTATCCCCCCACCTCCGGTCCTGATTCCTACCCCGACAGGGTCCTGACACCTGGCCTCTGACAGGTGAGGGAGGGCTGTCGAGTGGTTAGACAGGTGCCTCCTGATCTGGGTGAGGCCTCCACCTCTCTCCCCGTCTGAGGCTGGAACACTCTGACCTACATTCACCCACACAGCCCTGGCCCTGCGTTGGAGGAAGGGGACAGTGATGGAACAGGCTGAGGAAGGAAGGATATTGGTGGGTTCCAAGGCCAGACCCTTTGTTGGCTGTGATTCACGCACCATCACCCCATAACCCCTCAGTGATGCTGTGAGGTTGGGACTGTTTCATCACCATTTTGCAGATGAGGAAAACTGAGGCATAGTGGGAAACCACTTGCCTAGGGCCAAAGACTGACTCTGAGTTATCATAAAGACAGCCTGCGAATGCAGGTCTTGGAATCACAAAGGCTCACCTGCCAACTTACCCCTTGTAGAATGGGGCCCCTTGCCTCCCTCTGAGCAGTGAATGGTGTCTCGAAGAATAAGGGCCTGCACTTACTGTGTGCCGGGCCCTTTGGGGAGCCACTGGGGGACCCTGATACTCAGCCTGGCTGCTCAGAGGTGACAGCTGGTGCCACAAAACCTGAGCGTGCTCAGGGCCTCTCTGTGTGGCCAGGTGTGACACACCTGTCTCTCCCCTAGTTCACTGCATCCTGTCCTTCCCCAATTTCTCCCCTGTGAGCCTGGCTCTTGGTACAATTCCAGACAATGGAGGAACGTGACAGGGCTGAGGGAAAGGAAGTCCCAGTTTGTGGTCTGTGGAAGCCCAACCACCTCTGTTTACAAGATACGCTCCCTGCCCCTCACTCTGGTGTCTGGGTGTCTCTCATACAAAGAGCCTGGCACAGGCCCTGATGAACAATAAGTGCCTGATTAAACATTCCAGTTATGTAGACTGGGGGCATGTCTGTGTCTGTGTAGCTCTGTGCATATGACTCTGTATGTCTACTTGTGTGTATGTGTGTATATGTCTCTCTGCTCATACGCATGCCATATATACTTATATAGATGACTGTGTGTCTGAGGGTATCCATGTGTATGTATCTCTGTGTGTAGACATGTATATATGACAGTATGCTTGTATATTTGATGAAGAGTTTATGTCCCAGTTCATATGTACATATATGACTGCCTGTGTTTATATATATATGTGTGTTTATAAATATACTGCATATATCTATAAAACTATCTGATGTGTGCCTGATGTGTGTGTCTTAGATTGAACTATGTAAAATTGCTATTTTTGGAGATCAAAAACGTTGACTATCTGCAATATCCTGTGATTAGGCCTGTAGCTAATTGTGTGTATGGATCTAAGTGTGCCTGCATAGTTGACTGTGTATGTGTGTCTATGAGTGCGAGTATAAATACATACATAACTGTGTCTGGGTCTGATTCTCTTCCTCTCTGAGTGTACACCTCCAGGGCGCCTGCATCTGTGTGTGTGACTGTGTCTGCACACGTCTGCGAGCAGGAAACTGGATTTGAAGGGATGGCTAGGAAAGGCAGATGAAGAGTGAGTGTGACTGCCTGACCCTCTCACGCCGTCTCTACACACTCCAGGCTTTTATTCCCACCTCCACACTGCAGCTGTCCCAGTCCTCCCCGCCTGAAATGCCAGCTCTCAGCCCCTCTCCACCTGTTTGTTCCTCAAGGCTCAGCTCTGGGCCCTGCCCTCGATGCAACTTTGAGGGCAGGAGGCTCCCTTGGGCCGACTCTTTGAGGCCTGAGCACCTCTGGCTAAGCCCTGATCCTCAGGCAGTTTCCCAGGGCCCCTCGCATCACCGCTTCCACCCAAACCCCCATTCCGCCCCTGCGCCCCTCAGGAGATGCTCATCAGAGGGGCGCTCTCACAGGCCATGCCGCCCCTTCTCCAGCAGGGGGCAGCAACTCAATTTAAGCCAACCCAACGGAACGACTGATGTTGACTTTGAGCACTTAGGGTGCGAGCAAGGTGGCCCCCAGGCAGGGGGCTGAGGGGCACGGGTGGACATAAAGTCACAGCGCTGGATCCAGCCGCCGGGGCGGGGAGGTTTCCTGAGCCTTTTCTCTGATGCTAGGTGGAATTGAAGGCCTGGGCCCTGCTCCACCTCTACGGCTCACAGCCCGCCAGAGCAGAGGGTCGCAGAGGTCAGAGGGAGCTCGGCCCGGGTGTCCTAGCCCGAGCCCGTGTGGGTCTGGGCAAGTCACAGCCCCTTTCGGGCCTTATTTCTTGCTCTCATGGAAGGAGATACTGGTCTCCAGCCTTCTGTGTGAAATCTGGAAATGGCCCAAAATCCCAACAAGAAGAGCAGTTAGGTAAGCTGTGGGACATAACATTCTACAGGCATCTGACGAACTCCTCAGAGATGGAGTTAATCCCTGACCCCTGACACCATGCCACTCGCAGCAACGATGTGCACAACAACGCGGATGTGGCCAAACGCGGCCGTGGCGGTGCAGCGACTGGCAACAGCCGACACGCGAACGACGCTGGGTCTCACTTCAAACCGCTTTCTTTCAAATAGTCACCGAGCCCTAGTGCTGTACCCCAAGTGCCGTGATACAGACTAACAGTGAGCAAAGCGGGCAGGGTGTCTGTCCTCACAGCCCCCGGCGAAGCGACAGACGAGGCAAGCCGAGGCAGAGTCCCGAACCCGGAAGGGAAGATACTTTGGGAGTGTGGGGGGTGGGGCGTGACGGGGGCTGACCTCGTTAACTTGGGGCCAGAGAAGTGGGATCTTCTGAGGGTGTGATGTGTCAGCCGAGACCTGACGAGCTGACCAGGCGGACGGCCTGTAGGACAGCACGCCGGGCCAGCGGCACAGCCAAAGCAAGAGCCCTGCAGGGAGAATGGCTCGGAGCGCATCGGGAAGGAGCGGTGGACACGGACCAGGCCGAGCACAGCACGGCCTGAGTGGCCACAGTGCAGATTTTGAACTTCGCTCTTTCCTATCCTTTGCGCCATCTGAGTCTCGAACTAGCACTGGGAGAAAGGAGTCTAGCTTCCCGTTATTTCACAGCCTGAAAACTGAGGCTTGGAGTAGTTAAGAAAACAAAACAAAACAAAAACTTGCCAAAGTACACGCAGAAAGTAAGGGATGGAGAATTCAGATATTGTGAGTCCCAGGTCAGTGCTTGTTACATAACCCTGAGCTGCCTCCAGCTGCAGGATTTGGGGGTTCTCTTACAGAGAGAGCAGGGGCCTGCCCGCCAGAGGATGGGCCCTGCGTCATATCCGTGCCTGATCAGTGCCAGGAAGACAGCCAGTGTCCCTCAACCATGAAGTGCTGCTCCCAAGCTTGCTTCCGCCACTGTGTCCCCCGGATCTTGGGTAAGTGCCCGTCCACCTTGCTGATTGCCCAAGCCCCAAGCCCCAGGGCCGGCTGGCACAGGCACAGCTCACCCAGGCGCCTGTGTTGCAGTGAAACGGGGCGGCTGCCCTGAGGACCGGCTGCAGTGCCTGAGCCCCACGGAGCACCTGTGTAACAAGGACTCGGACTGCTCAGGCAAGAAGCGGTGTTGCCACACCTCCTGCGGCCGGGAGTGCCGAGATCCTGCCAGAGGTACAGGTGCTGGGTGCCTGGAGCAGGTGCCTTCCCTGTTTCCTGAGTACCTGGGGCAGGTGCCTTCCCTCTCCAGGGTCCAGCTCTAAGATTTTCTTCCAGTTCTTCAAGCTTAACCTCCCCAGAAGCCAGGACCTCCCATGGCCAGAATTGGGGAAATGGATAGGTATGGGAGGGGTCTTGGTAGGGAGACGGAGGAACTTGCTGTATCAACGGGACCACATCCCTAAGCTGCTCTGGGTTTCCGTTTGCCCTTTAAGGAGGATAGGGAGTTAGTAGGGACCAGGGCTGGGCTGATGAGGCCTGGATGGGGGAAAACAAGCCCAAAACCCAGAGCCCTATTGTGGGAAGGGGTTAACCCTTTCTTCCTCTTTCCTCAGGCTAATTCTGCTTTAGGATCCATGGGTCTGCACTGCAGGTGGGAGCAGCAGAAAGAGTTGATGATGGGAATCCTGGGGCCTCCCAGACAGCACCATCCCTGCCAGCAGCAGTTCCAGCCTTCTGATAGACACTGGCCTGCCATCAGTTCCCTGCAACCCGGCCACTGCAGGCCTCTGTAGCACCCCAGTACCCTGCACCACTGCCACACTGAGCTGCCCACCCTTCCTAGCACCCACTTTCACCTCTCTCTGCACATGTTGTTTCCTCCACCTAAAATGCCCAATTCAGGCAGGCCCCTCTTTGTAGAGCCCTAACCCCAGGCCCAGGCAGCCCAACTACCCAGAACGTATGTTCTAGCAGAGTTTTCCAAACATCAGTCTGTTCACATACACCTCTTTCACGATTTTCACCGTATCTGCAAACCGGTGTTGTGATATGTTGCATGCTGCCTTACTACTATTTACTTATGTTTTTCTTTAAATGACTCACTTTTGTATATGAATAAACTTATTTCCAACAAAAACTTGGTATCATTACTATAAATGGGATAAATGAGATCACTTGCCACAAACAGAATGTAATTGTGGGAAACAAATGCAATGAAAACAGCTCAGTTCCATTAAAGTAAATCATGTCAGATTAAATGATACTAAATAATGTCATTAAACTCTAGCTAGATACGGCCACCTGCCAAGACTGAGCCTGAAGCCTGCTCTCTTGTCTCTGTTTTAATAAATGGAGATTAGCAAGGGTTAAAGAGATGTTAGGGATGCATGTAGGGAGAACTTATCCCTTGGGGTAATCAGAAGAATTGAAAAGAGAAAAACTTTCTCACTCCAAGAGTCAGTGTTGTGTGATGTTGCATCCAGGTACACACTGAGACCATTTCGATATGCCCCAAAGCTGGGGAAACGTTGCTCAAGCAGTTAAGACGTCATTGTTATGGAGGGTCTCCTGCCACCACTGGGCCTCCATCCACCTCGCTCGTCTCAATTTCTCCAGGGCCCCATCTGTAGTCAGGGTCTAATGAGTGTTTCTTGGGAGTCAGTAAGGGAATGACAGCCATCCTAAGGGACATTCCTGGGCCCAGACAGCCAGATTCCTGACTCTCCCTCTTATCTAGGACGTGCTTTGAGCAGAGAAAGGAGGGAGGCAAACTCCTCCCTGCTCTATCTGCTGGGCCTCTTGTGTCCTGATGGACTCTGGGGTTGGGAGGTCAACCATGGAGGCAAACTTGAAAATCCTGAGTCTTCTTTCCCTGTTCTCTGGACCTTGCAGTGTGATCTCAGGTGAGTCCTGCACCACACTGCTGCGTTTCTGCTTCCCCTCTTGGAAGATGGAAAGAATTCTACTTCCTCACCACCGGTCCTTCTGGGATTCAAATGCCTGAACTATTGACTCAGAAGTGTCAAATGCTAACTGTATAGATCCAAGAGGAAGGCTGGGAGAGGAGGAGAACTATCCAGGAATCACTGACTCCATGTGACTTTGGATATTTCTCTTCCTCGTTCTGGGCCTCGGTTTCCCCATCTATATATAACCTCAGGTAGTTAACACAGATAATACAGTGAACTGGATTATTTGCCCACTATTTCCCCTTCCCTTCCCATGCGTACCATGGCTTCCCTGGCGGGGGGGGGGTGCACATCCCTGCCCCAGTGACTGGGGCTTGGCTATGAGGCTCGTTTTGCTTAATGGGACGTGGGTGGACGTGATGGTGTGCCAGTTTCAGTACAAGGCCCCAGTCTTCTTACAGATTCCACCCTCTGCCATGGGAAGAGTTTGTAGTCTCAGCATGAGAGACATGGGACAGGCCTGAGATTTCCCAGCCAATCTCAAGCTTTTGAGAGAGACATAAATGTTTGCAGTAGGAAGCCATGGAGATTTGGGGGGAGATTTATCACAGTAAGAGTTGACTAATTCAGATACTGATTATTAGTCGGCAGTGAATGCCCACTTTATGCCTCCCCCTTTAAAACATCATCTCATTCATCCATCCTGTACAAATAGCGGCTTTGAGATAAGTAACTTGCCCAAGACCCCCAGCTGAGAGGTGACAGATCTGGGATTCAACCATACCATATCCCTCCTTAGATGTTAATAAAAGCAGCAACAGCTAATAATTACAGGGCTTATCCTGTGCCAGATGTTGTTTCAATTACTTATATATATAATCTCATAAAATCCTCACAGCGTTACTAGTAAACTTCATTAATTTTCTCCATTTTACATATGGGAAAACTGAGGCACAAAGAGGTTAATCTGGCCAAGGTCATACAGTTTATACATAGTAGAGCTGGGATTCAACCCCATATAGTCTAATCCTAAACTACATCTTTACTAACTACACTAATCAATTACATTTAGTCTTTGAAGATTCCTTTCAGCTCTAAAGACTCTTGTTTCCACATCTGAAAAATGGGCATCACAAAAACCCAAAATGGTTAAGTGACCAGGCTCAATTCTAGACAACTGGAATCCAAGCCTGCTGGTGATGGCTTGTTGTCCTGGGTTTCTTTCCTCCTGCATCAGGAGGAAAATTAAGAGGCCCCAGCAGGAAGCTCCCAGGTAAGCCGGTTATGGCCATATATGGTCATAAAGTGATATAATGGATACTGGAAACTAAGAAAAGAGGAGGGTGGGAGGGGGCGAGGGATCAAAAATTATCTGTTGGGCACAATGTACACTGTTCTGGTGGCATGTACACTAAAAGCCCTGACTTCACCATTATACAATTTATCCGTGTAACAAAAAACACTGTACTCCCTAAATCTATTGAAATAATAATAAAAATAAAAAGACAAGGTCTCTCTCTGTCACCCACACTGAAGTGCAGTGGTATAATCGTAGCTCAGTGAAGCCTGGAACTCCTGAGCTTTGATCCTCCTGCCTCTTGCCCCAAAGTACCTGGGACTACATGTGTACGCCACCACACCAGACTAATTTTCTTTTTTTTATTTTTTTTAGAGATAGGGTCTCTCTATATTATCCAGACTGGTCTCAAACTCCTGGCCTCAAGTGATCCTCCTGCAAGATTATTATTTTGAGTTCTTTGTCAGATAACACAAACAACTCTATTTTAAGAGTTGATTTCTGGATATTTATTTCAATCCTTCTAGCAGAAAAAAAAAAAAAAAAAAAGATTTGGCTGCTAAGTGTCCCATGGCTATCCAGGGGCTCTGAGTTCTGATCTAGGTCCCTGGAATGACAGGAGGCGAAAGGTCACAGACTGTGGTTTCTCTGGCTACAGATGGCAACATCTACACAGTCCATTCTAGAGTCACCTGCTCAGCTTCCTGGCTAACTTGCTACCTGTTCCATTATGTCTGTGCATTGGCCTATGCAGTACCAGCTCTGTGCTTGGCTGCCAAACTCCAACTCAGGCAGCTCCATCTCTACTACCTGTCTCACTGCCCTTCTGGAAAGTCTCCTGGGAGGGTGGACACCTGGTTCCTTTTGCAGATTCCAACCTTGCTTTCCTCCTCACTGATTCAATAAATGTTTGCTAAGCACTTAATATAGGCTCTAGGCCATGCCTTCACAGAACTCATGCACTAGTGGATGAGACAAAGCTCTAGTTAGATAGTGGCATGATATATACCACCTAAAGAAACCTGGGAGGCTATAGGAGTCCAAAAGGGATCTAACTCATTGTGGAAACCAGGTAAGGCATGCTAAAGGAGGCAATATCCAAGTCAAAACCTTGAGTTTTAGCAGGATTTAGCCAAGTATGACACTGCTAGGGTTCATTCTCCCCTTCTTCCTTACCAATAGCACTGTCCCCAGCTGGAAATATTTGCCCCACCCAACCTCCAGGCTATTAGAGTGCTGGTGACATTCTACATTTTGACCTGGGTTTCAGTTACATGGATGCACAAATTTGTTTAAAACTAATAATTTAGCTGTAACTTCATATATGTGCACTTTAGTATAAGAACATTGTATTTCAATTTTTAAAAGTAAATTAAAATTTTAAAAATTTGTTCCTAGGCTCCCTTGCAGCTAAGGATGGCCATGTGACCCATGACTGGCCAATCAGAAGTAAAGGAAAGTCTACTGAGAGGGGCTTCCTGGAGAGCTATTGTTTTCCTAACTAATGAGGCAGATTCAGCCTTTTGTCCATCATCCATTTACCCTGTGTCCTTCCTGGAGCATGGCTGATGCAGCCAGAACAGCCATCTGGCATCCTTGAGGACAGTCTTAGTTAGGTCCCACCCAAGCAAATCTTGAGATGAAGATTCATATCTTTATATAATGACTTGGAAATGTTTCCAGGAAAAATGGGTATAGGAGTAGAGAAGTGCACCAGGAAGAGAAGAGGCCAGCAATCGTATGACATCAAGTGAAGTCCCACAGGGCAGTTCTAGAGACAAGTGTATGTGGGACACATAAATTCCCAGGGACTTTAGGCTCTCACTGTGTGTAGCCAAAGCAGGCTTTAGCAGCCTCAGGGAAGCCCCAGATCCTAACCGTCAGGAGGAAAAACTCAGGAGCCAGAGTGCACAAAAGGGGTAAAAGAACCCCAGGGGGTTGTGGGTAAGGATGAAAGCCACACAAGAACGGTGAAGGAGGAAGTTACAAGGAACCCGCATCTTCAGTGCCATTCATGGCAGCTGCACCTGCTCTGGCCTGCCAAAAAAAGTAAACTCCTCTCTAGTAAAGCCATTGTGTTTCAGTTTCTGGTCCTGCAGCTAAATTAAATCCTAACAGATACACTGCGTAAACAAAAGACAGGAAGAGTTGTTCATGGAAAGGGAACAGCATGTGTTGAAAAGTAGACGTTGTCCCCATTTTACAGATGAGGAAAGTAAAGATCCAAGGAGACACTTGGCCCAAGATCACTCACAGAGCAATTTAGTGGCAAAGGCAGGATTCAAACCCAGTGTATTCAGTATATATTGCTGTGTAACAAGTTGCCACAAATGTAGCAGCTTAAAACAACACAGTTATTATCTCACAGTTTCTGGGTCCTCTGCTTCAGGGTCTCTGCTTCACAAGGCTACAATCAAAGGGCCGGCCAGGGTGGGAGTCTCATCTAACCTTTAATTGGAGAAAGATCCACTTTCAAGTTCACATGGTTGTTGGCAGAATTTCAGTTCCACAAGTGTTCATGAAATACCACAGTTCCTAGCTGGCTGTTGGCCGGAAGTCACCCTCATTTCCTTGCCTTTCCAGCATGGCAACTTGCTTCATCGAAGCCAGCTAGAAATCACAAGCTTAAGTAACCTAATGACAAAAGTGACATTTCATCACGTTTGCTACCATTCTGTTCATTAGAAGCAAATCAGTAAGTCCTGTCCACATGCAAGGGGAGGGGATTATACAAGGGCATGGATGCCACAAGGCAGGCATCACAGGGAGACATTTTAGAAGCTGGCTGCCATACTCACGTCAGCTTAATTTCAAATATATCTATTTTCTGCAACATCAAGCTCACTCTTCAGGTAAGACCCAATGGGTTCAAATGACCATTCCAGGCCAGGGACTGAAGGAGAATTTGGGGGACAGCCTATCCAGGTGCATAAAGGACATTGATAGCCCTTTAGCCCCAGACACCCACAATGCCCCTCTTCCCACTTCTATGACTCAAATTCATCCAGAACTTCGTTTACCTCCCACAACTTGATCTGAGGATGAAACCAGATCCCGGTCCTGTTCTCATCTGCCCTTGGGAAACAGGACTGTCTTTTTCCTTTTTGGAAACCACCTCTCCAGCTCCAGAAAGAACGCCTGAGTTTTAGGGGTAGCCAAGGCTGCAGACAAAGTCCTAGGCCAGGAAATGGGAGACCTGCTTCTCTGCAGATCTGCCTCAGTTTCCCTGTTGGTAAAATGAGGAAGTTGGGCAAAATAATCACAAAGCAGCTTCCTGCTCTACCTTCTTACTTCGAAGGGAAAGCTCTAGGTTGTGCTGATCAGTATGGTAGCCACTAGCCACATGTGGCTAATGAGCACGTGAAATGTGACTAGTCCAAACTGAGATTTGCTCTAGGTGAATGTGGCAGGCAAAATTCTAAGATAGCCCCCAATGACCCTCGCCCCTGTATAATCTCTTCCTCTTTGAGTGTAGGTGGAAGCTGTGAAAGTGTGTTACACAGCAGAAAGGAGACAGCCCTGGGTGGGCCTGGCCTAATCAGGGGAGTCCTTCAAAAGGAGAGATTTTCTCTGACTGGTTACAGGAGTTAGAAGTCAGCACTCTGGCTTGCCTGAAAGAAAGTCCATGCTGTGAACTGCCTCCGGGGCCATGTGGCAAAGAATGTCTGGGGACTTCTAGGATCTGAGATTGATTTCCAGAAGACAGCTAGCAGGAAAAGGGAGACCTCAGTCCTATAACCACAAGGAAATGAATTCTGCCAATGGTCTGTGAGCTTAGAAGAAAACCCCAAACCCCAGTTGAGAACCTCAACCCTGGCCAAAACCTTGGCCGAAACCTGGTGAGATCTTACACAGAGAATCCGGCCATGCTCTGCCCAGACCTCTGACCTCTAGAGACTGTGAGATGATAAATTTGGATCGTTTTAAGCTGCTAAATTGGGGTAATTTGTTATGCAGCAATAAAAAACTACACTGGATTTCAGAGACTTAGTATAAAAATGAAAATGTAAAATATCTCATTAATAATGTCTTTACTGAGTCCATGTTGAAACTATAATATTTTGGATCTATAATATTTTGGTTAAATAAGATATATAATTAAAAAAATTTCACCTGTTTCTGTTTACTTTTTTTTTAATGTTACTATCAGAAATTTTAAATTATATATGTGGCTCACATTAGACTTATTGGATGGTGCTGGCCTAGAGGACTCAGAAATCTTGACCTTGGGCAAGTCACCATGCCTCTCAAAGCCTACATTTCTTATCTGTGAGAGAGGAATGATATATTTGCAGGTTGAATGAGACAAGGCCTATACTTGGCACAAGATAAGTGCTCAATAAATGTTGTTAATTATCATTATTATTAGTAACAATATTTGTGAAGCCTTGTGTCTCCAATACCCTCTCCCCAGCCAGGCACACAGTAGCCACGCAATATGTAAATGCTTGAGGATTACACCCCTTTACAAAGCTCTTTGGCACAGCTCTCCTTTGCCCTCACAACCCACTTGGAAGGTGGGAATCAGGGATCCCTGGGCAGGTGAGGACGCTGAGCTTCAGGGGGCAAAAGGACCGATTTCAGGCTTCGCAGCTCACCTGGGAAGAGCTAGGACTTGAGCTGGCTTGGGCACAGCCTGGGGGTCCCAGGGAGATGAAGCCACCTTCTACAACTCCCTTACTCAGACCTCCGCAGTGTGAACAGGTGTCTGGGCCTCACCTGTAAAATGGGGGACATCAGAGCCTGTCCCTGTCTACTTTGTGTCAGGAATAACTGAGATAAGTCACCTGCAGCAGATGAAGTACCTGGCACATACTAAACACTCAGTTAAGCAAACCGCACTGTTGTTCCTTTGCCAGAGAAGCTTCAGCTGAAATCCCTCCCTAGGGGGATCCCCATCGCCTAAATGACCCCTCCTTCCCGGGACCCCGACTCGGGAGGATGCCTTGGCTGTTGGGTCCGGTCTCCAGACACCACTACCACCCAATCAAGTCAAGAATAGAAACCACCGCCTCCGGCCGCCCGCGGCCTCCCTCCCTCCCCCGGCAGCGATCGATGCGTCCTCAGCCGCGGGGACGGAGACGGACAAGGAGCAGGGAGGAGGGTGCAGCGGGGCCTCAGACAGCGGCGAGGTTCGGCGGGGCCGCCGGGACAGAGAAAAGCCCGAGCACAGCCAGAGGCTCCCCAGCCTCGGCGCTTTTGGGGACACAGGCACAGGGCGCCCGGGAGGGCCCGCGACAGGTAAGGGGCCTCCTCGGAGAGGGGCGTGGTCCAGGCAAGGTCCCGAGTGGGAGACGGGGTTGCCTGGAGTTCCTGGTGCTCGTTCCCCCTCTAGGCGAGGCCCCCAAGGAGGGAGCGATGTGGGTGGCAGGCTTTGCTCATCTGTAAAATGGGAGCAGAAAACCTCCCTGGCAGGGGTGCTGTAGGGATTAAACAGAGTGCGGTGTGTACCAAGCCCAGCCAAGCGACTGGCAGGTAGCAGGTGCTCAAAATAAGTGTGTGGAAAGAGTCTCCAATCAAAAAGCCTGGTCTCCAGCCTTATTTGTGCCATGGACTAGCTGGGCGATTTTGAACAAGTCACTTAATCTTTCTTAATGATACTCAGATTCTTGTCAGGAAATGTTCGGTGAACTAATTAACCCAGTTCACAGAGCAGGAGAGTGAGTTCCAGACAGACAAGGGATTTGCCCAATGTCATGCTTCTAGTGGGTAATGGAACTGGATTAGAAAGTTCATCTTCCAATGCCAAATCCAGGTGAAGGTGGGAGTGGGGCTGCAGAACACACATATTTATGTGCACAGGTTATGTGCCAGGGACTGTGCTGCCGATAAACATCTTGCATCATTTAATCCTCCTGGCCTCTCATGGGAAGTATAGTGTTGCCCAGGGTACGGAGGGGAAAACTGAAGCCCAGAGAAGGCAATGAGCCACTCAAGGTCAGCAGCTAGTAAGTGGCAGACTCGGAATCTGAATGCAGGTCTGACCAGAGGGAACTACAAGGGGTCAATGCTTATTGAGCACCGACTGTGTTCCGGGGCTTTGTACACATACAGTAACTGTTCATCCAAAGTGCCATTATCCCTATTCTCTTAGAGGTAAGAGAGTTAAAACCCAGAGCAGGTAAGAGACTGGCCTGAGGTCACACAAGTAACAGAGCTAAGGACCAGCTTAATACCAAGCCCAGGATAAGTGAAGGGCATTTGGGCTCCCTGCCAGGTACTGGGCTGGCTTGATGCATACTTGATCCTCAGTCCACAGGGACTGTGGGAAGTAGGCATTACTGAGCCCACAGTGCAGATGACATTACCAAGGGTCAGGATGTGAGTCACTAGCCCTCAGTTCCAGCAGAGCCAGGAGTCAGTGGGCAGTGGAAAGACCTGAGTCCTTCCTGAGTATCCACTAAGGCCGAGCACATTCCATAACCTACCTTAATCCTCCAGCCATCCTTGTGGGTAGGCCCTCTTGTCTGCGTCGTGCATTGTGCAGGAAAGTGAGTCCTGGAGAGTGAAGAGCTTCCTCAAGGCCCCAGGTGCATCAAGTGTGTATATAAACCCGGTTTGCCTGACTCCAGAAGACAATGACGCAGGTGGATAATTTCGTAAACCCCGTGAGCCAGGCCCCATAAATATATTAGATCATTTAATGTTTTTAACCGCACTTAGAGGTGGGTATTTTTATCTCCATTTGACAGACTCAGAAAGGTGATGTGACATGCCTAAGGTCACACAAGAGAGCCAAGGTTCAAGGTCAGGTCTAACTCTACAGATGCTTTACATAATTATAAGCCAGTGGCTCTCAAACTTGACTATGTACCAAAATCACCCTTGAAGCGAGTTAAAACAGACTGCTGAACCTCCACCCCCAGAGCTTCTGGTTCAGTAAATCTATGGCAGGCTGAGAATTTGCATCTTTCACAAATTCCCAGGTGATGCTAATGCTGCTCGTCCGGGGAACGCACTTTGAGAACAACTGGTCTAAACTGATCCCCCCAGCAGCCCTAGATGGTAAGTATTAACATCCCCATTTTGCAGAGGAGGAAACTAAGATTCAGAGGGCCGGCATGTCCAAGATCCCACAGTAGACTTCTGGTGTGCTTATCCAAGTTTGTCGGGGAACAGGAGACACCCTATATGGGCACCCACCAGGTGCCAGGACACCCTGCCACTCCATTGCTTTCATAATCCTTCAAGGTAGATCTCAGCATTTGTTTTCCGCAGAAGAAAAATGAAATGGGCATGCGGAGGGTCACTGATTTGGCCAAAGTGCTCCCGTTGGGGGTTGGGGGATATTCAGATCCAGGCCTGACTCTGAGTCCAGAGGGCACTTGACACCTACTGAGCATTTACTGCATGCCAGGTACTTCAGAACCTCCAACACCCCCTGGCTGGTGGATGGAGCAAGATATTTTAACACGATTTTCCTGGACGGGAGGCCTGGGGACCCCTCCTCAGCGCGCCCCTCCGGTGTTCGCAGGTGGGAGCACTGCAGCCACGGTGAGCGAGCCCCCGGTGCCCGACTCCGGGGAGCCTGACTCCGGGGTCCCCTGGCGGCGGAGCGACGAGGCGCTGCGCGTGAACGTGGGCGGCGTGCGGCGGCGGCTGAGCGCGCGCGCCGTGGCGCGCTTCCCGGGCACGCGGCTGGGCCGCCTGCAGGCCGCGAAGTCGGAGGAGCAGGCGCGGCGCCTGTGCGACGACTACGACGCGGCGGCGCGCGAATTCTACTTCGACCGGCACCCGGGCTTCTTCCTGAGCCTGCTGCACTTCTACCGCACCGGCCGCCTGCACGTGCTCGACGAGCTGTGCGTCTTCGCCTTCGGCCAGGAGGCCGACTACTGGGGCCTGGGCGAGAACGCGCTGGCCGCGTGCTGCCGCGCGCGCTACCTGGAGCGGCGCGTGGCGCGGCCGCGCGCCTGGGACGAGGACAGCGACACGCCGAGCAGCGTGGACCCGAACCCCGACGAGATCTCCGACGTGCAGCGCGAGCTGGCGCGCTACGGTGCTGCGCGCTGCGGCCGCCTGCGCCGCCGCCTCTGGCTGACCATGGAGAACCCGGGCTACTCGCTGCCCAGCAAGCTCTTCAGCTGCGTCTCCATCGGCGTGGTGCTCGCCTCCATCGCCGCCATGTGCATCCACAGCCTGCCCGAGTACCAGGCCCGCGAGGCGGCGGCCGCCGTGGCCACAGTGGCCGCCGGCCGCAGCGCGGAAGACGTGCGCGACGACCCGGTGCTGCGACGCCTCGAGTACTTCTGCATCGCCTGGTTCAGCTTCGAGGTGTCATCGCGCCTCCTGCTGGCGCCCAGCACGCGCAACTTCTTCTGCCACCCGCTCAACCTCATCGACATCGTGTCGGTGCTGCCCTTCTATCTCACGCTGCTGGCCAGCGTGGCGCTGGGGGGCAACAACCACGGCGGCACGAGTGGCGAGGAACTCGGCCACCTGGGCAAGGTCGTGCAGGTGTTCCGCCTCATGCGCATCTTCCGTGTGCTCAAGTTGGCGCGCCACTCCACCGGGCTGCGCTCGCTGGGCGCCACGCTCAAGGTAGGACCTTCGCAGGCCGCGCTGGGGTGGAGGGAGGCGGGTGTAGCCATCGGGCAGGTTGGCGGGTGAACTTAAAAACCTGCCACGTCCAGGCGCACATTGAACTGAGACACAGTCCCTTGTGCCAGGCACAGAGCTAGATGCCAGGTGTACGGTTTCACATCTGGTCTGACCTTGCCAACAGCCCTGTAGGGAAGAGCTTACTGTTACCTCTTTCCCAAGGAGAAAACTGAGGCATAGCTTTGCTTGTCTTTCCTTTTCAAAACAAACAAAAAACAAGACAAAGGTCACTTTTGATATCTCCGTCAAACACAAAATAAGACATAGCACACAGGTCTGCAAAGCAGGATGCTAACTGGCTTCTCTGCCAGAGCCTTTCTTCTGGCATTATCGGGGGCACAGACAGTCATAGGTCTCCCTTAATAGGCAAAGTCTAGAAATAGCCCCTGCACTAATACTGAGCCCTAAATCTGTGCCCGTTTCACATCCATTATCAATTTAGTCCTTAGGACAACTTCCTCAGGAAGATGCTATTATTTATTCTCTTCCCGTAGATGAAGAAGCTGAGGTTGGAGGGTTGGCTTTTAAAAGCCTGGTTGCAGTTTATTGAGCACCGTCCTTGTGCCAGGCGCTGCGCTGGGGGTGAACCAGTGCCTTGGCAAGCTTACACTCGAGGCAGGGAAATTAGCCTGGTTTGGGGAGGGAGGCAAGGTGAACAGCTTGTGCCAAGGCCTGGAGAGAGAGCAGCATGAATGGCTGGGAGGGGGACATGAAGGGAAGAGGTGAGATTGAGGAGGTGAGTGGAGCAGGCTACTGAAGGGCCATGAACTCTTGGCCCACAACTTTGGATTTTATCCCAAGGGAGCTAGCGGGGGCAGGTATTATTGTGGATGTGGAAACTGAGGCTCCAAGAGGTGACAAGACTTGCTGGAGGTTCCTTAGTAAGTGGTGGAGCCTAGGGAAGAACCCAGCTGTGCCTGGTTCCAGCGTCTCATGCTCTGTCTCCTAAAGCTCCCTGCAACCCTGCTGAGGTTCCCCAGAAGATGGTAAAAGATCCCTTCCACCCGTGGCTTAGTAAAGCCTCCTGCATGCCCTTACGGCAGGGCTACCAGGAGACTGGGTACTGGCAGGTGACCTGGGCAGAATCCTAGGGCACTGGGCAGGTATAGGGAATTCCATCAGCCAGGCCCCCTGAGCTCAGCATCTCTGCAGGGAAGCTCCCTCTGCCCCAGAACTCGCCTTGCCTCCACCATGCAGAGAGCCAGACCTGGTGCTGCCAGCTTTGTCTGCAAGGAGGAAGAAGAGGATTGAGGGGAACTGCCAGGGCCCGAGATACAGGTGTAAGATACCCCAGATGAGAGCCTTGCAGCTGAAAGTGAGGCCACTGACCAGCAGCTTTCTCATCACCTGGAAATTTGCTAGAAGTGCAGATGCTCTGGCCCTACCCCAGATCTACTCAATTGGGTTCTGCTTTTTAAACAAGATCTGCCACACATTACAGTTGGAGAGTGCCTGCTCCAGGTTAGGGGTTCTCAGCCTTGACACTTGGGGCCAGATAATTCTTCGATGTGGGGAGTTGTCCTGTGCATTGTAGGATGTTTAGCAGCACCCTGGCCTCCGCCCACTAGATGACAATAGGACACCTGTCCCAGTTGTGACGACCAAAAATGTTTCCAGACATTGCCAAATGTTCCCTCAAGGGCAAAATTACCTTTCTGAGAATCACTGCCTTAGTACTTGGCCTCAGGGACAGAGAAAACAGGGACTGCCATAGCGAAGTGCATCCTGTGAGTGGTCTAGGGAACCTACAGCCTCTCAGCTTCCTAGAAGGGCAAAAAGTATTTTCCTACTTGTCAAAACAAATCAAAAGTACATGAAAACAACTCTGCATTGTGGAATATAAACTATGGTTCTCTTGGTCCTGCCACAGTGTAAAAATCACAAGCTCTTCGGTCACTGGCTGTTGCCACCAGTAACCCTCAAGTTAGATGAAGCAGTGGTGGCCTAGCAGGCACCTTGGATGACAGAAATGAGGCCCGTGTTCAGTCCCAGGGAGTTTTGCTTCCTATTTTAGTTGGAAGATCTTAGTTTGGAGTCAGGGGTTCTGAGTCTTGGTAGCAGCTCTACCTTGCTCTGTGACTTTGGACCTGTCCCTTATGCTCTCTGGGCCTCAGTTTCCCCATATACCCAATACAAGATCTGTAAACGCAGCCAGCTCTGATATGGGTTCCTACGTTCCCTTTCAGCACAGCTACCGTGAGGTGGGCATCTTACTGCTGTACCTGGCCGTGGGTGTGTCAGTGTTCTCCGGCGTGGCCTACACAGCTGAGAAGGAAGAGGACGTGGGCTTTGACACCATCCCGGCCTGCTGGTGGTGGGGCACAGTGAGCATGACCACCGTGGGCTACGGGGATGTGGTGCCGGTGACACTGGCTGGCAAGCTGGCAGCCTCGGGCTGCATCCTAGGGGGCATCCTGGTGGTAGCGCTCCCCATCACCATCATCTTCAACAAGTTCTCCCACTTCTACCAGCGCCAGAAGGCTCTGGAGGCAGCCGTGCGCCACAGCGGCCACCGAGAGTTTGAGGACTTGCTGAGCAGTGTTGACGGGGTGTCAGATGCGTCTCTGGAAACATCCCGAGAGACCTCCCAGGAGGGAAGGTCTGCAGACCTGGAGGCCCCCAGTGAGTCTCCAAAGCCACAGATTTATTAGAACCAGGGCTCTATGACCCCTTCCCACGCCCCTGCAGTCAGCTGGAACAGAGCAGAGATTCCTCCCCTCTTAAGATCTTCGTGGTAGTGAACCTCTCAGGACCACTCATGCTGGCCTGAGAAAGGGGACTCAGAAGCTGCAAACCTTCCTCCCAAGGCCCGGGGCAGGAGATGGTAATACTTAGATTCTGCAAGATTCTGAGAGCAGCCTGGAAGCCGTCCAGGAAGCAGGCATGAGCCGGAGGGAGAAAGTCGAAAGGATGCCAGTGATTCCTGAGCACCTCGTATATATTAGCCAGTGTTTGGCTCTGTGTTGGAGGATGAGAAGTATCCCCATTTCACAGATGAGGAAACCGAGGCTCAGAGGAACAATGGCTCACCCAAACCCACACAATAGAAGTGGCAGAGTCAAGTTTGGAATCCAGGCCTGTTGGTCTGCTGGAACCAGTGCTCCATCAACTCCCTCTTTCTTCTGACCTCACGAAGTTTGCATGAGGTTTTAAGGGGTTCCTGGATCCCCAAAGTTAATCCACAGGGTGAGAGGCCCCTTTCAGAGTAAGAGAAAGGACCAGACAGGAGATTTGGATGAATGACACCTGGACCTCAGCTATGGTTCTTTTCTAGAAGCTTCTGACAGGAGTCAGCTCTCAAAGATGAGCCTTGAGAGAGAGGAGAAGGAAACTGCCTCTTCAGCTGATGTGCAAGATTTGCTAAGCAATACTCTCCCGCACCTTCCTCCCAGGGCTGACTTGAGTTAAAGAAAATCTGAAAGGGTTGAGGCCTCAAGTCTAGACCCAGCTGCGCCAGGACCTGCCATGTGAGGTGGGCCACTCCCTGCCCCCGTCTCCAGATTCCAGCCCATCTTTCGAATGGTCACAAGTCTATGGCCCAGAGTGAGAGGACAGCCAAGTGGAGCAGAGCGGGCACTAAATTCAAGCCAGCCCAGCTCAGAAATGCTGGTGGCACGGGGTCTGCCATGCATGGACACCTCCCTCCCAGACCCCTCCAGTCTGACTTTGGCGGTTCCCTCCTGCCCACCACACAGACCCCCAGCCCTGCCTTGAGTGACCATCCAGGCCAACACTTGAGACTTTTGGCCAGCTCCAGGCCCTCATCCTTGCCGGGGCACAGCTCTCATACTCACCTGCTGAGTCCTCTCTCCACTTGCTGAGAAGGTTGGGGGAGGAGTTCCCGTAACCCTTTTCACATAGGCTGGCTACAGCACCCATCGCTATACTGTCACTGCCTGACTGTGGCTCTATCTGCCCATCGCACTGAGCCTCAAGACGGAAGACATTATCGGAACCCCAGGCTTGGTGCAGAGAAGACACTTAGTAAATGTCGAGTAGGTCGATCAATTCGTATGGCCTCCTGGGTGCCACGCATGGAGAGTGAAGAGTAATAGCAGAGAGAGACTCAGTCCTCAAAAGAGTGTGAACAAGACTGCAATGGAGGCCCTCTCAGCTCTGCCTCCCCGTCCCTGCTTAGCTCTTGAAGTTTTTACAATGACGTCCTTGGAGGTTCTTCACTTATTCATTCAACAAATATCTATTGGAAGGATCTTAAGTGAGGGCTTCACATGTGGCCTGCAGACATGTTTTATTTAGCTGAACAGTATTTTTAGTATATTTAAAAAATTTTAATTCCTCTGGGTGAGGCCTGCACTCTCCTGTTCCCCATAGCGTCTCGCCCGCCTGCTGCCCACATGCAAACACACACACACACACACACACATGCACACGCACACACACACTGCTGTGTTATGCCCAGCCGCTCCTCAGATTTACTTACCCACCTGGCCTCTGATTTACTGACTGCTCAAGAGAGACAGTAGTGGATAAAATATATATCCCTACACTCGTGAAGCTTGGACCGGTAGGGGAGACGGACATTAATGCAATAATCACATAAATATATAATAGTGCGCTCTAAGTACCAGGAACTCTAAGTGTGTATAATGTAGCAGGGACCACTGCGTGTGAAAGAAGGTCAGAGAAAGCTTTCCTGAGCAAGTGACGATCCAACCTGCCATCAAAAGGATAAGTAGCTAATTAGGCAAAGGGGTTCCTGGGAGGAATATTCCAAGCAGAAGGAACTGCATGTTGAAGGTCTTGTGTCATATGCAGGGCCTAGCACGTAGTGGGTCCCCAATTCACCCATGCATCCCGAGTCTCCGGATTGGAGCAGAGGCTGGAGCCAAGCCAAAGGCGCTGTCACGAATTCAGCACACTCCAGCCCTCCCGCACACTCGCCTTTCAACGTGGGGCCCCAATCAGAAGGGCTGCATGCACCACTCCCACGGTCTTGTCAGACACACCAAGACGCCAGATGGCTTCCAGGCTTTCTGACCCTGCAAACAAGTCTCTAAAGCTGGAGTGGGGAAAGCTCAGGAGAGAATCACCTGGACTGTGTGGTCCAGGTTGTGTGTGGTCCTGGCAGAAAAGCAACGACAACTCCTACTCCTGTGTGTCAGTGAAACCCGTTATGCAAATAAAGAGCCCTGCCCAGGGACATTGTATGGAGCTGGCTTCTCTGAGTGATTGGGGGTGGGGGGCAGCATGTGGAGTGGCTTGGAATCCACAGTCTCCGGTTCCAGTCTTGGATCTGGCACAGGCTTTGTCTGTGATTGTACCAGCCAGAACACGTTGCAAGTGACAGGAATCCAGTTGGAGGGTAATTCATTAGAGTAAATCATTAAAATGAGGAACAACTATTTCAATTAGAATTCCTTGGTTGCAAGCAACGGAAATCGACTGACCATCTTAAGCAAAAAGTGAATTTATTGGAAGGTGTATTAGTTTCCAGTGGCTGCTGTAACTAACTACCACAAACTTAACGGCTTACCAGGGGTGGGGAACCTGCAGCCTCAAGGCCACATGTGGCCCCCCAGATCCCCAAGTGTGGCCCCTCGACTGAATCCAAACTTCACGGAACAAATCCCTTTATTAAAAGGTTCTTAACTGCAGAAATGTATTCTCTTAAAGTTCTGGAGACCAGAAATCCAAAATCAAGGTGTCGGCAGGGCCACAGTCCCTCTAGAGGGTCTCGGGGAGTGTCCCCTCCTTGCCTCTTCAGATTCTGGGGGCTGCCAGCACTCCTTGGCCTTCTTGGCATGTGGCTGCCTCACTCCAGTCTCTGCTTCTGGCACCACATCACCTCCTCTGTGTGTGTCAACTCTCCCAGTGCCTGTGTCTTATAAGCACACTTGTGAGGACATTTCCTAAGACCCATCTAATTTTGCCCCAGCCAAACAGGGGAAATTCGTGGTGTTTTGGTAAGAGTCATCACCCTGCAAGTTCTGTGGTACAGGCACTAATCTCTGCAGCCTCCCCAAAGATGTTTCCACTGTTGATTTTTGTATTTTGAAACAGTTGTTCAAGTGGATTCTATTGGCCTTTTATTAATATATCATAATGGCCCTTACTCCGTGCATCAGGGAGCCAATGCGGGGATCTTTTCCAACTATCACTCAGAAACTGGAGACAGAGGATAGCTTTGGAATCCCACTAGGCCTCCAGTGACGTGGACAAAAGTCGAAACACTGTTTTTCACGATAGGTTGGCCTACAGTGGTGCTCTCGAACCCAAGAAATTGGCATCAGCTCAAAGTCTTCATCCAGGGTTCCTTGAAAGGTTCAGGTATTTCCCTTTCTCCAGCATCCGGTTACTCCGGTAAATGGCCACAGGTCCTTTTAGAAGGCGAGGGAAATATTTGCATTACGCTCATGTAGTAGTTCAGCAGAGGCCTTCCTCAAGGGTGAGTAGCATATGCTTCGATCAGAGGGACTTAGGTCAATACACTAACTCAAGCCTAGTGGGGTGATGACCTGTCACTATCACAGTGGCTCAAGTCAAGACTTTTTTCTTCCAGAACTAGAGAGTGTTTTTGGATTTTTTTTGCCTTGTTTCTTATATTTTGTTGTTTATACAAATCAAGTAAGGCTTTGGTGGGTTGCCTGTGATTTAACTTTTTGAGGCCCTACATCCTGAGTTCTGGCCTCATCCGGAGCCTGCTGAATATTATAATGCTCATTGTCACTTAATTTCTCAGGATTAAATGCTAACACCCGACCTCCCACACTTCTGCAAACTTCTTCCCCTCCGAAATCAGGGAACCTATTTCAAATTGCAGCCCCTGTACCCAGCAGCATTCCTGATCTGGACTTTCGTCAAAGCAAGGATAAAGTGTGAGGGCCATAGTTAAAGGTATTTGTGGGAAGGAGGCCCAAAATAGACCCAATCCAGTATCCTATCTTCAGAAATATTTTTTTTTTTTTTTTGAGACAGAGTCTCGCTCTGTTGCCCGGGCTAGAGTGCCGTGGCGTCAGCCCAGCTCACAGCAACCTCAAATTCCTGGGCTCAAGCATTCCTTCTGCCTCAGCCTCCAGAGTAGCTGGGACTACAGGCATGTGCCACCATGCCCAACTAATTTTTTCTATATATATTTTTAGCTGTCCAAATCATTTCTTTCTATTTTTTAGTAGAGATGGGGTCTTGCTCTTGCTCAGGCTGGTCTCGAACTCCTGATCTCGAGCGATCCACCCGCCTCCGCCTTCCAGAGTGCTAGGATTACAGGCGTGAGCCACCGCGCCCGGCCTTCAGAAATCTTTAAATCCCTTCCCCTACATGATGTCAAGGGACTTGGGGCCTTTAAGTTCCATTTCACATGGGCCAGCATTTGGTCCAGGTTTGCATTAGCCAACTCATCAAATTGTTAGAGCCCAGCCAGCTCCTGGAGCAGCACGGAGAATGCCAAATCCCTGCTAAGTGACTTCGTATCAAGAACATCAGCCTGGTCCAAAATTACATTTCCCCTGCCTTGATCAAGCACCACAAAAATACATTCCCACAAATATTCCCCGAATTTTGGATGGTGTCAGTTAACACATTGCTGCAATTCTGCACGGGTCCAAGATTCTTTCCTGCTCAGAGTCTACTTTTCACCCTCTAGGCCAGACTGATCCCTGCCTTCCAGCTAAGCAGCCTTGAGGGGTGGGGCAGGCAGGGAGTGTGAGGAAGGGCGTGAGCTGTTTGCACCCAGCATTTTAGAGAGCTTTGACGTCCTCCCACATCCTCTCATATGACCATTCCACTTGTCATAATCCCACACCCTATCAATGCCTAACTTGGTAAGAGTGAAGCAGGGCTGTGAATTCAACAACCTGCCTAATTGGGTACCAACTCTGGCATTTGGAGAACTCAGCCCTGCTGCAAATCATGAGATTCATTGGTCATACAAATGCTGTACATGTCATTCTGCGCCCAAAAAGGAGGAAGGGGGATTGATATTTGGGCTTGCTTTGTGGACTCTCCCTTTACATTATTTTATGCAGCTGAAACAAAACATTCTATCACACCTGGGCATTCCTCACTTCCTTAAAATCAAACTGTGACAGATGCTACCCCTTCTCTGAGAGCCTCATCCTCAGTGGTCTGTACATGTTCAGTACAGACACAATTCTTCCCTAACATTCTTGACCCATGTTTGGTCAAATCCATGGGTGCAGCACCCGTCTACACGTAGGGCAGACTGTGTTTCCCTGATGGCTATAGCGGAGGACACTTTCATGAAGGCGTAATCTGATCATGCCAGTTCCTTGCTTAAAACCCTCTGATGGCTCTCCATCAGGAGTGACACCCAAATCCCTTCCCACGGACCACAAGGCCCTCCACACGCTTGCCTTTACTCACCTTGTTTGCACTGTTCCAGCCACATGGCCGTCCTTCAACAAGCCAACTTTTGTTCTTGCCGCAGGGTCTTTGTTCTCGCCATTCCCTCAGCCTGGAACGCGTATCCTCCGGTGTTCCACCCGCCTGGCCCCTTCCTCTTAGGCAGGTCTCCCTTCAAACGTCATCTCTTCAGAGGCTGCCTAGATCACCCTGTATGAAGCCGTCTCTCCCAGCACACGCTCTCACACACGTGAGCGCACTCATGGTATTCTCAACCCCGTGCCCCTGTTGTGTTTTACAGTACTTCGCCACTCTCGGAAATTATCATGTTTGCATGGTACATAGAATCTCTGTGAATATGGCAACTACAAACCTGAACTGATCTCGGTGTGTTGTCTTGCACCAGTGACTCCAAACTCACCAGCGTCGCTGCCACTGACGATGTGATTTTTCCAAAATCAAGAACAACTCTTGGTAAAGGCCCGAACAAAACAAACTACAGGCATCTCTCCACTTCTACCTAGTTCATTCTTAGAAAATTAACTGTAAAACCCTGTACAAAGTACTGTGTTGACATGTAAATCAAATTTAGTTTAGTATCAGATATTTGTAAACAAGTTGTTCATGAAAATAAATAAATATCCAGTGAAACATCTGAATGTTGTGCAGGACACGTGACAGTTTTTTGTCACACAGGACTGCCACTGCCCCTGCGTGAATGGCAGAACATCTAGCAAACCTGCCCCTGCCCATTAAATGCTAGTGGAGCCCCTCAATCCCTGCCACAACAAAACCCTCCCACGCGTGTCCAAAACCCCTCCTCGCCGGCAGCACTGCACACTGTGAGAATCACAGATTTATAGAAAGGGTGTGCGTTATACACCTCGGAGTTTGTGCGAAAAAAAGTGGAGTATTTAATCTAGAAGGCTCTGCATTGTGTCTGGCATATAACAAGTGCTGAATAAATGTAAATTCACTTCATCCCTCCTTCTCGCTGCCTTTTGGCCATAGATTTTTCAGTCTGACCAACAGGGAACATCTGTCATCAATCCCGGCAAGGGTAAGGAAGGTACAGTATTTCAGGGAGTGAGGTGAGTAGATTAGGCAACAATAAACACACATAGCACCCCACTCCAAGAAAAGCCGGGAGAATTAACATGACAGTTACACAGACTGTTGAACTATATTAAATATTGTAGAGCAACTTGACTCAAGAGACCTACACTTACTTTTCAGTGTAACTCTGTTCCCTCCCTGCCGCGAGGTAAACTATTAAGACTTAGAGAACTCAGGGTCAAGCCAGAAAATTATTCCAGGTAAAAATGGGCCATACAAGGGCAGGACCCTGCTGTCCCCACCCACCGCGCTCCCCATTGCTGGGCCACGCCTGGCCTGGCTTCATGCCACAGCAGACAGGGATGAAGGCTTCCAGGGTGACCTACATAAGACTCTCACACCAGACCCTTGGAACAGGCTGGGACTTTTGTCCGGGATGCCGTCTCTTCCTCACTGCCTACCCTTTACTGACCTGGCCATCTCTTCCTCATTTTCCAAGTTTCAGGATGTATTACCTCCTCCAGAAGAGCTTTCTTGGACACCCCCGCAGAAATGATTGTCACTCCCTCCTGTGTGTGTGCACAGCCCGTGTACTTCCTTCTCCCACAGTATTTCCAACATTGTGTGCTTTTGTGCTTGGCTGACTCTGCAGCTGCTCTGCAAGAACTCGGTCTCATTCATCTTTAAGTCCCTGACAATGAGCTCAGTGCCGGGCACACAGCAGGTGCCCAACAAAAGTTTACCTACCCCTCCCCGGCGTTGGGCCTTAGAATAAACACACCACAGAGTCATGTCACGAAGATTGTTCCCAGCACCATTATCCAGGCTATATATGGAGAATCTCATGTTTCAAAAGGGAATAGTCTGTGGTCCAAAGGACAGTTTATTTAAAACAGGTGACAAGGTATAAGGAGGAGGAAGGAGGGAGAATAATTCTAACATAAAAGCACACAGGAAACATCTCAAACTGTAAAAAAAAAAAAAAAAAAAAGGAGGGGGGCAATGGAGGAAGCTATGTCTCATACATATACAAACTGCTGACCTCAATTGATTATTTACATCCAAATCTTACAAAATAGCATTTCGAGTCAGCACATAAGCCAGTGTTATTAGTTTTTGTTACAAAAAGTTAAAGCTACAAACTTCACATTTTTTAATTGTACATCAGCAACAGTATTTAAGCTTTTTTTTTTTTTCCAAGTTGGTCCGAGTGCAAGCTGGTGGAAGAGATTCTTTTTCCAAACACAAACAAGAACATGTGTTCCAAAGACAATGGATATAATCCCGATGAAAACACAAACACAGTGCTTAAGAAAGGGTGGGGTGGGGTGGAGATGTGGATTGGGCAGGAACGATTTTCCAGTAAATGAGGAGCTGCAATCTTTAGAGGCAACATGGTGTGCTAGAAAGGACACTGGAATAAGCATCAGAAGACCTGGACTTGAACCCTGGCCCTGCCATATCCTAGGCCACATGACCTTGAGCAACAGACTTTACCTCTCCCAGCCTCAGTTTCCTCATCTGTAAAGTGAGGACAATAATACCTGTATCTCCCAGAGCTATTAAGTTTCAACAGATAAAGGGCTATTCCAATTATCTCTTTCTTCTTGAGTGAGCTTTGGCACTTTGTATTTTTTAATTGTCCATTTCATTTACGTGGAAATTATAAGCATAAAGTTGTTCATAATATTGTTATTAGCCTTTTAATAGCCGTAGGATCTACAGTGATATCACCTCTCTCATTCCTGATATTGAAAAGAGCTACAGAGTTTTAAATGGTATAATAAATTTCTGTTATCTGGTAGGTGCTCAATAAATGTTTCCTAAGGCAATCTGTTGTAGCCAGTAGTGGGGGGTGGGAAGAAAGAATGTTTCCTGCATCAAGATCTACAGTCTCAAGAAGTCAAGGCTACAGTTCTTCAGTTGCTTCAGATGACCGGATTTTTTTAAAGACACAATTAGGGCATCACTTCTTGGAAGCAGAGAACAACTGAGCATCTCAGAGCTCCCTGGAAGCTTGAGTGGCAAAGGCTCAGGCAATGACTGAAGCTCAGGGCTCAGTGAAAGCAAGCTGATATATCTTGAATTCAGTATTCAAGAAAAAAATTGCTAGGACTTGCTCCTCTGCCTTTTAGTCACTAGAAAACAAACACAACTTGTCAGGAAACTTCTCTGATCTAAACAAGGGGCTCTGTCTGGCTAGACTGGTGAGCAACAGACTTTGTTGGACCAGCACGTTAAGTGCACACATGCTTGAGACAAAATAAACTCTGGATCAAGGTTTATGGCCCAAGAATATTTATGGGGGGAAACTGAACTTTCTTTTACTTGGATCTAGCTTAGGGAGGGAGAAAGTGGGCTTTCTTCTCCCTGTCTGGCCAAGTGCAAAGTTCTTTGTCTAAAAAAGAAAGAGACTGAGAGAGAACTATTAATTAGTACAGTGAATGGCATGGGGGTATGCATGCTTGATGATTTGGTTTTTAAAACTCTAACTTGGCTGTTAGATTTGACTATTAATTCAGCTGTTTTCCAACCTAAAAATGCCCAGTTAATTACTCTACGCAAGAAAAAGTGGTCACTTTATTCTCCCACTTACTAGCTGTACTGCCTCGGGAAGGAATCTTTCTCTCCGAACCCATTTCTTCTTCTGTGAAATGGAGATGAAGTACCTAACTCAGGGTTATTGTTAAGTTTGGACCCTACCTTGCTCAGTGCTAGGTGTACAACAGGTGGTCAACAAATATTAGCTGCCCTTTATTATTCCAGCAAGGTCCTCAAATTGTCCTCCATTTTCTGTATCTGTCACATAACTACTTCAGTGGCCAAGCCCTGAAGACCAACAACTGCCTCTTGCATTTTTTAAAAACTTGCTTTAATTGCAAAGAACAGAATCTGGCCACAGAAAAGGAACATTCCCTGCCTTTCTATTGATTCCCAGGTTTAGGGAGCAAAAGCAATTATGGAGTCAATTTACAGTATCCTGAGGTGCAACCCAGTCATGGCTCCCCTAGCTGAGGGAAAGAGATATTAGGAGAAAATAAACAGATATTTGTCTTTCCCAACTGTCACACAACTTTGCTGTGTGACCAAATGCCATGTGACCTTGAGCCAAAGTTGCAGGATGGCTGGGTGCTGTCTTTTGCAAAGCCCTCTGATCTGCGTCAGGCCCTCAATCTGCCTCCGTGGGTGCCGGTCTGCTATCTGGCAGATGCCGCAAGGCTCATGGCTACGCTGGGACCGAATGCTCTGGATCCTCTGAGGAGATTCTTCACAGCCAGGTCACTCACTGAAGAGGCAAGAGCAGGTTTCTGTCAGCAGGTCCCCTGGGATGACTGGACCAAAACTGACGCAGTCCCTTCCCTCAGAGAAGGGGCTGCTTGGCTCAGTGGCCCAGGGATGAGGACCCTGAGTTCTAGTCCCAGCTCTTACTCTAACTTGCTCTTGTGATTCACTTGCCCTCTCTAAGCCTCAGTTTTCCTATTCACACGAGAGGGTCGGGCCAGATGATTTCTATGGTCCTTTCCAGCTCTGACACACTGTGTCTGGGTTGAGCCTCCTGGGGAACAAATCTTAGTCTGAGATTCATTTATCCTTTCCAGGCCCCTTAGCAGTAAAAGAAAAAAGAAAACAGTCACATATTTGAATGTGGGTCACAAAAGCAATGCCCTCTTCCCCAGTCTGTAAGGAATGAGGAGCAAAATGCCACATGTATGATCTTCACACGAACAATGAGAGTGTCAAAAACCCTTTCCCTTCTGTGGACGGAGCACAGCCCCGTGTTTGCTGAGAGCTCCTGGTAGGCCTGTCCCCCCACTGGATCACGTCTCTTCTTAAGGCACTGGGCAGTGTCTGTGCTGTGACTTTAGGCAGCTGGGCAGGTGCAGATGCATGAAAGGCGCTGAAACAGCAAAGGCCGATTTGCAGAGAGGATGCCAGGCTTCTCCCGGGACTCAAAGAGTAAACACAAACTCGAGGCTTGCCCGTGGACATCACCAACAGCTCCAGAAGCTGGTGGTGACCACACAAGGCTGAACCCACGGTGAAAGGACTGTCGCAAACCTAATTTTTAACTGCAGCCCTGCAAAGGGTGAGGTTGGCTCCTGGGACTCAGTGACCCCCTAACAGCCTCGCAGTGTCCTCTGCCCTCCTGTTCCACAGTACCATAATCTTACAGAAAAGAGGCAAATTGTTTCAAACTGTACCTGTACAAAGATGCCACCACACGGAGTGGGGAATCTACTTATAATTTATATATATATATGCATATTTATATATTTTTAAAAAGTCTTCCAGAAAGAACAATCGAAAGCTATTGGGAGAATAAAAACAAAAAGACAATGTAAAACTTTCCCAGCTATCACTCAACTAGAGTCTCTGTTCCTGGGGTTTAAAACTCTGAGTTAAAAGCGCCAGTATAAATCCTTTGAAGTAATACACCTGACCAATGGAAATACATCAAGGTGGCATGCTGGCCGTCAAGGTAGCCCTTCCCACTGGCGCACATTCCTGAGTTCACAAAGGTGCTGTGGAGAAACAATAGAGCAGAAGTGCTGGCTAACAGGCCTGAGGCGTGCAATCCCAAAGTCACCAAAGGCCTGGGTGGAGGGTCCCCGCCGGGCCTTGCTCAGAAGTTCTGTTGCCGCCTCTTCTTAGCCTCAATGGCATCCAGGATTGGCTGCCGCTTGGACTGGTACTTCTGCCGGATCTCTTCAATCTCCTGCTCCATCATGGGGTCTAGGGCCAAGAGCCTCTTCTGAAGGTCCTCCACGGTCCAACTCTTAAGCTGGAAGAGAAGTGGAAAGTACAGTCACGACAAAGCCTAGGCTGGGGGCAGGACAGCAGGGAAGCCCGGTCTTCCCAGGCACCCAGAGGGAAGGGAGACGGAGGAGGGCAGTGGGGTCGGACCACACGTGGGGTGGTGGTGGTGGTTGGAAAGTGACAATTCCTTCCGATGAACAGCACACCTCAAAGCTTTTCTCCACGATTTATTCCTGGAAGAGTTCTAAGTGCTAACCTCTTTGATTTAATGAGCTCTGACCAGGACCTTAATAACACTTTCACCTCCCCTATCTTTTAAATTAATTAAACATAGATTCATTATTAGGACATTAAAATAACAGTAACTTGCCATATGTAAAATAATGGTTGCCTCCCAGTTATTGTCCTACCCATAAAGGCAAGTGTCTGGACGGTGGCCATCTCTCTTTTGGGACACCACACCATGGAGGATGGATGCTGACTGAGGATTGGATGCTGTCCCCCTCCCCTGCCTTCCCACACCCTCACTGCCTTGGCGCTGTCATACCAATCACCACTCACACTTACCAGGGGCTAATTCTATGCCAGGCACCACTCTAAGCCTCTTGGGAATACAGACACAACCCGAGGGAGGGGTCAGGGGAGGGGGCGGGTAGTTGGAGAAACCCTGAAACTTCTGACATCAAGTTTCCATCATCCAGAGGAAAAAAGGACTTGATATATAAATTAATACTCATGGCCAGCACTTACATAGTGCTTTCTATGTGCCAGACACTAAGTGCTCTACTACATACACTGATGCATTTAATCTTTGCAACAACCCTATGGTATGAATACATTATCTCCATGCTACCGATGAACGGGCCAAGGAAGAGGGTGGCTAAGTAACCTGTCCCTGGTCTCCTGGCTAGTAAGTGGCAGAGTCAAGACACGAACCCAGGCAGTGTGGCTCCATGCTCTTACCCAATATTACAGAAGAGCAGACTGGCAAAGTTTTAGAACTAACTCAACTTATGTTTAAAATGTGGTTCTGCCTGTTAAATGTCATGAGATTCTGGCAAGTTATTTTACCAATCTCTCCAGGCCTTCCTCATCTACAGAAAAGGGACAGCGGTGCCTCATCATGTGTATTCTAAGAATCAAATGAGATCGTGGCTGTAGGGATCTTAGCACAGTGCCTGGTGCACTGTGTGCTTAAAGATGGCCGTGGGGGTCATAACCGCTCTCTCTTCACTAAAGCCATGGGGTCCAACCTGTGTCCAACCTGTGTCTGTAGCCGTGGGGCAAGTGGCTCTGCTGCCGTGTGTGTGGATTCCAAGCACGGCTGGTCTTGGCTGGTGGGGTGGGAATGAATGCCGACATTATCCACATCGGGTGGCAAAACTCCAACCAGTCTAATAGGTACAGTGTTTCAAGAACTCAAAGGCACCCCCAAGTCTTACAAGTGGTCTGTTGTGCCCATATTTAGAAAATCACCATCCTCAGCCCCTCCCGAGGCCTCAACAGGAAAGTGGTACAGAAGGTGGGTGAAGGAGCCTCTTTCTGTCCACCCCTCCTTTTGGGGGTGGGGTGTGAACGAATGTGAAGTGCTATAGTAGCCTCCCAAGAAATGGTTTAGTGACCTGTCACCACAGGAATTTTCCTTGGCCTGCTTCCGAGAGGTTGTCTGAGAAGTGAAAAAGCCTAATAGTTCAAGATGAAAGGTTCTTTGTAACGTGAGAATGGAAAGACTTGAGAATGTGGGGAAAAGCTGGAAAGTTGGGCTGAAAAAAAATGCACCTTTCTTGCCAGGCTGTGGTTTTATACTACCTTAGAGGTTGGTGTCCTTGGCCCAGGGACACCCCAAAGAGCACTCAGCTTGCCTAGTCTTTAGCATTTCAATTCCTTTTCCAAAGAGAGAACTCCCAAACCTAATACTGAACGTTACTGGTAGGTAAGAACTTAATCTTTGGGATCTCGGATCCTAAATCTGTACTGGCTATGTAACCTTGAACAGTAACTTTACCACTTGAGCTTCAGTTTTCTCCTCTGGAAAACAGACAATAGTAGTCCTCCACCCCTGGGCTGTAACAAGGCTTAGAGGAGATAACGGGTGTGATGTTCTGAGCTTAGAACTTTATTTAGTGTGTGCTGGGCAGATTCATGTAAGCATTCCATAAATGGTAGTTATCACTGTTGCTATTGTTGCTGTTATTCATGTCATTGTTATTGTTGATATTATTGGTAAGTCCCTAATCTTCCATAAACAAGCTGCTCCTATAACCTCTGATTCAAGCTAGAATCAAACAAGTGAAAAAGAAAATATTCTACTCTATTTCATGCTAGCAATGCCCAAAGGCTGGCGCTTCCCACAAAGCCCATTAACTTATTTACAGATTAACAAAATATTTTTCATCCATTTATTTACCAAATATTCATTGAACATCTACTATGGGTCAGGCACTGTTTGAGACACAAAAGACACTTCAGTGAGAAACACAAAGAAACAAAAATCATTGCCCTTGTGAAGCTTACATTTTAGTGAGGCCAGGAAAATAACAATAAACACAGTAAATTAGTAAACTATTCTTACATTAGAAGCTGCTTTGGGGGAAAAAAGGAAAACAGAGTGAAGGAAGGGGAGCTGGGAATTGAGAGGGCAGACTTGCTTTTCGTTCACCCATTAGGATGAAAAGTAAACTAAGTTACTGGAACTGCGCCGGCTTTCTAACTCGTCTGTGACTTTGGGCAAGCCCCTTCTCCCCACTTAGACCTCAGTTTCCCCATGTGTAAGAGAGGGCTGACTGGATGATCCTAGAGGGTTTTCCAGACTCGATGTTTCTCGGTGTAGGATCTATGGATCACTGCATCAGAATCACTTATTACACAGACTCCTGAGCCCCAACCAGAAGATACTCAGACTCCCTGGAGGCAAGGCATAGGACTGCGCATCGTAAAGAAGCTATTCAGGTATTTCTTATAAATCTCAAATTTGATGAGTATGATCCTACATCTTCCTTCTTGTTAGTAAAATTCTCACAAAGTAACCGCTGTCTGTCCCTGGTCCAAGCCTTCTTACAGGGTTCCAATTTCTGGGCAGCTTTGTTGTCCTTGATTCTAATCTGGAGGCAACAAGCACCCTTGCTTTATCTCAGCCACCTTCAGACTAATTTACGGTTTCCATAAGGCCTTTGGGGCTTAGGTTACACCTGACCTATTAGAACACAGCCAGCAAGGCACTGCTGATGACTTGGTCACACCATCCAGATATGGATTTTTGTGAAAAACAAGCTCAGACGATGGTTTTATGGTGCCAAGTATAGCATTTCACCTTCCTGGTCCTTGGTAGCATAAATAAATTTCAAATGGTATCTTGCAGTAAGCTGTGGTTCTACAGTTTTGCAAAAGCCAGCATCCCTAAGAAGCAAATTCTCAAACCAGTCATGTAGGTAGCTTGAGCTATGTTCACTAGGTAAGGGAAATATCACCATTTAGTATCTCATCTATCCCCTAGCATTAAACGTCCTCTCTATACTGTGAGTCCCGCACTTATATCTCTAGCCCAGAATTCTCTGAACTCCAGATTCATACATCCAAGTCAGACACTACTGGGTCATCTCAGCCCCTGATTATCTCATGGAAATCTCCAACTTGATACAGCCAAAGCAAAACTCAGGAGCCCCATCTCTCCCTCAGCCCCAAACATCTTCCCATCCCAGGAATGGTGTCACCATCGCCCCAGGTGCTCAGAATCGCCCCGACCCTTCCCTTTCCTTCACCAGCAGTCCTACCGATCTCATCTCTGAAATACTGGCATGACTCAAACCCAACCACTTTTTTCCATCTCCATCCACCTCATTCCAGGCCGCCATCGTCTCACAGCAACAAACATAATTAAAAATACAGAAATGAATCCGATCACATCACCCTTATGTTTCCAACTGTATTTAGAATCAAATCCAACTCACCAGGGACTACAAGGGTCAGCCCCCACCTCCCCTCCAACTTCATGGCCTACAGCTCTCCACTGTGCTCCGGACCCTCCAAACACACTTTATTTCAGATCCTCAAACGAGCCACATGTTTTCCAGCCTCGGTGATCAAGGAGTTAATGATCCTTTTGCCTTCATGTTTCAGGCCCAGTTTTTCCTTATCCTTTAGGTGTTAGCTCAGATGACAACTCCTTGGAGGATGCAAGCCTTTTCTGACCATCTTATCCAGAAAGGTTGTCTCTTCTCCATTACTATCTCAGTCCCTTATTTATTTCCCTCCCAAAAAATCATGTACCTTGTAATTATTTTTACGTATTTTCTTTTACTTGTCATCTCTCTTACTAGAAACTAAATTCTATGAGGGAATGACCTTGTCTCTCTTGTTCACTCTGCTAATCATAATACCAGTTGAAGAAATGAATAAATTACCTTTCATTTCTAGTCAAGTAATAATGATAGCCACTGAAACCAATGGAGCAAGCGTACACTGAGGTGCTGGGAGGACCCAGTATAGAGTAAGAAATGAGTTCTACCCTCAAGGGACCTTTAAACTTAAAGGTGATTCCCATCAACATTCTTTTGAAATAAAAAAAACACCTCTGCTCACCTAATGAAAATGTCTTTTCTTTTTTTTGGAGACAGGGTCTCACTCTGTTGCTTGGGCTAGAGTGCAGTGGCGTCATCATAGCTCACTGCAACCTCAAGCTCCTGGGCTCAAGTGATCCTCCTATCTCAGTCTTCCAAGTAGCTGGAACTACAGGCGTGCACCACCACGCTCAGCTACTTTTTTGTAGAGATGGGGTCTCGCTCTTGTTCAGGCTGGTCTCAAACCTCTGGCCTCAAGCAATCCTCCCATCTCAGCTTCCCAAAGTACTAGGATTACAGGCGTGAGCCACCGCGCCAAGCTTGTTTCATGTTGACTGATAAGAAGCAGGTCTCCAGTCCTGGGTCAGTCATCTCTAAAGGCATACCCATTTTAATTTTTTATTCAGACAAAAAAGAACTTCCACTATAAGGAACTGCACTTTGGAAAGAATGAGATCATCAGAAGATTAACAGACATGATGCTCCCAGACAAGATGAAATAAATGCCAACCCCAGAGCCACAGCCTCATTACTGAAGGTGGGTTATGCTAAAGAGAACAGACCAAGTACAAGAATTTCTGACTGTTTTTCTGGGAGAGGTCACAGAAGGAAGGAGAAACTAAAATAAGCCTCTTAAGCACAGCTATTTAGAATTTCCTGACCACTTGAAGGCTAATCAACACATCAGTCTTGGGTAAATGGAAAGGGATGGGCTCTGAGTCTGAAGGACTCCTGCCCACATCAGTAACACTGCTGATGTTCTGTGGCCGTACTCGCTCACTATTGTCTAATACACACCTAGACTTCACTCACCACTGCCTTTTACCCAGGCCGATGATGTCCCAGGCCTGTCAAAGGACATCAGCGCAAGTAAAGGCAACATGTGTGCAGATGAGATTTCTCTGAAAACATGTGGCCTCTGGAAATGTGTTATATCTTAAAGTAGATCTTTTTTAGTCTAAAATTCAGCCTCATTGTTTTCTGTATTCAGCAGGATACAATGCTGTCGTACTATTGGATTCTACACATACACATGGAAGAAGTATGCTAATTACTTCAGCATTTCCCATGTGTTAGGTGCTAAACTGTTTTATCTGCACTAGTTTATCTAGTCAATCTGTAAAGTAAGTTAAGAGGAGGAGACCTCCTCTTCTTATGAGGTCAATGGGGATAAGAGTAGGCAAGCAATTTAACCAAAGTGATACAACATGGAATTGGAAGAGACAAGGAATTGGAAGAAAGCTAAAGGGCTTCTGGAAATGGGGCCGTGTAAGTGAAAAATGTGGACCCCTGGAAGAATGGTGAATTTGGCCGACATTAAATATGTCAGATGGCCCTCACATTCAAAAATGCCACTAGTGGTGATAAGTGACTTTAAGAAAGTGACTTGTCCTCTCTGGGATTTAGCTTCTTCGTCTATAAAACGGGTAGGCTGTCTACTTTGCTGCCTTTGTTTGTGTGAAAATACCAAGTGTTTACCACATGGGTGGCACTGCTACTGAGGTGCAGTGACTCGAGGTCGCTGAACGTGATTCGAATCGAATCAACCAACTTTCTGGCAACTATACGAGGCCAGGAAGACTGCTGCACAACATGAATATAAAGGGCAACGTATCTGTCAGAGAAGCAGCTAAGTTTAGGGGCCAAAAGTACTGGCTTTAAGTCAGACAGACCTGGGTTCCATAGGAGGTCTGCCCTTGGTAGCTGGATGCCTTTGGCTAAGTTATCTAATATGTGCCTCGGTTTCTTCATTTTTCAATAGAGGATAACAGTATCTATCCTACAAGGGAAGCTGTGAGGTGTAGAGGTATTGGTAAAGTATATAACATAGTGTCTAGTGTACACCAGAAAGAAAATGGGTAAGTGGGAGCTACCACCTTAAATCTGTTTTTTGGAAAATGGAGGAAGTATGTAACATAAATAGTAGCCACTACTGCTGTAAGATGAGCTCACAATATGGACACATACCACAGACACAGAGGCATCTGTAGTGAATTCTAGGTGAGAAACCCCAAATCACATCTATCTGGCTTGTTTCCTCTGGCCCAGACCACAGCAAAATCCTCAGATTGCCTGCATTAGTATGAAGGTGGAAGGCCGATGGGAACTGAGTCTTCTCCAATAGCCTCAGCAACTCTGAAATTCTGAATTACATCGTGTCAATTTTGGTTGCACAACTGGCCTGGAGACCAACTGGGAAGCCCCAGCTGATGTTTCATCACAGGAATTACACTGACAATTAGCCTACCTTGAATCAGCAGGGTCAAGTGAAACTCAGCACACAACAATGTACAGCAGGGTCCCCTGCCTTGGCAATGAGGCCCACAGAAAACACAAGCAGGTCTGGCCCATATCCAAGGTACAGCATATAGACCTGTTTCAAAGTTCTGCTCCTCTGCTGCCAGAAACCCTCACCTCAGAAGTCTATTGTGCAAATGGTGTAATGAGATGTCCCTAAAAACCTTCAAGGAGAGACGTGCCAAAGCTTTTAAGGACAAACTTCAATTCCATCCATATTGTATGTGAACACTCACAGTTCTGCCTCCAGTGTCACAAACAGGATTTCTCAAATACAGCACCCCTTCTGGATGGGCAAGTCAAACCGATCCCCTATCACACATGATATTTTATTGTGACCAAGAATGAGGAGAGAACACACCTTTGGAATTTAGCAAGGTGACAGGGAAGCTTGATAGATGCTAACAAGTCAAATGAAGCCACCAACAAGCTATCCCATACATTCAACACCAGCCACGAGAAAGTCATCAAAAGTATAATAAAGAAAACACACAAAGGTCAGTCAAAAGGCAACTAGAACATTGATTTAGTTCCACCAAAGATATTTACCCTTTCTTGATGTGAATTTGTCTCTATCTAGGAGTGGATTCTAGGCTGGGGAGAGGTGACTCCAGTAAGATGAAATTCTCAGGTGATGCAGTAATGTCTCATCAGATGAGGGAGAAGGTAGCCAAGCAGAAAATCAAGGAAGCTGGCAACCAAATCACAACTTGTGTGGATTAAGCAAGTACCACACCATCAATTTCAGAAGATCTTGCTCCTCAAACGAACCTTATAAGAATTTTAATGAGAGATTTCCTCTGATTCAAATTAGGGTCATGCTGAATTATTCTTCCATCAGTTCCCTATAAAATCTTCCTAATGCTTCTCCAATAAGGAGGAAACACAGCAAAACCATTTAACGATTACTTTAATCCCATTTTGGGTTTATGATTACTTCAAATCAACACATGGAATTCCTGTTATCAAAATTCCACCCAAAGAAAACATAATTGCATGTATACAAAATATTTACCAGGAAGACTGGGGTGAAATGCAGACCATAAGCCTGGGTAGAACAAAGAAATGTGGCTCAAGTAGGCATGGCAATGTAATGACAAGAGCTCTGACATGGGTCTCATAGAAGATTGGCCTCAAACAACTGAAGACTTGGCCCACAGAGCCTCACACCTGGAGAGGGCTCAGTAAATACCATATGTATGTGTATGCATGTGTATATAAAGGACATGATTTGGTAGACTGCAAAAACAAAAACACAAAAAGCAAAAGTTTTCTTCTATAAATCATAGGATTTTACTATAATACAAAGTGCTTGCACGATGTTAGTTATCTGTGAACACAGTAGTACCCCCAGCCATGGGGTGGGGAGGATGTGTTCCAGTGGATGCCTGAAACTGCAGATAGCACCAAACTCCATCTATGCACTATGTTTTTTCCTATACATACACACCTATGATAAAGTTTAATTTATAAATTAGGCAAAGTCAGAGATTAACAAACAAGGAGGCATTTTACAGCTTCCCTTTGGCAGATCTGAACTGCCAGCATCACTACTCTCCCCAGCATCACTACTCTCCTGCTCGGGAGACATTATTAAGTAATATAAGGGTTACTTGAACGTTGACAATGCAATACTGGGTCAGTCAATCTGATAAGCAAGACAGCTACTAGGTGACTAATAGGTGGGACAGCGTGGATATGCATGCTCCAGGCAGGATGGGGCAGGACAATGTGAGATTTCATCACATTAATCGGAACCTCACGCAATGTAAAACTTATGAATTGTTTATTTTTAGAATTCTCCGTTTACTATCTTCAGACCATAGATGACTGTGGGTAAATGAAACCATAGAAAGTGAAACCACAGATTAGGGGGGACCACTGCAATTGAAAATCATTCTTAAACTTACAGGACAAAATTAATTTTTGCATGCTTAGAATTTACTACAACTCTATTCTGGCATGAACTTTTACAGTTTACTCTCAAAATCACAATGCACCTATTTTGTTTTGTTTTTGTTCTGTGAGGTTTATAATAGCCTTTGGCTAAAGGCAATGCAGTTTTGACCAAACTTAGATTTTTTCCTATCTTGACTCTGATTCTCCACAACAAGGAATTCTCATACCCTCAAATAAAAAAAATTTAAAAAAGGGATCCCCAAAGGTATTGCATTGCTAATAATTAGCATTATATCTTTAACTATAAAGATGTAGCCAGCACCCGCTGTGTCAGGGACAGGGATAGGATGATCGAGGGGTGTGGATGAGTAAGAGTGGGACAGGAAAAGTACATGGCAGGCTCCCTTCACACTAGAAGTGGAGAGGAATGAGGTAGATAAGTCATGGAAACAAACTACAGTCTGAGGCATTTAGTAAGTGCCAGTGATCACGAACAGTAATTAGAGCTACTCTTAATTGAGTGCTACGTACTAGGCACTGTGCTCAGTGCCTTACATGCATTATCTCGAGCAATCCTTGCAACAGTCCATGAAATAAGTGGCATTACCCCACTTTTACAGAGGCGGGCACTGAGGCTTAGAGAGAGAGAAATATACCCACAGTGCCAGAGCTTGTAAGTGGATGAGTTAGAACAGGAGCTCTAGTGTGTCTGCCCGCAAGGCCTGGCCGACTCTGAGTCAAGGCAGTATGTGCTACAGGAACTGAGAGAAGGACGAATCCCTGTGGTCACAGTCTCTGAGAGAAGGATCTTATCTTTTTATATATTTACAGTACAGAGAAGAGGTGGTTACGCTAATTCAGGGAAAGGTCTGAATGGTAGAGCTTTTAAAAATGAAATGCAAATTTTATTTCATGTAACACATTTGAGATACAGAGAACTATTTAATAACAAAATTAGGTTAAATAAATGAAAAGACTTAAGAGCTCATCTGTCAATATTACCAATAACTGCTCAAATTCCTTCAGGTGTCATGTTTTTCCACGGTCCCTTGCTTCTGCTGAATCTAATTCTGTCTTCTGCTTAGGGGACTGCCCATTCAACCCACAGCTCAGCTCAAGCTCCAACTCCTCTCTCAACCCTAATAACTTTTTATTTTACTAAAATGGAAGCTATTTGAAAGTAGAAACTGTATCTAAGATATTTTCAGAGAGTCAGGACAGCAAAAAATAATTCTCAATAAATACTTAATAAAGAAATATATATTTAATCCTTAAGCCTCTACTCAAAAATGACATACTGACTTTTTACTGAGTCCTCTCAATCACTAGTAAGACACCGAGCTTTCAGAAGCTTTGAAAGTATATAATCAATACATAAGCCCAGGAGGATAATATAAGTTTGTTAAATAAGGTTGTGTCAATTACGCAAAATTGACCCATGCATGCCAAAATCAAAATGAACAGGTCATCCAGTGTCCTGATTGCAATAAAGTTACAAGGAAAAATGAACATAAAAAGTAGTCCCTCCTTATCTATGGTTTCAATTACCCTCAGTAACTGAGGTCTGAAAATATTAAATGGAAAATTTCAAACTAAACAATTCATGATTTAAATTGTGTGCCGTTCTAAGTAGCATGATGAAAGCTTGTGCTGCTCCATCCCACCCAGGATGTGAATTATCCCTTTATCCAGCACATCCACGCTGTACACACTACCCACCCCCCCATTAGTCACTTACTAGCCGTCTTGCTTATCAGATAGACTGTTGCGGTATCAGTAGCAGTGCCTGTGTTCAAGGACCTCTTATTTTACTTAATAATAGCCCTAAAGTGCAAGAGTAGGGATGTTGGCAATTTGGACATGCTAAAGAGAAGCCATAAAGTGCTTCCTTTAAGTGAAAAGGTAAAAGTTCTTGATATATTTAAAAGTTCTTAATAATAATTTAAAAAAATCATGTGTGAGGTTGCTAAGACTACAGTAAGAACGCATCTTCTACCTGTGGAATTGTGAAGAAGAAAAAAGAATTCATGCTAGTTTTGCCATCGCACCTCAATCTGCAAAACTTACAACCACGTTGTGTGATGAGTGCTGAGTTAAGATGGAAAAGGAGGCCAGGTGTGGTGGCTCACACCTGCAATCCTAGCACTTTGGGAGGCCAAGGCAGGAAGATTACCTGAGGCCAGGAGTTCAAGACCAGCCTAAGCATGAGCAAGACCCCATCTCTACAAAAAATAGAAAAATTAGCCACGCATGGTGCCTCATGGCCATAGTTCCAGCTACTTGGGAGGCTGAGGCAAGAGGATCACTTGAGCCTAGGAGTTTGAGATTGCTGTGAGCTATGATGACGCCACTGCACTCTAGCTTAGGAGACAGAGAGAGATCCTGTCTCAAGAACAAAAATAACAAAAGACAAAAAAGGCATTAAATTTGATGCCAATTGGGTTTGGTACTATCCATGGTTTCGAGCATCCACTGGGGTCTTGGAACCTATCCCCCGTGGACAAAGGAGGACTGCTTACTCTAGATATAAATTGATGTATAAATTTCACACTTAAGCCAATCTGTGATAAGAAAACTTTTAGGAAGTTAGTAAACACACATTAAACCTCCTAGAATAATTATTAATGCCTACAGAAAACAGAGTACAAGAACAGAGGTGAATGTGCTGCTCCTGATGTTTGAAAGCACTAAAGGGAGACATCAAAAGTAACCTCATTCTTGTAGGGATATTAATCTTTCAGAAGATATGAAAACCTAAAACACCAAGTGCACCAAGCTGCTATTTTAATGTAGCTGAATAATTCAGGAAAAGAGCTAGCTAATCACATAAGAATCTGCCCAAGCTATGCCTCTATACACTTTATTGGGCTGGAAATTTCCAAGACAGTAAAAGGACCAGGCTTCTTTCTCTTCCTGCCAAATAAAAGAAGCCCAAAGAATCCCAAGCAAAATCTGAAAGCTAAAATGCAAATTAATCTCACTTTATTTAATAGATGCGATCTTAAAAGTTATCTTCAAATTAAATAGGATCCAATTTTAAATCCACTAAAAGAACAAAATGTTTACAGAAAACTAGTCAAGAATGCAAATAAAAACTTCCTGGGTAAGCTACTTTGCAGGCCTACCTTTTTATAATTTGGACTTTCTTAAAGTGGGAAAACTTGCAAGTAAACAGCACTCAGTTTCCAGAAGTATATAAAACTCTGTAAGCACTACTGCTGGGCACTCTCATGTAATGAAGGGTCAGAGATTCACAACCTAAATATGCACACAGAAATACCCTCTCAAGCAATCCTTTGGGGAAAAAAAGACAGAATTCTGCCACAAAAGCAGACTTCTATCTGAAGGCATGTCAGAATCTTTCTGCGATGGCCATAAAGTCTTAGAACCTGAACCCCTAAGAATGTCAAAAACATAAGTTAGGTTTAGATAGGTAGGTATATGTGTATAAGACTTTAAATTCTGCCAGAACCCACATAACTCTATATAGAGGTTTTTATGATTTTTTTTCTTTTATTTTTCTGGCTTAAGACTGACTAGAAAAGATGGGTTTAATCTTTATTATATAAAAGCATTAATATGTATATGTCCTAGATATTTTGGGATAGTCCTTTATTCTTTTCAACAGTGTTTAATTGGTATAATAAAATGTCACTTAATTTATGCCATGGTAATACTTTTCAAATGTGTATAAATTCATAAACCAGAAAAAATTCTTTGTAAAGACCATGTGTCTTAGTGTTTCGGTTCAGAAAGTAATGATCACCATATTGCAAGCAGTAATCATCTAAGTTCAGGGTTAAAAACACTTAGCTTCTCTGGTATGAAATTATTCTTTAAAATGTGCATCCTAGATGTTTTCTTCAGGAGCAAGCATATTGAGGAAAGTAAGTGCCTCCAATCTGAGGGCTGGCTTACAACTTGGAATCTGTGATTCCAATGATTGGGAGAGGAGAGACTAGTGACAATACCATGATTTGTATATAACACAGATAAGTCCCATGGGAAGGTATAGTTATATGTGTCTACAAACATGTTCTTTGTTACTTGAAACTTTGTAAATTCTAATTTTCATAAACTCCTTTCCCCTCATGGAGGGTCTGATCGTTAATAGCACAATCATATAGTTAAGTACTGCTTTTGACTTGATGGTATTTCTTTTAAAAAGAACAGAGAGAAGCTGGGCATGGTGGCTCACACTTATAATCTCAGTTAATTGGGAGGCTGAGGCAGGAGGATCGCTTGAGGCCAGGAGTTTGAGACCAGCCTAGGCAACATAGTGAGAACCCATCTCTTTAAAAAAAAACAAACAAAAAAAGAACAGGGAGAGGGTATCAGTTATTAAGTCATTGCCTGTAAGCTCCAAACGCACTTTTCTATAAATGCTCTGCAATAAGCACTTCTCCTCTGAAGAATGTGTGACGTGAAACTTTCTCAGTAAAGTGCTGGGAAGAAGAGGCTATCCTGAGTGTCCAGCCTCTGGCAGTGTGGGTGTGAGGACAGTGGGTGGTGTGGCCCAACCACAATCTAGAACATGGTTTCTTTGTGACCTTGCCTCCTCAGCGCAGCCTAGCCTTTTGAAAGTTCCTTTGACGTGAACACCAAAGGCTCCACATGTCTCTCATGCTCTGCAGGCCTCCTGCCCCAGCCAGGGCCCAGACCCTACTACATGTTCACATCACTGGAGGCTGATGGCCTGCTCCTTGCCTGCACTCCAGAGGGCAGGCAGGCTAGTCTCTTGCCCAGAGACTTTGGACCAACTCCAATCCAGCCAAACCAGAGAACTCCTCTGCTATTCAGTGGGCTGAACCACACCTTGTCCAATGAGGTCCGAAGCCCTGGCAGTTTGTCTTTCCTTAGGTATACTCCCTCAGCCCTAAGGAACCATACAGAGTTTGCTCGTATCTTATAGCTACTCTTTTATCATTACACTTTATAGTAAACGTCGCCTGTTTAACCTATTGTGTGGTTTGTATTAATATCTCCTGAGTGGACCTAGACTGCTACAAGGAAGAAAGGTGTAAGTGACTACACATGAGCGCTAATGCCCACCAATGGAAAAATCTCCAAAATGCCAAAACCCAAGTAAATATTTAAATTTGAAAAATGCCAAGATACTTTCAAATCCAAAATAGTCTGGTATGTATATTTTCGGCCCACATACAGAAGTAAAATACCCTCATTTTCTCCCACTGAAAATTGATGGTGAATAAATGAATTCTGGTATGTCTATACAATGGAAACCACTCAGCAATAAAAAGGAACAAATTCCAGATATATGCAACAACAGGGATGACTCTCAAAACAGTATGCTAAATCAAAGAAGCCAGACACAAAAGGCTATATACGTATGATTCCATTCATATGACATCTTAGAAAAGACAAAACTACAGGGACAAAAAACAGGGCATAAAGGAATTTCAAGGGTGAAAGAAATGTTCTATAGCTTGACTGTGGTGGTATTTATGCAACTGTATCTGTCAAAACTCATCAAACTGTACACTAAGTTAATGGGTGCAAAAATACAGTTAGATAGAATGAATAATATTTGATAGCATGACAAAGTGACTATAATCAACAATAAGTTAGGGTATACTTCAAATTAACTAAAAGAATGTAATTGGAATGTTCCTAACATAAAGAAATGTTAAATGCCTCCTGAGGTGATGGATACCCCAATTACCCTGATATGAATAATCTACATTGTATGTTTGTATTAAAACATCACATGTTCCTTAAAAGATATTCAACTATTATGTACCCATAATAATTAAAACTTTTTAAAAAACTGTACACTAAAAGGAGCAAATTTCATGGTATATAAATTAACCTCAATAAACCTGACTTTACAAAACAAAACAATTACATATCAAAAATTGTGGAAGGAAACTAAAGTAACATCTATAGGGAATTTTATAGCCTTAAATGAATATATTAAAAAAGAAGGATAATTGAAAATTAATATGCTGAATTGTCCAAGTGAAGGCAAAAAATCAGAATAAACCATAGAAAGTAGAAAGAAGATGATAAAAGGTCAAAACATAACTTAAGGAATTCAAAAGTTAATGCACAATAGCAAGGATCAACAAAACCAAAAGCTGGTTTTGGCTAAAAAAATTTTTAAAACCTGATAAGGTTGATCGAGAGAGAGAGAGAGAGAGAGAGAGAGAAAAGAAACAAATAACAGGAATGAAAAGCAAGCTGTAACTACCAGATACTGCAAATTTTAAAATCCAAAACTTGATGGCAAAAATTCAAAAATAAAGAATTTGGATACAATAAAGATTTCTTAGGGCAGGGGACGACCCAGATTAATCTGGAATGAAACCAAACAAAACCAAGGACTAAGAAATCTGGACCACAAGGACAAAGCAGAATGAGGTTAGATTGTTAAAAACAGGTACTCAAATGATAGAGCCACAGAGGATGAAACAATCTTTGAAAATAGAGACAACCATGAATATTGAACAAAGGTATTTTCCCTCTAAGCAGGAAAAAAAGAAAAAAAAAAGTTAATGCCCAACTTCCAGTTCTGGCAACATGGCAGATTACCGAGACAACTTCTGACACTTCCTCTTGTGAGAGAAGCAGGATGTCCACATTGTGTGTATGCCACCTCCACCCCTTCTTAGGGTGTATCATTACTCTCTGTGAGTCAGGTTAGAGGGAACACGAAGGGTATCCTACAGAGAGAAAGGACAGGTAGGACAGAGGGCAAGCAGAAGCTCTGCCGCACTGCCCTGGTGACAGGGCAGGAGTCAAGGATCTATTGTGTGGTGATTATAGGAATAATAACAATAGCAACAATAAAAGCCAGACTTTTTTTTAACATTTATTGATTGTTCATTTTTAGTAGCATTACACTAAATGCTTCACATGTATTCATTTCATTTCATCTTCACTAAATCTTACAGCTATAATTACTAACCCAATTCTACAGACGGGGAACTTGAGGTTTGAAGAATTACATAATCGTATGAGGTTACACAGCCAGCAAGTGGCAGAGATCAAAACTAAATCTATTGGACTCTATGGTTTATACTTTTAATGAAATATTACCCAACATCTACCGTTGGTTAGGTGCTGCCACGCTCATATCTCAGTTAAATAGAGAGACAGAGCGAAGCATGGACACCAATAAAGCCCATATGCTGGGCAGTGTTAGAACACAGAGAATCCAAAATTTAGCTGCTTGTGACGGTAACAATGAGCTAGCACAAGGCTGGCAAGTTCTACTCAAGCCAATTTACCATAATACCAAGTGGTCAGGGACAAGAGATGGTGACTTTCTCCATCTGTAAAACAGAAAATCCATACAATCCCAACTAATCTTTTGCAGTCTTTGTGAGAAATAATCAAAGTGTCACAGGTAGAAGTTCCCTGGGGACAAATTTAGGCTGAAATTTAAAAAATGTAATATCTTCAGACAGAGAGCTTAGAGCAATGATATGGACTACTTCCAAACCAGAGAATTCTCCCTTGTTCTCAGAAACGACCAGAGGTAGTCAAGAAAATGTTGCATGATGCCTCTTGCTAGAGATCAATCTAGGAGCTGGGACGCATGCCCTTTGAGGCCCCTTTCAATCATGAAAGTCTACCACTCTTTGACTGATACATAGCTTACTGAGGGAGACAACAGCTTCTAGGAATTCAAAACATGCCAATTTGTCACCTGTGATTCCAGTGAAGCCACATGGAAGGGACTTTAGAACAGTCACACCTAGGGCCTAAGGTAGCATGATACATATTTGCTGCATTTCTCAGGATCCAATTCTGAGCCATTCTGGACTCAGTTCTTTGGCTTACCATGTAGCTGAGATAAAAAATCACCCTGTATTTTAACATCAGAGAATAATGGGCCATAAGAGTGAACCTTTTAAAGAGGGCTGCCAAGCAGCCGTGGATCAAGCAGTCTCAGAACCAAACAAAGGAAGTGGAAAACAGTGTCAAGCTCACACAGGCTAACACCATTTTAAGTAACCTCCTGAGGTCACAAACCACAAGCATTCAAGTCTTGCTCTTAGTACCGTTTCAATAACTGAGTTTAAAACCAAGCTCGAATCAGCTAGCACGATTCACTGGCAGAACCAGGCTACTGTGGTTCTGAGACAAAGACGACATTCATTAGCCATGTGGTTTCTCAGAAAGCATATCTACACAGCAGGTTTTCCTGGCAATTTTGGATACATATGTCTTTTTCCGACTGCTGTTCTTGGCTAGTTTTCTGAAAGGAAAGAGTACAAGATCTCATTATATTCCAAAGTACAAATGAATTCAGTCTCAACATACTTTAAACCCGGCTTTACAGGAAAAATAAGAAGTTAAAACAAAAATACTGTATCCTGTCAAGAACAATTTAGGATAGTCTTCTCAACCAAAAATTGCTCGGCATGATTACCCCAGAAAAGATCCATTAACATGCAACAGATGTTTATCCTGGCCAGCTCCTGGGTATTCACATGGCACTGTCGGGTCAGAGACCTAAATACTAATCATAGTCTCCATTCATCTTTCTCCTAGCACGGGAGTATGAAAAGAAACTCGTCAGAAAAAGGATAAAAAGCAAACAAGCATGGAGATTGTCCAGAAAGGTGGTAGCAAGAGTCTGAGGGCATAGAGTCTAATGGTTAAAATCCTGGCTTAATTCACATACTCAACAGGCAAAAAAAAAACCAACAACAAAAGCAAACACGAATCCCCAATCCCTAAACCTCTTGTTGACAGGAAAAGAGCCTGGCTTAATAAGTTAGAATGATCTAAAAGCAACCCAACTCCAACCAAAAAAAGCCCTAAATATTAAATGCCAAATAAAAGAGAATGATTCAATCAATCAAAATAATATAATGTGTTATGTAATATCAAAAATGATGATTTTTATAAATGGTTTAAATGATATGAGAAAATGTTTAAGATATGTTAAGTGGAAAAAAACAAGATATTATACCTACAGAATGATCTCAGCTGTATAAAATAATATATAAGTATAAAAAACTAGAAGGAAATATGTTAAAATGTAAATTATGATTATTGGTGGGGGTAGTGGTAGAAGAAATGAAATGTAGGAGACATTGTCGTCTTCTTTTTTTTTTTTTTTTTTGAGATAGGGTCTCGCTGTGTAACCCAGGCTGGGGTGTAGTGGCACGGTCACAACTCACTGCAGCCTCAAACTCCTGGGCTCAAGCAATCCTCCTGAGTAGCTGGGATTACAGGCCTGAGCCACCACACTCAGCTGACATTTTCTTCTTTAAGATTTTCTTCTACCTCTAAACTTTCTATAATGGGCATGTATTCTTTTTACAAATGGGGGGAAAAATAACACTGTAATATTCTAGAAGAGCAAACCAACACTAAAAAAGAAGAAAAAAAATAACATTTAGTAAGAGCTTACTGCAGGCCAGGGACTGTCCCAAATGCTTTACATGCATTACAGGTTGAGTAACCTTATCCAAAATGCTTGGGAACAGAACGGTTCTGGATTTTGGCTTTTCAGATTTGGAGTGCTCAACGTGTATCTCATTTGATACTCACAACAGCCCTATGAGATAGGTATGACTTTATCCACGTTTGACAGATAGGAAAGACAGGTAACATAACAAGTGGAGAAGATGGGCTATGCACCCTAGCAGAATGACTCCAGTGGTTTTAACCACAATACTGCCTCTCAACCACAATGGCACAATCTGTCTCCCTGCCTGCAAGCTTGACCTAAAAACAAGCCTCAATGATAAAATCTACTTTTAAAGGCCCTATAATAATTTAGAAGGAGGAACCCAAGGTATTAAGATATTCAGGTAAATTTTCAAACTAGAGGAACTTAACAGCTCCTCTAATGAAGCTACAAAAGAAATCTACATGCTAGAGCAACGCATCACTGCAACTGAAAATAAACCAGCACAACAAATTCAACCCACAGCTAAATTTCACAATACAAAGAAAGCTAGGAATAAATAACTGTCCAAGAAAGACCCCTGATATCCATTTATCAAATTGCCAAGAAGAAAGACAAGTATTTAAAGATATAATTACAAGGACTTGCATAGAAAGGATCTGAATTTGCCCCCCAAAAAAGTCCCCCAGCAATAAGAGGCATGGACCACTAGAGACTAGAGAAGAGAAAGAAACTTAAGAAAACAATAAAAAGCATTGTTATTGCTATAACTTGTCTGCAACCAGCTTAGGAAGACCCCCTTACTTTTTTTTTTTTTTTTTTTTTCAGTCCAGCATTAAAGACCTTTTGCTTAGAAATAATCAATTTTGCTTGGCAAAAAGGCATCAAGACACACAAGTACTTTGGATCAAATTCTGTAGAATCAGCCTATTTGAGATGCATTAAAGTTAATGCCAAAACCAATATGGTATTCTGTTCACAGTTCCTTGCTAGAGGTTTTAAAAGAAAATACTGAAACTCCAAGTCTGAAGTGGAAACTTTTTATCTGTAAATACAAACCACCTTTAGATACTAACCAGAAGCTATCAAGATTTGATAACTCCAAATTAATCATGTATTTTTTAAATCCCTGATTGTTAGGAAAAGTGGCTGTTTAGAAAAATATAAAGCTGAGTTGGTACCTTATCTTTACACCAAGACAAATTCCAGAAGGATCAGATGTTGAAAAAGAAAAAAAAATTCTAAAATAATGTAGGGATTAATATTTTTGTAATCTTAGAATGTGAAAAACTTTTCTAAACATGACATAAAATTCCAGAAACCACAAAGGAAAAGCTAATAAATCAAAATATATAAAAATTAAAAATGTCTGAACTGTTAGACACCATATACAAAGCTTTAAAAAATTAGGAAACTATCTTTACCACATATGTTACAAGGTTCATAACCTTACCTGATATATGAGAACTCTTTAAAATCAACAAGGAAAATAAGTGTATTGAAAATTAGATATATAACACAAACTGGCAATTTACACACCAAAAACAACAGGGAAACCTAACAATGTGTATCACAATTTCAAATTTATGAACAGTTTGATCTAATAATTCTACTTGCAAGAATTAACTCTAAGGACATGCCATGCAAAGATATTCATTAAAACAATGTTTATTGACATTAAAAAGCTGAAGTCCACCTAGATGTCCATGAATTGGGGATTAATCGGAGGTCACAAACAAATGTTTTCAGGGGTTGGCACAGGTGGTAGAAGTAAGCTCCACAGGCCAGTTGCAAAACAATAAACAACCAATAAACAGGAAATGGTGGGATCTGTGGTGAACTAGAAAGCTAATATGCATTTCAGTAATTCAAACTATAAAAACTGTATGTGCCACAGGCCAAACTGGCTCTCCCTTCCCCAGTCCCCACACACTCCGAGGGTTAGATGTGTAATCTATAGCCATGGGACAAGTACTGCTGCCTATTCTCTCTGTGACAAGCCTAAGAGGGTCCCCTTACTCGGAATGCTCACCTATTCTATCACATTTGAATAGCTACAAAGGAGTTCACTGATGTGGCAGCAAAGACTGTCAGGATTGGACAAAACCTTAAAGGTCACCTAGTCTAACAGGAAACTCCGTGAGGCCGCAGTCATTCAGAGCTGTTTAGACCTAGGTAAAGAATGTAGAGGGTGAGGGAAGGACATGGCAAGTGATGGAGTAGAAGGCCAGAAGTCAGGGAATGAGGACTAGACTAGGCTTTCCTGTGGGATTTTCATTTTCCATAAGAACAAAATGAAGATGGGAAGGGAGGTGGGAGAATAAAAGAGGGTGAAATCCTGTGCATCACATACCATCTATGTCACTGTACATAAGACTCCATATATAGATCAAATTCCAGGAACTCAAGAACTACTCTCATATAAAGGGCTGAATTCATAATACCATTGTTAAACATTCCTTTAGCAATAAACTTCTGGGCTGCTGTTATCCTCACTAACCAAGCCAGCATAGGGAAGTTGCTACAGATAATGTGACAGATTGTATATGGTATTTTTATTGCAAGATCTTAATTCATCCCAGGAACTGTTTTAAATTATCCTAGAATGGTTGTAGTTTATAATTACAGTCTCAGCAGCACTTCCAAAAGTGGAAAACCTCCACTCGAACCTGGAATGGAACGTTTCTTCCCAACTTGTGAAAATAACTTTATGCTTGGTCCTGCCATATCTGGGAATGGACAGCAAATTTTCTGACTTCACTTCATTTTAAACTCCACTCCCGTAAGATTTCTGAAATTCAAACTAGACACATCCATGTCTGCAGGCTCCAAAATCTTAGAATAATTTTTGCCATGATTTTCCTAAATAAAGAGCAAATGGAAGTGATTGGTGGGGCTATAAAGTGGGTCCAGGTCTTCCCTTCTTCCAGCAGCTGGTCACTTTCTGAGTCAATGCTGTGTGCAATGTGAGCTCAGTTATGCAAATGGCAGCACTGGACAGCTGACGGCTCCCAGATAGGTCTCTCTGCCGCTCTATAACACACACACACACACACACACTTGAGTTATTTTACACTAATAACTGTACCAATAGGATTAAAACTGTTTTGAAAAAAAAAAAAAAAATCAATGTAGGAACTATCTAGGTCTTACAGCTTCCAAGCAGGCACAGAAGGGAAGCAATGTGGTCAGAGAAAACATAAAAGGTCTGTCAATGTTTCAATTAGCATGCTTGATATTTAAACCCCAGGAACAAGAAAGTCATAACAGGATTAAGCTCATTTTAGGTATTAAATAAATGCCTCAAAGCAAATAACGTTTGATCTAGGAAGCGGGAGCTGCCACAGCAGAGCTCTCAACAAAACTGGGAAATAAGTGTTGGGGCTTCCTCCTACCTCCCTTTGCTTGGGTGGCCCGCCTCAATATCTTTAACTCTTTCCCTTTTCTGGTGGTTTGTCCACCTCTCCCACCTTAAGTGTTACACAAGTAAATAAAATTTACTGCATGCGTACTCTGTCAGACACTCTGCTAAGTACTATAAAAGCATTTTAAAATGCAATCTTCTCAATAACCCTGAAATAAACATGATTAGTATCTTCATTCTAGGTTGAGTGACTTGCCCACGGTCTCATAAATAATGAAACCAGGATTGAATCCAGGTCTATCTGGCTCTTGGTCAGTATGTTATACTGCCTCCTATCCTCATTTTGCTCTCCAAAGCACCTCTTTGCATTTTAGAAGGAGAGGGAAAAAACCTTACATACGCTGAGCACCATTTACATGCTTTACACAGGCTCTCTTGCTCAGGCCCATACAATCCCTATGAGAGAGATGTGTTAGGCTCCATTTTAAAGGCTGGCAAACAAAGACCAAGAGAGTTTGAGGGCTCTTGAAGACTTTAATCTCACCTTTAGCAGATAAAGAAACAGAGCTCCAGAAAGGTTAGGTGGCTTGCTTAAGGACACAAAGCTATTAATAGTTACTGTCAGAGCTGAGACCTGATTCCCGATCTGCTGCTCTCTATAAGCCGTCATTCTGAAAGGAACCCACATATTAATAATAGAGTAGGAACATCAGGCACTTTACTGACGTTTTATGTGCTTTATCCAAGTACAATCAAAGGGATTCCCAACATTGCATTTCCAGTCAATGTTTTTCTAATAATGTTTTATCAAAGGGGGGAAAAAATCTGAATTCCACATCTATCAAATTTATAGTCCAATTAATGTGTTCCTATACACACAGATGAATGGATATTACAAAAAGAAAGTTCTGCAAAGAATGTATAAGGAATTCAAACACCATAATCAAATAACACATTTCTGAGCACCTGTGTTCTGTGGCTGTTTGCCAAGTGCTGGGAACACTGGAGAAAGAAAATATGCAGCATTGGAATTAGATGAATGCTCACCATTGGCACATATGTAACAGTTCTCACGTTATTCTGAGAAAAATAATGGTCTTGGCATAGAAAATGTGGATTTAAAGCCTGACTCGATCATATGCTGTGGTGGGACAGGTCACCTAGGGGCTCTAAGCCTTTCTGTCAAATGAGTGGGAATAAGATCCACTGTGCAAGGATAATGTGAGAAGCAAATGGGACAAAACATTCACAGGGACTGAACACAATAAGCACTCGATAACTATTTTCATCAATTCCTTCTCAAATTCTATAACCTAGCTTTAAGAGAGCAGGTGCCCCTGCCAATAAAATTTAAAGTAAGACAAGATAATGAACAATCAGTATGAATATTACTAAAAATATTCAATATCAGTGGAGTAAGAAAAGCAAATTAACAGAAAAGCTATTACTAATAAGGCAATAGACAGCAGGGTATAAGAAGAAAAATTAAGAACCAAGTGCCTGAATGAGACTGACAGGCACACTGTGACAGAGACATCACCAGAAAATATGTCAAATTATGCTGTCGCCATTAAGATGCCTCTACAATAAACACTTTTGTTTCCACCAAGGTTACATTTGGTCAAAACCAAAAATGTTCTTAAAATACAATGTCTCTTTAGTCAGCATGACATTTTCCAACAGCACAATTACCGCAAAACCCATCCATGCAAAGTAAATAAGAAACGACAGCAAAAGAAGGTAAAAATTAAATTGTTCCAACAACAGAAATTATTTACAAAACAATTAATGAAATGCAAAACTTGTCAATCTGCATTGAGCTCTGAATAGCATGAAAAATCCATTTTGAGTCGTTAACAAATACTTCTCCCACGTCACAAAATTCCCGGTAAGATGCAATAAACCTGAAACCATTCTTCCTGGTTATTCTAGTTCCTATCACATATTATTTTAAAGATGTTTCTGTTTTCTTTTCTTTTTTTTTTACATTTACCACAATAATGACTACATAAGAAAGATGATTCTTTTTCCTGGTTTATATGATTAAGTACCCATTAGGGCTCACAGTGGTTTCTGTTTGTTTTTGGTTTTGTTTTCATGTGAGAAAATGCCTGAGTTCATAGGGACAGGAAGCAATCTGAGGATTTGGGTTCTACACTTAATTCTGGCACTAAGTAGGACAGACGGCTCTGTCTTTGGACTCCAGTCCTTCAAACTATAAAAGGGGATAAGAAACCCCACCTTGCCCCCTCACAGGAACATGGTAAGTATCACCAAACGAAAGAACAAAATATGAACGCACCTGTAACTATCTGAAATGCAACATAAACCTAAAGTGACAATAATTTTACTATCATCAGCAAACAGGCATACCAGAAATCTGGACTTAACGGTTCCCTTGGCTTTCCCTGCTTTCTGGATTATTTGTCGTCATTCCAACAGCTGATGATTTTTTTTTTTTACAAAAGTAAAATAAAGTGTGAAATAATAACATAATAACACTTAATATACAATGAACCAAAACCAAACATAAAACAGCTTTATAATTCTTTAATAGAATTCTACCATAAAAAAAAATTCTACCATAATTCTGAAAGTTAACTTGGTTCAAATATCCAAGGTTACATTTCATTTGATCCTATGTCCAACTCTGTGGGACAAGTATGACAGGTGGCATTATGCCTGAGTTTTACAGACTAAAATCCTGAAACTCAAAGAGTAGAGCAACTCACCCAAGGGCCCAGCTAAAGCCAGGGCCCTTCACTCTTTTTCTGATGTAATTTAATGTTCCTTCTACTGGTCCTGTGTTATGAGGTAACCCCTATTTTCAAGGAAATTCACTTCACACAACATCAAACTTCTAGGCTGGTAATTTTATCATTCCTTTTACACAGCTCCACCATAAGGAAATTCCAGAGTGGAGACTGTGCACACAAGAAGTGAAAGGGCGGCATCTATTGGCAGAAGTGTGTTGCTGCGATGGAAGTAGTTTGAGAGCTTCAAGACTGAAAATACCAGTAATGTCAACAGTTCACAAAAGTGAGTGGGGAAAAAAAACGTATTGATAGAGGTGCAAGGGGAATGAGAAGTTCTAAAAATGATACCAATGACCACTTTGTTGATCAACTTCAACCAGAAATAGTTTTCATTCCTTTGTTTTAGAGTAGTTTTTAAATCAGTCCCTTTGGGAGCAAGTTTTCTTTGGGAAGGTAGCTGTGGTTTTATAATGGAAGTAGTCAATGGCAAATCACTGGGAAAAAGTTTAGGTAACTGAAATTTACTCCATGAACAATGTTTCAAGAAAGGAAGGGAAAGTGGAGGAGGAAAGGAGGAAGTTGACGTTTGTGAAGTGCCTACTGGTTAAGTATCCCTGATCCAAAATGCTTGGGACCAGAAGTGTTTCACACTTTGGATTTGGGAATATTTGCATTATAATTAACTGTTGAGCATCCGTAATCCAAAAATCTAAAATCTGAAATGTTCCAGTGAGTACCTGCTTTTGAGTGTCATGTCCATGCTCAAAAGTTTTGGATTTTGGAGCATTTTGGATTTCAGATTTTCGGATTCAGGATGCTCAACCTGTATTATGTTGCAGGCACTTTATATGTATTTATCCCATTTAATGCTCACACAGACACAAAATAATCCTAAGGTTCTAGTATTACCTGCATTTTACAGTTGAGGAAAATGAAGCTCAGAGAGAAGAAACTGGCTCAAAGCTACTCAGCAACTGGCAAAGTCAGGATTTGAACCCTGAATGCCTGACTCTAGTGATCTTAACTACCAAACATACACTGAAATATCACTTTGGTACACAGAGACATGATATCCCTACAAAGAAACACAACTGCAACTTCATAAAACCTTCTAAACAAATGTGAAATCTAACATTCTTCAGTCAAAAAATTTGGATGTAAGGAATAACCAATACTCTGAGTTGTGTCTTTTTCTCAGTAGCAATATAATAAATTACCATCAAACCTCCTCTTTGAATCATCTCCTTGATACTACTTAATCCCTACATTGTCAGTTCAAAATCTCAGCACTATCAGCATCAAACTCCAACAGAAAAAAGAGGAAAGGAAAAGAGACATGCTTTCCATTCAAGAAATATTATGCTTGGTGTAAATGTGTCATCAAAGACAAAAGATGCTCAATTGTGTTGTATTTCATCTGAGTAGTGGAGCATCGGGATTTCTATTAAGTAAAAGTGGCCCTGTTTCTTGGGAAAGGGAAATGGCATAAGGACATCCTAGATAACGAAAAAGCTTCCACATCACGCTTTCCTTTCACAGGCACTGGGCTACATAAGCAAGTATCACTTTTCAGAGTTCTAATAGAGACTCTCTGGATGGGGGGTGAGCAAACTGGCACACAATCTTCTCCCTTGCCTTCTCAACATTTCATGTCCCAGGAATATGGATTACTGAACTGTCAAGAGTCTGTGTGAGAAAAAAATGGGTGGTGAAGCTGAGAAGAAAGATATCTTTGACAGCTCAAAGGAAGAAGAGTAAAAAATATACATCTAGGTGAATGAGATCATAATTCAAAGTCATGGTTGTGGATCTAGTAATAGGAAAAATAATTTACATTCACCTCAGCTAAAAACTAAAAACTCTGCTTTCTAGAACAACTAATTTACATTTTAAAATATTTTTCAGACTTTGGAAGCTTCTTCATGAACAATAAACAACATTGAGTTTACAGTCATTTCTCTTTCTCTTCTCTGACTTCAAATTATAACAAAATTAAAAAATAACTGAACCAAATCTGGCCTTGGTTGTAATGAGATTCAAACTCAAGAATTTTCAGGGTGTGATTACAGCAATCAGGAATTCCAGGCCTCCAGGTTGTTAATCCCAACCTGGCAACGTTTTGACACCTGGGGCAGGCTAACAATGTTCGCCAGGAGGCTGATCACTCACTCTCCCGCGACACATGATGTTACGACTGAATCAGAGTCTTAGGGGCTAGTTTATAGAAACACACCAGACAGCGGCAAAGAGAAACTTCTGAATAAATCTACTCCCTGGAAAGGTAATAATTATAAAAAGTATCATTCACTATTTATGAATAGGTTTACCAAGCAATTAACTTTAAAACCACTGCAAACAACCTAAATGTGTATCAACCGAATACTGGCTGAATAAGCTACAGTACATGCTCAAAATAGAATACTAAGCATCAGGAAGAAAAGAATGAGGACTTTCTCTGTATGTTGCTATGGAGTGACTTCTAGGATATACAGTTAAGTGAAAACGAGAGTAGAGGAAAGTATGTGTAGTACACTACTGCTACTTCAGAATGGGAGTACAAATACATATGTATTTGTGAGTGTGTGTGTGTGTGTATATACACATACACATCCCCAAAACATAACAACAAAAAAAGACGGAAAAAACAGAGAGGGGATTGGGATAGAAGCTAAATCTAAATAACTTTGTTTTGTGGATTTACCTTCGGAACCATATAGTTTATATGAAGCAAAACAATAAAAAAGCAGTATCTAAAAACAGAAAACAAAAGAAACAAAAAAAAATCTATCTGCATTTTTTTTGTGTGGCATAATCACATAGAAATTATCCCAAGTACCTTTTTTTTTTTTTTGAGACAGGTCTTGCTTTGTCACCTGGGCTACAGTGTAGAGTGCTGTGGCGTGATCACAGCTCACTGCAATGTCAAACTCCTGGGCTTGAGTGATTCTCCTGCCTCAACCTCCCAAGAAGCTGTGTGCCACCATGCCTGGCTCCTGCCTTAGCCTCCCAAGTAGCTGGGACTACAGGTGCGAGCCACCACACCAGGTCTCGCTCTTGTTCAGGCTGATCTCCAACTCTGGGCCTCAAACAATTCTCCTGCTTCAGCCTCCCAAAGTGCTAGGGCTGCAGGCATTAGCCACTGCACCTGGCTTCCAAGTAGCTTTAACATATAATAACTTGACTCATATAATAACTTAACATATAATAACCCAGTACATCTCTACTGGGAAATGCCCTAAGGATAAAGAGAACTGCAACACAAATCTTAACTTGTTTTCAGTCATAATTGTTGGTGGAAGTACAGGTATTGTGATTCTGAGGCTGACATTTATGGTGGAATGTAGAGCAAATGAGTAATTATATTGGTATTGCTGGAAAGTTAAGATATTTGGCATGGGGGAAAGATTACAGATATAGGATCAAAGTGGTTAAGTGAAAAACTGGCAGTGTTCAATCTGTACTAGAAATAGCATAAGAACTCGTGAGTTTGTAATAAACATATTTCCTAGTTTTATCCATTCAAAAGGCCTAGAAAAAAATGACCTAACTGCAATGATCATACATTATATCCAGACTGTGATCTCTAAATACCATTTCCCATTAAAAGGAACCAGAGTTCCTTCAAAAAATGGCTGTTTCCAGATTTGGAGTAGGGAATAGACAAGACGAGCCTGGAACGTTTCATCATGCTAGAAAGCAAGGAAGGTCTCAAAAACTACTGGGACGTAAGTAAATCATACCTCAATAAACCAGATTTTTAAAAAACTACTGGGTTTTATAAAGATGGAACAATTTGAACATAAGGAAAATAGAAAGGATTGAAACACATCTAATAGTTTTAAATCCATGAATTCATAATGATTAAAACAAAATCACTGGTTATCTTTCAAGAATGCTAGAGACCAACTCATTATTTTGAAAATGATAAATAAAAAGAAAAAATCAAGTACATATTCTGTCTTCTCTATATAAATTGTACCTGAGAGTAGCTACATAAATAATGAAATGCTGCTTCATGGAAGTATTTCAGTTAGTAAATAGAGAAGGAATGATCAAATGTCACCATTTGTAACCTCTAATGAAATGGCATGTAGGCAATGACCTTCAGTGGCTTTTAACAATAGAAAAAGAGAGTTGGCCATGTATCCAAACATTATGAACCTCCTGATGGAAGTACATACCTAGGAAATATCCTTGCCAGAAAAAAAAAAAAAAAAAAAATCGAACCTGAGTCTGATCAAGCTTCTAGATCAGCATTTCTCAGAGTAGCCTGTGGACCCCTGGGAGATCCCTGATACACTCTAAGGAGACCTGTAAGATCAAACTATTTTTATATTAATCCTAAGACATTATTTGACTTTTCTACCGTGTTGACGTTTGCACTGATGGTACAAAAGCAGTAGTAGGTACAACTGCTAGCCTTAGTATGAATCAAAAAGTGGCACCAAATAGTGTTAGTAGCTAATACGTTCTTCACCACCACAGGCTACAGTTTAAAAAAATCCAGTTCCCTTAAGAATGTCCATGATGAAGTAGTAAAATGTATTAATTTTATTAAAGTTCACTTCTTTTTAACAGTATCTATGATGAAATGAAAAGTCTGCAAAAAAGCACTTCTGTTATAACTGAAATACAATGGTCATCTTGAGGCAAAGCACCTGTGCAATTGAGCTATGAGCGCAACCAGCTGCTTTTTTTGTGGAACACCATTTTTACTTGAAAGAATGACAAATTGTGGTTATTCAGGTCTGGGTAGGTAGCAGACATTTTCTCAAAAATGAAAAAAGTGAGCCTGTCACTTAAAGGAAAACAACTGATTGTGTTTTTTGCCAATGAATAAAATTCAAACTCTCAAACGAAAATTAGAATTTTGGAAAACTTGAATGCACTGCTGTGAACTTCACAGCTTCCCTACATTTAGACACTTTTCTAATGAGATATGGTCATAATTTCAAGGAATGTTACTTTTTTAAATATTGTATAATGAAATGTTCTAACATTTAGAAGATCTGTGTAACTCAGTGGACCAATGTTTTCCAAATGACCAATGGGCGTTACGAAATCATGTGTGAGTAAAAGTTCCACTCAAAATACAAAATAGACCAATGAACTTTAATATGCAGAATAAGAAAAGTTCATTGATATAGTTTCAGATTATACATTGCCACTTACCTTTAAGAAATCACTACTTTTTGAGTTTTGGTACAGAGTCAAAGGAAGGTATCCACAATTATCTGAAAAAGCTATTAAAATACTTCTCTCTTTCCCAACTATACATCTTTGCTAGGCCAGACTTTCTTGATAAACTTCCACCAAAATAATATATTACAACAGATTGAATGGAAAGCAGGTATGATAATCTATCTTCTACTAAGCCATACAGATTTTTTAAAATGTAAACAATGCCATTCTTCTCATTTGTTTTTGTTTTGGGAAACATGGTCATTTATCATAAAAAATATTTATATTAACATATAATTAGTTTATTATTAAGTGAATTAATAAATTCTTTAAAATTTTTCTGTTTTAGTTTCTAATTCAGTAAATACCAGTAGATATAATCCACATAAACAAAAGCTTTTTGGGGTCCTCAATAATATTTATAAGTATGAAAGGGTCTTGCGAAACACTGGTCTGGATCAAACTACCAATTTACTAGACATTCAGGGAACATATTAAACAGCATCACTTAGATGTAATTAGCATGTCCAGAATGTGGAAAACTATATGGGATAACTAACAATTGGGTTTCAACAGTACCACAAAGTATGGGGGCTGCAGGGCTGCAGGAAGGAGGGGCTATAAATTAAAGGCAACATAAGAGATATTATCAACCAGCTGCAAGGTATGAATCTTATTTGTATACTAATTCAAACAAACTGTAAAAAGTATTTATGTATGAGGAAAACTAAACAGTGACAAGGTATTTTACGGCATTAAGGAAATTATTCTTTATTTTTAAAAGTATGATAAAGGTATTATAATTATATTTTTATAGGGGTCTTTAATCTTTTATAGATACCTATAAAATATTTAGAACGAAATATGCCTAGAATTTGCTTCAAAACAATAGAGCTAGGGACAACAAATAGTGGAGGTGAAGAATTAAATAAAACAAGAATAGTTATGAGTTGATGACTGTTGTGGCTGAGTGATGGGAACTTCATTAGATTTTATCTTACCAATGGAGGATGGTATATTTAACGATATGCACTAATTTTTTAAACTCATTTTGAAACAAATGAACAGTAAATTCAAAGAATGTTCTGGGAATGTTCCTTTTGTCTCTATGAAGTGGCAGAGTTTCAAGTTGTAGATACCTGGGTTCCCAAAAAACACCAAGATGCATCCTTTAGAGTATTAACTTAAGCATAAGCAAAGAAAGCATCTCTGCTACCATACCAATCATAATTTTAAATTATAAATAAGGTAGTAATAATTCTCACCTCCCAGCAAACATCTAATTTCTACAGTGTATAGCCAAAAGCAAAGAGTGTAACCTAACAAGAAATGAATAATTGTGTTCTGACAGTTCAGTAAAGCTTCTTTATAAACACCCAAAGAAATCTCAATTTACAATCAGATTTGGAGCCCTGATCTGGGAATGAATAATTAAGGCAGTTTCAGAAATCATACGTTATTGTCGGCCTCCTGGGAAAAGCTAAGGGCTAAAATTTATTCTTCTTTGCCACAAAAAAAGCCATCTGAATCGCTTATAATTACCCAGGGAATCCGAACGATCAATCTTGTTCAGGTTCTGTTACTTTCATCAAATTAATTTTGAATTAACAGTTTGGTGGTTTTCTATCCTGATGGACCCATTATCGCATAGAGGGATATTAGCTCTCTGTGCTGCATTAGGATTCTATTTTTAATTTCTCTCATAAACCAAGGAAAAATCTAGAATAGTACTAAATATTTCCAGGAAAAAAAGGGTATACTAGGCACTAATTTACTTCACCTGAAGGTCTCCCCTTCAGTCCCTTCCCCCCCTTTCCTCCGACACCCACACTCTTGTCTTCCCAGCCATACCACAGGCGTGGGGTTTCCACAGACATGCTTCATGTTTCAAAATACACTTTAAATGAAATTCTTGATGCCTTCCCTGGGGTTCTTGCCGAGGTTCTTGTTCTCCTTTCTGGGCTCCTATAGCACTTTTTTATATGTAGAATTTACCAGAATAACTTAGACAGAGGCTATATAGTATACACAGGTAAGAGGATACACTCGGCAGCCAAAGTGCTTTGGTTCAAATCCCTGTGTGCCACTCACTGTCTGTGTAACTGTGGTCAAGCACCCCTTGTAAGCCTGTTTTCTTTTTTCTTTAATTAACAAATAAAAATTGTATATACGTATCATGTACAACATGATATTTGGAAATATAGTAGTCCCTCCTTATCTGCAGGGGATAAATTCTGAAACCCCTGGTGGACAATAAGATATTAATAGAACAATTATATAATAACAACATACTGTTTACAATTTCATGGATAAAATATTCATTATTACCATTGATCTCAGTAACCTCAGCATATGACTTTTTCTTTCCATATTAAGTCTAGAATTTTCACCTTTTCACTTACAGGAAGCACTTTACAGCTTCTCTTTGGCATGCCCGAATTGCGAGCATCACTACTCTTGCACTCTGGGGCCATTATTAAGTAAAATAAGGGTGACTTGAACACAAGCACTGCAATACTGCAACAGCCGATCTGACAACTGAGTTAGCTGCCAAGTGATTAATGAGCAGGCAAAGTGTACAGCACGGATACACTGGACAAAGGGATGGTTCACATCCAGGGCAGGACAAAGCTGGACGATTGTAAGATTTAATTATGCTATTCAGAATGGCGCACAATTTAAAACTTATGAATTGTTTATTTCTGGAATTTTCCATTTAGTATTTTTGGACTGCAGTTGACTTCAGGTAACTGAAACCTTGGAAAGGGAAACCGTGGACAAGAGGAGACTACTTACTGTATATACACACTGTGGAATGGCTCAATCAAGCTAATTAACGTGATTTACTGCACATACTTATAATTTTTTGTGGCAAGAACACTTAAAATATACTCTCTTAGCAATTTTTAAAATATGATATATTGTTATTAACTAGTCATCATATTGTGCAATAGATCTCTTGAATTTATTTCTCCTATTAAGCCTCAGTTTTTTTACCCATAAAACAGTAATAGTAACATTACCTACTGCAAATTCTCAATAAATCTAAGCTATCACTACCACAACATATCAAAATCACTGGATTATTTTCTCCTACATTATGAACTCTCTCAGGGTAGTGACAGTATTTGAATTTAATTCAATTAGTTGAATTAAATATTGAATTAATTCAGAGACTATGTCTGAGTTTAATCGAAAACAGCATGCTAACTTTAAGCCAGGCAATTGCTAGGTGTTAGGAATACACAGACGAGTAAAATAAAGTCCAGGCTGTCGAGGATCCTGCAGTCTTGCCTATTCACATACAGTATACACAGAGGACTTCAAAAAACATAGATTGAATTAATATGAGGGGGCCACCTGCTAGCAAATCTTTTTATAGAGTAAGTCATAAGAAATCTGAAAACGACTTCATTTGAATAAATAGGAAACTTACTTCAAAACCTAAAGATTCCAAGAGCTAATACTCAACAATACTTGCAAAGATAATAATTGACTGAAAAGTACTGTTGGTTCCTCTCTACCTGCAGAAGCCCTGGCTAACACAATTTAGACTAAAACCAGGAAAAATCTAAATAGAAAGTTTAAAAACATATCTTGCTCTATTTTTTTAAGTTAAGCAAATAATATGTTAATACAGTAATACACTCTCTTTATAAAAGCAGCTAAAACTAAAGTTCTCTCCAGAGGCAATGACTCTTATCAAGTTATTTTTATATCCTGTCTTTTTTATCTGTGCAGCTGTATGTGTGCATATATATATAGGAATAGGTAGCATGGCTTTAATATACTCTTATACACACACACATATGTTTCTCAATTCTATTCTATAACCTTGATCTATATTCTATTTTTATGCCAATATCACAGTACTTTCATTATTGTGGTTTTGTGGTACATTTTGATATCTGGAAATATAAGTCCAACTTTGCTGTTCTTGTTCAAAAATATCTTGAATACTTTTATGCATTTATATATCCATATGAGAAATAAATATGGTATTATATTTGAAACATCTATCTGGGTTTTCAAATTTAATGACATAAAATTATAAATTATAATCTTTGATCATTCTATTAATAACATTCTTCTATCTCTAATAATGCTCTCTCCCCTATCCCCTACTATACTTTATTGGTATCGTCTTCCTTTTTAACTTGATCAAATCTGCCAAATGTCAGGTACTTTCAAAGAACCTCCTTTTGGTTTTATAGATCAACTTTTTTGTTTGTTTTCTATTTCATTAAATTCTGCCTTTATCTCTATACTATTTTTTTTAGCTTATTTACACCCTTTCTTGTATCTTAAAAAGAAAATACATTTAAGGGTATAAATCCTCCTCTGAATACCATTTTTTGCTGCATCCCATAGGTTCTGAATTACAGGGATCTGAATTTTGTAGGGTTCTTATAATTCATTTCCAAACAGTTTATAATTTCTATTTTGATTTTATCTTTAAAGCAAGAACTATTTAAAGATACATTTTTGCATTTCCAAATGGGATAAAGTAGCTTTGGCTACTTTTTACTGTTGATTTCTAATTTTATTGTATTATAGTCAGTGAATGTGGCCTGTGATTTCTGTGTGGAGATTTCTTTTTGTACACTTTAAAACATAGTCAAATTTTATCAATACTCCAAATATGTTTTTAAAGTTTCATGTATATTTGAAAAGTTTTTCTATTTTCTGTTTTATCAACCTTGTTAATAGTGTTAGTTTTTTGTCTAACTGAAATGTCAATTTTTGAAAGGATATTTAAGTCTTCTTGATTAACTTCTTAAAACTATAGTTTTCTCATTGCTCCTTCTTGCTACACATTCTTGGTGCCATCCAAGACATACTGTTTCTTCACTGTTCAGTAACACACCAACCAAGTCCCTTGCCACAGGACCTTTGCATGTGCTATTCCTGCTGCCTAAAAAGCTCTTCCTCTGGATATTCACAGCTCACATCCTCATCTTCTTACCAAGGAGGACTTCCTGAACTACTCTAGTTTTAAAAGCTACACCCACATAGACACTCTCTCTCTCTCTAGCTCTTTGGCTTTATATTTTCCACAATACTTAGCACCATCTGACACATTAAATATTTTACTTATTTTCCTTCTTCTAGAATGAAACTTCCGTGAGGGACAGATTTCTGGGCTGTTCTGTTCACTACTATATTCCTAGAATCGTGTCAAATACATAATCACACGCACACACAGGCACTGAATAAATAAATAAATAAACATACAGATGATAAAAACAAATGAAGCTGACTCTAACATGGGTTCAATGACTAATCAATTCAGTAACCTCGGGTGAGTTATTCTGGTCCTTGAAAGATCTCTCTCTAGACATCTAAGACCTCAACTATCATTAGTTGCATAAACTATGACATTCTTGCCATTTTACAAAAGTAGAAATTAGGTTATGGAAGAATGACATCATTTCCTCTAAGCCAGTCAACAGTGGAAAGCCAGGACTAGAAAGGCCACCTGAAGTTCAAATCCAATGCTCAACTAAGCTCTTTTAGAAAAAAGAACAGAATTATGACAGCTGAATATCAAACTTCAGAATTTAAGGATATAAAAATAAAAAATTCCTAAAGAGAAAAATCCTTTCTAGAAATATTCAAAACAGGCATACAGACTCCTTAGCTTTCTTCTCAAATTTTTTAGTACCTCTACTCATTCAATCCTTGTAAACATTAATAAGAGTCTGTGGTTGAAAGAGAATGTTCCACAGCAGAGAAAGGAAAAACACACCCAGTGTTTCATTAGAAACTTTGGAATAATTTATATTTATCCTCTGAAAAAATTCAGAATAATCCTCTCAGAGAGCCTAAAATTAGGAGAATGGTTAGCAGAACAACAAGGACACTACAAAACAGTAAAAACTGTCTTCCAATCTAATTCTTAAATATAAAATCAAAATCTCAAATAAACTATTAAAGACAGTTACATCTTCATTTGATGGAGTACTGCTTTCTTAATTTCCAACTGGACAAAAAAAAAAGAATGGCAAGTGAACAAAAGATTTTTAAGACAAAAAAAGATGTCACCCAAGAATTGCCCAAACATCAGGAGCCGCTGATGGGGACAATTATAGGAGACTCAAACTGCACAAAAAAATGTTCAAGTACTTTCAGTGAAATGACAGAATTTGATGTGCAATATTGCAAGTAACTTCCCCCGAAGATACAACCATTTATTTCCAACTACTTACAAACTCGTAGTCTCCATCCTGTGGTACTTTCCAATCTGCAGAATTTTTCAGTGGGCCAGGCACACTCTTGCCAAAGCTGCTGATCTGGTTTTCCTTTTCTTTTTGTTCAAAATATTCCAGAAAAGAGGGTTTTGCAGGCTGCATGGTCTCATCCCTTCCTGAAAACCAAGAAAACTAAAAAGTGAAAAGGAATACTCTTACATTTTAGATAAGTTTAATAAATAGATCTATCTCCAGATGGGCTAGAGTCTCTGGATCAATTGGGTCTTTCTATTAGATAAAAGACTTCTTCAAGAATCTATGAAACTACAAAAAAAGGCACAAATGCTCACTCAAAATATTTCTCATAGAATTTCAATAGGATGCAAGGTCCCCCAAAATACATGCAAAAATTTCTCTGAGGTCCCTTTCTCTAGATGGCAAGATTTGGGTGGTGCAATGATTCTGAGTAAGCTGCACATAATACATTTTAGGTCTCCTATAGCAAATAGTTTCTGTAATCTTTAGACTGAAAACAGATGCAAGCAAAAATATTTATTTAGCATCTATCATATACAATATTCTCTATAGGCACTGGAATAGGATGACACAGTAGGATGACTTTCCTTGATAATCTCCTGACCTAATTGGAATGACAAAAATATGCATAATTAAATCACGTTCCATCTACTCTATGAAATATCATGTAACTTTTAAAATACTATCTATAAATGGTTTACAATAAAATTAAAGGGAAAATAGGATAAAATATTACATATACAGTATAATCTCAACTCTATAAAATTATATACATAGGAGAAAAAAAATTCTGGAAGAAAATACACCAAAATGTTAACAGGGTTTGTCTCTAGTAGTAGGACTATAGGTTTTTTTTTTTTTTTTTTTGAGAGACAGTGTCTCACGCTGTCTCCCTGGCTAGAGTGCAGTGGTGTCATCATAGCTCACTGCAACCTCAAACTCCTGGGCTTGAGTGAGCCTCCTGCCTCAACCTCCCAAGTAGCTGGGACTACAGGCACACATCACTGTGCCCGGCTAATGTTTCTATTTTTAGTAGAGACGGGGTCTCACTCTTGCTCAGGCTGGTCTCCAATTCCTGAGCTCAAGTGATCCTCCCCCCTTGGCTTCCCAGAGTGCTAGGATTACAGGTGTGAGCCATGGTGCCTGGCCACTACAACTATAGGTGATTTTATTTACTTCTTTTAAACATTTTTTAAACGAGATAGTACTAAATAGGTATTAAATAAATAGAATTAATGATGAGAGATACATGTGTCCAGATCTTGCAGGTTGGGTGATCAGGGAAGACTGGTAAAGGGGAGCTTAGGTTGGGCCTCAAACCACCCTGGAGAACAGAATCAGCAGTTACCTTGCAGCCGTTACCATAAAAGAGCAGAATACAGCAATTACTAGTTATTAGTAACAATAGCAAAAAGAATTACTTTATCTGGCATAACTTAAAAACCTAGCTAGCTGAGTGTACCTGCTTCATATGTTAAAGTATCTTTATGCCTGTGATTAGTATTCTAACATGGGGAAACACAGAAGTTTTTTTCAATGCTTTCCAGAAACATGTGGGTTTATACACCCCTTTCCCACAGTAACCAGGAAAAAGAACCATAAGGTTCAGAGTCTTAAGAAGTAGATGGGTAGAGGGCTAGAAGATAAAGAACAGCAAGTATTTCTCTTCGGGCATCCTTGTTCTATGCAACCTTCCTTATCTCATGACACTTGCCTGGTCCAGTTTGAAGCCAGCACCCTGACTACCTCTCAGACATTTGTCATCTTTCTCACTGTCACCACTGCCAAGTTCAACAGCAGCCAGTCCCAGATTTGCCCACTTCCAGATGTTGCCAATAGCTTACTACACTGTTGCCTCTCCACTTATTGAGAATTAAACACAAAATGTGCTAGGACCAGTTAATAACTACATGGTGTTTTGTGTACTCAAGGTATGATGCTAGGTACTTCTCATGTTTATTATGTTTAATTGTTAATTTAAATTGAAGGTATTACTTCATAATATAATTCTGCAGGAGCTACAACAAAATAAGACTTGTACATGGTGGTGCTTTGGATGTGCCAACAAATCAGGAAGCTATGGCCTTTTGCTCAGTCCCCTCCTCTGAATCCAGAGGAGAGGACTGGCTCAGAGACAACTCTGCAGCAATGCTACACATAATCCTATGCATTAAAAAAACATTGTTCAGAAAATCTCCTAGAGCCAGCAACTTCAACAGTACTGCCAACTGCTGACAGATACGGTATATAAAATATCCTGACAAGATATACCAACCAGCTGAACACAATAGAAAGTCCAGAAGCAAAATAGAAAGTCCAAATGGCTATACAAACAATGGAATAACTATTTGGAAAAAGATTAAATTGAATCTCTATATCATATCTTAAACCTGGAATATTCCAAATGGATAAAAGATCTAATCGTAAAAATTAAAACCATAAATACTAGAAGAAAACACGTGTGAAGGAAATTTAACTGTAGCAGAATGATTAGTTAAAAAGTTACATATATTAGATTACCAAAAACCTAAAGTTGATTTTGGAGGCAGCACAACAGAAAAATCCCTCTCTTGGAATTTTATGTTATGTGTATTTTACCACAATTTTTAAAAATCAGAAAAAAATCCCCATCCTGCAGTTTGAAGATTTAGATTTTGGTTCTGACTGTATGATTTTGAGAAAACCACAGGTTCCCAATCTGCAAAAAGAAGACACTAGGCCAGGTTATTTTTAATTTCTCTTGTAGCTTTGAAAATTTTATGACTTGGCAGTAGCATAAGAAAACATATTTATGCCCCAGTTATTGATAACTATTCAAAAGAAGTAGTTCTTATCTCCAGAGAGATTATGATATTTGATGCCTCTAATCTAAAATATGTTACAACTAGATGTGTATGGGCATAAAACAAAGACCAGGCCTATCTGAAAAATAGGGCTCAATAAACAGTTTAGTGACAAGAATGTCTCTTGAGTCTTTGGATTTCTTTTTGTCGTTGTTGGCTTGTTTTAACAGATGGGAGAGGAAATTCAAACTGTAATAAAGATATCCTCCAGAGATGTAGATGATAAAAATATTTTATGTAACTAAAGCAGAAAAAAAACGAATGGGTCAACTAGTAGGGGAAGTCACTTCAACTGACAAAAAAACAGTATACATTCAAAAACAGTTAGGTGATCCCTGTATTTAGGGACTGCAGAAATTAAATGCCTCCACCGTAATGATTCTTTCCTTATGTGCAAGGTTGCTTCACTGACAGATTAAGGTCATGTGGAGGACACAGCATTCCTATTGTGACCAACATTTCCTTAATAACACCATAATTAAACTGTAGCACCTGTTCTCAGTCCGATTTTATAGACCAGTAATAATTCTCAGTAAACAGATTTATATGCCTACCACAATTAGTATCTAAGATAAACTGTTTTCAAAAGTGGCCATAATAATATTCTCCTGTTATCTTCATCCCTGAGTTACACCTTCCCACAACGGGCCGAGCTATCTAACTTGCTTTGGTCAGTGACACAACAAGTGTATAGCAAGAAGAAACTAAAAATTATGTGTATTCTACTACAATGAAAATAAATCTGAGTGAGGCTGCAAGATGGTGAAATACCATGTGGAGAGGCCAGTCAGCAGATGTCTCAGCTGAGGACTTCATAAATCAGCCAGGTGACTAAAGAGCAGAGCAAACCAGCCCAGACTGGAAGAACTGCCTAATTGAGTCCAATCTACTTGCCAACCTACAGAATCATGAATTAAATAAAATGGCTGCTATTTTAAGCCACTAAATTTGGGGGTCATTTGTTATGCAGCAAAAGCTAACTGATACAGTCTAGTCTGTCTGTCTGTCTGACTCTCTCACACACACATACACACATTCATACACACCACACTAAACCTACAAAAAGAGTTTCATTCTTTGGGAACTCAGGTTCAAATTCAACTAACATTTACTGAATACCTTCTATATTTCAGGCTTTCTACTAGGTGCTTTCACATGATATTCTCATCCAAACTTTATGACCCCCATATAAAGTAGGGAGGGAAGAGGCTTTGCATTTATTAGGCACCTACCAAGTGCCAGGCAATGTACTATTTCACTTAATCCTCTAAGAATCTTTTGAGGTATGTATTTTTATCCCCTCTTATAAGGTAAGAAATTTGCCTAAGATTTCATAGCTAGTAACCAACAAGGACAGGATGTGAATGCCAATGATCAGGTTTTAAGTTTGGTGAACTGCATCTCGTATTGTAAATTCTCTAAAATCAAAATAAAGATTTCTTGACATGTTAGAATTGCCATTAAGTTAAGTGCAGAAAGAGTGAGGGAATGGAATTTTCCCAGTAACCTTATCTTTGAACTTTTCTTTCAGCACCCTTTAGCTAGATAGATGATCAAGTGTGCTGGACAGCAGCCTGACAGTGGTGAAAAGCATGAGAGAATCATTCCAAGCTGATTAAAGGCCATGCTGTCCCTAGGGCTTCAGCGAGCTGGTGGGCTTTTTGTTTTGACTTGAGCTACAGTATTTTTTCAGATGGATCCCAGGAAATGAAGACGTTCAGTTGAATGATGATACAAGAAACCTAAAGCCATAGGGAAAACAGACTGAGCAAAGAAACCAAACCTTGAAAATAGCCACATCTTGCTCTGATTCTTTTATCTGATGCAAGAAATACACGAACTCCTATACTATGACTGGCCTATTTTTCGTTGTAAGCAGCATTTGTCAAGCTAAACGGACAATCTGTCTAAGCCCACAGACAAAGGAGTGAATTCATAAGCAACTGCACCTTCTATTTATTTTTCTTTGAAAAATGCTATGCAAAAGCAAAAAGACTCAACAACCCAGATATCTATCAAGTGATGAACAGATAAATAAAATGTAGTATATCCATACAGTGGACTATTATTCAGCAATAAAAAGAAATGAAATATTGGTACATAAAACAACATGGATAAACCTCAAAAACATTATGCAAAATGACAGAAGCCACACGCAAAAAGCCACATACTGTATGATTCCATTTACATAAAATGTCCAGAATAGGCAAATCCATAGAGACAGAAAGTAGATTAATGGTTGCCTGGGAATGAGAGGAGAATGGGAAGTGACAGCTAACAGGATTACAGCTTTTGGGGGTGTGATCTAAAAGTCTGAAATTCAATAGTGGTATAGTTGCAATGCCTTGTTAATATCCTTAAAAAAAACCAACTGAATTCTATGCTTTAAAATCGCAAATTTTATAACATGAATTATTTCTCAAAAAATAGTAAAGCTTTAAAAATTAGATTACAGTGATGGCTGTATTATACAACTCTGTAACTATATTAAGAACCACTGAATTGTACACTTTAAATCAGTGAATTGCATGGTATATGAATTATGCATCAATAACTCAATTTTTTTAAAAAAAGCAACAAGACTCCTTTCTTCTACTATTTGTTCTTATTTCTGCACTCATATGAACTATAGCACAATGTCAGGGTAGTTATAGGTGGGAAGGAGCTTGATCAAAGATTAAAGCCCACTTTTCCACTGGAATGACTACTAGACCTTAAATTTATGACCTTCCATCTCAAACCTTCATTTTCCAGACTGTCACTAAGTAAATCACAATGGTCAGTCTACTCTTTCCTTAATTCCTCTAATAACTCCTTTCTACCTAAAGAGTAATGAATTCTGTTCAAACTGGAGAACTGGGCAGAGCCTGCTGTAAATATTAGATAATGATAATGATAAATGTCATCTTTCCCTTTTATTCTCCAAGTTCCTGCTCAGTAGTAAATATCCCTTTTGGTTTTTGTACACTACACAGTAATGACACATATAGTGACTACCTAATAAATACTTCTTGGTTGGCATTATTTATTTGTAACAAATACTGATTCCAAGTTGATATTTCTTAGAGCATAAACACTTGAAGAGAATCATCTCCTTTTTCTTTATAGATCCATTTAAATTGATATTTGAAAATGCATCTCCATTTTTTTGCTGAACAAAAATAAGAAGGTCAGAATAGCTTCCAGGGGTGGGGGACCTATGGCCTCAAGGCCACACGTGGCCCTCCAGATGCCCAAGTGAGGCCCCTCAACCGAATCCAAACTTCACGAACAAATCCTTTTAATAAAGGATTTGGATTCAGTCAAAAGGCCACACTTAAGGATCCAGAAGGCCACATGTGGCCCCAAGTCTAACTTAGACTACCAGAGAAGTATATTCCACTAACTCATCAAGACTGACTTATCAACCTCTTAGGTGTAACAAAGTATATCTTCTGAAATTCACTTTCCTTTTTTCTTTATTATTATTATTATGCTACTGCCCTCTCTTGGAAAATATATTTCCCCTATGGCTGTTGTTGGCTCTTCTTTTACCAATATACCATACTGGAGCAGCTATCTTTCCAAAAATATAGGCCTTGAGCCCTTCACCCAAGTCACACTGAGATCTGGTACTTTGATATCCTAATATGTGGTCTGGCAGGGTGTGCTGAATGAATTTTCAGGCACCAAGAGTCTGTGCTTTTTTGGCTCATCCCAAAAGAATCAAGAATGTTAATGGTTTCCAAAGATAAAAGTGGGCCCAACATCTGGACACAATAAGAAAAACTGCACAAACAATTAGGATTTAGTCTCCACTCTGGCAGGATGACCTTGAATTATTTGTGAAACTGTGAGAAAAGTCTAAGTACCAAGATGTCTGCTCTTCTATTGTAAACCTTACCCAGGAGGGAGCTTCTGATAAAACGCACAGTGAACCATAGCGATTATCTTTCAGAGATGGAAAAAATCCAGTTGGCAATAAATTCCACAGTATTAAGATAAGAGTTTGAAACTTTACAAAAGAAGGTTCATGTGGATTCAAAGTCTGGCCTTCTTTAAAATCTGTCATCTTGTATCTTGAGCTATTTAACAGATTCTCAAAAACACATATATTATTGCCAAGGAATTTAAAAGACACACACACACACGCTCCCTCTCTCTTCTCGGCACATTGGTAAAAATATGTTACTGAAACTGACAAGTGGCCTTCCTTTAGTTCAATCATTTTTATGCCAGCCCTGAGACATACTTGAGATGACACTTAGAAAATACCATTAATACCAAGAGTAAAAACAAAAAGCATAGTTATCAAAAGAAAAGGAATTAGGATGAAGAAAATTGGCTCTGGTTGAAGGAATGTTTAGTTCAATGAAAAAAACCACTCTCATATATTAGAAGACTCAACAAATACTTATTAAAATACCTACCATTTTGAGCATTTATCCACTAAGTATTTTACATATATTATCTCATATCATCTTGACAAAAACTACAAAATCGGAACTTTTATGCCCTTCAGACCAGGAAACTGAGGTTCAAAAAAGAAATAACTTGACCAAGGAGACTCAGTTTATAATACTCTGAGTCAAGTTTCAAGCCAAAGACTCTGATTCCAAAAATCAATGCTCATTCCTCTACTCCCTTTTCCTTCTCTTGTCTTTACTCAGATATATGATTCCAACAAAACCAAATGTTTTAAGTTGTAGCTGTGGTATGTATAACTGCACTGATGCTATCTGAAACTCTCCTATCATGCTGTGAGTGGCAAGCACATATGGACACTTAATATTCTCTGATGATCGTCGTTAAAATCCTGAAAAGATCACAAATTGGACAGAAGGCTTTTGTGGTAAGAGAAGTGTTAAAATACTTCAGTACTTTATATCCTAATTACTTGCAAATGCTATAATCCAAGTCAGAGAGAGAGAGAGAGACAGAACACAAGAGAGGCAATATTATAACAACCCCCTTCAAACAACTCCAGGTGTAAAGAAAATGGGCTGTGAGTCAAGAATTTCTATCTTATGCAGCTCTGAAATTAGTATCTGATGGATGGTGTTGAAATAAAATCATTTCAACAAGAGCCTGGCCTTTAACTTGCTTTTCACATGAGGAAACTCATAGCAACAATAGGTGTCTTCAGGAAACTTAGGACTTTCTGGGCAACTACAAATACATGTTTTTACATAACACTATCTCAGTAATTTAACTAAAATATGCTTCTCAGTTGCCCTAACTTAATTATGCCACTATGCTTTAAAATTCTTTTCCAAAGAGATTAATGTGGCATTGCTCTAGAGGAAAAATTAGAATTTTATTAACTAAGCACAAGTTTTAAAGAGAAATCATCTCCTCACTCCCTTCAGTTCACTGAGTCTAATTTAAAAGGCTGGAGTCAGGAGAAAGAATCATCCAATTAGCAATCTAAGTTCTGCCTCCCACTGGCCTATTAAATAGCCTAGAGATGCGATGGGGAGACCAGCTGATATGCATCTCTTAGGAATGCAGTGAGGACAAGAAAATCATGACATTATACCCAATGAGTCTTCAGAGGGAAAACCACTGCATGTCAAATCTTTAGCAGATGGGTACACATTATTGCAAGTGACCATCCTTTGGCCGGTCATTTCCTCATATGTGGCAAATGCATTTAACAGCTAAACTACACATTTGTGCAAATCAAGCTACCTCAGTTGTTCCAAAATGTTTTTGATTATCTCTGTCTCTGAAAAAAATCTTTTTTTTTTTGCTTTCAAATATATAATTTACTTACAAAAATATTTTAATAATGTTTTTGAAAGCCTGATTCTTTCAACTTCTAGCATGAACTAAATCTTCTCACTTTACTTCTAAATATTAATACCCTATTTGATAATGATCAAATAAAACACACGAGAAATTCTCTTCCTTTAAAAAAGATGTCTGCTTCAGAATGGATAACAGTGAAACTTTTTCTGCATATTAAGACACAAAAAAGGGAAAACATATAATTTAATAGAAAACAAAAATACGCACAAAATTTCATCATTTTTATATCACTACTAATGGTATTCAGTCCCAATATATTACTCTGGATTGCATATATTAATAACAATAATCAACATTTTCCCAAACCTCTATGATACACTCGATTTTCTGAAGCACATATTTCTACCAACATTAATGACAGAAATAATACCTGAATCGGTTAGTGAAAACCAACAACCTCAAGATAGCATTTTATTAGGGAACTCTTAAGAGAACCTCTCAGTTTTGAAACTATACCAAATTAGCCATAAAAATCAATAATAGTCATCAGTGTTAAAAGCAAAAGGTTTTTAAAGTTTGGCATTGGTAATAGCAATAAAAATTATAAAGTGGCCGGGCGCGGTGGCTCACGCCTGTAATCCTAGCACTCTGGGAGGCCGAGGCGGGCGGATTGTTTGAGCTCAGGAGTTCGAGACCAGCCTGAGCAAGAGCGAGACCCCGTCTCTACTAAAAATAGAAAGAAATAATCTGGCCAACTAAAAATATATAGAAAAAATTAGCCGGGCATAGTGGTGCATGCCTGTAGTCCCAGCTACTCAGGAGGCTGAGGCAGAAGGATTGCTTAAGCCCAGGAGTTTGAGGTTGCTGTGAGCTAGGCTGACGCCACGGCACTCACTCTAGCCCGGGCAATAAAGCGAGACTCTGTCTCAAAAAAAAAAAAAAAAAAAAAAAAAAAATTATAAAGTATCTGAAAATAAATTTAACAAAAAGATCTAAAACATCTTCGTGGATAAAATTATAAAGTTAGGCGGAGCATGGTGGCTTATGCCTGTAATCCTAGCACTTTGGAAAGCTGAGGTGGAAGAATCGCTTAGGCCCAGGAGTTTGAGACCAGCCTGATCAATACAGCAAGATCTCAACTCTACAAAAAAAAAAAAAAATAGATAGCTAGATAGATAGATATAGGTATATAAATATAGATATATAAATTGGCCAGATGTGATGGCACATGCTTGTAGTCTCAGCTACTCAGGAAGCTGAGGCAGAAGGATCACTTGAGCCCAGGAATTTGAGGTTACAGTGAGCTATGATGATGCCACTGCACACAAGCCCAGGCAACTGAGTGAGACCCTGTCTAAAAAAAAAAAAAAAAAAATTTATTAAGTTATCTAAGAATGTAAGAGATAAACCATGTTCATGAATAGGAAGAATTAACATCATAGAGATGGCAATTCTGCCTAATTAATCTATGTATTCAATGCAATTAAGTCAAAATCCCAGTGGCATTTTACAAAGTTTGATACACTGATCCTAAAATTTATATGGGAGAATAGTGATAAAAATTGAATGGAGTAAGGAAGCAAGTCTTTCAGATGGAAAAAATGACTACAGCTCATACTAAAAACAAAAACAAATTCCTGGTATATTAAAGAAAGTCCTAAATGTGAACAGTAAAACTTTACAACTTTTAGGAAAAGAAGAGACTATTTTTAAGACATTTGGTTAGCAAAGAATTTTGTAAAGATGACACAAAAAGCATAACTGTACAAGAAAACTTAAGACAAATGTGACTTCATGAAATTGAAAGTTGCTGTCTAGAAAAGACTCTGCAAAATTAAAAGCATGAGCCACAGCTAGGAGAAAACACAAAACACATAGCTAGCAAAAAAAAAATAGTATCTAAAATATAAATAAATGCTGCAAATCAATAACAAAAAGACAAAAAAAAGGAAAAAGGGCAAATGCTATTCCCAAAGAAAACATTAGACTTTTGTGTAGTCAACATAGAAATAAGATTAAAACTAAAGAGACTAGGCAACAAAAGCTATAAAATTTCATTATTAATATTTAATATATAAAATAACTTTCAAGCCAGCTCTACACAAGAATTATTAATTTCATTTTGAAAATTTACTCAATTACTCAAGTAGGCCATTTTAGCTGACGATACTTTCAAAACTATATGCATGGTACCATGCTGCAGAAAGAAAACACCAATTCAGGTTAAGTTCACTGAGAAATCTGGGAAGGGAGAGGAAAAGTTACTATTTTGAGATGTTGTGGTTGACTTCAGTCTTATTTGAACTTTGCCAAGTATGAGGTATCCAATCTCCTACCTAACTAAAAGCCTTGCCCTAGTGTAACTGTGGTTACTTAAAATATGTTTTAAAATAAATAAACAATGGCCTTGATCTAGAATAAAGCCTACCATACAAAGAGGATTTGTGAACTCAAGTGGGAACACAATTATGACCCATAATTTATTACAGAGCTCCCTCTGCTGGCCCAGAAAAAGCACGATGATCGTAACACTGACACAGACCCTCTCAGTCTCTTCAGTAATGTGCCCTTCAGTTCTTGGAGGTAAACAAGGTTCTTCTAGAGCCATTATTCAAAAATCAAACAAACGAAAAACCATATCTAGATCAACAGAAGAAGCCTTCCAAAATCCCCAATCTATTTACTTTGAAAACTCCTTTTATCCAAGACGGGGGTTTTCAAAGTAGTGTCGGCCATGGTTTGCCTCTATGGTTCTTACAGGTATTCTTGAGCTCACTTATAAAGCAATCAAATCCCACCCGGCTGAATCCCTCCCTTCCAACCACAATCTGACTCCTTACTGTAGATTCAGATATCCACTCCCAAAACAAATTCCCTCAGCTGTAACAGTATCATTAGCCTATTAGAGGCATGCCTCCTTTGAAAACTGTCTGCCCTTTCCTTCTGGAAATCCTGGGGACATATGTAGAGTAGCTCGTTACTGAAATAACCCACAAGGAGAGGTATATTATTACTACAGGCTGAGACTTACCAACATATGAACGACAACATAAGCCTTAGTCCTGGCCCCCAATAACTTGATAAAGGGGCTCTGCTGGAAGCAGTATAACATCATGGTTGAGAGCATAAGCTCTGAAATCAAACATATCTGGGCTCTGAGCTTGGCTCTTCTATTACTCATTGTGTAATCTGAAACAAGTTACTTAATCTCTTTGCAATTCAGTTTCAACTGCTGTAAAACAGGGCGTAATTAAATTTACCACACAGCATGACTGTAATGATTAAAATATGTGAAAAGCTTATAAAGGATTAAGCACAGTGTCTGGTATATATTAAGTACTTAATCATTAACAATTATTATTAACGGTTATAACATCCATCCTACTGAGTATACTAAATAAATAACATATATAATAAATGTTTTAAACAAACAAAAAACAACCCTGGAATCTCACTGAAAGACATCAGACTTAACATTAATTCTGATGAGTTTCATATTATAGATCTAATGCCCATGAATATAGGGGTAGGCAACCAAAATAAATCAGAAGTTCGGTGGAATGAAAATAGCATAGACTCTGGAGTGCTGTCAATTCCCAGCTCCACCACTTGCCATGTGACCATAAACAAGTAACAACCTCTCTGAATCTGTGCCTTATACAGAAAGTATAGAAACATCATCTCTGTAGAAAGTTAAGATGACTGAATGAGCTGAAGTGCTAGAGGTCTCCTCTCCTGCTCTAAACACATAGAAATTCAAGACTTAAAATAAAAATACAGGCCAGGAGCAAGGGCTCATGCCTGTAATCCCAGCATTTTGGGAGACTGAGACAGGAAGATTGCCTGAGGCCAGGAGTTCAAGACCAGCCTGGGCAACATAGAGAGACCCCATCCTACAAAAAATTAGCCAGGTGTGATGGTGCATGCCTGTAGTCCTACCTACTCAGGAGCTGAGGTGGGAGGATTGCTGGAGCCCAGGAGTTCAAAGTTGCAGTAAACTATGATCATGCCACTGCACTCTACTCCAGCCTGGGCAATATAGCAAGACCTTGTCTCTTAAAAAAACAAACAAACAAAAAAACCAACAACACTCAAAACCCAAAAAGGAAAATCTCCATGTGCCAAAATCAAGAAAGGAACCCACAGCACTGAGCTAAGGGTTTGCCACCCATTACAACCTCAATGAAAGAATGTACTTTAAGAAGAAAATGAGCCCAGAGGAAAAGAGAGAGCTGAGAGAAGAACAGGTAAGCAAGGATAATTTTTTTTATCAGATATCACTAGAATACCACTATTCATTCTATAAGTGTACAAAAGGAAGAGAAGAAACTAAGAATAAAGGTGGCTGTTACTATCCTCATGGAATATAAACTGGTACAAACCTTTTGGAGGACAATATGAATAATCGCATATGGTAATATATATGCACTAAAATTGTTTAAACAATTCTGGAAATTTTTCCTAGGAAATACTTTTAAAAAGAAGAAAAATGATAAGATATTCCCTGCAGAGTTATTCATTATAGTGAAAAATCAGAAACACCAAAGTGCCCAGCAATGGGTAAATGATTTAAAAACTCTGTTAAGTGGGATAAATATTAAAAAAGAATATATAGTGACATAAAAAGTGTAGTTTGTACTATGGTTAATAAGTAAAAGATAATCAGAAAACAGAATATTATCTATGCAAATTATAACCATATAGGAATCATACAGGTGTGTGGTCAAGAATAGTTTCTTTGTTGGAGAGAGAGGATTTGGGAATGAATTACTTTCTTTTCTAACAGCATACTAATATTGCTATAATACTGTAGGTATAATAATTTTTAATAAAGTAAATGAGAATAGAAGCAAATGAAATATATACCTTTTCCAAGACAAGATATACCTTTTTTAAAGAGATCTATAAAATACAGTCTGCTCTCAAAAAGTATCAAAAAAGTTCAGAAAAAGTTCTGACCTAGATGGCCTAAACAATAAATTATAAATCCAAGAGTCTTGCCACATTCATGTTAAAGTTTCTTTAAAATTACAAACTAAAATTAGATTCTACAAAACTAATTCAAATAATGATACTGGTATGTACATCTTTTCTTGTTAAATATTGTATATAGGAGGTTAACAGTTAAAAAAATTTTTAAAGACTTTATTTTTTTAGAGATTTACATTCACAGCAAAATTGAGAGGAAGGTACAGAGAGTTCCCATATTCCATCTACCCCTGCTCCCACACATGCACAGCCTTCCCCAATGGTTACCATTTTAATTTCCAAGGATAAACATTTCATATAGGTTTAAAGAAGGCACTAGATGAAAGCCTATTTATTTTCACAAATTTTAACTTCCAGAAATTTCAGTTCTGTATCAGCCATGAATTAAATAATTTTTATAAATGTGTTGACTATTTGAGCTACAAGAAGTAATAAAAGTAAATTTAATAACTCTTTAATTTTACTGAGGCCTACAGAAGGAAAGTGAATGTATCTATGTAATACAGTATTCCTTCTCTCCTATGAATGTACCATAATTTAACTGACCACTCATCTGCTACTGAACATTTAAATTTAATCCAGATTTTTTACAATTATAAGTAATACATTTGGAAAAATTCTTGAATATGATTTGTCAATTATTTACTTAGATGTCTAGAAGTGGAATTTACTTACAGAGATGATGGAGCCTGGGCCCCAAAATAAAAAAGAAAACCTTTTCCCTTCAAAAACAAAGGGGTCATTATAAATATACAGACTATGACCTGAAAGGTGAAAATCAGAAGAGATGCCTAAGCACCAAGGTCCCAGAACTGTCTATTCCAACCACAATAAACCACCTGCAGTTCCCAGAACTCACTCACAGTCTCTTGCCTCTAGGATCCTGAGTACACTGCTCCCTCTGCTGGAGGATCTCCACCCACCCCGTGTGCTGCCAAACTTCCTGCCTTTTCCCTCCAGGAATTGTTCAGTAATCCCCAAAGCTAAATACTCTTCCAGTCTGCTTTGACAACACCCTCAGGTTACCCCTATCTTAGAACTCATTTCGTACACTGAATTAAAATTAATGGTCTGTCTCCGAGCCTAGACAATGAGTTTCCTCAGGACAAGGACTGTTTCTTCTTTCCCTTCTGTGTCCTCAGCACCTAGCAAAGTAGGTGGGATGCAATAGGCACTGAAGAAAAATTTACTGAATGAATTAATCAATTACAAAGCAGACAGTCTAAAGCAGGGCTAAGCAAACCGTTGCTGTCTGTAAAGGGCCAGATAGCAAATATTTTGGGCTTTGGGAGCCATATGGTCTGTCACAACCATTCACTTCTGCCTGTGTAGTGCAAAAGAAGCCACAGATAACAGGTAAATGAAGGTACATGGCTGTGTCCCAATAAAACTTTATTACCAAAAGCAGGCAGCAAACCAGATTTGGACCACAGAGACTATAGTTTGCCAATCCCTGGTTTAGAGGAAGGGCCTTTATATTTTAAAAAGGAAGGAAAAAAAGATGATGAAAAGATCATAGACGCTTAATGCTTTAAACCTATACAAAGTTTAAGCCACGCTGTACCTACACAACTCAACTATTATTATTTTGTACTCCCAAATTCCTCTCCTCTGTGAGTTGGTCTGCAGCGCGCAGAAAAAGGGGAAGGGCAATAGCTAAAGAGGAGAACATGGTGCTCTAAGATGGGAGCTGGCTGCCAGGCCAAAAAAGGATCACCCAGATACCAAAAGCAGCAGAGATGGGTTTAAATAAGAAAGGACTTGATAGAACTTTTAAATTTGAAAGATCTTCAGTTCACTGATGTAGTGCTGGTAAACCTGGGTTAGACACACAGACTATCATGAAAATAAACTCAAGATATATGTACAGTAAATAGCTCAAAATTTCATTACAACTTTGAGAGGAAATATGCATCAAAACAATGTGTGTGCTTGCTTCCATAGCTCAAGGTAAAGAAGGAAGAATGACAACATTCAACGAAAGAATGTTCATTCATTTTTGGAACCTGCTGTTCAGGTTCAAAAGCAAAATCCCTTTGCAGTGTTGATACTTTCTTGCCTCAGACTCCACATGCCATCTCTCCCCTTCCCAAACCTCCTGCCCCCACCACAAGCCTCCAGTGCTTTTATTCCTTTGGTTGTGGCAATAGAAAAGGGGGCTTAAGACCAAGGCTGCACGGACCATGAGAACCTATCTTCTCTGAAATGTGCATGCTTTGTCTGAAAAGTTAGTGGATTTAATCAGAGCCTTACTTTTCATAGTCCCTTCTTCTTCCTCATCCTCTGCATTGATCACCATGGTGCCCAGCTGTGATGGCAATGTGTCATCGTGCTCAATCATGGTATTGGCTCCATCACTCATGGTGCTGGCTACTCGGACAGTACCCATGTCATCACCCACTGCTCGAACCATTGTGCCAGAATCCAATTCATCCTCCTCCTGTAAAAGGACAAAATCTCAAATTGGGACTAATTTGATAAAAAGACTTAAAAGTTTTCTGAATTACTATTAGTGCAAATATTTCTGGATTTCACACTTTTTCAGGTTCTAAACTCAGTTTGTAGAACTGAAAGCACTTTTATTTAAGCAAAGAATATCATAAATTTGCCCATCTAACCCTAAAGACCTCTTCCTCTGTCCCTCTTAAGAGAGTATTGAAACATAGATCTAAGAAGCTGATGTGAACACCCTTGGAATCTCAAGGTTGTGAGGGACTCTGAAAGTATAAAAGCTACATGTTGAGAATGGATCTTAGATTCCCCAATAGGGTATGGAAAAACCAAGTCCCAGACCTGAGTGTTTTCTCTCCAAAATAAAAAGTTAAACTGAATAAAAGATATGTGGCAAAAGAGTGAAATTTAACTGTTTTCGGAAGCACTGGGAGAAGAACAGGCAGAGACTCAGCAAGCCTCTAGTATGCCTTACTCCAGGTTAGGACATGGTCACACAAGAAGAGTCTCCAACTCCAGGCTCATCCATCAGCTCCTACTCATCTTACCTGGCCTGGCAATCATGAAATAACAAGCATCAATGCCTGAGGCCCGCAGCAGTGCCTGCCACTCACTGAGTTTTCTTCATCGTCCTGGTCCACTTCCCGCTGCTGGGCTTCCTGGCGTTTCAGTTTCACATCCATGGCTTCGTTAATTAAGTCTCGCAGTATTGACACTCCTTTGGCACTCTTGACAAATGGGTGCTTAAACAAGAAAGTGGAAAACACTGGAGACAGTTTATATGGTGACAGTGCCACAGTGCCTGGCACACAGGAAGTACCTAATAACATTTGTTGAATCAGTCAGTGAATCTAATCTTTCTCTTTATGCTGCAGGCAACAGCTAAACCACAGTCACTTTATAACTCTGTTCTCTGCAAGGGTCCAGTTAAGAAAAAGAAAAAAATAAATAAGTAAATATAACTCTGAGCAGATGCACATTCAGGCTTTGCCCATCTTTTTCAGCCTGGCTGGATGCCTATGCCATTTCTCTATGCCAAATCTAGAAAAATCTCAATAGAGTGTATCGCCCCCTAGGGGAAGTTCTGCAAACATGCTGAGAGCATGTTGCAGTTGTCACAATGTCTGGAGGGGACAAATGGCAGAGTGGGCAGCGACACTAGCGATCCTGCAAAGTGTGGAACTCTCCCACAAAACAATGAACTATGGCACATTCTGCACATATTTCAAATCTCTCAGATTGTATATATACTTTAATAGATAATTTCAAATTTTTCTTTCAAGAAATATGCAAAAAGGCCAGTGATTGGGGAGATGAATTCGGAGGGGAAGTTTAATGGAATAAAAACATTGTTTAGAAATCACTGAATAGGCCAGGAGCAGTGGCTCACGCCTGTAATCATAGCACTCTGGGAGGCTGAGGCGGGAGGATCACCTGAGGTCAGGAGTTCTAGAACAGCCTGAGCAAGAGTGAGACCCCATCTCTACTAAAAAGAGAAAAAATTAGCCGGGCTTGGTGGCGCTCGCCTGTAGTTCCAGCTACTCAGAAGGATGAGGCAGGAGGATCACTTGAGTCTGGGAGTTTGAGGTTGCAGTGAGCTCCTGGATGATGCCACTGCACTCTAGCTGGGGTGACAGACCAAGACTCTTATTTCCAAAAAAAAAAAAAAAAGAAATCACTGAATAATTTATTCATCTCACTTATTCCTTCTGTTCAATGTACTACAGCATTTCCATTCCATAAAAGTAATGAGAGTTTTAAAATATATATATAGGTTATAAAAACGGGCATTGGGTCTGAAATTGTTGAAAACTATTGGCCTAGCCCAGTAATAATAGCAGATACTTATCAAATCCATACCATATTATATGCAATACATATAAAGCATTGTTCCAGGTTACACATTCTGTCACTTAATCATTACAACATATGAGGCAGGTACTTTATCCTCACTTTATAGATAAGAAAACTAGAGAAACAGAGAGGTTAAGTTACTTGCCCAAGGTCACAAAGCTAGTAAATAGGGAGCCAGGATTCAAACCTGGGCAGTCTGACTTCAGAATCCAAGCTCCTAACCACTGAGCATACTGCCTGCCAAAGCTCACCCATCCTTTAAGACCCAGGCACAGAAGCTACCTCCTCCAGGAAAGCACACCTAGCATCTCCAGTCCAAAGTGGCCTCCTTTCATCCTGAGCTCCAACAGCACCCACCAGTGATCTCAATTCTTTGTCACCATTGGACAGACTTGATGGCCTCCTGCTTTGCAATCAAAAAGACCCAAGTTCTAATGTTGGTTCTGCTATTTACCAGCTGAATGACTCTAAATGAGTTAACCTCTCTAAGCCTCCATTTTCTCACCTATAAAACTAAAATAATACCCACCCCTCACAGGGTCTATGTGACGAATAAATGGCATAACATGTGCAAAGCATGTGGCACACAGCTAGTGCTCACTAAATGTCAATTCCCTTTCTCTAATTCCATGCAACCCTGTATGTTCTTGCGTTATTGTCTTGCCCGATGATTTAACATTCTTTTCCATGTCTTTTCTATGCAAATAGACTCAAACCTCCCTAGAGGCAGAGAATGTCTTATACTTCTTTACTGTCTCCATGTGGGTGACATACTGGCATTTTGCAGTCAGCATGTGAACGAAATGGGGAGAGGCGGCATCACAGGGTGATTCCTACCTGTAGGAGCTGAGTGGCTGTGGCTCTCTGGTCCGGGCTCTTTACAAGACACTGCCTCACAAAATCTGTGAAGTTATCTGACCACAGCTCTGGTTTTCGGAATGTGGGAGGAGGGTTTGTAGGAATCATGAAGATTGCCTAGTTAAAATAAACAAACAAACGAAAAAAAAATTTGGTAAACTAAAAGTGAAGCTGCAAAAATATGTCTGGAATTATATTTGAAGCTTGGTAAAATGATTTTTCACTTCTTCACTGATAAGCCCATCCAAATTCCAACAGAAGTCTAAGCATTTCAAGTAGGAAGCATGACAATTAGAGAACCTGATACCTCTCTCTCTCTCCTTCTTTTTCCCTCTCATATGCAGTCTTGTCCCCTAAACCTTAATGTCAATTAAGCTTGCTTTTTTTTATTTTTTGCTAACCACAGTACGTTGTCTTTCAAAGTGGAAAGGATCTAAGAGCATCCTTACCCTGAAGATAACCTCAGCCCCACAGTTGTCAAGTTTCCCGCCTCCTTAAAAGTCACAACCAGGCCAGGCACAGTGGCTCACACCTGTAATCCCAACGCTTTGGGAGATTTAGGTGGGAGAATTGCTTGAGGCCAGGAGTTTGAGACTAGCCTGGGCAACACAGTGAGACCCCCATCTCTATGAAAGAAAAAAATGTTTTTAATATTAAAAAAACACAAAAAAGTCACAACCACCCCAGATGTCAACAGTGATGAGGTCATCAACCAGAAGTCCCAAATATCACAAGGGAGTCATTAACCTCGAAAGCCAAGCCAAATGAACCAAAAAAAAAATTTTTGTATTGGCCTACTGCATTACAGTTAAATTCTACTATTTCAAAAAATAAGACTATTATTTATTGACTAAACAGAAGTAGATGGAGGTTGGAGAGCACAGAGCCTCCAAATGAAGACAGTCTGGGGATCCACAAACCAGAACTTACAGATTCAAACACCACAGGGGCCAGGCAGGAGAAAGACAACCAATGAACGAGGCTGGGTTTTAGTAACTTGAGTTCAAAAAAAATAGTTTGCTTGAAAGTCATACATTGCACTTAGAAAAAAAATAGTTTGCTTTCCTCTTAACCCTATTACAAAGAAAACATTCGAGAAAACACTGTAATAAGTAGCAACTGATACTTGGTGACAAAATAGGAAATCATGGATAAAGTGCAAAGCTCATGCCCTATATAAAGGAGATAACTGTTACCCAGCTCCAACTGATGTTGTCATATTAAAACATGGATGTCTAAACTATCAAAAGTATATGTGTGTTTGTGTGTGTATTTGTGTACTGCACAAGTCAAACTAAGCATTTCTATGGCCTACGTCCTGCCAGAGAGCTATCAATATACAACCTCTGGAACAGAGAGGGGCAGATCACACTTAAATTAATTAGTGACTACAACTAGAGTAAGTGGAAGTGTATCATCTATAATGACACTTCTCACTTACTTAAAATTAACTCATTTACTGTTTGAAATCCAACCAAGTAAGCCACTGAACTACCTTTCTAGTGATCAGTAACTAACCCCCCACTGGATCACCAGATTTCCGTCCAATCATTTCCTTACCCTCATTGGATGGATATCAGCATACGGGGGCTTTCCTTCAGCCATTTCTATGGCAGTTATTCCCAGAGACCAGATGTCTGCCACACAGTTGTACCCAATTTCCTGAATCACTTCTGGAGCCATCCAAAATGGTGTTCCTATCACTGTATTCCGCTTGGCCATGGTATCCTAAAATAGAAGGGGAGAGACCAACACTAAGCATTAAAACTACTAAGAAAAAGGGAATTTCCAACCATAAAACATGCCTTGAAATAAAAAACCATACTCAAGGCATGATCAAGAAAGTCACAAAAGAAATTCAAATGACCAAGGTCTCACAATCCTGACCTCAAGCGATCCTCCCGCCTCGGCCTCCCAGAGTGCTAGGATTACAAACCACTAAAAACTTTTACTTTCCATCCTGTATACTTCTGTAACATTCTGATGGCTTATATGAGCATGTATTACATATGCAATCAGACATATTTTTATAGATATATAAAAAGTCTGAGTTTGTGGATTAAAGAAGAATATGTGGATATAGCACATATTATGGCAAATTACCACTTGCATGGTTTCCCAGAATGTCATGGCCCTACTGAAAGAGAACCTTCCCACGGTTCCTATACTTTAAGAAGAGGATTTTTAAACAGAACTAAATAGGCAGAAGGACTTCCCATCATCATCACCAATGTTCCTTCTGAAATGCCTGTGACTCAGGTTATGCCAGTCAGGAGCAAATGACAGGTAATACTTTTAAATCGATCTCACTCTGTCAGTCCTATGTAAAAAATTAACACAGGAACTAACTTACTGCTTAGTCATTTCCTTAGCTCTGAAACTTCAAATTTGCAGGGGTGTTAGTAGTTGTTTTCACTGGATTATTTCAACTAGAAATGGATACTTGGAAAGCTAAAAATTTTTTAAATTAATAAGAGTAATACTAACCCCAACTAGATCTGTATTACAAAGTTATATTAGTACAACAGCATAGCAACAGAAAATATTAAGTCCAGAAACAGACTGGTATATGCATATATACATACATATATATACAACAGTCTTTTATAGATGCCACATATATAATTAAAATGTCATTCAAAATCAGCAAGCAAAAGATAGATTATACCAAAAAAAAAAAAAAAAACTACTGGGCATCTGTCTAGTCATTTCTAAAACTACACTTAAATTCCTACCTTATACTTTCACCAAAATAAGTTCAAACAGGTTGAAATTTTAAATATTAAAAAAAAAAAAAACCCAGCCAGGCACAGTGGCTCACACCTGCAATCCCAGCACTCTGGGAGGCTGAGACAGGTAAATCACTTGAGGCCAGGGGTTCAAGACCAGCCTGGACAACACACCAAGACCCCATCTCTACAAAAAATTTTTTTAAAAAATTAGCCGTGCATGATGGCACCAGAGGATGTAGTTTTCAATGTGGTTTCCTTATTAAGATTGCAGTTTAGATAACATGCGTACTGCTTACTTTTGTGTTAACAACAAAATGTTTTGGGGAGCCCAGAAATCAAAATACTGAATAAGCTTCTGATATTTTTTTAACATCAAAGCAATTTCTGTGCTGCTGCAATACATATGACATTCCCTAACAAACATACCCTAGGCACATTTAAAATAAAAAACATAAATTTTGCATAATACCAATTCTAAACAAACTATATATATTCATTTTACCACCCAAGAAAACAACTTGATATATAATATTGTTGCAAATTTTAGTGTATACCTGTCGAGAACTGTTTCCATTTTTCTATATATGCTTTCACATATATCTTATATATTTCATAAAATCAGATAATTCTAGACTTCCTATTTTGAAAACATAGGTTGTTGTTTTTTTCTTTTTTCACTGCCATGCACTAGTGAGGTAGGAGGAGAATCAATAGACTGTATCCTGGAATCAAATGAGAGTGTTTCCAGTACAGTAAACTGTCAGGTACTAGCTGGAAGTTGAATGAGATGATGTTCTGTCCTATTCCAGGACATTTTTCTTCTTCTAATAAATACATGAATGTAATCCAATAGAGTACTCTATCATTTCTTGTTTTAGTTTTCATCTTTATAAAAGTTAAGCAAAGTTAAACTATGTGACCTGAACCCCAGGTAAGGCTGTAAAATAACCTACTGGCTCTTTTGTAACCTACAGGTAGACTCTACAATTTTTTACTATCCAAGTATTATATTTAAAAACTAGGTGAATAAAAGGAATCACTTCTCAGGACAGAACTGAAAGTTATCAATACAAGTAACATTTTTACTTACTGTAAGTTGACCTGCTACCCCAAAATCTGCAAGTTTTGCATGTCCTTCTGTATTTAGCAAAATATTTCCTGCCTTGATATCTCGGTGTATTTTTCTCATAAAATGAAGGTATTCCAGTCCCTTAAGAGTTGATTGTAATATTGTAGCTATTTCATCTTCTGTTAACTGAAAGAACAAGAAGTTCAAATTATCAGTTTACATCAGCACATTAGAAAAAGGGAAAAAAAAATCAGATCCAAACTCCTTTCTTGAATATAAGCAGATCTTATTCAACTTGTGAATAGCATTTGACTGCTTATACCATCGATATGCTGATCACTCCCTACATGTTACATTTCCAGACCAGATCTCTCCCCAAGTCAGATTCATGTATTTGCCTACACAACATCTCCAACTGAATACCTAACAAGCATCATAAGCATAATGTGTCAAAATCAAATTCTTTACTTCTGCCATCCTACTCCTCTTCCTCCCACCCATCCAACATCCTCCACTCTTCCAACAGTCCTCCTTCTCTCAGTAAAAGGCAACTTTACTTCTTCAGTTGCTCTGGCCAAAAACCTTAAGGTGATACTTGACTCTTCTCTATCTTCAAAATATATCTGTATTAGCCTGTCCTCTGTAATCACCCTGGTCCAAGTTGTCATCATATCCTGCCTGAACGATTCTAATAACCTCCCAGCTGGTTTCACTGCTCCAGCCCTTGACTATCTACAATGTATTTTCCACACAGCAACCACAATAAACCTTTTAAAATGTAAGCCAGATCTGCTAAGACCTATCAATGTCTTCCTAAGTCACTTGAAATAAAAGCCAGTACTCACCAAGGTCTTATGTGATGTGGCTCCCAGCTACTTCTCTAACTTCATCTTCTACCACTGTCTACCTTGTTCATTCTGTCCCAGCCACAGGGGCTTCCTTGCTGTTCCTGCACACCCCAAGCACACTCCCCTCCATGGCTCTTTTCACCTGCCTGTTCTCTACTGTAGACAATGCTCTTCATCCACGTGTCTGTATGATTTGCTTTCTTACTTCACTGTCTCTGCCCAAATGTCACCTTCTCTGAAAATCAGAGTGGCCTTCTCTGCTCCATTTCTGGATCATTCTCTATTCCCTTATCTCACCTTATTTGTCACTGCAACATATCACCACCTGCCATATTACACATTATTTGTACATCTATTTATGTCACATCTTCCCTATTAGAAAAATAAGCTCCATTAAACATCTCTTTATTTACTTTTGTATTCCTAACACCAATAAAGCCACCTGGCATATGGCAGGTGCTAAAAAAAAATTGTTGAATGATAATGAATAAATGCAAGCAAGGATGCTGGAAACTAGCACAGAATATGTGATCTGTCCAATGCTGACTCTGTGCATGTCCAACACCAGCCCCAAACAAACTCACTCTATCAACAAATTCTCACACAGTTCCCCTTATGACAAACAACTCACATTTAGAAAGGAGTGTGATGTGACACAAAAAGTATAAGATTTAGCCTTAGAAAGACCCAGTCATCCTACCCTTGACTCTACTTTCATGTGACTTAAACAAATTATTCAACCTAGTCTTAGTTTCTTAATCAAAAAAACAGGAATATAGTTTTTCTTTAAGAGTGCCATGAAAATCAAGTGATACAAGGCATCATGATTTAATATCTACTACACTATCAATCAATCAACAAATATTTAATAAGCACCTATTATGAGCCAGGCACTATGCTAATAATATTAAAAATAGCTAATCATTACTAAGTGTTTTATCTATGTTAAGCACAATTTTTGGAATCTCATTTAATCCTTATAACAACTAAATGAGGTAGAGGAACTCTTATCAACATCATTTTATAGATAATGAAGCTGAGACACAGACAAGTAATTTGTGCCAAAGGTCACAGAGCTAATAAATTATAAAGCTTTCACTAAAGTCCAGGCAAACAATACTGGCAAGGTAGCAGGTTAGAGTTTGGGGTACCTTCTTGTGGATGAAGAGAACAAAGCTCATGACTTGACTTACTGATTCCTTACTCTAATGAACTAAGCTAATCCGTTCAAGCAGCACTGCCCAATGGAAATATAATGGGAGCTACAAACGTAACTTTTAATTTCCTAGTAGCCACATTTAAAAAAAAAAACAAGAGCCAGGAGCACTCCAGCTACTTGGGAGGCTGAGGCAGGAGGATCGTTTGAGCCCAAGAGTTTGAGGCCAGCCTGGGCAACCTAGTGAGACCCTATCTCTAAAAAAGGAAAAAAGAAATAAAAAAAGAAACAAGTATAATGTTGGTAATATATTTTACTTAACCATATTTATTCCAAAAATATTATCATTCCACCATGTGATCAATATAAAAGATATTTTTACATTTTTTGGTATAATAATTCTTCAAACTCTGGTGAGTACTTTATACCTACAGCGTATCTCAATTCAGACTGGCCACATTTCAAGTCCTCAATAACTACTGTGGCAAGTGGCTACTGTGCTAGACAGTACAGAGTTATAATATTTGGCAAAATAATGTATAATAAAAAATCAGCACTTAGTAGTTAAAAATTATATAAACATAATAAACATTAAGATTTCAAAAGATACTAAAAGTGGCATCAAAATTGATTTTGTTTTAAAATACCTGAAGCAAAATAACTTAATGCTGCATATAACTAATAAGAAGCCTTAGAGCCCAATTTTTAATTTAAAAAATTATTCAAGTTTTGGGACTTCTTGAAATATATCTTATGTTAGGATAAGATATATTCCTAGCTAAAGAACTTCTTGTTTGATTAGGCAAACATGGTAACTCTGAATAATGTAAATTAAGAAAAGGAGATAGTGTATGGATAATCCAAAGTTAAAACTGAGTTTTAAAACACTCCCACTTTATATTTTATATAATACCTTTATATTTTATATAATACCTCATAATTTACAAAGTACACTTACCTATTAAATTGATTTTCACCACTTTTCATATACTTAATATGGGTACCATTATTCTTATTTTTCTTATTAAGACAAAAAGTCTAAGAGCTAAGATTTTTCCTGCTTCTACTCTTATCCACCCACAATCTACACAGAAGCCAGAGTTTCCTTTTTAAAACATTCATCAGATGGTTCATACACTTGCTTACAACCCAGCAATGGTTTCCTATCATCCTTGGAATAAAATCCAAACTCGTTCCCATGGCCTCCAATACCCAACATAATCTAGCCCTCTTTAGAGGAGAGAGAATCATGAGGTCTGAACCCTGGCAGAGGAAATCTGCCAGGCATCTCTGTACATACGGTACTAGGAGAAATGCACATGAATAAGAGGCCAGAGAAAAGAAAATGGCATTGTTCAAGAAGGTAAACTTACCGTTTTATTTCGTAATCGAATGATATCAGACACAGAACCAGCCCCACAGTACTCCATAACGATCCACAAGTCTGTGTTCTTAAAATAACTGCCGTAATATTTGACTACATGTGGGCTAGAGACAGAGAGGCAATATAAATTAGTAGAAACAGCCTTAAAACATCTCTATTCATGCTACTAAATATATGACAATTAATTCCTCATCTCAAAAGATCAATTATTCATTGTTAAGGTAAAAATGGGCAACCTCCTGATAAGAATGTACAATGGTATAGCTTT
>CM052436.1:175672895-175749123 GCA_028533085.1 Varecia variegata
GCTAGGATTACAGGCGTGAGCCACCGTGCCCGGCCTTAAAAACTGATTTTCATTCATTATTCTTATGTATTAGAAATGGAAAGGAGAGGTCTCTGCATGCCCTCACTCAGCAGTCTTGACCAGAACACTCTACACTCACTTGATTGCAAAAATTCTGACAGCTCATATGAACAATTAAGATTCATGATTCCACACACCGAATTTACAGTAATCTGAGAGGACTTAGAAGACTTTAGCAATCACTCTGTCAAAGGCAAGTTCCTTAAAACCTGAATTCTTATGACAAAAATGAAATGACTCAATGAATTACAACTGGTGGAGAGCAAAGAGGATGGAGAAGTAGGTGTTTCATACAAGCCATACAACACAAGGCTCAATGTAGAAAAATGCTAATAACACAGTATCTGAGGCCAAACTAACCAGGTACAAGTCTTAACAGCACTCAATAGCTATGAAACCAGGGGCAGAATGCTTTTGTTATCATTCTGTGATAAAAACTTAAATGAGTCAATGTGTAAAACTTTTAAGTGTAATAGAAAAAGGTGCTAGGCTTCAAATCAAAACACTTTCCAAGTGCTCTCCACTCAACTTGGTCTGGAGCTTTGGCTCTACCCTGCCACAGATCCATGTGATTTCCTCGAAACACAGAACAACTGCAGCATCCAATATAGTCTGTGAGCCATAGCTCATTTCACAAGACACAAGTCAGTGAGAGTTCACAATCCATTCATTCTCCAGAACAATTTAAGGATGACATAGCAGAATGTGTTTGGAAAGAAGTTCAGTTAAGGTCTTCCTTCAGGATTTTCATAATTAAATGAAGTTTGCTCAATTTCATTCAGTCAAGATGACAGAAATCCAAGCATCTGTGGTATCATTTAAAAGAGCACCATGGTGACAGCATGGGAAGAAAGATCTGAAGCTTTATTTGTTTTCTCCATGGTGATATCTTTATAGGGAAATTTCCATGTTGCTTGCTAAAGACATCCATACATCTAAAACATAATTCAAAAAATCATAATTAGCTTAGTTTTTCCTTACATTATATTCCTGATATATTCTGTCTATAGTTTTAACAATTCCCAAACCAAATAAACCCAAAAAGAGTTATCTGTAAGAACACCTAAATATACTTTAAGACTTAAGATTTAACTTTGATTTGACATGCTGAGGTCTGAAAAATCCTTCAGTTGATATACTTAAAAATGAAATAATAGTTGCCACTTATGAGCACTTACTATGTGACAAGCATTGTACTCAGCACTCCACCCCATTATCTCATGTAGTAATACTTGCCACAACTCTATGAAGTAGATACTATTATTATTCCCACTTTATAGATGAGGACTCTGAGGCTCCAAAATATTAAGCAATTTGTTCAAGCTCACTTGTTTATTATGACCAACAAACAGGAAAGCAAGGAATTTTATTTTCAAACAGGGTCTCTCTCTGTTGCCCAGGCTGGAGTACAGTGGCATCATCATAGCTCACAAAGCTCACAGCAACCTCAAACTCCTGGGCTCAAGCCATGCTACTGCCTCAGCCTCCCAAGTATCTGGGACTACAGGTGTGTGCCACCACACCTGGCTAATTTTTTTTTTTTTTTTAATTTTTTGTAGAGACAAGGTCTCACTATGTTGCTCAGGCTGGTCTTAAATTCCTGGCCTTGAGCGATTCTTCAACCTCTGCCTCCCAAAGTGCTGGATTACAGGAGTGAACCACTGTAATCTATAAAGTCTATGCTCCCACTACTATAAAATGCTTTTCTTAAAAAGAAACAAATTAGTTACACAGTCAATTATGCCTCTAGTCTTTATTCTTATTCTGAGTACAACCTAGGAGCACTGTTAGATTAAGGGCCATGGACTCACTGCCTTGAGGAAAATAGCAAGGATGTCAGGCTGAAAATGGCTGGCAAGTGATATAAAGGGACTGTCATTTACCCATACCTTTAATGACGCCGGTCAACTGGCAGTCTTCAGATTCATCTTGGACTTGTCTTTTGGCAGCACAGTTGGTGTCAATTTTTGCTTTCCTTCTCTGCTTGATCTCTTGCTGGATTCCAAAAAGTATTTTTCCAACTTATGAAAAGACGATGACTAATGTTTTTTACAAGGAGGTAAACTACAAAAAACTATTCTGTGTAATCAGGATTGGGTCTGACATTATTGTGGATCTATGTTAGGCATAAAAAACACTAAACCCAAAAAATAATCTAATGATATATAAGAGATGAGTTTTAAAGAGCAGTCATGAGACAATAAATGTTTTTAAAAGTTTTATGTCAGGTCTTCTCTCCATCCAGAAGTACCCCTAAGAGATTAAAAATACACACACACACACACACACACACACACACACATATCTGCTTATATATGCATAACCTATCTCTGAAAGAAACACAAGAAGCTGCTATACTGGTTGCTTCTGGGTGGCTGAGAGACACAGGTAGAGGGCAGATCTTTTTATTATATACATTTTTATAGCTTTTGAATTTGAAGTCATATGATTTTTATTACCTATTCAAAAATTAACAACAAAACCTTAAGTATGTCCCTAATACTATAATGCCCTGGTCTTTACACAAGGAATAAATCACAGGATTAAATTAAAAGGATGTGTAAAAGTATAAAAAATTACGATGTAAACTTTATTGTATCACAAAAGTCAATAACAGGCACTCTCTATTACTAAACATCATTTCATCAGTATTTTATAAACTCATTCACAATTCTGTGTTTCAAGAAGTCGACTGGCTCCCAGATCTCCTGGGAAGCTGTAAAGGTGGTGACAGTCCTTGATTTATTTACAGCATTTCACAAAGCTGCAAAAAGTACAATGCTGAATTCCATTGTTTTTTATTGAAACAAAAGTTATAGCATACCAATCAGAAGTTATGAGCAGCAAATTTTAAAAATTTTAATGAAATACAATCTAATTAGTGCTATCTTTTAAAAATATAAAATCACGCAAACCACAGCTTCTACAAAAGAGAAAACAACAGATGTCCTTGGTGTTAGGAAGATCAGGAATCACTAAATCTGTCTAAAATAGTGACTGGGGTGAAGTGGGGGAGGGCATTTCAAGCTATAAATTTACCTCCCAGCACACTGGGAGCCAGGCTGATATGCAACATTCCTCTCTCTTCTCAGGTTTGGGAATTACTGCCATGAGAAAGGTTCACATGCTTCTGGTGCTGGCACAGCAAAAAGACTGAGACCTTTATTTTCTTTATACTTACCCTTCTCCAAGTTTCTCTAAGACATCAAATACTTCTTCTGGTTGTTTGGTTAAACTATCTTCATCCAACTTTTTCAGCTGCCTGTGAATGAAGAAATATAAACACAAAATACATTTTACTTGCTAGTAACTAGAACATAAAATACATCATTTATTTTTACAATTAGCGTCCTTGGAATTTCTCTACAAAGTCTTTACTAGTAAACAACAGCAAAAGCAAACTAAGATACTTTTAAGGGACACCGAAGTACTGTTCTATGGAAGGATTACACTTGTTCTGGGTCACCCTGATAAGCAAAATCAGGACCAGAAGATGGAGAGATGCCAAGAGTCGGACTTCAGTTCAACATGATTAAAAACTTTTTAACAACAAAACTTGTCCTACAATGGTTTAGATTGCCTTAAGAGGTCCCTAGTTCCTCACTGCTGCAAAATTTAAACAGAAAATGAATTGTCATGTGGCTGAAATGCTGCAGAATGGATTCAAGCAAGAGATATGTCCTTTATAATCCACTGGATTTTTTTGTTTTTGTTTTTGTTGTTTTTAAGAGACAGGGTTTCACTCTGTCGCCTAAGCTAGAGTCCAGTGGCCCAATCATAGCTCATTGTAACCTTGAACCTCTGACTCAAGTGATCCTCCTGCTTCAGCTTCCCAAGTAGCTGGGACTACAGGGGTGCACCAGCACGCCTGGCTAATTTTTCTTCTTTTCTTTTTAAATACAGCATCTCGCTATGTTGCCTAGGCTGCTTTTGGAACTCCTGGCCTCAAGTGATCCTTCCGCCTCAGCCTTCCAAAGTGCTGGTATTGGGGGTATAGGTCAGGATAGAGCATTTGACTGCAAAGTACTGGTATTACAGGTATGAGCCACCACACCTAGACCCTAAAATCCATTTAAATCTTTAGAGTCCATGAATTAAAATGACACAACTATCTCTACAGAAAAGATGTTTAATGTAAGGTTAACCATGAATCGAAACATAATTATGAACTGGCAGGGAAGACATAGGAGATCTTTGCTCTCCCATTAGCAAGTTTTTGGTTAATTTTGTCAAAACATGAATTCTATAGGTATCACAGAAACAGAAAGTGGAAAGTGTACATTTAGACATGATCAAAAGTGAAAAATAACTAGGCAGCTGGGAGTTTCAAATAGTCTCACAAAGATCCTCCCACAAGCAGCCATGTACCTTTGACTAGTCCCCAAAATCAAAGGTACATGGCTGCTCACAACTTCCAGATAGTTCAGATTTCTCTATGTTAGACAATCATAACAAACATAGGAGGTTACAAATTAACAATATTTTTTAAAACTCTGGAACTTCTGAAAATTATTAGTGAGCTTAAAGAAGGAGCTTGGTAAGGAATATTTGTGTGTGTGTATGTGTGCATCGTCTACACAATGGCTTCCTGAAACTACAAAAGGCAACGAAGAATAGAGAGCTCAGGAAATGGTGAAATATGGAAGTAGTCACACTGGGGATTTCTTTATAAAGAAAAAGATTTAAACTAGCTACACAATATCAATTATTGTAAGAAAAGATGTGAATCAAAATACACACACACACACACACACACACACACACACGTATACCCTCCTAAAGAAAACAGCAATATCAGAAGACAAAAAACCCTGACTACCCTGACTACACCAAGTGTGTATTTACCAATAAACTCTAATCTCAAAAGGATAATTATACAGAAGTTTATAAATATCAAGGACTATGTACTTACTAGAGAAATGGAGAACTGTTCCAAGTCAATAACTGCCTTAACTTGACTATCAACAAAACAAAATGATGGCAGTGACCTTTGAAAAATCAAAAGGTCCTAAAAATTAAATTCCAATGACATCATAAAAACTCCCACCTTCAAAACAAAAAAGGATGAAGTGAAACTCCTCTTAAACTTTAGAAATGAAATTTCTATGAACTCAGAAGTCAGAATGAACATCTCACATGCCGGAGTTTTTTTGTAAGGCCCTGAGTTATAGCTGTATAAACAATGAACAATACCTCATTTCTCAAGTGTAATTAAAGTTTTATAAACAGCTTATATAAAGGAAGATCAAATGTATTTCTTTGAAGTGTTGACTCTTCGTGGTTTACAAAAAGCAAAATTCACTATTTCAACTACTACAGAGACCACAGCATAACAAAGGAAACTGCCACTGCCATAAGACAGCTGCAAGCCTCTGATAATACTTTGACAGACAAACTTTATATGACTGCTCAGATACTTCTTTAAAACAATCTAAGTGGATTTTTGTTTGTTTTTGATCTGGGGTTATTTAAAACAACTTGAACTTGAGGGGTCTTTGTATCTCTGGCGCCTGATAACCAAGAGTCGATCAAAAAATATTTGCTAAATATTAGCAAATGTAATGATGGGAATCATAAACTTCATTAGCAATCTTTGTTATCAAAATAAAAGAGAATTTCACCTAAAAAGTATTACTGAGTTATCAACAATTAAGATTTTTATGAAAAAATCTTTTAATAAGTGACTCATAATGATATTTTATACTGTGACTCTTGACAGAATAAACACTATTACCAAAACAGCCTGACTTCGATAAAGCAGCTCTTCCATCTGGGACTTCCCCAGGTCGCAGGCAGTTTCAGCACTTGCTCATAAACGAACAGGCCTGGAAAATACAGCCTCCATCAAATACTGGTGGATGCTCTACTCCTAAGTCAGATGGCCACATATATGGCCAGCATCCCAGGACTGCACTCTACACCTTCCACCACATCATTATCTAATGACAACTCACTTTTAAAATCATTAACTCCTACGTAAGACATCAATCCATCATCATTTACTTAGTCACACGCAAATGTCAAACTCATGAACACAACGAGCATTTCCTGCACTGGGGTTGTTGGAAACACATTCGATCTGATTCTCTGGAAAGACACCTGTATCTTTCCTAACACAAATAATGGTGTTTCTGAAGTACTCACTCACAGGTTGAGCTAATTCTCAAACCTCTCTCTCCCATCACAGAACTTCTGTAAAGTTCATTTTATCTTTGTATGACGATCCCTTTCTACACAGAATTTGATGGGTTACCACAAATACATAAGATAAATTGATGAAATTTTTTTAACGATAGTAACATTAATTGTTTCCCCCACCCCACCCCAACGCATATGTTGAAGTCAGTACCTCAGAATGTGACTGTATTTGGAGATAGGGCCTTTAAAGAAGTAATCACAGTAAAATAAGGTCATTCAGGTGAACCCTTATCCAAAATGACTAGTGTACTTACAAGAAGGAGAGATTAGGACACAGACAGGTTCAGAGGGAAGAACATGAAGACACAGGAAGAAGACAGTGACCTATAAGTCAAGGAGAGAGACCTCAAAAGAGAAAACCCTGCCAACACTTTGATTTCAGACCTCTAACCCCCGAGACTATGAGAAAATAAATTTCTGGTGTTTAAACCACCATGATATTTTGTTATGGCAGTCCTAAAAAAATAATACAAATGATAATAAAATTAAACTGCTGCAAATTAGGTAGTCCACTAGTTACAAAGAGTAGGAGAGCAGTCAGTAGTCACTCAAGAACTCAGTCCTGCAATGCTCTTTTCTTGCACTTTTAATACATTTTTTAAAATCCAAAAGGTACAAGAATGAACATGTCAAGGTTTACTCCTTTGCCTGAAGTTACACAACACAAGGCAAAAGGAGAAACAAAACTCAGATTCCTAATCCTCTTTTCAACTAAACTAAGGCCTCAGAGAAAAAAACCAAGAACGGACACATGTATTTCAAAAAAAAAACATAACCAGAGTGCATTTATAATTAGATCACTATGGTGCCACAGCAAATATCTGCTAACATACACAAAGACCTGTGAAACAGGGGTACTTCTAGAGAGGCATCAGAGTGAGACAATGAAGAGCATGGACTTTGGACTAGACTGCCTGGATATGAAAATCCCAGCTCTGCCTCTTACCAGCTATAGGATCCCTCCAGCAAATCACTGGCCTCTCTATGCCTGTTTCATCATCTGTAAAATATGGATGTAGGGATATCCATCTCATAGGATTGCTGTGAGCATCAAATGAGTCAATAGTTAAGTTGAACCATATGAAATTACTGTTTTATAGGTCAAAAATTGTCAAATATCAGCAATTTCATATGGTTCAACAGGGGACATGGGGCCGGGCGAGGTGGCTCACGCCTGTAATCCTAGCACTTTGGGAGGCCGAGGCGGGTGGATCGCTCAAGGTCAGGAGTTCGAGATCAGCCTGAGCAAGAGGAGACCCCCGTCTCTACTAAAATAGAAAGAAATTATCTGGCCAACTAAAACATATATAGAAAAAATTAGCCGGGCATGGTGGCACATGCCTGTAGTCCCAGCTACTCAGGAGGCTGAGCCAGGAGGATCGCTTGATCCCAGGAGTGTGAGGTTGCTGTGAGCTAGGCTGATGCCACGGCACTCACTCTAGCCCGGGCAACAGAGTGAGACTGTGTCTCAAAAAAAAAAAAAAAAAAAAAAACAGGGGACATGGAAAGCACTTCAAACAGTGCCTGGCACCCAGCAAGTGCTATATGAGCGTAACAATCATTACTATTACAGTCTCAGCACACCTACACTAGGGTGAATCTTAAGCCCATTCCAACCAGCTATTTGCCTTCTGCAATGTTTGTGCACTTCAAACACCCCCAAGCTCAAACAACCCCCAAGAGTGCTGTCCAGGCTGTTAATCTCTTCCCTTCACCTCTGGTTGCCCCGCACTTCCACACACTGACCACTTCCTACTTTAGTGTTCATTCTGCTTCAGGAAGTCAGATGTTGTCTGTGCAAAGAAGTTAACTACACTGCACCTCAGAGGAGCATGACTCCCTCAGTCTCTACTCCCTCCTTTTCTCCAGATGTGGTAGACTGACATAAGGTCCAGATGTCCACAGGGGAAATCAATGATACAACTGCAACCAAGCCAGGAGTTCAGAATTTCTAGGATCAGCCACCTCCCTGATCTTGACCTAAAACAATTCCACCTACTACTAGGATCTGGAGCTGATATTCACAAAACAAGAGTCCTGAAAAGGGCACAGTCTGGCCAGGACCAGTGACCCAGAGCAAAGAAAGAAACACACGTGTCTCAATTCTTCTGGACCTCAGTTTGCTCATCTTGAAAATATCCTCTTATTTCCTTACCTAGCTCCCAATGTCGGGCTTTGAAGGGCTGAGAAGGATGTGGAGACAATTAAGAAGACACTCTGGACATCAGTAATAAAAGATGCCATCATCATCCTACACTGGGGACACCACCAAGAGCATCCTCGCATATGCTGTCCTCCACGAACCCCTCCCTTGCTAGACGCTCAGCCTTTCCTCACATGCCTTTTCGTCTTAGGCGCAAAGCTTTTCCGCTCAACAGATCTTTTCCCCCACTGCACCCTTCAAGTGGGACTTAGGACCCTTAGAAAGTCTACCCAGCCTTCCTCTTTTCTAGTTCTAGATCCATTGCCTTAAACAGACCCCTCATAGGCTCTCATCCTGCTTCAGCATTCCCCCTACCTCCGTGAGACCCTTCTTAGATAGCCTTCCCCAAAGTGTCCCCGGCCTCAGCAGGTACTCTCCCTAACTTGTCCCCATGTCCCTCAGCAGAGTCCCCCCACAGCGAGGCTCCCCCTAACCAGCCCCAAGCTTATTCCCCTTAGCGGGTGCTCCCTTCACCCGGCCCCCCACCCGCCAGACGCCCGCCCACCCCAACTCAGCAGGTGCTCCATCAGCTGGCTCGCCTAGCCCCGATGCTCCCTGCCTGGCAGGAGCTCACGCACAGGTGTCTCCCCTCAGCCGGTTCCCGCCTTCCCCTCCCAATGCCCCCATGCCCTTCGTCTTGGCCAGTGGCCCCTCACCGGCGCGGCGGGTTCCTCAGCTGCACGGTCTCCATGGCCCTGCCAGCAGCCGCCCAGACCCACTCACAGCTCCATCCTCCCCCCGGGCCTCCCTGTGCCCGCCCCGCAGGCCCTCCCACACTTCCGCTTTCCGCCCCTACCGGAAGCGGCGCGCAGCGAGGCAGCTGGGCGGAGCCGCGGTCTTGATCACGTGGTACTGGGCGTGGGTCACGTGGTGTGATAGGGCGTGGACCCGGAAGAGCGGAGCGAAGGAGTCTCCTGCCCGCGCAATCTTATCTTGGGCTGGAAAGCGTCAGCGACTTAGTCTTCTTGCGACGCTATTTGTCCGGGACACTCGGTCCCCAAGCTGGGAACCCAGCTCTGCCTCGGTCCTGGCCCTCATTTCTCAGACGGAGATACTGAGTCTTCTAGCGAAGCGCCGACTTGATAAGAACTGACAGTTCTTAACAAGGCAAGTTCTTCACAATTGAACTCTGGTCCCAAATGGTCCCCTGAACATTTTCTTCTTGGGGATTATCAACGTGCAAATTGCCCCACCATCTTTCCTAACAGCCTCCCCTTAGAGTCAGTTTGCAGACATTAAAATAGTTAATTAACATTTATTAAGCACTCGCCATTAAGTACTTGTCTTCATTTATTATCTCATTTAATTCTCAGATCAAGCCTGTAAGGTTATCCTTATTTTTATATATTGTTGATAAGCAGTGCCTACCACGTTCTCAGTGCTTTACTAATACTAACTCATTTAAAACTCCTAACAACCCTATACAGTAAATACTATTATTATTCTCATTTCGGAAGGCCAGAGAGGTGAAGTATCTACCGTCCAGGTCACATAGCTAAGAGCATAGGTTTAGGAACTTAAATCCAGGTCGGTGGGATTCCAGAGCCTACAACAGCAAACTGGACAGTCATGGATGTGTACCCTCCGGTTGAGCATGAGTGACAACCAAAAATAAGTGACTGAGGCAAAGATCTCAGTCAGTGGAGGTTTATATAAGGCAAAGTTTGAGGATGTGCCCGGGAAAAACACAAGCTACAGCATCTGTGACTATTTATTCCCAAGTGGGATTTGGGAGCTCAGTATTTAAGGGGAGAGGGCATACAGAAAGAAAAAGGGGAAAAAGAAAAAGAAGAAGGGAGGGTGGATAGTGAGGCAAATGGTTCTTGTGAGGCTCAGGAAATCTACATTTGATAAGGTGAATATCAAAAAAGGGGCCAGGCGCGGTGGCTCACGCCTGTAATCCTAGCTCTCTGGGAGGCCGAGGCGGGCGGATTGTTTGAGCTCAGGAGTTCGAGACCAGCCTGAGCAAGAGCGAGACCCCCGTCTCTACTAAAAATGGAAAAAAATTATCTGGCCAACTAAAAAAATATATATAGAAAAAATCAGCTGGGCATGGCAGTAGGATCGCTTAAGCCCAGGAGTTTGAGGTTGCTGTGAGCTAGGCTGACGCCACGGCACTCACCCTAGTCCGGGCAACAGAGTGAGACTCTGTCTCCAAAAAATATATATATATATATCAAAAAAGGGAGTAAAGGAAGAATCAATTGTGTAGACGTCCCTGGGTAGGTGGAAGAGTGATTGATCTTGTGTCTGTTCTGCACCTGGGAAGATAAACTTGTAATCAGCATTACTAGTGTGGAATCATGTACTTGTTTATGGGAGGCAAGCAAAAAATTTCCTTATGAATGATCTGTGGGGGCAGTCCTTATAGATGATCTGGCCAATGCATAATGTTAGTAACAGCTATTCTTTTGGAAGGGAGTGTTGCAGGATTCAGCCTCCAGGCTTGACCTTCCCTTTTGTATAAGTAGTTTGGGGGGAGGGTGGTCTTGAGATTTTTATTTTACTTTGCAAGAGACAGACCTTTCTTTCAACTCAGAGCTCCAGTTCCAACTATTGCTATTCAGAATGAGACCACCATCAATGAGTGTTAGGAAAATGGCAGATTCCACCCAACTTACCAATGGGGAATGTTACAGGGAAAAAACTTACCCAGAGCAACCTTTCACTGTTTTTAATTATTCTACTTTTCCCAAAGATATACCATCTACACAACTTAACACCTGAGCAACCACCCTTCAGGGCCACTCAGGTATGGCACACCATGAGCCCAAAACTGGATCACCAAGCCATTCACTGGACACAGGCGGAAAACATTTACTGAGAAGTTACTATGTGCCAAGCACAATCCTGGACTTTCTCTTAATCCTCAAAACAGCCGTATGAAGTGAGAAAAGAACTTTTATCAGAGGAACATGAGTCTTTTTAAATTATTGGTCCCAAAGGGACAGTAAGATGAGAACAATCATGTTCTATTTCCCCGGAGTTGTGCATTCATCTATTGAAACTGCTTGCTATTGCTCCAAGTAACTGTAAATTAACCTAATAATACTGTAAGTCACACCCACTCACTAATCAATGCTATTTCTGTGAACCAATGAAAATTCTTGACAAACAACTTTGTATATATCCACTCCCTGTCCCCCCTCTTTGCCTTTAAAAATCCACTTGTAACGCCTGCTAATCCGAGTATATATTCAGAGCAACTCGAATCTATGTTCCTAGGTTGCAGTTGTCAAGCTGGGCCCAAATAAACCCTCCACTTACATTAATTTTGCCTGAGCTTCTTCGTTTTAGGATGACAGAAGGATTATTGTCCCCAGTTTGCAGATAAGAAAGCTGAGATTCACATGTGCACAGCTAGTGAGAGCAAAGATTTTAACCAAGGATTGTCCTGACCCCACAAAATCCTCGTTTTCTTTGCCACTTTAGTCTATTAGAAATTTCTACAGGCTGGGCACAGGGGCTCATGCCTGTAATCCTAGCACTCTAGGAGGCGGAGACAGGGGGATCATTTGAGCTCAGGAGTTGGACACCAGCCTGAGCAAGAGCGAGACCCCGTCTCAACTGAAAAAAAAAAAATAGAAAGAAATTAGCTGGACAACTAAAAATACATGGGAAAAAATTAGCCGGGCATGGTGGCGCATGCCTGTAGTCCCAGCTACTCGGGAGGCTGAGGCAGTAGGATTACTTGAGCCTAGGAGTTTGAGGTTGCTGTAAGCTAGGCCGACGCCACAACAGTCCACCCAGGCAACAGAGTGAGACTCTGTCTCAAAAAAAAAAAAAAAATTTCTACAAATGGCAGTGGAAACTTTGAAGTAAAGATCAAGAAGGGTTTCTACAAAGCGCAGGAAGCCATCACAGGGCCCTCCTGTAAGAAGTCAATCCTCTGTCCTCCGAAATCTCCTACCACTTTTCCTTTATTTCTCCCAATGCACACTCTAGACTCTACTTTTTTTTCCTTTTCTTTTTTTCAATCGTGCTACTTCTGAATCTACTTTTTATCTTATATTCTGGCCCTGCTGTCAACTGGATTTTTTTCCTCTTTGAGGGGCAGTTCTGTCTCTAAGCTCCCACTGTGCCCACACTCATCCCTGTAGATGAATAACTATTAAATAAGCATTTTAAAAAATAAATATCAACTTACCATTACACAATGACAAACATCCCTTGTTTTCCCCTTTCCCAGGATTATTCCAGAAGATGGACTGACATTATGATGGCCCTCTTTTTCCACAGGGTGTTCAGTCCAACACTGCCCAATAAAAATTTCTGTGATGATGGAAATGTTCTATATATGTGCTATCCAAAATGGTAGACTAGCCACATGTGACTATTGAGCACTTTGTGGCTAGCATGACTAAAAAAAAAATGAATTTTTAATTTAATTTAAATTTAAATAGAGTATACTATCAGCCAATTATAGTATGATACTAGCTTAAGAGAGAACCAACGAGCAGGGTTACTGGGGGAGTTATTTTCCTATAAGTCAAAATCCTGATGCTTCATTCACTCAACACTTACTGAGCTCCATGTCCCTGGCACTGTGCTAGGCTCTGGGTATACAGTTGGCCCTTGAACAACGTGGGTTTGAACTGTACAGATCCACTTATACACAGATTTTTTTCAATAAAGATAGTCAGCCCTCTGTATCAGAAGGTTCTGCATCCGCAACCCAACTCAGATGGAAAATACAGTATTCCAGGATGCAAAACCTCAGTATACAGATGGCTGACTTTTTGTATCCAAGGGTCCTGCAGTTGTGTGAGTATGCTTGGATTTTGGTGTCTGAAGAGGTCCTGGAACCAATCCCCAGGGGATACCAAGGGATGACTATATAACAATATTCAAGACATATATGAGTCCTACCTTTCTCCCATTTGCTGTATAGTGGAAGAGATAATTATTAGATAATTAATTAAAGTAGTGATAAATGATGATAGAAAAATATGAGAACCAAACCAAGTCTAGTAGATCGGGAAAGCTGCTGAGAAAGCTGGGACATTCATTCATTGATTCATTCAACACATATATATCAAGTGTCCGTTCAGGGCCAAGCGTAGTACCAGGTGCCAGGCAATGAGCAAAATAAAGTTCCTTCCCTCCTGCATCTTACATTCAAGTGGGAAATATAGGCAAAAAAGAAATACGTATTTCTGGTATTAAAAGTGATATGAGGAAAAATAAATCAATATGTGGTATAGAAAGTGACAGATGCAGCAGGATGGGGAGTAACTTTGGATCAAGTAGTTGGGGAAAGCCTTTCTGAGACTTTGAGCAGAGAAGTAACTGAAATGAGATTGTAAGTCACGCTAATATTTTTAAAAAGAATATTTAAGACAGAAGGAACAGCAAGGGCAAAGACTTGTGTTAGAAGAGCAGCAAAAAGTGTGCATGTTTGCAGCAGAGTGAATAAGAGAAAAGCAGGAGATGAGGTCGGAGATGTAGCCAGAGCCAGATTGAATATGGGCCATCGTAAAGTTACAAAAAATTGCTAGAAGTTAGTTAGGTGTATCAGTTAGCTATCACTGTGTAACAAACTACCCCCAAAGCCAAGTGGTTTAAAACGGGAATCATTTTCCAGTTTTGGTTATTACAGTTAAATCTGTTCCCATTGTATCACCCTGCTTTGTTTTCCCGTACAGCACTAATCACATGAAATTTGCTCAGGAGCTAATCGTCTGTCAGGCCCCACCAGAACGTAAGCTCTGTGAGAGCAGGGCCTCGACCTCCCTCCCGGCGACCCCCACAGCACCACAGCACCCCAGCACCCCAGGGCGCAGCTCCAACCTACCCTGCGCGCTAAGGGAGCGCAAGTTCCAAACTGAGCACGCGCAGAGGGTCGAGCGCCAGGGGGCTCCCGTCCGCCAGGCCCCGCCCCCGCCGCGCTCCGCCCCGCCCCCTCGCGGTCAGGTTAGTGGTCGCATCCGAGGGCTCGCTGCCGGTGCTTCCGCCGGGACGCTGTTCCGCACGACTCCGGGCGGATAACGGAGGCGCCCCCACTCGCCGGCCCGGCCCCGGGATGGCCCCCAAATTCCCAGAGTCCGTGCAGGCGCTCCGCACCGCCGGCAATGAGAGCTTCCGCAACGGCCAGTACGCCGAGGCCTCCGTGCTCTACGGCCGCGCGCTGCGGGCGCTGCAGGCGCGAGGTACGACCCCGCCCCCGTTTCTACCCGAGCCCCGCTTCCTCCAGTCCCCCACCGGCACCACCCAGGCCTCGCTCTGTCCCTGCCTTCCTGGGCTTCCCACCCTCGCGGCCGACCGAGCCTCCAGGCCCTCCCACCACCCTTCCCGCCCCTTCCCGACTTCAGCATCCTACCGGAAACTTCCTTGGCCCTTTCTTTCCACCTGCTTTTTAACTGCCCTGTTGGCCTCCATCCTTAATTATTCAAATCTCATTCTGATCCTGAGGATATAGCTCAACCCTCCTTCCGCCTAGGTGTTCATTTTCAATTAAATTAGTATTTGTTCAGCACCTGTTAAATACTGCCTGTATAACAAGACAGAAGGTCTTTCTCTGGAAGATCGCACCTTCTGGTTGGGCGAAAGGGGAGGGGGTGGATCCTAAGCTAGTAAATAAGTAAACAAGACCTGTGGGATAATTGGGGCTATGAAGAAGACAGAGAAGCCATGTGACAGAGTTGACTGCGGTCCCCTAGAGTGGGACCTCAAGGACAACTTCTCTGAAGAAAGAAGTGATGTTTGAGGATAATGTCTGAATGATGAGAAGAAGCCAAGCGCACGAAGTGTTGGGTCTGAGCATCCCAGGTGGAGGGAACTGCAATCAGAAAGCCCCCCAGACAGAATAAGCATGGTGTATTCCAGGAGTCAAGGCATAGTGAGCTGGCGGAGGGACTAGTAAGACATGAGGTCAGTAGGCAAACCCCTGCTGTGTAGGTGTTTTAAACCCTGCCAAGGAGCGTGGGTTTTATGCTTGGGTAGGAAGCTACTGGAGAATTTTAAACAGAGTAGCAGCATATTCTTACCAGTTCCCCCAGTCTCCAGCTCACTTCAACCAACCACACACCTTTGCCCTAAGCCTCGTCTCCAAAGTGTCTTATCCAGGAGCCCCCATTGGATAAAGCCTTGACTTTGGAGAGGGGCCTTGGATCCCATTTTCTGTAAGTCACTGTTTAGTACCTATTTCCCTTTGCCTTCCTCCCCTTTTTCATGTTCTTGGCTAGCATTTGGTGAGTGCTTTACTGTGTGCTAGACATTCTAGACATTATCTTTTTATATTCATTATAACCCTATGGATAAGACACTTACAGCTGAGTCCAGAAGAGTTAAATTGGCCACCTCAGGGTTATACAATGAAGACATGTCAGAGCCAGGATTTGCTATTATAAGTCCAAATTTTTAATCATTTTGCTAGACTTCTCCCCAGATCTTCTCCAAATTCCATTCTTTTTTGTTTGAACTTTTGGCAGTTTTAAGCCACTCTTTTGCCCCCATCTTCTTTTCCAGAAAACTCCTCTTTTTAGGCCCACCTCCTCATGTCAGCTTCACGTGATGAAGTTGCTGAGGAATAATATGAGGTATTGATGTTTCTGCCTTTTTCCTTCATCCCACCCCAGCTGGCCTGGAGAAGCTTATGCTTTCGTATGGGTCTATTCTGGGTCCTCATAAGAGTTGGCCTGGTGTCTAGATTTAGCAGAGACCAGTTTGGTTCTGCTGCTGCTACTAGTTTTCTCGATATTTTGTGGGCAAGTCTCTTGATTTCGCTGATCAGTTTTCTTGATCTTGAAAGGAGCACAGGGAACAACCTAACACCATGAGCCCTTCCAGCAAGTCTGTGAAGTGATATCCTCATGCGGTAGGTGAGCACATACCATCAGAGGGGCTGAGTGACTTGTGCAGGTTGGCAGGCTGGATTGATGCCCTTTCCACCACACCACTGCTGTTTCTGAGTAACCAAGCTCTTGTGACTTAAGATAGATTACAGGTTTTGCGTACTTGTACTTGCTTTTTTAGAGCAAGGATGTATTTTACTTGTCTCTACTTTCTGTCTCAGGGACTGGCAAAATAAGGGGGGAAGAAAAAGCTTGTTATTGTCGGTATTGAATGAAAGATTTCAGATAGCAACATGGTAACATACTTAGTGAAAAACGCAAGTTGCAGAAGGATAGGCAATATGATACCACTTAGGAAATGCTTTAATAGACCTAAAATGATACTTTATCTTACCTGTGAATGTATACATGTAATAAAGGTGGACAAACATGCTTGAGAATGTTACACACCAGCTTCAGGATTTTGCTGGCCTCTGGGGGTCTGGGAAGAGAGCACAGAGAAAAGGATGGGGATTAGTGGAACTTCAGCTATATCAAAAAGGTTGGAAACAAATATACTAACATATGGTGGATACTGAGACATGGTTTTCTACATGTTTCAAAGAGCTTGTTTTCAATTCTTTCTTAAATTATGGCCTACGCTAGTGGGTATGAAATGGTTGAAAATTATCTTTAAAAATGAAGATCCACAATGAAGGACGTGGGCGTCTGCGATGCCTGAGGGTAAGGACTGCCTTTAGAGAAATGTCTAATAATCCTCCTCCCTGTTGGGTAGCGTGTGTACTTCGTCTGATTAAGTTTTCCGTCGTCCTGTCAGAGCCAGCTCAGTTACCACTTCCCTGGCAAAGTCCTCTCTGACTTGACCAGGTAGAATTAGTCTCTGTCTCTCGTGTCCCTACAACTCTTGGTCAGTCCATTTATCATGTTGTTTTTTTACTTAGGTTCTTTATCGGGTTTTCATGCTTTTTGTAGTAAAATTAGCACGCATACACACACACCCAGGTGGTTACAGCATGGATTTTGCGGAGGCAGGAGCCAGCTATTTCATGTTTATCTTTTGCCTGGTACCAAGTTCAGTGCTGGAATGAATGAATGAGGAGATAAATGTGTGGTTTCCTATGAAGGGCAGAAAGCTTCATGTCCTCATTCTCATGTAAGAATGACAAATATGCCAGCTGAGCCCGCCAACAAGCCTGATCAGGTTACAGTCATCTCTGCTGCCTTTCTCCAAAGCCCAGAGAGCTCCAGATGTAAAATGTTTCCCAGTGATGTCCTGAAGCATCCATTTCCTAACCTGATGATCTTGCTCTTTCTGCCTCCACCTGGGCAGGTCCTTCAGACCCGGAAGTGGAAAGCGTTCTCTATTCCAACCGAGCAGCATGCCACTTGAAGGATGGAAACTGCAGAGACTGCATCAAAGATTGCACTTCGTAAGTGGCCAAGGGTAACTTTGGGATGCCTGAGGGTCTCGGAAGAAGAGGCTGGGTTTATCTGGCTTGTTCTTTGGAAGGATCCTATCAGTTACATCTGTGACAGAGATTAGAAAATGTCACCAGGTCACCGAGAATGGGAGGCTCTACTTGGTCCTTGTGGCCCCTGACTTGTGTCTTTGGAGACTTGTCTTTGCTGCTGAGTAATGAGTTGGGTGGGCAGTTGGAAGTAGATCTTAAAATCTTTGTGAGATTTGGAACCTGGGGATCAGGTAGAGTTGCAGACCAGTGACTGGCTTACCGAGGTGTTTTTCTGGGATGAGTGTGTGTGAGGGGAAGGGAGGGAGGGAAGGAAAGAAGGAGGGATAGAGGTTACAAAGAGAAAGTAGAAGACCGTATTCATCAATCATCAGTAGTAGAGGACAATGAACAATTTTTCATACCTCTTTTGTCTTAAAGTCAGTCTAACATTATCTTCTTTTATCATTGCTAAACTAGCATATGCCCTAAATATGTTCCCAGATCTGATATTCTGTGACGTTGCTTTAGATGCGTGCCTTGGTGATAGGCGGGAGGGGAGGAGGGATGTGAGCATGCTCATGGAGCCTGTGCTAAATTAGTTTGTCCCAGGCCCTGTGCTAGATTTCCTTCTTTGAGTGCTCACGGCCAATGTATGGGGTAAGTTTACTATGCTTCCCAGGCCAGAACCGAGTTGCTGAGGATTCAGGCAGAAAAGTGATTTGCCTGGGTCACATGGTTAGTGGCAGAGGTGGAATTCAGACACCACCCCACCTGACTCCAAAGCCTATTTGTTATTCCCGCTGGGCCACAACTCTAAAGACTTAGTAGCATGAAAACCATGAGGCACTTGTTCTTGATTCTGGGGGGATCGAAACTGGAAGCTGATACGTGTGCAAATAAGTTTCTCAATATTAGTGGTTCTCTGCTCGCTTTCCTCTCTTCATTTCAGTATAAGTTGGAAAGTCCCTGTTGTGAGGTTTGGCATTTTTACCAGTGTCTCTCAGCCAGAAATTACCTCCTATACGCAGAGGGCTGCAGATGACTATCTGGAAGAAACTACACCAAAACCATGGTGGCCCAACAGCCAGATGACGTTTTTGCCTCCTGTTCTAGAGCACTGGCCTTGGTTCCCTTCGGCATTAAGCCCCTGCTTCGGCGAGCATCTGCCTATGAGGCTCTAGAGAAGTACCACCTAGCCTATGTTGACTATAAGACTGTGATGCAGATTGATGATAATGTGACATCAGCCCTGGAAGGCATCAACAGGTGAGCCCAATTCACTGCAGGCAGTCTCCATGGAAACTCCCTGGCCTCCTTAATTGGCTCTGGGCCATTGCTTTGGTTGTCTTCTAGGGGAGCAGTCCCCAGCCTTTTTGGCACCAGGAATTGATTTCATGGAAGACGGTTTTTCCACTGACGGGCATCAGTGGGGGTTTGAGGGGGCGGGGGTGGGGGAGGTGGAGCTCAGACGGTGGTGGTGTGGATGATGGGGAGCAGCTATAAATAAATGAAGCTTTGTTCGTTCGCCCACCGCTCACCTCCTGCTGTGCAGCCTGGTTCCTAATAGGCCACAGAGCAGTACCGATCCACGGCCTGGGAGGTTGGGGACTGCAGTTCTAGGGGGATCCCTTTGGCTAGACTTAGAAAACTCCTAATGAGCACGTGAGGGAAAGCATGGGAGGAGAATCTGCTGTTGTATTTAGCAGGTGTTTAAGGAGTCAGAATTACTGAGATTGATTGATTGGTTGATTCTGCCTAGCTGTGTGAATTTCATTCACACAGTAATATTTATTGAGCTCTCTCTAAGGTATTGAGCCAGATTAAGTGGGGGATACCAAAATGAAAAGAGATACAGACCCCACTTGTCTTCAGAGAGCTAACTGTAATTGGGAGACTAAGACACAGCCCAAGCAGCTAGACACAAGCCTGGAAGGATATTATTTGTGAACATGGTTTAGTGTATTGTACCGTGACCCCTCCATGAAGTGCCTCAGGTGAAATTGCTGTCTGGTTTCCAGGTAGTTATTTGTTTTTACATCCTGGGTACCATCATTTGTATAACTGATCATGTGTCACCTCTTTGCATGTGCTGCTAGAAAGCCAAACAGCACGCTGCTATTAATAGCAAATCCTTAATAGGACTTCATGGTATGTTTTTAATGCTTCATTTCTGGCTTGACTTGTTTGCCAGCATCCTTTATTTTCTTTTTGCCTCCTTTTAATTTCTATTATTCAACAAAATCTGCCAGTGTGTGCCAGACTTTACACGAAGCCCTAGGCTGATTACTGAGACGTACCTCTTCCTGCCCTTGTGGAGCTCCTGGTCTCTGGAAAACACCAGTCGGTAGTCAGTAAGCACAGTACAGTGTGATAAGTGCTGTGGTAGGAGGAGCACAGGGAGCTCCAGGGGCAGAAAGGAGGTGCCTCACCAGCTGGGAGGAAGAGGGGGAGGCCAGAGAGAGCTTTTCAGAGGAGGTGAGCTTAGACTGAGAGAAAAATAGAAATCTGGGGTGAGGGGCCGGCAAGGACAAGGGCAGTAGGTGCAAGGGGAGCAAGTGTGACAGATCACAGGAGTTATACGAAGTCCATTTCACACGGTGCTGCAGGCAGGGAGCTCAGCTGGGGATGGGTTGGTGAGGCTGGATCCCGCAGGCCCCAGTGCTCTGGGGCTTGGACTTAATCCTGAGCAAGTGAGGCATTATGGACAGGTCCTAGCAGTGGAACAAGGTGAGCAAATTTGTTTTAGAGAAACAAATTTAAATTTGTATTTTAGAGAAAAACTCGTTGGCTGCCATGGTGAGGGATGATATGAAGAGTAGAATAGGAAGGGGCCTGGCAGCAATCCATGGGAGAGGTGGAGGTAGTGGAGAGAGGACAGTGGGACCAATTCAGGGGACCTTTAGGAAATATATCAACAGGCTTTGTGGTTGGGGAATGGTGAGAAGGGAGGAATAGAAGAAGATATCCAGGTGGTTGACATGTTGAGTCAGAGGTAACTGTGGGACATGAGATGAGAGATGAAAGGCAGGCAGTTGGGTATTCACATGGGTTTGTAGCAGAGGAGAAAAATGGAGGGCAGACATGCAGATTTGAAGGTCATCAGCAGAGAGGTGGATTGAGGCAATGGGGAAAAAAAGAACACCACAGCAGGTGTGTCGGGAACAGGACAGAGCTTTGAGAAACTCCAGCATTTGAGGGCCTTACAGAGGAACAGCAGGTGGAGAGGTGGGAGGAGATTTGGGCATTTAGTGTCCCACGGGAAGACATATTTCAGGAAGGATAGAGACGTCGTCAGTGTCATGTGCTCCAGCGAGCGTAAGTGAATGACGGGTTTAGCAGTGAAGTCACTGGTGGTTCTGATGGAAGCAGTTCAATGAGTTCAAGAAGCCAGGCTGTGAAGAGAGGCAGGGGAGTGTGGCTGCAATAGCAGAGAGGTATCCAGGAGGTTTCATTAAGTAAGGAAAGAGTTCAAGGGACTTAAATGCTGATAGTTGGAGTCAGTAGAGAAAGGACAAAGATGCAGGAGAGGGAGGTGCTGCCTGGGTGTGGTCCCTGAGAGAGGCAGGAGGAGAGGGGACCCAGAGGTTAAGTGGAAGGATTGGCCCTGTCGTCTCTTCTATTGCCACAGGAGGGAAATAGGAAGGTTTGGGTACCCAGGCAGGTAGGTTTGTATTTGGGTTATAAGGATGTTTGCTCTGAAAAAGGGGGAGGATTAGGGAACAGGTTTGAGGAGAGTAGAGGTTTGAAATAGTTGGGCCTACCAGGAAAACAGTCTAGTCGGAAACCATGAATTTGTGATGGGATCTGTCTGTGTGGTTTTCATTCTTTTAACATAGGAGCATGCTTGTAGGAGCAGAAGTATACAGTTGGCTTTATTCACTCATTCAACATATACTTATTGGGCCTTGGTGGTTGCCAGGTGATATGCTAGATGCTGGAGATCAGTTCACAAAGTGGACATGGTCCCTGAGTGGCATTTTAAGCTAAGATCTAAAGAATAAGGAATTAGCTGGGCTTAGGAGGTGGCAGTCTTTTTCTGAAGTGGAAGAGATTGTTCTGGGTAGAGGAAAAAGCACGTGCGAAGGCTTGAACATAAGGATCAAGAGGGATAGGACAAAGGGTGAGAGGAGAGGGGAGACCACATCTCACAGGCCATGTTAGCCAAGGGAAATGGGAACCCCTGAAGGGTGGTAAGATTTGAGAACAACGTGACAAGATTTGCATTTTTTAAAAAGTCTCTTATTAAACAAACGTCAGGTGCTTACATGACTTTGTACTAGATTCATTGAGAAAATTGGAAACAGAACATAAGATCCTTTCTTGGAGAATGTGTAGTTTTGCAGGCGCAAGTTTAAGTACCTTAAGCAGCAGATCACCACTTTAGAGGTAACTCAGTATGACCAAGCTCAAGTGGCTGAGCTGAGAAGGCGTTTTGGGCGGCAGACTCCTGTTCCTGTGCCGCAGCACGTTGGAGGATATAAGGAGATGGTTCAGACCAGGGGGAAGACGATAACTCGCCTACCTCCCCTGGCTGTGTGCAAGGAGGAATACCTTCTTGACCCAGCTGGAAAGGTCTCTGCAATCCTGCCTTCCTTTCCAGAATGACCAGAGCTCTTATGGACTCACTTGGGCCTGAGTGGCGCCAGAAGCTGCCCTCTATCCCCTTGGTGCCTCTTTCAGCTCAGAAGAGGTGGAATTCCGCGCCTTTCCAGAAGCACAAAGAGACAGCTAGAAACATATCCAAAGAAACCACAACTTCAAAGAGCAGAGGTGAGCTGTGACTCCCTGCCCAGAGAGTCTTGCAACCTCCCGGTAGCCACTTTCTTTAGAGTAGTCCTGTAGAAACTGGCCTCATTTAGCTGAGTTCTAAAAATAATCTTGGAAACAAAGTAAAAAACAAAAGAAAATGAAGATGTCTTAACCTCTTAGAGATTGTCTCTTCAGGTCTACAGTGAGGGTGATGATAAAACCTACCCCACAGCTGTAAGGCACCTGTCAGGCAGGGTCTCACAAGGAAGCTCTTTTAATGTTCCAGGGAATTGCCCCAGCCCAGTACACTGGGAATTGAGGCTAGAGAAGTGCAGAGGGGTCAGGGCTGCAGCCCTGCTGTGTGTGAGTGATCTTTAGGTGTTAGGGAAGGGCAGGACTCCTATCTGGTCATGGGTAGCTTTCACTCTGGTTTGTGGGAGCCTGGTAAGTGTTCCCCACTCTTCCTAGAATGAAAATATGGAGTGCTAATGAACTAGACTTTTTCAGTGCACCTATCATTGATTTTGTTCTTTCAGAGTCACTGAGTCATGTGTTCCAGGCCCTGTGCTAAGCAGTGTGACACAGACAGGACAGGGACAGTTGAAACTCTTGGTCTAATGAGGGACTGAGACTTGTAAACAGTATCTTAAAATGCAAGGGGGAGGAATGTGCTTTAGAGTCTTTAGAGTTTGGGGAGTTCAAAACAGGAACTGACTTAAGTGAGGAGTCAGGGAAAGGATCTCGGAGGAGGTGATGCTTGAGCTATATCTTGAAGAATGAGGTCATCAGGTGGCAAGAGAGAAGGGAAAAGTCTTAGCAGAGACAGTGGAGAGAGGTGGAGAATGAAAGTGCACAGTGAACAGTGGGAGTAAGTGTGACTAGTGAGCAGTGTCTTGCAGGGCCCAGGTGAGGCTGAAGAAGCTGTACATAACTGCAGCCCACTGAGCTATTAGTTCATTAAATATGAAATGTCGGATTTCTAATCAAAAGTTTAGTTGATTATATCTCAAACAAGAAGCAGTACAATTAATCAAAGTTATGTGTCTAAACTATCCACACAGTTTTGCCATCTTAATGGTAGCTTGCTTAATGTGAGTAGCAAAGAAGCCTGGAGAGTTAATGGCAATGAAATTGTGAAAGGCATTTTCCATAGCTTGTTGAGAATTGAATATTTTTCCTTGCAAGAAGTGGTCCAAAGCCTGGAAGAAGTGAGAGTCAGTTGATTCAAGGACTGGTGAATACAGTGGATGACAGAGAATTTCCAAGTGCGACTTCTGTAGTTTGAGCAGCATTGTCTTTTGTGACATGTGGTCTTGCAAGAGGATTGGCCTGCCTCTATTGACCAATCTCAGCTGCTTAATCTCAAACATCCTCATCATTTTGTTCAGTTGGTTACAGTAGACATCTGCTGTAATCGACTGACCAGGTTTCATTAAGCTGTAATGGATAATATTAATACCAGCACTGGACTACCAGACAGACACCATTAGCTTTTTTTGATGAACATTCCATTTTGGACTATGTTTCGGCACTTCATCTTTATCTAACCATTGTGCCAAACACTTGTGATTGTCACAAAGAATCCATTTTTCATCACATATAACAATACAGTGTAGAAATGGCTCGCCTTTATGTCATGCAGCAAAGAAAGGCAAGCTTCAAGACAGTTTCTCTTCTGATGCTCATTTAATTCATGTGGTACCCATCTATCCAGCTTCTTTACCCTGCCCATTTGTTTCAAATGGTCCAATATTGTTGGAATAGTAATGTCAAACCTTGCTGCTAATTCACTCATAGGTTGAGATGGATTCGCTTCCACTACAGCTTTCAGCTCATCGTTATGCACCTTAGTCTCAGGTCACCCACATGGCTCATTTCAAGATTAAAATCACCAGAATGGAGCTTCTCAAACTTTCAACGTACTGTGCATTCATTAGCCATATCCTTCCCAAACTTCTCATTGATACTTTGAGCTGTTTGCACTACATTGGTTCCACGACAGAACTCATATTGAAAAATAACACAAATTTTTGACTTATCCATGGTTTCACAAAAGTTGCTCTAAAAAAAAATTTGAAAGATAATCACAAGCCAAAATGTGCATTTGAAAGAATGGCGATGTACCTTTATAATTAAAAAAAATAAAAAAAGAAGTGTCAAAGTGAAACGTCAGAGATACCAACTGTCAAACTTAGTACTTAAGGAAATCAGACATTCCATACTTAATAACCTAATATTTCTAGAGAAACATGCATATGTGCACATGGAGATGTGTACAGGAATGCTCATGGTAGAATGTGTTTGTACTAGCAAAAAAAAAAAAAAACTAGAGATAATGCAAATCTCTGTAAATAGGAGAATGGAGAAATCAATTGTGGTATTGCAGCAATGAAAATGAATGAACTACAGGTATATGTATCAACACAGATGAGTCTCAGAAAGATAATGTTGAGAATAAAAAGAAAAAGGCCATAAAAGAATATGTAGACTTATTTATTCTTCGATATGAAGTTCAAAAACAAATAACAAATGATTTATGGGTACTACCATATATAAACTTAAAAAAAATAAGGGAAGAAGCATATTAATAGAATTGGGGATAATAGTTTCCTCCCAGGATGGATTGACTTGAGAAAAGGGGGCCCCGGGACTTCAAAGGTCCTAGTAATGTTCTCTTTCTTAAGCTGGGAAATGAGTTCAGGGTGTTAGTTTTATTCCTATAACCTTACCCTGGGTCATAAATATTCAGTCTTTTATAAAGATAGTTTTTAAAAATTAAAAAAGCAAGTGATACGGAGCTGAGGCTGGAACATTTAATTGGGGCCAAGCAGTGAAGGGCCTGGAAGCCAGGTTGAACAGCTTGGGTTTCACCTTGTTCTCTCTCCTCTCTCTCCCTGAAGGCCGGAGCAGAGCTGCATGCGTTAGGTGAGGAAGGACAGTCACAGACTCAGACCAAAACGGAGAGGAGAAATAGTGGGCTCTTCTGCCCTTCTCTGAAAGCCCAGAAGCTACGCCTTTTCTTTACCAGATTCCTGTTTATTAATATTTACTTATTCTCCTGCTTTAAGTTTCCTTTCTCATGTATTCTCAGATTTGACCCTAAAAATAGCCACGTGTGGAATAAGTATTGCCCCGTTGTAGTGGTGAGGAATCTGAGCTCCAAAAGTTAGGTTGGTCACACAAGATCTTCCACCTACCAGGTGGCAGTGACAAGGCCATTTGGGTTGCTTTTTATCATGTATATGTTATTATATATGTGAATAAATATGTTTATATCAGGAGTCCCCAACCTCTTGGAATGAAAAACTGTTTAATTTTCCAGAAGCCATTAACTGGGGGGAATCATTAATCAGGAAGGATAATTTACAGCAGTGTAGGAGATCTCTGAGGGAGAGACGATGCTGAAGAGATCTCATCGATCTCAGCTGGGTACCTGCTCCGTGGTTTTTTTCCTCTTCTGAATTTGTGTCTAGTGCCTTTTGCAGGGGATGCGGAGAGAGCCAGAGTTCTGAAGGAAGAAGGCAATGAGCTTGTAAAGAAGGGAAACCATAAGAAAGCTGTTGAGAAGTACAGTGAAAGCCTCTTGTTTAGTAACCGGGAATCTGCAACATACAGCAACAGGTATCTTCTTCACCGCTGCTTTAGGACATTGGGTGTTGTGTTCCACAGTCTTCTCCTGGACTCTGCTTCCTCCCTAGCATTTAGTCAGTGTGTTCCAGCTCAAAGCATGCGTTCACACTGTGAGCTGGGCGTTGCCAATGGCCTTCACTGTCTTGAAGGGTAGAGCTAAGGGATGCCAAAGGGTGGCCTGGGCTTTGTTAGACCCTCTCCCCAGAATTTTCCTAAGCATACAGTATAAGTAAAAGCAGTGTGCTTGCTGTGCAGACACAACTTAAACACAATTCTCTTAGTCTCTTCACCCCCTACCCTGCTCCCCACCCCATGGTTTCTTCAAGACCCTCCTGTTAGAAGTTTTGGCACCATTTCTGTCTAAGAGCACTGGCCCAGAAGCCATGGTGTGGGATAACTATTGCCTGGCCTGGGAGCGGGAAGCAGGGGTGTAGTCTAGCCGGAGGGGTTAAACTTGTGGGCCTATAGAAGGCCCTGTACCAGGAGCTGCTGTCAGTGACCACTGACGGCGCCTGGGAGCCAGGGTACTGTCCCTTTATTGTGTGGGACAGCACTGCTTTGCAACAGCGCTCAGAAGTATAGGTGGTAGGTGTTCTTTCTGTTGTAAAGTTGAGAAAATCGAGGCTCAGAGAAGGAAGGGCTTTGTGTGAGCTTACCCAGCCAGTAAATGGTGGCACTGGAATTGCAATCTGGCTCCAACGAGATCTTCCTATTAATTTTACTCTCAGAAGCTTGAAACATTCATCAAGAAATCATATCTGATCCAAACATTTATTATATAAAACATCTATTAAGAAAGTATCTGTTTCTCCTTCCCTACCAACATACACATTTCACTCTCTAGTTCAGAAATCTTGGGTCTTGCTGGGTGTGGTGGCCCACACCTGTAATCCTAACACTTTGGGAGGTCAGGAGTTCGAGACCAGCCTGAGCAAGAGCAAGACCGTGTCTCTACAAAAGATAGAAAAATTAGCCAGGCATGGTGGTACACATCTGTAGTCCCAGCTACTCAGGAGGCTGAGGCAGGAGGATCGCTTGAGCTCAGGAGTTTGAGGTTGCAGTGAGCTATGATGACGCCACTGCACTCCAGCCTGGGTAACAGAAAGAGACCCTGTCTCAAAACAAACAAACAAATAAATAAATAAGTAAGTATCTTTCTACCTTGGGTCTAATGTAGGCAGACTGTTTCTTATTCCAAACTCTTGGGATAAAATGTGTTTCAGATTTTAGTGAGCTAATGCGGTCCACACACTGAATTACATAACACGGCAGCAGGGTCTGGGCAGCTTATGGAAGTAAGTTATTAGTATTTCTGCAAGTGAAACATGGAAATGCCATGTGCACATGGGGTGGGATAAAGAAACTAAGTAGCTTCATGTCAACTCATTTCCGGTTTTGCCAAATGAGTTGAAAGAACTTGCAGTTTTAAAGGTTGGATTTTGGAATTTTGGACCTATGATTTTACTGCACATTGGACCAGGGGTGCCTCAGTCTGCCAGGCTCACTTGAAAACGAAGCCTACAGCCTTTTTGTTCCGTGTTTGTGTGGCACCATCTTCTAACTCCTCTGTCTCTGGGCACTCTTTGGGCTTGCTTATTACCTTATGCTGCTGAATACCTCCATTAACTCATTTTTCTGGCTTTTTACCAAATTTGGAACTATGTTTTCTTTTGTTTAAATACTGTTCTTCATGCAGATGTCTCTGTGCCACACTGTCACATCATGTCCCTTCCTCTGTCGGTCAGAGCAGTCACAGAGCCTACCTAAATTCAAAGGGAGTGAACAGAGACCCCTCCACCTCTCAATGGGAAGTGCACCAAAGAATTTGTGCCTGTCTTCAAATTGCTACAAGGAGGTGGTTTTTCTCTAAGTTAATTTATAATATAAATCCTGTGCAATCAGAAAGGACTAGTAGAAATTTTAAATTCATGATAGTGATTCCAGAGTTTGTCAGGAAAAAATGAGAACAGCAAAAGAGAATTTAGTATATGATAAAGTATGGAGAAAAAAGGGATTATTCAATAAATGGTGTTGGATTGGCTTGGTAAGAGTGAAAAATAAACCTGAATCCTACCTCAGTTCTTTTTTTTATTATTATTTTTTAGTTTTTTTTATCCTTTACACAGTTGCTGGTGTACCCAGTTCTTATTTTAAAATAAATTCTAAGTGGATTACAGTTTCAGATGTAAACAGTAAAACCATTAAGTTCTGAAAGAACATGTGGGCTAATTATCTTGCAGTGGGGAAAGTATTCTTATGTGGAGGAAAGTAACTCACAGAAGTCATTGAAGGAAAAGTTAGAGAAAGTTGATTCCATAGATTAAAAAAGACCTTATGTTGGCTGGTCTGAAGATAGTGAGTTATCTCACTTGATTGTTCACAGTTACAGATTGAACTCCTTGTTCTACTACTTTCCCCCCTTCTCACTACTGCACTTGACTAGCCTTAAAAATAATTAAAAAAAGACCTATGTAAAGATGTTCAGCTTTACCCATATTTAAAGCAATTAAAACAATGAGATATCATTTTCTTCCATTGGTAGAAATTAAAGCTTGAGACCCAGGGTTGGTATAGTTGTAGGAAAATAGGCTCTCTCAAAAACTGTTCTCAACAGTGCAATTTTTTTGGAGAGCATTTGGGCAGTAATAAGTAAAAATTTAAAATGCGTATGTCTTTTGACCCAGCAGTTCCTTGTATAAGGACGTTAAATGCAGCATCATTTATTTACAAACTGGAAACAATCAAAAATACCCCCCGATAGGAAATTGGTAAAATAAATCATGACACATCCAGCTGCCCCTGGCACCCACTGAAAACAGTGAGGTGGAATGGATGAACTTCCGTAATGAGCTCCCACACATCTGACTGTTGTGTTTTTTAGTGACTGTCTTCGGAGAGAAGGACTAGACTTGAATGAGGAAGGTATAATCACACATGCTTTTTTCGACCACAGATGTAGAATATTTTATTGTATGGATGTACATGACTGTTTTTTTTGACATTTTATTATGAAAATTTTCAAAATAAAGTTGAAAGAACTACACATTGAACACCCATATACCTACTTCCTAAATTCTACTATTAATATTTTGTTATATTTGCTTTACCACTGTCCATCTGTTGATCTGTCTTATTATCTTTGATGTCTTTCACAGTAAATTGTAAACATCTTTACATTTCACCCCTAATATATCAGCATCATATTTTTTTTTTTTTTTTTTGAGACAGGGTCTTGCTTTATTGGCCAGGATAGAGTGCAGTGGCATCATCATAGCTCACTGCAACCTCATGCTCCTGGGCTCAAGTGATCCTCTTGCCTCAGCCTCCCAACTAGCTGGAACTACAGGTGTGCACCATGGCGCCTGGCTAATTTTTCTATTTTTAGTAGAGATGGGATCTTGCTCTTGCTCAGGCTGGTCTCGAACTCCCGACCTCAAGCAATCCTCCCGCCTCGGCCTCCCAGAGTGCTAAGATTACTGGCGTGAGCCACTGTGCCCAGCCAGCCTTATATCATTAATTAGAGTTCAGTATTTGTTTTTTCTTGAGATAATTTTTTAATCGTCAAGGAGAAGGTTGCAGGAAACACTTTCTTTGCTTGCAAGAGCACAATACAGGAGAGTGAAGTGCAGAGTGATAGAACTAAACGAGGTCAGGATCTGGAGTCATGCAGACCCCCACAGTTTGAACCTCAGGTTGCCCCTCAGTACTGGTGGTACGTGGGGCAAGTCCCTTTACCCCTCTGAGCCAGCGTTTCATCTCAAAAAGCGGGGAGGGTGGTTGTGAGGATCAAAGAAGATAGAAAGTAACCAGCACAGAGTAGGCGTTCAGCGAATCAGAGGTCACTTTTCAGGCTACCGCACAGCTTGGCCCACCAGTGACTAAAAGTTCTGAAATGGTCTCTCCCCATCAGAGCGCTCTGCTATTTGGCCCTGAAGCAGTACAAGGAAGCAGTGAAGGATTGCACGGAAGCCCTCAAGCTGGATGGAAGGAACGTGAAGGCATTTTACAGGCGAGCTCAAGCCTACAAGGCACTCAAGGTAAAAAGATCCAGGCCAGAGGTAGCAGCATAAGCCACTGAGATTTGTGCCAGCGGCGGCACTTCCAGAGTATAGTCAAGGCAAGGCGGTGTCTGCCGCTTTCCTTCTCATCCCAGGGCCTCAGGGGAGGCCTACAGGCTGGGGTTTGAAAACACTCCATTGCCTCAGCAGCTGTCCCCACACTCTCCTCTCTTCTGTTAGGACTATAAATCCAGCTTTGCAGACATCAGCAGCCTCCTACAAATTGAGCCCAGGAACGGCCCTGCACAGAAGTTGCGGCAGGAAGTGAAGCAGAACCTAAACTAAGAGCCCAAGGGGACAGCAGGAACCTCTCTCTGCCTGACCTGACCCAGAGATGCCAGGGGCCACCGCCTCTGTGCCCGCTCCTGAAACCCAGCATGCCCTGGAGTGAGCTCTGAAGCACCCTCCCTGCCCCTCAATGGCCTCCCACCCTTTAAGGGGCTTTGCTTGTTCAAATTAAGCTCAGTGTAGTCAAACAGACGTTGTTGTTTATCCAGAAAGGTGCCCCCCCCCCGCCCCGCCCCGCTGAAGCGTGAAGCTGAAGCTGAAGCCCTGTCCCCGCCCCCCTGCCTCAGCGGATGGTACAGACAGGTCCTCCCTCGTCAGCAAAGCGGTTGGCTTTGTTGCTGCCCCCAGCGTGCTCCACACTGAGTGCTGCCCTTGTAGCTCCACCAGCCCCCACCTCACTACAGTTAATCTGAACACCTGAGCTGGGGTGGGGGCTGGGGGGGGCTGAGCTAGAAAACCCTGACCCAAAGCAACCTGTCGAGCTGGTTCTCCAGGGCTGCGATCTCCCCCTGTGCAGTTGCTATCCCTGTCCTTGGCACAGTCTCCTGTGTCTGAGCCCCAGTGCCTTTTGTCCAGGCCCTCCTGTGTTGGGCAGGCAGAGCCCTGACCCTTGGATGGCTCTGTCCTTGACTCTGTGCCGCTGCCTTCTGCATGGAGGTACCTAAGCTGTTTCAACAGCCCAGTGGTTGTGGCTGCTCCTCCTGAAAGTGGGATAGGGAGAGAGGCCTCCTGGAGGTCACTGTCCTTCTTTTCTGGGCAGGAACTTGCCTTTTTGCTCCAACAGTGGCCTTCTCCAGGCATCATAGTTCTTTGTAATATGTTGAAGTTAATTTGAACTGACGGATTTTGTTGAACTGTGTGTTTAAGCTATTGCATTAAAAGGCTTTCTTCTACATAAATGTCTGTTGTGCTTTCATTTGTGCCTTTTCAGCTTTGCGCCTGGAACTTGGTAGTAATAATAATAAAAGCTATTTCATACTGAGCATTCATCCATTCATTGAACAAATATACTGAGACGTCTGCGTGGGCCAGGCCCTGGCGTAGTGCTGGGGAGACCACAGCGAGTAGGCACCGCCCCTGCTCTCAGAGGGTGGATGGTGCATCGGGAAGGGAAGAAGTTAATCAGAAAAATCACATGAGTATAAATCGCAGCTGGCCTAAGTGTTGTGAGTCCTGAGTCATCAAACAGTGCTTTACCTGCCTAAAAATGGGGAGCGTCACAGTGGAGGGAAAGGGGTCCCCGAGGAAGCAAAGCTGGGGTTGGGTTATAAAGTGGGAGGTTAACTAGTGAAGAGGGGAGAGGAAAGCAGGTGTGCAGAACAGAACAGCGTCTGCGAGGCCCTATTTGGGAGGACAGGGTAAGTGCAGGGACCAAAAGGGCCGTTCAGGTTCATGGAACGTGGCATGGGGTGAGGCTGGTGAGAACTACGGGCTGCCTCCCCTTCCTGGACTGTGTCCTAGTTAAATTGTTTTCACCTTATCAAAGAAATTTTATGATTCTGCAGAGAGAAAGGGTTTGGGTTTTCCCTTAACTCCCTGTCACATAGCACTAAGCAACATTCAGCTGGTAAGCACACTGCAGCTGAGCGTTTGTAAGCATGAGTCTCTGTGTCAGCAATCACTGCTCTCCTGGCAGAAGCGGATTTTAGACAAACCTGGGCATGGTCAGGGGACAGTCTCAAAGCGGGGAGCTGTACCCCTTCTATTGCCGCCTCCAAAGCAGGCCTGGCTCTGACTCAAGGCAGGTTTAGTGGTGCCATCCAGTCACAACTGGCTTACAGCATCCTCTCGAGCTCTAGAAAGCAAGTGTCTTGATTTGCTAGTGAAAACATAGACATTTCCAATAAACACAGTGTGATAAGTTTCCTTACCCCCATCACCCATCTTTGAAACTCATCACCATTCTGTCATTTCCAGAGAGGCTTTGAGGATTAAAACTGCTTCTCCTAGGTTCACGTTTCTACAAGAGATAGCTATTGATGTGGTTGTCTTAACGATCGTGGAATTCTATCCACCCCCGCAAGAGAAGGTGAAAGAGTCAGTCATTCCGTAGGAATGACAGTCTTCCATAGACTCCCGTGTGGGGGCCAGATCGTGCAGGGTCTCGTAGGCCGTGTAAGTTTTGTCCTTATTCTAATGTTGGGAAACTACTGAAGGATTTCTGCAAGGATGAGACATCAGATTTGCATCTTGAAAAAAAGCCTTTGGACTGCTCGGTGGAGGACTGGAGGGCCAGGGTGGCTGCAGTTAAACTAGCACAAGGCAGTGACAGCAGGAATCCCCCTGAGCTCGGATTAGGATGATGGCAGTGGATTTAGGGAAGAGAAGGAGGTAAAATGGATTTCCTATGGAAGATAGAATGTGTGAGTGACGTGGCAGCTGGCTGGGGAAACTCAGATTTTGGCTTTTGCAGCGGAATGAAGGTGGGGCCGTTTACTGAGACAAAGAACACTGGAAGAGGGCAGCAGAGAATGAGGGGAGGGGACGCTAAATCACGAGCTGGTTTTAGCTTGAAGTGTTTTTGGGGTACCCAGGTGCTGACGGCAGGCAAGCAACGGGGTGAGATGTGACCCAGGACTAGGCTGAAGGAAAAAATTGGGGGTCATCCTAGACGGGGAGCAAACTGAAGATATGTTTGTAAATTAGGTAGCTGAGTGAGGAAAGAAGAGGGCAAAGCCTGAGGAAGTGCGGGCGGTCAGCATCCAGAAGATCTGCACGGGGGACTGACCGGAAGCAGCCGGAGAGGTAGCTGGGTGGGACTAGGTGACTGTGGGCTGGAGGCTTGAGGAGTGAAGACAGTTTGAAATGTTTGTGGAAAACAGGAAGCAGGAAGCTGAGACAGATGGGCAGAGCCACCTTGAGGACTCAGTTGAATCTGCTGCTGGTAAATGTGTAGCAGAACCCATCTGCGGCCTGATGGTCTCCACTGGCATTTGGCGGCTCAGGTACAGGAGAGGACAGCGGGAGTGCGGGGTGAGCACTGACTGTCCCCAAGGACCTGTCTGAGCGGCTCCCCCACATTCCCTGCAGGGGAAGAAAATCCAGTCCTGGGACGCTCCCCAACAGCATTTCTACAAGGGTTCTTCTTTAATTGGGCTGCACAACCCCTCAGCCAGCCTGTCTGGAGCCCAGAAGCAAATGGGTGTTGCCCGCCCTGCCAGGAGCCCAGAAACGCCACACACGTCAGACGTGGGTACTGCAGCCTTGGGGCACTGCAGGGTGACATCCATTTGGTTGTCCACTGTAGCATGGATGGGTCAGTTCCTGACGGTTCTGACCTAGTGTACACACCCTCTGTGGACTTCAGCGTTCGTCTCGGTTTCTGCTCCTTACAGCCAAAGCCCCACCCAAGTCAAGTCTACCCTCTGCTCTGTCTCCACCTCCCTCAGACACAAGAAGGTCTCCTGGGAGGCGAGACAGATTTTGCAGCACTTTAATACACAAAGCAAAAGTCATAGGCTGGCTGGGTCACCAACCTTCATTCCACATACAGAGCTCAAGTACAGACAGACCATCTGGGAATTAAGTTACAGCTCACAAGGGCCTGGGAGCTGAGAACAGGAAACGCTGTTCCTTTGGCAGCTGTGGATGTGAGGACTCCGTTTTCTGGGAACGAAAGGTAAAAATGAATGTTTCTAGAGTATGGCAGACGAAGAAGGTGGAGTAGCCCAGGCCAGACCTCCTGGCGGGTGAATGGAGCAGGCAGCACCCAGGGAAAGCCCAGCCTAGTGTGTGTGAGCCAGGCAGGGCGGCTGGCAAGAGGGCACCCCTGCACTCTGCACCATCACCGGCACCCACTGCAGTCGCACAGTTAGCCATCTCCTTTGATTCTCACGGCTCTCCCCAAACTCCTTGGCTCTTCAGAGAAAGCCAGTGACACAGCATGGTTCTCAGTGAGTTTGTGGCAGCCAGTTCCTGCCCAGTTCTTTACAGCTTCTCCTGGGCTCAGCTGCTGCTCTCACCAACCCCCCCATTCCCACCCTCCCACCTACCTGTTTTCAGTGCATGGGCTCCAAGGCCTGGTGTGCCTGCAGCACGGCCACTGCCTCTTCCACCTGGGGGACGCAAGTGGGAGGGACTCAGGGTAGCGTCCCAGCAGGTCCCAGAAGAGCCTTGACACCCCCCCACCTCAGCATGCTGGATGCGAGGATCCTCCTTCATCCACAGCACCTCTGCAGAACCCTCACGCTTGCGAGATCCCACGCCCCACAGTCCCCTTGGAGACAGGTTCACTGCTGGACAGCTGGAAAAACCTCAACCCTACACTGAGGCAGAACGCACCTCCTTGTACCAAAACCTTGCCTCTGGGGCCACACAGAATTAGTTGGAAGCAGCAAAGCCTCAGTTAAGGCCCTCTCCCACGCCAGGATTCAGTAGGCCTTCAGGTACCAGCAAGAAGGCACACTTTATCTGGCCAAACAGCTGCCCGTGAGCTCGACTCGGACACCCTGTCCTTAGCTCTCCTCCTGCCCAGGCTCTGGCCTACCTTGGCATGGAGGGACTCTGGGGACTCCAACATGAGCAACAGCTCCGAGTTGTCAATCTCCAGCAACATGCCCGTGATCTTGCCGGCCAGCTGCGTGTGGATGCCATGGATAAGGCGGTAGAGACGCTCCCCTGTGTAGAACACCCTCCAATGGCTTGTGCACACACCCGGCTCACACCCTAGTGTGCCAGGGGTGGTAGCACGGAGTGGAGCAGGGAGGACAAATGGGTTCTTGTCCCAGAACTGTGCGCTGAACCTTACTGGCAGCCTCTTTTCCCCACCGCAAGGTTGGCTCAGCAAATCCCACCGTGGAAGACAATTTCAGAATCAAGTTTGACATTATATGTGCAGCGTTCTGCAGGCTGGGTTCTGATACAAAGTTAGCTGCTGTTTAAAGACTACTCATGTTGATTTTGCAAGAAATAGAGTGAAGTAGTATACACGATGACATTCTAGACAGGATATGATGATGCTCAACTTGAGACTTTCGGGGGCAGGGCGGGGAGAAAAATACTTAGGATGAATTCACTTTCCACCATCAGGTATCTCTAGTGACAGGGCCTAGTGTGGTGGTCAGCAATGTGTGGAGGGCCCAGCCAGGCTAGGCGGCCTTATGTGGGGGGAGGTGGAAGGGGTCTTTTCCATGAGGAAAGTGAAGATGTGTGCAGGGAACTGCTAACAAAGCCTTCTATACCTCCATTAAGCTCATTTAAAATTTCTCTGGGGTGCTGTAAAGTGGCAAAACCCTAAGGAAGCTGAGGAAACAATGGGGTGGTGGCAATGGGGGCCTTCAGTGAAAGGTCTAGAGATCTTGGTGGCCAGGAAGAACCTGCCAACCAGGAACAAGCTTGCTCATTCAAAAATTAGTGGTGGTTCTTTTAGCAGGGGCCTGTCACAGACACTAGGGAGGGAGACAATTGCACAAGGAACCCAGAGTCTAGGGGGGACAACATGTGCTCACCCAGTGCGCACACATTCCCTGCCTCCCTGCAGCGGGCTTCCTCCCATTGGGAGGGGTGTGAGCGACGGTGACGCCCACCTTCCGGCCATTTCCCCACAGAAGCCCGAGACCACACCCACCGTCTTCCTCACCCTGATCTCCCCACGTCTGGGTGTTGCCCACTCTAAGTCAGGGTCACAGGACAGCAGAGCTGGAACAAACTTTGGGACCATCCAGTCTGACCAGTGTTTTAAAACAAGAGAACAGGGACCTGGAGAGTAGGGGCAGCTTGAGCAGGGCCAGCCAGCCAGCGGGTTGGTCAGCGACAAAGCTGGACCTCGCCCTCTCGTCTGTCCTCCAGGCAGGGCGTTTCCCAGTGCGAAAGCCAGCTCCCTGCCCCCTTCTTCTTGCTCCGGAGCAGGAGAAGCAGCCACTCACCAATCATCTGCTTTTGCTCTTGCGGGGACGCGGCAGCCAGCATGGACGCAGTCAGGGGCTCCTGTCCTGGGACGTGCACCGCGGGCTCCTGGACCTGCACAGTGCCAGGGACGCAGCCTTAACCACCGCAGACGGGCAAGGCCGAGAAACACTTACCCTCTCGGGTGAACACGAGGCCAGGAGGGCTCTGGAAGAGGGGAGCAGGGGCAAGGTCTGGAAGACCAGGTGGTAGAGGGGCCCTAACAAGGGCACAGTGGGTTAGGAGACAGAACGATGTTCTAGGCCGGGCATGGTGGCTCACGCCTGTAATCCTAGCACTCTGGGAGGCCGAGGCGGGCAGATCATTTGAGCTCAGGAGTTCGAGACCAGCCTGAGCAAGAGCGAGACCCCGCCTCTACTAAAAATAGAAAGAAATTATCTGGCCAGCTAAAAATATAGAAAAAATTAGCCAGGCATGGTGCGCATGCTTGTAGTCCCAGCTATTCGGGAGGCTGAGGCAGAAGGATCGCTTAAGCCCAGGAGTTTGAGGTTGCTGTGAGCTAGGCTGACGCCATGGCACTCACTCTAGCCCGGGCAACAGAGTGAGAAAAAAAAAGATGCTCTAACACAGAAGTTTTCTGTGGTGCTGCGGACCTGTCAAGACCCATGATGGACGTTGGCAAATGAAAGCCATGCATTATACAAATCACACTGTGCCAAAGGACTTGTTATCAGGTAGCTTTACGGACACACCCTCAGCACTCTATGACCCTTTCACATCTTGGTAACTTTAAAAGTGTTTTGCTGTTTAAAGACTATTCTTGTTCATTTTGCAAGGAATAGTACAAACTAGACACATTGAAATTCTGGACAGGATGTGATAATCATGAATTTCAGACCTTTTTGGGGGCAGGGAGATAAATACACAGCCTTTGATTTAATTATAGCATTTTCAGTTAGGTTCTGAGGATTAATCTTATCCCTTCAATGCTCTACATATTTTTAGAATACCTTTTCTTATTGCTTAACAAATACTAATGAAATCCAGATTAATTTTGGTAATAACTTGGGCAAAGCAAATTGTAAATTAATAAACAAACGTGACCCTGGCCTTCTTTCCCCTTCTGTCAGTAAGGGTGAACTCTTATTGATTACACATATTAATAAATGAAACTTTATGAGCCAAGAAAATAAAGAAAACCAAGGCCCAACGCCTTGGCCAAGGTTCTGAGCCAGGCCTTCTGGAGCCCAGGCTGAGCAGGCGGCCGGGCCAGCCTTACCCGAGGGGTGTGGTGTGTTGCTGAAGAACATTTGTATGGAGGGGGAGGCCGCCCTGGTGTAAAGCATCCTGCCCCACTGGGTCCGGTAGTCTGGGTACCAATATTGGCTGGAAAAAAAAAAAGAAGGTTCATATAGCTACTATCAAAAAACAAAACAGAAAATAACAAGTGTTAACAAGAATGCAAAGAAGTTGGGGCCCATGCTTGTAATCCTAGCACTTTGGGAGGCTGAAGTGGGATGATCCCTCAAGGCCAAGAGTTTGAGGCCAGCCTGAGCAACATAGCGAGACCTCATCTCTACAAATAAAATTAGCCAGGCACGGTAGTGTGCGACTATAGTCCCAACTACTTGGCAGGCTGGGGCAGGAGGATCACTTGAGTCCAGGAGTTTGAGGTTGCAGTGAGCCATGATGATGCCACTTGTATTCTAACCTGGGCAACTGAGTGAGATCCTGTCTCAAAAAAATAAAAAGAAAAGAAATTGCGACATTTGTGCACTGTTGGTAGGAATGTAAAATGGTGCAGCCCCTATGGAAAACAGTGTAGGGGTTCCTTAAAAAATTAAACAGAATTACCATATCATCCAGCAATTCTACTTCTGGGTATATACTCAAAAGGATTGAAAGCAGGGTCTCAAAAAGGTAGTTGTACACAAAATTTTATAGCAGCATTATTCAAAACACCCAACAGGTGGGAGCAACCAAGGTGTCCACCAACAGACGAATGAACGGATAAACAAAATGTAGTATACACATAACACATACAGTGGAATATTATTCAGCTTTAAAAAGGAAGGAGATTTGTACACATGCTATCACACAGATGCATTTTGAGGACATGCTAAGTGAAAATTAGCCAGTCACAAAATTCTATATGATTCCACTTATATGAGGTCCTAGAAGGGTCAAATCCACAGAGACAGAAAGCAGACTGGTGGCTGCCTGGGGCTGGGGGGAGGGAAAATGAGGAGTTAGGGTTTAATGGCTGTAGAATTTCAGTTTTGCAAAATGCACAGAGTTCCAGAGATGAATGGTGGTGATGTTTGCACAACAGTGTGAATGCACTTAACACCACTGACCTAGACACTTACAAATGGTTAAGTGGTCAAGTTTATGTTATATGTATTTTACCATAATAAAAAAAAAAAGAAAACAAGCAAGCAAGAAAGAAAAGAAGCAGGAGTGTCAGGGCCTGGCAGCAACCTAAGGCCAGGGATTGAGTGTGGCTCGTTCATGCAGAATCCCCTGAGTGTGGGCCAGCACATGAGAACATTTGCTGAATGAAGGAACAGATGTACTTGCCTTATAGCCAAAATCTACATACACCCTGGTGCAAAGCCCCTGCAGTATCTTGCACTGAAATTCAAGTCCAGTGCTAAGCCCAGGTGTGTGTGATCTCATTAATCCTCACAAGAAAATGGGGGTATTATTTTTAATCCCTATTTTAAAGATTAGGCAATCAGATACAGTAGTTAACAAGGGCCACAGAGTGAGATGGTCCCAGGAACTGGAGGCCAAGCTAACTACCATGCCACATACGGTCTCTAAAGTCAGCCTTGCTCACCAAGCGGGCATATGGCAAGGTCACCAGGGAGGCTGTCCTGACTCCCCTGCAGGGCCACCCCCAGCACCAAGCCCTAACCCACCCCCCACTCATCTGGGCCCTGCCCATACTCACCCACTCTTTGGGTGTGGGGCACTGGGCGTGGCACCTGGGTGGAAGCCTGCCTGACACTGCTGATGTGGCCCGGGAGACGCCGAGGGATGCCTGGTGGCCGGACCATGGAGGCAGCTGGAGGGTAGGCAGCTTGTGACGCTGATACCATGGAGAGACAAAGGTTGAGTGGGCAGAAGTGGGGGATGATCAGAGAAGCCCATTGTGCCCTGAAGATTCCAGGGCCCGCAAGAGCATGGGGGGCGGAAATCCGGAAATTCACAGCAGAAAGATGAGTGAATTCACCTAGACCCAGACCTCCAGGGAGGGGTGTGTGGAAATCCGCAACGACACAGCCAACTGGTGTCTACCCAGAGCCCCAACATGCATAAGCACTGACAGTTTCAAGTGAATGTGAACTTCGCTCTTACAGAGCAGTGCCATTCGTCAACAACGCAACCAGAGGAATTTAATTCTCTCAGCTTTGCAAGACTTTTCAGAACCCCAAATCAGAGAAATCTCTGGAGACACTTACACTGGCTACATTGCATATCTTTCCCAGGCTCGCCTCAGTGCTTGGTGCTTTATGACACATCTCAATCCCCTTGCTCAGAAGGGGAAACTGAGGCTGAGAGGTGACGTTACCCCCAGCAAGTGGCAGAGCCAGGCCCGACCCCTATGTTATCACTGTCTTATGGGGCCCACACCCACAGGCCAGCTGGAGGGTAGAAGGGGCTGGGTCACTCACATGAAGGTCTAGGTGGCTGGGCCGTCCACCTGGGGGCAGGCTGGGCGGGTGGCACAGGGCTGGAGCCATAGTATGTAGCCTGCGCTGGAGGCTGCATGTAAGAAGAGGACCTAGAATGAAGGGCTTTGCAGCAGGATAGGTGAGAAGCTGCATCTCCTCAGTGACACTGTTGCAGGAATGCCACTGTCCCCTTTAGGGGACCTGTTAGTAAAGATCCACAAAGCTGGAACGAAAGCTCCTTCCTCCCATTCTCAGGATGTCTACTGGCCTCAAGATCTCAGATTTCAATCCTTCCCCCTCATCAGAGTTAGTCCCTGGATAAAAAAGGTGACATCTCACATCTTAGTCCAACTTGTGGCTGCTTAAGCAACTGCTAAAAGGAGAAGAATGTTCCCTTCCTGGTGGCCTTCACTGGTTTACATCTTTCTACTTCCTCTAAGTCCCATGAGGTCCCTTCCCAGCCACGCTCCTCAGGACATTAACGTCCAGGGCAGATGTTTACAGGCATCAGATAAAAAAATGACCATCTAAGTCAGGGAAATGCTACACACTCTATGCTATAATAGATACGGGCATATTAGGGTACAATAATGTATATAGTAAAGAAATGGAGGGTTTTTTTGTTTAATGCAAGATTTCCCAAACTTATTTGACCATCAAAAGTCTTTTTCAGCACAGCATTCACAAATCTCTCCGACTGGGAAATGCTGTTTGATCGCAACACTATAACTCTCTTTTGCAGATGGGGAAACTGAGAGCTCAGCAGTGAAACGGCTGCCTAGTGAGTTGCCTAGCAGGTTTTCTGCAGAAGCGAGTGGGGAGCCTCCATTTGCCTTGTGAAGCTCTAGTCTTCCTGCTCTACCTGCTGTCTGGGAGCGAATGTGGCGGGAGCTGTGGGCAGGCTGTCACCTGGGGCACGGCAGGCAGGAAGTAGCTGGCGGGCTGCTGGAAGGATCCCAAGAAGGGGCTGCCCAGGGCCTGCATGGTGGACAGGCGCTGCATGTACTGGTTGGTCAAGATGGCCTTCCGCTCCTCTTTGCGCTGGGCCAGCGCCACGTATAGTGGCTTGGTGCCCACGATACGCCCGTTCATCTCTGTCACGGCCTTTGTCGCCTCTTCTGGGGAGGAAAAACACACAAAGCCAAACCCCTTGCTGTGGCCACCCTCTGTCATCACCTAAAAGCAAGACAAGACAAGAGCCGCTGGGGGTGGGGAAGGAAGACTCCTGAAGCCGTGCTCCCCTCCCCTGGGCCCCAGCCCAGCACTGAGCAGGCCGTGCAAAGCCTGTGACAGAGGGATGGACCGCCACCCCGCGTTTACTGAGGCCTGCTGCATGCCAGATACTTCACGTGCCTCACACCGCACACGCGCAGCCTCCTGATGCCAGAGGTACTGCGACGCCCACTTTATAGGTGAGTAAGGGAGATTCGAGAGAGTGACTTGTCCATGGCCACCCAGCCAGGGGCTCATACTGTCATGGAGGTAAAGGTCTTAAAAAGGGCAATGGAATGTTTTATGGGTTATCTCTTTAACCCCCAACCCTTTTCAGGAATTAAAACATGCATTTCTTCCCAGTCCAGTAATCAAGGGGGCAGAAAAATGTTCTTTGCTGTTTGTGTTCTAGTATCTTAAACCACAGGAGATGGTTCAACAGAACTGTCTAAGGGTCACAAGATCACTGGAGATAAGATCAACCGAAACCACCAATTATAGCTAAACAACAATAGCCCAAAGCTACGACCTATGACACCAGTCACAGTCACTGAGACTTGAGCCCAATTGCAGAAAACCCTCCTTTTAAAAAGCCCTGTTTTTCTGCTTAGAGACAGGATGGTGGTCTTTGAGAGGCTAGTCCACCACTTTCCTCGTTCGCAGGCAAATTAATAAACTTCTCTTTCCTTTTCCTCAAATTACTTGTCCTCATTCTTCGTTCTCACTGATTCAGCCTCAGGGACAAGTACTGAACTTTTGGTGACAATACGTCAGCCAGGACTCAACCCAACAACTGTTCTGGTAAACCTCTACTGCCTCTGCAAGGTACCCAGCCAAGTTCTTCAGGTGTTTGGGGAAGAGGTTCTTAGCCTTTGTATTAAAACAACCTTTTTACTTTGGAATAACTTCAGATTTACAAAAAAATTACAAAAACAGTACAGAGAGTTGCTATATATCTTTCATCCAACTTCCCTTAATGTTAACATGGTACATTTGTCAAAACTACCACATTAACACTGATACAATGCTGTTAACTATTATACTATTAGCTCCGGTTAACTACAATGCTATTGACTGAACTGCAGATTTCATTGGGATTTCACTTTTTTCCACTAATATTCTTTTTCTCTTCCAGAATCCAATCCACATTGCACTTAGGGTTTTTAGAGTCAAGACACTGGCCTGGCTCATTCACTCTGTAAGGACTAGAGCTATTTTTAAAACCTGCCCTGTTAGAGCCCATACCATAAATCAGTGATTTTCAGACTGCATCCTGCTACCCATTAGGAGAGAGGTCTTAACCTGAGAGTCCGTGGATTCCCCTCAGGGAGGTCATGAATATAGTTCAGAGGGTCTATGAACTTGGATGGGGAATAAGTGACATCTTTATTTTCAAATTAGCATGTCCTACTCTTATGAATATGGGCAAAAAAAAATCATAGCAGTAGTAGTTGTACCTGTGACTTTATCATGAAAAAAAATCAAATATTGTCATATTACCTTATTACTAATCTCAAAAATATTTATGCTAATTGCTACTTTGCTAGATCTTAAGGTTTACTACGTTAATAAAGAAGCACATACTGCCATAGCTTTAGGATTCTGATCACTATATTTCAATATAATTGCTTTTATAATCCCATGAATTTTATTTTATACATTTAAAAATATTCTTAGAAGGGGTTCATGGGCTTTACCAGACAGCCAAAGGAGCCCTAACACAAAATCATTGTTAAGAACTTTTTTTTTTTTTTTTTTTGAGACAGAGTCTCACTCTGTTGCCTGGGCTAGAGTGGCTCACAGCAACCTCCAAATCCTGGGCTCAAGGGATCCTCCTGCCTCAGCCTCCTGAGTTGCTGGGACTACAGGCATGCACCACCATGCCCAGCTAATTTTTTCTATTTTTAGTAGAGACAGGGTCTCGCTCTTGCTCAGGCTGGTCTCGAACTCCTGAGCTCAAGCGATCCTCCTGCTCGGCCTCCCAGAGTGCTAGGATTACAGGCATGAGCCACTGTGCCCAGCCTGTTAAGAACTTCTGTTAGTAGGTAGTTGATAAAATTAGTAAAGCTAACACTTATGCAGAGCTTACTACCAACTTGGTAGTGATGTAAGTATTTATATACATTAACCCATTTAATTTGCATAATCACTATTTTATATAAAATAGAAAATATGTAACTTTTATAGATAAAAAATTATATTAAAAAATCCTCGTTTTATAAACTGGCCCATTAAACAGCCTCTTTAGTTGTTCTCAGGACATCTCTAGAGGTGGTTAATGTCACTCTCATTTTACAGGTGGATAAACACTTGTCTCAGGCCCTGCAGCTCTGTAATGGTAGGACAGAGATGTCCATCTAGGTCTGATTAACTTTAAAATCCCAGCTTTCAACCATATTCCCATACAAGTGTATATGCATTTTCTGGGCAAGAGGCCCACAGAATTTACTGATGCCTAATGTACATGTCTCACAGCTTTCTATCACATTTTTCAAAAAGACCTAAACCCAAAAAGCTTTAGAACATTTATTTCCCACACTGACCCAAAGACCAGGCTCCCTGAAGGATATTAAAATTGGAGTCAACAGGCAAAAGAATTCCTAGACCACTTCCCTCAGAACCCAATCATCTCATCACGAACAAGGGTCCCCAGCCCCATCGCCCACACTGATCTCTTTGGAAAGTTCCTCATTCCCACCCGCAGCTCCCTGCCTGCTCACAGTCAAGTCAAACACTGTTGCTACTACTACTGCTTCTTCTGGGAAGTCCTCCCTCCTGCCCCACTGAGTGCCTGCAGCTCCACCTCCCTGGCTTATAAAATACAAAAGGTAGTGATGACTCTGACTTCTTCCCTAGACTATCAGCTACTTCAAAGGCAGGAACCACATCTGATTTGTTCCTATATGTTTCCCACAGAGCCTGGTAAGACGGCAGGCGCTTGAATATGGAATGAACAAACATTGAGTCATCTCAAAATCAACTGGGGAGCTTTTAAAAATAAAAGGTCCAAGCCCTCTCCCTAGAGATCTACTTTCAACCCCTGCCCCAGGCATCTACTTAAGAACTGCCCAGGGGAGTCTAATGAGAAGCCAAGGCTGAGGACCACCCAGGGAGCCCAACACCCCCATCCTATGGATGAGGCTCAGGAGTTAAGACACCTGCCCAAGGTCACAGAGCTACTGAGTAGATGGGCCAGTTGTCACATCTCAGGTGCCTAACAGGGCTGGGCACACAGTAGGTGCTCAATAAATGGAGAACAATGAACGAAGAGTGACGCAGCCCAACCCTCTCATTTTCCAGATGGGAAATCTGAGGCCCAGAAGAGGTTATGTCATTGGTGAAGGGCAGACAACAATAGTCAATGGAGACCTGGATTTCTGGAATCTGGCATACAGTAGGCACTCAATAAATGCTTGTAGCCTGAACCAAGGTTACAGTGAGCCCCAACAAGTCCAGCTGTGTGACTGGGACTGTATTTCTAGCCTCTTCCCTCCAGCCCAGACAAGGCTGCAGGTGGACTGCAAGCTCCTAGGGGTCAGAGGCCCAGAAGGGGCAGCTCAGCACAAACTCCCGGGAAGCCGTGCGGTAAGAGGATGGCGGGGGCAGAGGGTGGTGAGAGGGAAGGCTGTCCCCCCGGAGGTGTCCCCAGCCCTCACCTTCGCACTGGTAATCACTCCATAGGGAGAGAACTCTTTCCTCAGTTTCTCATCATCGATGGTGTCATCCAGGTTCTTCACATACAGGTTCACGCCCTGGAAGGAAGGGACACTGCTGGATGTGCCCCTCCCTCCGAGCCCCAGACGGCCCTGGGGAAAGCAAGGGGCCGACATAGGCCTGAGGGGCACTGGGAGCCCTGCTAGCCCAGCCTTCTGCTCCCATTTCCCACAGCACCTGTGTACCCCGACCACTCGCCTTCTCGTCACCAGAGAGCTGCAGCCCCCACGATCCCTGAAAGTCCCCCAGCAGTTCTCATGCACCTGCACTGGTCCCAGCCTCTCCCCCTGTCATAGAGGGGACCCTGAGGCACAGGACCAGCCCCAAGCTAGCTCTCCAGATGGCCGACGTGGAGCAGCAGGAGGCAGAGCTCCTCTCGGGCTGGGGCCCGGGCCAGACCCCAAGTACAGGTGACAGCTGCCCTCCACGCCTACCAGCTGAGGAGCCCCAGACACAGCACCCATGCTGGTGCCAGGCACCACCCTAAGCTCTTCCACACATTTTAATTTTGAACCCTCACAACAGCCCTATGAGGAGGAAATGCTCATGCCCACTTTACAGATGACAAAACGGAAGCAAGAACAGGGTAACTAAACTGCCCCTACGTGGCGGAGACAGGACTGACCCAGGCAGTCTCACTTCGGAGTCTGTGCTCCTCACTCTTGAATGACAGCTGCCTCCACTGACCTCCTCCTTCCAGACCTCCCACGCACAGAAGTGTGTGAAGGCGCAACGGAATGGAGACCACACGGTTACGCAATGCAACATCCGGCTCTCACAGATTAGATTACACGATGAGCATTTAGATTACATGATGAGGGATGAACAGTGCTGGAAATCTATAAACCCCTGAAAACGTACAGGCACAACTGGGGGGGGAGGGTGTACACACAAGGCTCTCAACCTCAGCACTAGTGACACTTTGTGCCAGGTGGTTCTTTGCTGTGGGGTTGTCCTGTGCACTGTAGGGTGTTTGGCGGCACCCCTGGCCTCCCCCCAGCCAATGCCAGTGGCCCCCTGTCACTCAAATACGACTCCTGAAAATCCCAGATAGTGCCAAATGTCCCCCTGGGGACAAAACTGCCGCTCATTAAGAACTACTTGGTATGTATGTGTATGTGTGTGTGTGTGTGTGTATGTGTGGGTGGGTGTGGGTGTGACTATGTATATTTATACCCTTCACCATGAGGGATCTAGAACTTTTACTAAAAGTTTTAGAGGTGGTCATTTCCCAGAGAGGTTCAGATTATACTAGTCTATGATATACATTTTAATTAACTGTATTAACTTAATTTTAATGGCTGCACGACATTCCAACTTTTGGATGTAACATATTTGGCCTAATTATTTCAGCCAGGAGTAAGACTTCCTCCAGGGGCATTTGGCAATACATAGGGCACTTCGGGTGTCCATGACTGGAGGAGGCAGCTGGTATTGAGTGGGCAGGGGTTAGAGATCTCACGTAAAGGATTATTCTAACCAAAAGGTCACAGCACCCCAACTAACCCCCTATGGCTGGGCCGTTGGGGTGTCTCTCCACCCCAACAGTCTCTCCACTGTTATGAATCAGGCCGTGGAGACCATCCCATGCTCATCTGATCCCTACCCTGAGCCATGTACCCAGAAGTAGGGTCACTAGAGAATGGACTCACATTCGGGGACCCCTCCCCCATACACAGCTGCTCTCGCGCAGCAGCGACTGCGGCCAGGAGGCCTGACCTCACCTGGTAACGGTTCAGCCGGTCCTGCTTCATCTGCTCGAACCTGCGCTTCAGCTCGTTCTGCCGCTCCACCCGCTTCTGGGCCCGGCCCACATAGAGCAGCTGCCCGCTCACGTCCTTCCCGTTCATGTGGACCACTGCCTGCAGGGACAAGGAGGGACAGCTGCCTGGTAACCAGCTGGCCATGGCCCTGGCCCTCACCCTGGCCTAGAGGAGCCACCTGGAAACCAGGCCATCCATGCCAACTGAGAGTAATTAGCACCAGGATAAAGGCCATTTAAAGTACATCCACTCTTTAAAAATATGAACATTTCAGAGTAAACCACAGATTTAAAAAATTGGGGCTGGGTGAGGTGGCTCATGCCTGTGATCCCAGCACTTTGGGAGGCCGAGGATTGCTTGAAGCCAGGAGTTCAAGGATACGGCAAGTAAGCTATGATCAGGTCACTCACTCCGACCTGGGCAGCAACGCGAGAACACATCTCTTGGAAAAAAAAGAAAAAGAAAAAAAAGGAAAAAAATTTTGATTGTGTCTCTACTTTAAAAAGTGAAATTGAAATTTGCAAAGTTTCCCATATTTAGAATTTAAATATTTTAAATATGCATTTAAAATATGGGAAGATCTAAATATATTCCTAAGTGAAAAAAGTGAATCTGCAAAGCCTACATACTGTATGAGTCCAACTACATGACATTCTGGAAAAGGCAAAACTGCAGAGCCAGTGAAAGGTTCAGGGGTTGCCAGGGGTTAGGGGGCAGGGAGGGATGAACAGGCAGAACACAGAGGATTTTTAGGGCAGTGAAAACACTCTGTATGATACTAAAATAGTGATACAGGCTGGGCATGGTGGCTCACGCCTGTAATCCTAGCGCTGTGGGAGGCTGATGTGGGAGAATCACTTGAGGCCAGAGTTTGAGACTAGCCTGGGTAACAAAGCAAGACCCCAGACTCGTCTCTACAAAAAGAAAAAAAACTATATAGGTGAATTGCAACACAATAAAAGATTAAGAAAAAATAAAAATAAAAATAAAAAAAAAAACAAGAAAAAAAACTGGCCGGTCACAGTGGCTCACGTCTGTAATCCTAGCACTCTGGAAGGTCAAGGCGGGAGGATCACTTGAGCTCAGGAGTTCAAGACCAGCCTGGGCAAGAGTAAGACCCTATTTCTACCAAAACTGGAAAAAATTAACTGGGTGCAGTGGTGAGCGCTTACAGTTCCAGCTACAAGGGAGGCTGAGGCAGGAGGATCGCTTGAGCCCAAGAGTTTGAGGTTGCAGTGAGCTATGATGATGCCACTGCACTCTACCCAGGGTGACAGAGGAAGACTGTCTCAAAAAAAAAAAAAAATTAGCCAGGCACACACCTATGGTCCCAGCCACTCAGGATGCTGAGGCAGGAGGATCACTTGAGCCCAGGAGTACAAGGTTACAGTGAGCTAGGATGACACCACTGCACTGTAGCCTGGGTAATAGAGCAAGACCCTGTCTCAAAAAATAAATAAAGGTAAAAATAAATAAAATAGTGGCTACATGTCATTTGTGAGGGCTTTAATTCATTCTTTTGGAAACATTTGTGTCTTGACAATGCTTGTTGATTTTTCTTTTCTTCAGTTAACTGGCCTAAGCCTGCTAGATCCTAAGCGCCGCTGCATAAAATCCTGCATCTTCTGCAAGATGTGCAACTTTTCTCTGCAATCCATTTACACTGGACCGAATTTTCATTGACTTATCCACAAAAATCATCAGAAGTCAGACCCAAGTATATATATTGACTCAATGGTTAGGATCAGACACTGGTGTTAGGAGAAGAGTTTGAAGGGGAACTGATTTTTCAAGGGGTCAGTTCACTAACAAATATCTTTACATAAAATATGACTTTTGCTTCCCAGCTAAATATTCAATTGTGTGGACCTCAGGTCTTAGAAGCAACCAAAGAAGGATGAAGCCTTTGGCCTTTGGCCCCCCAGGCAGGAAGGGCCCTGCCTCCTGCCCAGGCTGGGGAGGGACAGCCAGAGCCCGCAGCTGATCTCCCTTCTTCCCGGTCCCGGCTCGGTGCCCCCTCCCCGGAACAGAGCTGTGGGGAGGCTCCTACCTTCTGGGCTTCTTCATGCTTCTCAAAGTTGACAAAGCCAAAGCCCCGGGAGTGGCCACTGTTGTCCCTCATCACCTTCACACTCAGCATCTTTCCTGGGAAGGACCAACCTCGCTCAAAGCCGAGCGTGGGAAATCCCAAGATGTTCCCTCCCTCACCACAAGTCCTCAGAAAGCCCCAGAAGGGCCCCTCCTCCCTGCCAGACCTGGAGGAGAAGAGGAGAAATAGCGACCCCCTCCTCCCTCGGGAACACGCCTACCAAACTGGGAGAAGAGCTCCTGCAGGCCGTGCTCATCCACGTCCGCTTGGAGGTTCTTCACGTAGATGTTCGTGAACTCCATGGCCCTCGCCCCCAGCTCTGCCTCCCGCTCCCGTCGGGACTTGAATTGGCCAACAAAACTGTGGACACAACAGGGTAGGCAGCTGCAGCCATTAGCCACCCCCGTTCCCAACCCAGGCCCAACTGCTGCCCTTCTCCAAGGCCTCCATGTCCCTTATCAGGAGACTGGGCAGGCAGCACTCCGTAGGATATACCCAAGGCCTGACCACCTCCAACAGCCAGGATGCGATGTCCCAGAGTTTGTCCCCAGCATGAGGTTAAAACTTCTTTCTTGTGACAAATGCCTACAGAACTACTACTATATACTAGGCAGGAAAGAGTACAGGAGATAAGAGCATGAACTTGACAGTCAGACAGATAAGGGCTTAGACCCTTGCTTGGCAACTGCCTAGCTGTGTGACCCTGGGTAAGTTATTTAACCTCTCTGAGCCTCAGTGTTCATTCCTGTAAAACTGGGGATCAAATCCAAGTCACTGGGCTTTGCTTATTTATTTAACATGTACTGGGTGTGCTGGAGAAGCAGTGGTAAGCAAATTAGACACGGTCAATGCCAGTGTCACCATGGGAGGTGGGGAATGGGGCGAAACCACTTAAATACAACATTAATTTTAAAAGCTGTAATTTCCAAGTTCAGGTAAACACATCTAGGAAAATATCCTAGATGCTAGATGAGGGGGAAAAACAAAACCCAAGCATAAGAAATTCTGGTGGTATCTATAGCACATTTAGCACAAACAAGTGGTGGCAGGCACCAAAAATTGAAGAAGACTGAGTGGCGAAGGTAAACGTGAATAAATTATAGCCAAATATAGGCCTCTTTCTGAGAATTGGGAAAGCCCACCAGACTAGCTGGGCAGGTGGACAGGCCCCTCCCCTCAGAAACCCTGAACAAAAATGACTCTCAGGGCCTCTCCCAGCTCAAAGCCACCTTCACCAAGGGGCTGGGCCATCAGATGGGCAGAATCAAAACTTGGGGAGGGGAACAGCCGGCGGCAGATTCTCTCCAGCACCCACATCTCAATTTTCCCATCTGTGAAGTGGGGGTGATACCAAACTTAACCGTATGAAGAGGGCAGGCTAAGCACATGCCAGCTTTTCTTTCAATCCGAAAATCTCATGAAACACCACAAAAGGTTTAAGAAATAAAATTCACAGCCATACCGAGAAGGCTGGAAGACAGATGCAATCACTGAGTTGATTAATGACATGGCCATTAGCTGTTCCCTCCAGAATTTCAAAATCACCGCTCTCTTTACTACTCAGAACAATTCTCTATACATATCCTCGGCTCCAGTTTTATATGCGGGAAGCGAGTCCCTGAGAAACTGAGCCACTTGTCTGAGGTCACGCTTTGAGGAAGACTGCGTGCCACACCATGCTTCTGTCCCCACGGCCTCGGCCCCTCCCCCGGGCCCAGCACTCACACTTTGCGGTCGTTCAGCAGCATCCCATTCATGGTGCTGATGGCGTTCTGTGCCGCTTCGTGGGTCTCAAAATGAACAAAGCCGAAGCCCCGGGAGCCATGCTCGTCACACGCCACCTGGGCCACAGGGAAGGAGGACAGGGAAAGCATGGACAGAGGGCTCAGGCAGAAAAGCATGGCCAAGGTGATGATGACCTGCACCTGCCTGCTTGCTCTGTAGACAATCCTACACAGTAGGCCCACGTTAGAGATGGGAAACTAAAGCTCAGAGAGAGCCATCCACTTGCCTAAGATAACAGGCTAACGAGGAAGAATGTCCTCAAATGAACATAGGTTTCATCTGAACCACAGATCAGCTTTTAATTGTCTTCTTAAGGAGATGGGCAAAAGGATAAGACTCAAACCCCTACCGCTTGCATCCTTGTTTCTTTTCTTTTTTTCTTCCTTTTGTCTCTTTTATTTACAACTCAATCACACAAATGAACATCCTTGTTTCTAACAGCAAACTAGAAACAACCTGAGTGCCCATCAAGGGGAAACCAGTTAAACAGATTACAATACATTCGTACCAGCCTGTGTATGTGCACAGTTGAAGAGAATGTGGTGTATGACATGGCTAATAGCTATCTGTAAGCTATATTGTTAAGTGAATTTAAAAGTCCATTTTGGTTAAAGTGAGCATCTATGCATCAGAAGCTTTGAAACAGACACACACAAAACTGTTCATAATGATTATTTCTGGGGACCAGGGCTAGGAGAGAGAGAGCCTTCTTTTTCACTTTCTTCCCTTCCACATTGTTTAAACTTTACCAATTCATGTATTATTTCAACAATAGACTTGTTTCAATTTTTAAAAAGATGCACAAACATCCTGTTCCCATCCCGTAACCCTCCCAACTCAAGTTATTACAGAAGGACAGAGCTTAAGAACAGGGAAAGACCTTCTAGTTCACATAGTTCCCATCCCTCTTGTTGAGCGTGCAGAAAGACCCCCGACCCCGTTTCAAGGGCACCGTGGCCCCACTCATCCCTGCAGCCACAGCCTCAGCTCAGCTCCATGGCCTTTTCTGCCTAGACAACCACCACCACCTCCCATCCCAGCTGCGCACTGACCGCTGAGATGCTCTTTCTAAAATGTAATTCTGACCATGTCCCTTTAATCTCTAGTAGCTTCCATCCACAGAACTATATCAACTTGGCATTTGAGGCTCTCCAGTGGAGCCCCTGCACAAGTACTGCTTCCAAATCCACGCCTCACCTGTACCTCTCTACCTCTCCAGCCCCACACAGGGTCCTTCCACTGTCAACTCAAGCCCTTACTCTTCCATTCAGACTTTTTTTTTTTTTTTTGAGACAGAGTCTCGCTCTGTTGCCCGGGCTAGAGTGAGTGCCGTGGCGTCAGCCTAGCTCACAGCAACCTCAAACTCCTGGGCTTAAGCGATCCTTCTGCCTCAGCCTCCCGAGTAGCTGGGACTACAGGCATGCACCACCATGCCCTGCTAATTTTTTCTAGATATATTTTTAGTTGGCAGATCATTTCTTTCTATTTTTACTAGAGACGGGGTCTCGCTCTTGCTCAGGCTGTTCTCAAACTCCTGACCTCGAGCAATCCACCCGCCTCGGCCTCCCAGAGTCCTAGGATTACAGGCGTGAACCACCGCGCCCAGCCTCCATTCAGACTTAATCATGTTGACTGGGTCAAGCACCTGCTAACAGCAACACACACTTACCTTGCTATATTTGCCATGAGAACTCTTCCAAGCAATTCTTAACCTCTGAGCCCCAGGAGGGAAAATGCAAATAAGTGACTTGTCCAAGGTCAGCCACCAGAAGGAATTTCTTAATTATTATAGTTATCACTTAGATGCTTAATGTGCCAGGTCCCTTTTAAGGACTACACAGGTGTGGAAAAAACCTAACACATAGAAAGTACTTGATCAATCTGCCGTTACTTTTGTAGGAACTTACCACACAGTTAAGAGTCTCTGTCTTCCACTGATTCTCAAAGGCAGGGAACAGCCCTGTCTCTCTGCCACAGGGAATTATTAGCACATTACTGCACTTCTTAAGCCTGCTTCTCTGAGCCACAGAGATAGCCCCTTATCCACGGGGAGGTTGTGAATCCTATTTGAGAACTGAAGTATTGTGCCTGGCATAAAAGTAGCCCTCAATAAATGTTCTAACATAGTGGTCACCAAAATTCCCCGTGTGCTCTCCAGAAGGGGCATACACCCCAAAGGATACAGGGTAACCGTCCTCATAAAATCTAGAGGCAGAACATCCAGGTTTAAGCCCTCTGGTCAAGGCACAGACCTACTACTGTATGGCCTCAGATCCTCAGCATCCTCAAAGTCAAAGAAATAATCAGAGCCCTTTTCAAATGATGACACTCAAATATTTATTAAGCACCTAATATGTGTCACATCTTATTCAAAGCACTGAGATACAACAGTAACTATGAACAGGATCACTACTCTTTCATGGAACTTATAGTATAAGAGAAATCTTAGAAACAAGATGTGGTCCATTGATTGCCGTGGTGGCCCCAAGTGATGGCCTTCCTGTAGCCACACCCTTCATCCTATCATTTCTACTGCCCTCTCATTCTGAATGTGGGCCGGCCTTGTGATTTGCTTCAGCCAATCCAACGCAGTGGAAGTGATAGTGTTCCAGTTCTGAGTTTAGGTCTCAAGAGGCATGGGGACCTTCCGCTCTGTCTTCTGGGACCCTGCCTTTGCCATGACAAGAGCCTGGGTGAGCCTGCTAGAGGATGAAAAACCACAGGGAGGAAAGCCAAGATGCTCCATCTGGCAGCCAGCCGCTCCCTCACATGCCCACCGAGAGCTCCCATCCATCTTTTAGCGGGCGTGAGCCCAGCCGAGACCAGAAGAAATGTCCAGCTGAACCCAGCCCAAATTGCCAACTGCAGCATTGTGAGCTAACTACGTGGTTGTTGTTGATAGCCACTAAGTTTGGGGTGGCGACACAGCAAGAGCTGACCCACACACAGGTAACCTCTGATAGTTCATGGAAGATCACACTGAAAGAGCAGCTACCATTCAAGTGCTTGCTATACCTGCAGCTTTACTGAAAGGACCTTGTAAACTGTAAAGTGAGGTGTTACTTGGCATCCCTCTACGAGACAGGCAGTTGACACTGATCCCCCCAAAGAGGCACACCCACCTTGCAAGAGAGGATGTTCCCAAAGGTGGAGAAGGTATCATATAAAGCCTTGTTGTCGATGGAGTCCTCTAGGTTCTTGATGAAGATGTTGCCCACACCTGACTTGCGAAGTCCTGGGTCCCGCTGGGACCACATCATGCGGATGGGCTGGCCTTTGATCACCTCAAAGTTCATTGTGTCTAGTGCCCGCTCCGCTGGACAGGAGGAGAGAAAGGAGCAAGTTAAGGGGATTTTCTTACCCTGACCCTGCTAAGGTGCTTAATTAGAAGAGGGGGTGGGGGAGAGGTGGGGTGGAGGAAGTCATTGTCTGAGTCCCACCTGAGATAAGAGCCTGAAGGCTCAGGAGGGATGAGGTGAGAGAATGTGTGCCTAGTGCTCCTCCCACCTTCTAGCTGTGATCTCATATGAGCAGGGATTCCTATTCCCATTTTACAGATGGGAACATTGAGGCTCAGAAAGGTGAAAACTCAGTGGCAGAGCCAGGTTTGTTCTAGCCTCGAAAGCACACTGAGTAGATAAGAATGTCCCTACGACCAGGGATGACAGCAGTTTGAGGAAATTTAAGCTCAGAGGTGCTGAAGAGCAGAGTTGAGATTCGATCCCAATCAGTCTGGCTTTGGGGGAAGTGAACATCACCTGTCTGAGCCTGTAAAGTGGGGATGCCGATAATGTTACCTATTTTTCCACATCTAACAAAGGGAGATATACCACCTACCTCCAGGTTGTCGGACAGATTGAAAGTTAGATGAGGCACGCAAGGGGCCTTGTTTGTACTTTGTGCCTGATACAAAACAGGTGTTTGGTAAACAGTTGTGCTGAAAACAGCAGCCTACGCCCATCCTCCTGCAACCACTGTGGCCTATTCCCTCCCAGGTAATGTGCACCCCCTGCTTTAGGGACTCTGCTAGTCTCAAAGGCATTGGAGGGGCTGCGGAAAACACAGGAAGCAGGTTTCAGGAAGCCTGGGTTCTCCATCGGGTCCTCCCATAAACACCCAGGGGCAAAGCCCTTCTCTCTGCAGCTCAGTTTGCCCATCATGAAGTGGGGCAAAAAGGTCAGGTCCTGCTTCACTCACAGGGCTTGGAGGAAGATGGGAAGAGGCAGGAGGTGGAGCAAGGGGAAGGCACCCTGGAATCCAGCTCAGTCACCTATGGGGAAAGGGCTCTGCAGAAAAACCCATCCCCCAGCAAACCCCCAGCCCAGGGAACCTCCCCATGCACCCAGGAGACCTGGAGTAAGGGCGCCCTCTTTGGATCTGGCTGGGGCAGGCCTTTTTGGTTAAGTTTCTGGAGTCATACCAGGCGGTTACAAGCTACTATTGTTTTTCTTAGGTTATCACTTAAAGGCACTTAGAATGTACCAAATGAACAAGAGTTACTTCCTAGACATCAGTTCTCCATTCTTTATGTTACTAGGAATAAATCTTAGCCCCATTTTACAGATGACGAGGTGCCCAAGCTCACGCCCTCAAGGCAGAGCTCCATCGGAACCTGCTGCTCTAATCTTTAGTCTCTCCACTCTCGACAGAAGTGCAGACATACTCATCTGACAAGCTCTAATCAACCCTGTCAGCTGTGAGAAAATGGGGGAGGCCACTTTTCAGGGCACAGAGGTGGGGGCACCAGGTGTGGATCTTACGGCACACTGCCCAGAGAGGCAGCTCGCTTGGCTCCATCACCAGGTGCTTTGAATCTCTCATCCTCACAAACACTATACAAGGCAGGCAAGACCCCATTTTCCAGAGAGGCCTCTGAAGCTCAGAATGGTTGCATAACTCGCCCAAACACAGCTGCTGTGTTTCTATCCCAGGCCTGCCTGACCTAAAGCCCTTCGCTGTTTTCACTCAGCCTTAATCTCTCTCCTCTGTGAAGTGGAGCAAGACCAGCAAGCTGCACAGCAATTGCCAATTCCCATCTCAGAGACCCGCCCCTGCCAACGCCCTGAATCTTTGGGCCTCAGTTTCCCTGGCTGCAAAATGTTAGATGAAAGTGAGGGCGGCCCAGTCCCGGATGCCGTCTCGCTGGTCTCTCTGCTGGCTGTCCGTGTGTCCGTCGTGGGTCGTCCTGTCCAGCTCCCGCTCCCCGGGGGGCTCACCGTCGGCGGGCTGCTGGAAGTTGATGTAGGCGTACCCCAGCGAGCGCCGGGTGGCCACGTCGCGGCACACGCGGATGGACAGGATGGGGCCGGCAGGCGAGAACTTCTCATAGAGCATGGCCTCGGTCACGTCGGGGTGCAGATCGCCCACGTAGAGCGAGGCGAGGGGGTAGCCCGAGCTGCTGGCGTTCATGGTGGGCAGGGGGCCGGGACTACTGGGAGAAACGAGGAGCCGGGTCACCGAGCGGCCCGCGCTCACCCAGGCCGGAGCCTCGGAAGCGGCGGGCGCACACCCAGGGCAGCTCCGGGACTCTCCCTCCCCAGCGTCGGCCGACCCCTTCCCTTTACCGCCCCCGGGGCCCAGCGCGCCAATTGTGGGCACGCTCGGGAGCCCCGCCCCGGGACCCTTCCAGAGCCTACACCCCACCTGGGCCCAAAGTGATCTAGAAGCCGCAGGTGGGGGCATCTCTGACCCCGCCCCGAGAGGCGGAGAAAAGCCCTCGATTTGGCCTAGAGTAGGGCTGCAGAGAAGTGGGTGGACCTGAGAACTCGCAGCAGTGGGACCGCAAATTGGGTTCTAATTCCAGAGTAGGTCATTGCCTTTCTGGACTCGTTTACTATCTCGGTAAAATGGGAACGACTACCTCTTGGCAAGGATTAAAAGAGACAGTGCTTTTTGTGCATTTCACATACAAATGGGAGAATTCCGAACCGGACACCCTGTTTCAAAGCTTGTGTTGAGAATTTCTTCCAAAACACCCTGATCCAGTCCAACGTCTTCTGCACCAAGATGAAAATGGCTTTGACTTGGGACGGAAGGCTCCATGAGAATTCAAGACCACTGAAGCCTTCCTTGACACTGGCTCTTACAAATTCTCAAGACCTGTCTATTGACTAAGCCATTCCACCACAAAGGTTCATGGAGTTACTTGTGACCCAGCCTATATGGGAACAGTAGGGACCTAACAGCAGCAGCACAAGGCCGAGGTGACTCTAAACAGAGCAACAAGACTCAATTTGAGCTGGCAGCCTCAATCTATCTGTGGCATGGGGCCATTAAAAACCAAAATCCAAAAAACCTAATCCACTATGGATCAATGCTACACTTTGCCTCTCATAGGGATTCTCGTGGTTTCCCTGGTGCAAGAAGCAGGTGGGCTTTGACAGGTGGAACAGCTCCCAAACCAGGCAGGAGCTGGTCTGAATGTCCAGCCTCACAGAGGCAAGGAAACACCAACCAACTATAATTTGGGGTTCAAAAAAGACCCTTCTCTCCTAATTATTTTTTCTCTCCTTATGGTAGTGTGTAAGTTTTCAGAAGAGGGTAAATCCCATGACAAAACAGTGCTGCAGGCTGTCAGCGAGTGTTAGGGCGGATGACCAGAGATCATCATGGGCTTGGTTATATCTCAGGGTTAAAAAATGGGGGAGGCTTGAATACAATGTAAAACAATTGTCCACACCAAATCTTAGAACCCACAAAAGAGGACCTAACACCTGGATGGTTTGCTGTGGAAGGTGGACAGGCATCAAGTGATGGATGGAAAGTGGCTGTCTAATTAATGGTAATGTCTTCCCCTTCCCGCACCTTGACCTCTGTAAAGGATGAAACAAGTTGTTTGCCTATTGTTAAAGAAAAGAGTCAAAATTAAGTGTGATCAGGATAGTGAGAGATGGTGGTGACACATCAATTCACAGGCAACTAACTGATAAAATTTTTTATTTCACTTTTGAATTTTTACACTTTTCCTGATTATTCCGTGTAAGGTGAAACTAGAACTGTTTAAAAGACATACACAAATCTAGTACATCAATAACCGGGGAATTTTCTTTTTTGCTATACTATTTTCACAACCACGGGTGTGCTTGCTAGGCAATATAACCATCACAGAAGCAAACGTTAGGCAGAATACTGGTAAGGAAAAACAAAGCAAGAAAGAGCTACCAGATATACAGACAGGCTTGGTTCCACATTCACTACTGCATTTTCAAGCGCCAAGTATTAACTGCACATTTTTGTTCAGCTAGAAAGGAGAGAGGGATTTTTTTTTTTGTTTTTTCTTTTTTTGGTTTGTTTTAAATCAGTGCATGAATTTTTCTTGTCTCATTTCAGCAGATGGACAAACAGATGGATTCTACAGCTACGTGGAATGTTCAAGGTAGAGGGGTGATACTGTGAGACTGATAGGCCTGTCTACGCTTGATTCTCTCCATTGCAGTGTCCATGCAACTTCCCTGCATTATAGGGTCTTGCTTAAACTCGTCTGAGAACTGAGCTGGATGAGTACACTTGGGAGATCTGGTCACAGGTACTAGCAGGCATTATCAGGGCAGGCTGCAATCAAGGAAGAAATCATGGAAATTTAAAAATACTTTTTTGATTCAGATCTTGGTATGACTGAAGACCAACAACCATGTTCAGAACTAGAGGAAGACAGAACTATGGTGCCGGAAGCTCTTCTCTTTAAAGCAAGGCTTGCTCATCAATGTCTCTAACCCCTGCCCATATACAGTATTAAAAGGTGAACAAAAGATAAAGACAGAATTCAAAAGGAAAAAAAGTAATGAAACAGAAGGACAGAAATTTAAAGAGAGAAGAGAAAACCAAAGTTAACAGTCTAATAGGACAATGGGAAAGAATGTTTAGATTTCAAAATTTAAAAGCCCAGAGCTAGGAAGAATACAAAGACTGAGTACTCCTCAAGTGAAAGGTGATCTCTACAGAAAATTATTATTATTATTTTTTTTAGGGACGAGATCTCTTGCTGTATTTCCCAGGCTGGTGTGCAGTGGCTATTCACAGGTGCACTCGTAGCGTACTACAGCCTCAAACTCCTGGGCTCAAATGATCCTCCTGCCTCAACCTCCTGAGTAGCTGGGACTACAGGCGCATGCCACTGCGCCTGACTCAGAACATGATTCTTAAAGTATTATCCAGAAAACAGATAAGGCCATTTATAAAATACACGGCTTATTTTCCTTCTTTAGCTCAGTGTTAACAATGAAAACAGATTTCACTACTGAAGCACAAGTTGCAAATTGGTAACATATTGCTGTAGGAAAGCGGGTTCGGGTTCAGTCAGGTGTGTTATAGGAGCACTAGAACTTTTCAGGGTGTCATAAGCCAGTTATCTGCCACAAAGATTTTCAATTTCAGGCTTCGAGTTTCCCCAGAGGAAGACACTGTGGACATCTGTGGTCATGAACTTTAGAGTGGCAATAGCCCAGACCTGTAAAGTGTCTATAACCCCCGAACTACAGGCAGAATTACTGTGAATTACCCTTAAACTCGAATGCCAAATGATAGGTGTCCCAGTCCGAGTCCCAGCCTCACAATATAATCTCTATAACTTTCTGTACAACTTTACAATGGAATTGTATTTCAGTGACTATTTTGATATCAGATTAAACTTTCCAAAATGTTACACATAATTCAGATCTATTTTTTCTACCAGTAAGAGTTCTGCTAAATTACAAAACCCCATAATCACAGTGTTCAGTTTAAAAAAAATTAAACACACAGTAATCCTGTCAATGTTAATCAAAATCAAAACTTCAGAATGCCGTGGCATTTATATGACCAATCTGAGTTTTAGATACAAATACCGGCTGTGTATCCCATGAACCATTTCTGATAGGCTGAGGCTGTGAAAAATCGAAAGTCGACGTACGATTTTTTTTTTTATCGCACAAAGGAATATATGTGGAGGGTACAGAGTGTCACCGAACAGATCACGAAGCACAACAGACATTAGTTCTCTCCCTCCCCAGCATCTCCTTCATCTCCCTGGTTTTCCGACGTCCACAGCTGTAAAAGAAGGAAAAAAAAAGCTATAATCAAAGTAGGGCTACTAAAACTAACCCAGGGAGATATTGCTCAACTGTTCAAAATTCTTCCTGTGGTACCGCAGACAGTGATGACTGCAAACATCAAAACTTTCGCAGCCATTTATGATCAATTTAACAATTTAAAACATTAACTATATTTAACAGGGTACAAATCCTCTCTTGAATTTTGGGTAACAGTGAATTATTAAGCAGGTGAGTAGCAAAAAGACTAGAAACCCTCTAGAAGTGGTACTTACAGTGAGATTGTCCCTAAGCAACTGCATGATCAGGGTGCTGTCTTTGTAAGACTCTTCATTCAGTGTATCTAATTCAGCAATCGCTTCATCAAATGCCTAAAACAAAGAGCCGTTAGCAAGGAATTCACAATTTCTCTGGAGCTAGGTTAGCCCACCTTTTTCTGCTAAGTGAATATAATTTCTCTTTTGGTACAGTATTTTGGGGGGAATCTAGGCTATTATTACCTTGTTTGCTCGTTGTTTCAGCAAACATATAATGCATATTTATAAAGCAACGATGACAGAAATTCCTGGATAAGAACTTTGCTGTACCTAACATGTAAGCAATATTACTGTTAACACTAGTAAAGTCATCCTAGGCAAATTCACGTTTTAATTACCAAAGAAATTTCTAGCAATCCTCTTTTTTTAATTAAACAATGTTTTTTACTAAAACTCAAAAGGTTTGGATACAGGGATAAAGGGAGAATGGTGAAGCTCACACCACTAAATCTGATTTGATTAAGTGATGGAACTTTGAGAATTCATTTCAGACAACTTTTCCAAATTAAAAAAAATTTAATAACAGTATGCATGTTAAAAGACTACAAAAATATTTAGAAGAGGCCAAAAGAAAAAGATAGGAGATAATCCAGCACACACGGAGAATGTGGTCTGATTTCTTTCTTTTTACAGCCATAACCTCAAATCTTGATTGAAGGATGATAATATATAACCAAGGCCCAAAGCTTGATAAGAAACAATAAACTATGTTCATCTGGAATCTTCTAAAACCATCCCCCCAAAACCAGTAATCAAATAAAATAAAACAAAAACCAGCAGGAGGTTTTGAGAAGGAATCAAAGAGTGAAAGGTCTGTATTCATTATAGAAAAGATATGCTCTCACCCCGAGAAAATCTTTCAAAAAAGTCCAAGACAAGGAGTATGTTCAGGAATAAAAAGAAGTTAGTAGAAAGCACAAGCCCCGTTTTATTATGATCAGAAACCATGCAGGGTCTTTCTCACCGTTTTTGCCAGGCTGCAGGCCTTTTCAGGAGAGTTTAGAATCTCATAGTAAAAGACTGAGAAATTAAGTGCCAGGCCAAGTCGAATTGGGTGTGTAGGCTGCATTTCTTTCTTACTAATTTCAAATGCTTCCTGGTAAGCCTGCTGGGAGTTCGACACAGTGGCTATAAGAAAGATGAAAAATATTAAAGGTTGAATTCTTTCATAGGTTGCATCATACACTGTATCTACCATCAAATTATTTTACCAAACTAGGCAGGAGCACATGTGACCTATCAAATGAGGTATCTCTACCATTCAATTAAACATTTGTTAAATATATTTACTCTAAGCCAAGAAGTGCATTAAATGCTTTGGAGAGAAATAAAGATGATTGTGGCAAAGTCTGCTGAAGTAGTTAAGAAATAGATAGACTGAATGTGGAAAACAGTATGCTCTAGTGGAAAAATCCTGGGCTTTAGAGTCATTACACTCAAACTTGAATCCCCAACTCTTATTCACTAAGTCTGTGGCTTGGGGCAAGTAAAAACCCCCATAAGCCTTGGTTTCCTTACCAGAAAAATGGGCCGACTGCCACCTAAACTCTATGGTTAGGTGAGGAATACATGAGATTCTAAAGTACTTGACACATAGTAGGCACTTAACAAAGTATAGCTATGGTTATCACCATCACAATAATTCATGATAAAAGAAATGCTTCACTACAGTAGTTTCATGCCATCAAATATTTTAAAGTTTCACCTCTAAAAAAGACAGCTACCAAATAATCCTCAAGATAAAGATAAAGTTCTCTTTAGGCCGGGCGTGGTGGCTCACGCCTATAATCCTAGCACTCTGGGAGGCCGAGGCGGGAGGATTGCTCAAGGTCAGGAGTTCAAGATCAGCCTAAGCAAGAGTGAGACCCAGTGTCTACTAAAAATAGAAAGAAAATCAGCTGGACAACTAAAATATATCTAGACAAAATTAGCTGGGCATGGTGGCGCACGCCTGTAGTCCCAGCTACCCGGGAGGCTGAGGCAGGAGGATAGCTTGAGCCCAGGAGTTTGAGGTTGCTGTGAGCTAGGCTGACACCATGGCACTCTAGCCCAGGCAACACAGCAAGACTGTCTCAATCAATCAATCAATAAATGCACTCTACACCAGACATTTAATGCCTCCATGTTTGCCCCTTAGATATATTTTGCCAACTCCCATGACCCTGTTTATCACAACGCTGTGGTCTTTTAAATTCTGAGTGCTATGATGTTAGTGTCTATGGTGAACAGACAAAGCAAAAACTTTGCTTCCATGAAAGAAGACTAGCTCCACTATTGATCAAATTTCTTTTTAAAAATATTACTTACTTTGCTTATTGTCTCCAGATGCCACCTCAGAAAGATACCTAAAATAATCTCCTTTCATTTTCAAGTAGAACACCTTACTTTCTGGTTGTGTAGCATTGGGAATGAGATATTTGTCCAACAGCTCCTAAAATACGATGCACATTGTTAAGAATTTAGAATTATTTACAAGATGTTAAAACTATGTTTGAGATTAGAGATTCACACTACCATTTGTAAACAATTTTTTGGAACATTAAAAAAAAAAAAACACCTCTATTTTCCACCCAAGCTTCTAAATGTTGGTTAGTCCAGGTCATAACAGCAGATGCCTGTATTCTTCTGTTAAATATCACTTTGACCATCCATAAGGGTTAAAGTACAGCCATACAATGAAATGCTATATAGGCCTGAAAAATGGTGATGCAGAACTACACAGGTAACATGGAAAGACTCTTAAAAGAAATGAGTGGAAAAAAAAGCAGATTATCAATACCACAAGAATCCTATTTTAATATTAAAAATATGTATGTTATATATGTGAACATGCACACAAATACATAAAGGAAAAGCCTGGAAGAATCATGTTAATAATGGTTCTCTGGGTGATAGGATTAGAAGTGATTTTACTTTCTTATTTATATTCTTCTGCCCTGTTCCCCCCTCCTTCCTTCAAAAAAAAAAAAAAAAAACAACTCATAAACATGTATTATGCCTATAATTAAAGGGGGGGAAAAAACTGTCAATTTTTGAAGGAAAAAAGTGATAATAGAGCAAAACTGCCAGGAACTAAGTTTAGACTCAACCCAACCTGGATAGAAATCCCTCTTTTGCCACTTATACTCTGTATCTGTATGACCCTGGGCAAATTACCTAAGTACCCTGAGCCTCAGTTCCTCAGCTATACAATGGGGATCACAAAAGCCATCACCTAGGGTAGTTATGAGGATAAATGAGCCAAGGTATATAAAGCGCTTAACACGTTGCCTGGCACATAGTAAGCACTCAAAGAGTAGCTAATACTATTAATAATAAATTCCTTTAAACATTTATGCTTACAACAAAAGTAGTTCTGAAGGAGTCCAAGCTTCGTATACAGAGCAATATTTTCGAAGAGTTGTTTTAGAATGTGGCATCCTGAAAAACTGGTTAAGAGGCAGTAAGTACCATGCTCTTCTTCACATTCTTTCAGATGCTCTTAAAAGCTGGTCTACATTTCAGGAATTATGGAACTTTCTTGCCCTTGGAATGCATGCCATACTTCATCTGAATACCAGATGTACCTAACATTTAGGAATTAGTGCACCATTAACAAACCCCCAAATTACCAATAGGCAACAAATTTAGTCATGTCACTCTTACACTATGAGTCTAATAAAAAGAGAAGCTCAATGCAAAGCTTAGTTATGAGGGGATTTAATCAAAGTGAGAAGATGCAATGGGGCAGCAGTCGTTTTAATATTCTCTGCAGACAGACAGGGTGTAACTCCTTATGGTTTAGGGATGAGGAGTAAGTACTGCCTGATGGCTGACAAGCTTTGTACTGGTTTTCAAAAGAAAGGTGTCATGGGCAGTAACTCGGAGAGGCAACCAGCAGGGGAGGAGGTAGATCCACAAGTGTGAATTCCTCTTCCCTTCAAAGCAGCCCTCACTGTTCATTTTTACCTGATTTCACCTGGAAGAAAAAAAAAGTTCCCAGTGGGCTCAGGATGTGAGAGAAAGACAATATGCTCATGATTTGCTCTAGGATATGAGCCCCTCCCATTCAACCCCAAACTGGCCAGAGGGAAGCAATCATCTGACTAAGGCTTATGTAAAACACAGGAGAGGAGAATCCCCAAACCACTTTTGATTTGGCTTTGGAATGCATGCTGAACCTGCTGGATGTGCCTAAGTTTCAGACAAAAGCAGGACCTGACACTGTGAAGGCATGACTGAGGAGAGGCTGAGAGACAGCTCGGGTTTTGGATCCTACTGGAGATGACATCACTACTCAGACTTATATACAGAACAGCCTATCTGCAGCTGCATCTATCTAGAATCCTGTCTATTTGACCTCAATTTTTAAAAGAAAAGATGGAGGGGTGTTGAATAAATGCTCCTCTTTTTCACAGGTCTTTTTGATAGGAGAGGAAAATACCCCTTAAGTGATGAACAATCTTTGATCAAGCAAAAAGTGAGAAAAATCACATCGTATGCTTAAAAATTAGTTGGAAATGACTTCCAGCTTTCCAGTATATTCAGACACCTCTCTCTCTCATAAGCTGCTTGAGAGTCTGCATTTGTATTTTAAATTAATACTATGTAGAAATCATTGTTTAAAACAGAAGCATTGGCCTCTTACCAGAACATCATTGCAGATGTCCTGCAGTTCTGCCTCAATCTTCTCACGGTACTCTTTACCCATCTGCTGCTTCTTCTCATTCCTCTCTGTTTTCTGTTCAATGCTGGAGATGACACGCCAGGAAGAACGGCGGGCACCTACCACGTTCTTGTAGGCAACAGAGAGCAGATTTCTCTCTTCATTGGAGAGTTCATGCCCCTGTTCTGTGACAGCCTTCATGGCTGCAGCCATATCATCATAGCGCTCAGCCTGCTCAGCGAGTTTGGCTTTCTGTACCAGCTCACTCTTATCCATGGTCATTCCCTAGAACAAGACTAGGAGAAAAAGAAAGAGAAAGCAAATGTCAGGCTTCAGGGCCCAGGAAACGTATGTGTGAATCTTCTTCCAGCCCATCTGGAAAGCAGCACACTGAATGTGAAACATCTAGTTCCAAATGCCATCAACAATAGTGACCGTGTACTGAGCACCTAAAGGCCAAGTTCTTTGCTAAGGCCTTTCTATTATTTTGGTCAATTAAGTTTCCCAACAGTCCTACAAGGTAGGTATGTTTACAACAACCCCCTCCCTCTTCTTAGGAGTGAAGAAAGGAAGGTTCAGAGAAGGCAACTGATATACCCAGAGCAATACTGCAACCAGATGTTAGAGAGCCACAACTCAAACTCAATCCATCTGGCTCTAGAGCTTTTGTTTTCGTCCATTATCCTAATTTGCCTCCCCAACACAAACTGCTTAATAACTATTTCTTTAGAAGTTTATGCTAACTGTATGTCCTTCAATTCTCTCAATAATTGTCTGTTTTTCTTTTTTTAATCTTAGTCTAATTCCCTCCTATTATTACAGGAAGTGCTCTCTTCACTGTCCTGTAAGGAATTATCTGGTTTTGACCAAACCTGTTTTTTCCCAAAGTATAGGGGGAAATACTTTCAGTAGGATGACTGCTTCCATCAATCTTGAAGCAAAAGATATGAAGGGCAGGCAGCCTTGGGCCCTACCTAGCTCTGCTACTTACAAGTGGTATGACCTTGGTTAAATCACTTAACCTGAGAGCTTCTGTTTCCTTACTGGAACACAAGAACATTCCCAACTCTCTTAACGGGGCTGTTATGAGGAACAAATGACCTAATATATGCGAAGGCACTTTGAAAAGTTTAAAACATTATACATAAACATCAGGCACTAATTTTGTATATAGTATAGGTTGCAAGAGATAGGAGTGTACAGCAAGATGCACCGTAACAGAACTTCAAACCATAAATGAATTCATCTGAACTGTAACTGAGTTCATTTAAAAGTTTTCCTGAAATAGACAAAAATCTTAGTGACTTCAGTTTATCAATTTATCAAATCCTTTACATAAACCAACCAGTGAATACCTCTTATATTACTCACCACATCTTAGTCAATTTGCTACTATAATAATCACCATTCACAGAGTGTAGTAATTTTTGGATAATGTGTAGCTAGAAAGTTATTTACTAAAGAAAGAGAGTTGGTTTAAATTTCAATATATCTATGCCACACAGTGTAAAATGAGGCTAATATCTTGAGGTATAAAAAGATGAAAAACTACTTAAATAGTAGTGGAATGTCAGCACTTTTAAAACAAATTCTTTCATTACTATATACATGGTATCACAATTTAAGACTCTGGTTTTACCTCAAAAGTTATTTCTGTATTTCCAAGAGAGAAATTCTATACATAGGGCCCTATCACAGAAAAATATTTTATTAGATGGAGTACAATGATACAAGATACACTTTTCAAAATCTAGGCAATACAGAAAAAAAAAATCAATTTTTCTCCTACAGCTTATTATCTAACTAAATCACATTCTGGGCTGTGTCCTATATAAGGCTCACTAATTGTAAGCTTACACTCAGTGAAGTGAGTCTCACCCTGATCCACCTGACACCTTCACTCAACACTACAATGAAACTAAGGCAGAGACAGTAATTCCCAAGAAATAATCCATTTGCTCCCCTTTATTTCTCAGAAGCCCACCCCAACCCCAGCAGTTAGGAGGGGCCATATGGTAGTTCTGTCCAATGAAGCATAAGCAGAAATGATGCTACTTCCAGGCTAAAACTGAAAGTCCTGGCGGGGCGAGGTGGCTCACGCCTAGAATCCTAGCACTTTGGGAGGCCGAGGCGGGAGGATCGCTCGAGGTCAGGAGTTCGAGACCTGCCTGAGCAAGAGCGAGACCCCATCTCTACTAAAAATAGAAAGAAATGATCTGGACAGCTAAAAATATATAGAAAAAATTAGCCAGGCATGGTGCCACATGCCTGTAGTCCCAGCTACTCGGGAGGCTGAGGCAGAAGGATTGCTTGAGCCCAGGAGTTTGAGGTTGCTGTGAGCTAGGCTGACATCACGGCACTCTAGCCCGGGCAACAGAGTGAGACTCTGTCTCAAACAAAAAAAAAAAAAAAGAAATTAAAACTGAAAGTCCTATGTGTGGTTCCCTAAACTCTCTCCTCTTAGAGCAGCCACCTAGAAGGTCATGTGTTCTAGATGGTACAGTCATACAACTGTGGAGTTTCTGCCAGCTTGAGTACCTGAGTGACTGTACAGTACAGATTCCTACAGACCTCACTGGACATACAGGGTGAAAAAGAGACACTTTTGTTGGGTTAAGCCATTGAGATGCTGGGGCTGTTACCATAATACAACCTGGTCTACTCTAATACAAGTACATCAAAAATACTCTATCATCTTGAAATTATATACAATAGTCAGCCCTCCATATCCATGGGCTCCACATCCACAGATTCCACCAAGTGTGGGTAGAAAATATTCTAAAAATAAAAATTAAGAATACAAAAATTAAAAAAATACAGTATAACAACTATTTACATCGTATTAGGTATCACAAATAATCTTGTAGATGATTTAAAGGTACATGAAAGGACATGCACAGGTTACATGAAAATACTATGCCATTTGTATCAGGGACTTGAGCGCATCTTTGAATTTTGGTATCCGCTGGGGTCCTGGAACCAACCCCCTCTGTGGATACTCTCTCAGTATGTCCAACTTTCTTGACCATAAAGTCTTTGAGGTCTAGACAATACCTCCATCATTAAATAACCCTACTTCATTGTTCCTAAAAGTGCCAAGCACAGAAGAGAGAAGCCAATTTTCAATGACTCAACGAACTTTAGAAAATTTCTAGTCTGTAGGTAATTCAAAATTACAAGCCCCTTAGAGGCCCACTTCAAAGTTCATAAAACACTACCTGTGCAACTCCACCTATGAAAGATTCCAAATAATAAAGTGCTGGCTAAAAGCCAATTCAGAGTCAAGCCACCTCATGAAGTATTATACTGGAGTAACAGAGAAATACACAAGATCAACATTGCTAAATGATGCCACGAAACTCTTTGGCCCAACCAGGCCCCCAATTTATAATAAGTACCATCCTCCTGTCTCCTTCCCAAGCATTAAAAGTTAAATCATACTTCTCCAAAAAATCCTGAGCTGGCTGGGGCCTCTCAAATGTCCATTCCCTATTTCCCAAAATAACATGTAGCCTTTCTGGTTTGGGGCCAACTGTTTTAAGCTTCTGTAAGATCACTGCAAGAGTTTTTGGGGATTGAGAACCATCATGATACAGTAAGACTGAATGCATGCCTTAAAAAAGTCTGTATCCATATATCTGTTTCAAAAATTTTAATTACACACACACACACACACACACACACACACAGGAACAATTTGCAAAAAACAAAATCCATAGCTAAACGTCCTGATGGCTACTGCTTACATAACTTTTGACTTATATAATGTGGATTTTGAAGCAGTTAGACCAATTTCAACAGGAAATGGGTTACACAACACCCAGCAGTTTGGAGGAAGGCAGCAGACAAAGGAGAAATGAAATTGTTCCTATTCCTATGTCTATAATAAACCTTCATCCATAATCTTGCCTTAGTCCCACGACTTGCAGTCACTCATTATCTCCAGCCTCCTTCATGTCTTTGCTATAAGACCCATTTTATTTTCTTAAAGCTCTGATCAAGTCACTTCCTGCTCAGAATTCTTTAAAGTTTCCTGCTGTGGAGAGTAGAGTCAGATTTCCTCCTCTGTCAGTGAAAGCTTGCCAAGCTATCTTCCCAGACTTTTCCCATAACATGCCTTCCACATATGAGCTTCTGCCAAAATGGTTTTCTCACATACAAAGTGTTTTTCTGTCTTTGCTCACTAAGCCATTCCCTCTACCTGGAATGGCTTTTCCCATTTACTCTGCATACAAAATTCACAGCAAGGCTCAAATGCCATCTTCCTCCACGAAGCCTTTCTTAAGACACTAGTCTTATGTGGCTATTCACTTGAAACGTGGCTATGGCCACAAGTTGAAACCATAGTATCTTGGATATAGTGGGTTAAGTAAACAAGCTGTTAAAATTAATTTCACTTGGGGTTTTTTTTTCCCTATCTACTTATTTATTTATTTTTGAGACAAGGTCTTGCTCACTCTGTCACCCAGGCTGGAGTGCAGTGGGATGATCATAGCTCACTGTAACCTCAAACTCCTAGGCTCAAGCAATCCTCCTATATTGGCCCCCCAAAGTGCTGAGATTACAGCTGTGAGCCACCATGCCTGGCCTTTTTATTACTTTTTAAATGTAGCTGCCAGAAAAATTTAATACATGTGGTTCGCATTCTATTTCTATTGGACAGCATTTATCTAAGATGAAAATATTCTCACAACACATTTCATCTATATCTGTCTTAATGTATTATCACATTTCTTCAGTACTAAAATTATTTGTATAATATCTGAGTCCATTCCTACACCATAAACTCCTTTAGGGAGTATCTCCCACAGCGTCATGCACATAATTGGTACGAACATCTGCTGAATGAATGAACAGATCCTGAAATGAAAGAATAAAACCACAAATTTGGTAAAGTTCTCTCTTTTCTCAAATAATTCAAAACACCTACTCTTCACAAGCATATTCAATCCCTGTTACATTTCTACCTCATTCCTTGAGTACTTCTGCAACCTTCAAAATTCCTCTTCCTAAACTACCTCTTTGGCCATGCCTTCACTGTAACTTAGTAACTTTCAATGACTCCCTTTTGGCTACTCCATCAAGTCCAAACTCTACCTTAGCTTTCAAAGTTCTTCGTGACTTGGGCTGGGCACGGTGGCTCACATCTGTAATCTTAACACTTTGGAAGCTCAAGGCAGGAGGATCTCTTGAGGCCAGGAGTTTGAGACCAGCCTGGGCAAGAGAGCAAGACTTGTCTGTACCAAAAAATAAAAGTTAGCTTGGTGTGGTAGCACGTACCTGTAGTCCCAGCTACTTGGGAGGCTGAAGCAGGAGGATCACCTGAGCCCAGGCGTTCAAGGCTGCAGTAAGCCAACACCACTGCACTCTAGCCTGGGTGAAAGAATGAGACCTTGTCTCTTAAAAAAAAAAAAAAAAAAAAAATTCTTCATGACTTGTCTCCTCCTTACCTGTTAGGCTTTCTCATCACTGCTCCTCAACACGTACCTTTCTCTTAGACTGGACATCACGGCATGCCATATAAACACCATGCTCAATTATGCCTGAAACTGCTTTTGCAGTTCCCTTCATTTAGCATGCTCTCCTACTTACTACCTGCCTATGCAAACCCTATCCATCCGCCTAGGGCTAGAAAGCTCCCCCTCCCCAACCCCAACTGCCCCAGCCCACACTGATCGACCCTGCTTATAACTCCAAATACACTTGTAGCCTATTACACAGTCCAGGGCTCCTTTACATCCTTTTATGGTACAGAGGATGAGTATTGTACCATTTAGTCTCACGTATGTGTGCACTCAAAAGAAAGCTTCACATTTGTTTCACATTAATGTCTAAAACTGTGCTAAGCACAAAACACAGGCTCAAATGAATATCTGTTAGGTTTTTCAACAAATCATTACTGGAAGAACCCAAGGAACATAGGCTACTTATACGTGGTATAGCAGAAAGGCAAAAGCACGACATGTCAGAGTGCAATGTGCCCCTACACAGCCATGTGAGCTCGTTAAATCTCAGTCTTCCAAGCTATAAAATGAGGATAACAGTATGCATCTCAGAAGAGTTGCTATAAAGATGAGGGGCAGGGAATTAAAGAATAGTAAATATGGAAATCTTTCCTTAAAAATACATAGTGCAAAAATAAATTTGAAGTACTATTATTTCTCTCACAGTCCCTACACATCACCGTTTTAGCTGCAAAATGTGAGCCTGGATTTTTTTTTTTTAATATACAAGCCCATGAAAAGAAACAGCAAAAGTCTAATTAATCTTGTACAGGAAGCAAATATGTTATAATGTTAACATTCCTAGATAAGACCACCTCTCAATGTCCTCAAAATGGACATACATGTTAACTGTAACTGACTTTTACTCATTAGTTCCTAGTTGAATTTTCTAGAGATGACAAGTAGTGATGGCTTATAATCAAGGCCTACTTTTCTACGGGGACTTTGAAATATGGTCCCGCCCCCAAAAATATCGGCAAGAGAGCCTTTATTTGCCTCCTAAAATCTTTTAAAAGACTAGTCTCGTCATCAGGCATGGTACCACCACAGCAGAGTCAAGATACCAGAGCAGACAGACTCATCAGAGGCTGCAGGGGGTTTGACCTGCAGTGAGCCAACAGATATTCCTTGTGGTGGGCATATTTCAGGAAGACACTGACATGCTTGAAAACAGGAGTTCTCAAGCACACCCACATGATGATGATGGTTGTCAATCTGTTCTAAGCCACTGGATGCAGCAAGTCAGAGGACTGGGAAACATTTGCCAATAAGAGCAGCAATTGCTTAGTGAAAAATTGGAAACAATCTAAATATCCAGTAATACGGAATGGTTAAAAAAGATTGATTATACAAGATTATAGGACCATCAAAAGAGGAGATTTAATGACCTGGAAAGATTTATGGAAGAGCTATGGGGGATGGGGGAAGGAAGCTGTACAACAGTAGCTCATTTTTTGTAAAATATCCTCCAAAGAACATAAACATGAACAAAATGGTTAACATCAAATGATTAACATAGTTCTCTCTCCAGTGTATCTCTGGGTGGATAATATTATAACAGGATTTTCTTCAAAGAAACAAAACCCTAAATCAGAAAATAAATGCTGAAACAAGAGTATCTATGAACCAACCTAGCCCTAGTAACTCAATTCTTTGCCTAAGGAACATTTTTCAGTCAGGGTCAAATTACTGAGAAGTCATTTCCCAGTGACCAGACCAGACATCCAAGGATAGGGACCCAAAAAAAGGACTATCCATTGTTAATCCACTAAAAAAAAAAAAAGGCATTGCAAAGGCAGAAAAGAGTTGAAAATGATAGCTGTGGCCCTTAGAGACACTAACTTTCAGCTATGTTTTGTTTTCAAGGAAAAGAACATGCTCAATTCTAAATAATAAGCTTTGAGTTTAATACTTTGTTAGAAATTTAAAATGAGCATTTCATTACCTATCATACATCAGAAATTACTCAAGCTCTTTATAAAACATGGTGGGATCTGTTTTTCGGAAAGCTCTTTATACAACAAATCTGAGCTTCTAAAGAGAAGTTGAGTGATTTTTCCATATTTCCATATTATAACCTCTCTGAATTTCAGTTTCCTCCATGTTAAAAGGAGACATTAATAGCTATCAAATAAAATAATGTAAGATGGCTATTAGTGCTAGTCAGAATAAAGGCTCATAGGCAAATGTTCTTACCCTTAAGCTTCTTCACAAAAAAGTAATGCATATAACCCAATGTGTGTTGAAGTAAATGCAAAATGAAAAAACCACCAGTATTTCTAAGAACTCTTTGGATTACCCACTGACAGGAATTCAAAAGAAATACAAGTAGTATGGGCCCTCTACTCAGAGATAACTTAAACTCTAATCGTAGGAACATAAGAAGACAGGGTTACAATGCTTCTTGGAAAAGCAAGCAACTAGAATTAGAGGGAAGAGGTTTAGTTTAAAAGTAGCTAAGTCCTGACTCATTCTATAGGATGGTAGAGCTCTGCATCGGAAAGAAAAAAGGAACTCCAGGTGGTGACAGGAAAAACAGATATGTGAATAAAGTGCATGTATGTTTTTCTAAATGAAATAGAAATCAAAGGCCAAAGTAGATAAAGAAATGAGAATTACCACGCCCAAAAGAGGAAACTGACAAGAACATCTTAAAATCTAGACTCAAAAGTTTCAATAGGGTGAGGAACTGACTGCAAATTCTAAATTGCATTCATACATATACCATGCCAGATAGAGCATCCACAGCACCGTAAAGTAGAAGTTACAGTTCTGGAGTCACTCTGCTGAAGGAAAAACAGATGCCAAGCTACTGCAGGAGGGACTGAGAAAGTCAGTGGGACCAGGTGGTTAGTGGGTGTTATCCAGAAAAAGTTAAGTACTCCTGGCTCTCAAAGAAAACTACTCACTGAAAAACGCCCACGCCCAAAAATGTCTGTGTGCCATTCTACACACAAAATGTAGAGCCCTGTAATACATTTAATTCCATTCAAACATTTGCAGGTTCTTTGTTAGAAACCAAAACACAGCATATCTGAAATACAAAGTCATTAGCACTATGTCCAGTGAACACTGAATTGTGGCGGGAAACTACATCTCTTTCGAAATCCCTTCCCTCTTTCCCATCAGTTGTTGAATATCATTGCTAATTATGTCGAATTAGCCAAGATTAAACTTAAAGTGATGAAGGTGTTAAGTGATACACCCAAGGTCATACATGTGAATCAATAGCAGCTATAACAATGAATTGATCTCTTGGCTTAAGTGATCAATCTAAAAAGACAATATGTTGATTCTGATCCATAAAGACAGCCCAACTCGTTGACCTTGTGAATAGGTTTCAAAAGTTTGGGGCCCAACATAATGAAGCCACCCAGTACCAAGTTACCGGGGAACATTAACTCTTCTCTGAGCCTTGGTATAGTCATCTGTAAAGTCCACAGGACACCTGACCTCTGTGAGTCCGTTTTCTTATCCATAAGATGGGCGAATCTACTTACCAGGGTTCTTGTAAGGAACCAATCTGTTCATGATGCAAAACATTTTACACAGTCTCTGCACACTGTAAGCACTCAAATAAATGGCAGCCACAGTTATATTCCACACAAAGTTAACAAATGTTCAGCCAGTGAAGGGACACTTACTATGTACCTCATTTCTTTTAAATCTAGACCGCCTTCATTAAAGACTTTTAAAAGAAAGGCACACATCAATTTACCTATGCCTTTTTCTAAAATAGCACTCATCACAGTTTACTGTAAATCTTTGTTGGCTCCCACACTGGATTGTGAGTTCAAGGTGGAAGTCCAAACTCTTATCTTTGGACACCCAATGTGTAGCACAATGCCCCACTGAATATCCAACTACTTGAAAACTGATGCATTTTTGAGACGTGAACAAGCTGTTACTTCCTATGTGGAAGGAAATAGGTAGATACATCTGACCTGTAAAATACAAACTGTATTTATAGTCTTAGACCACTTTTTGAAAAAACCCACCTCAGCTCCAATCAGGAAATGACACTTTGCTTTTTGCAGCTACCAATCATTATATTTATAGATTCAAACTGAGTTTCAACAAGGCTTTGGGATACTTTCTGTCCATCTCCTCCACTCAAAAGTCTAATCAGTGAGCTACACAAAAAGCCAAACCACCTAACTGGTTTAGTAAACAACAAAAATATCCACCATCTATGGTCTGCCCAAATGTGCAAAGCACTTAGGGATTTATATCAAATCATTTGATCCTAAGTATCCTATGCAGTAGAGGTGACATTGTCCCCTTTTATAGAGGCAAAGAGTAACTCACTAAGGGTCACAAAGCTATATATGTGAGATCTGGGATCTAAACCAACATTAATTTTAAAATTAATGCTCTTTCCTATATGCAGCACTATCTCCTAAAGATCAATTACGATTCCCAATGCTTACTTAAGGAAAAGATAGAATTGTCAATTTTTTGAAGAACCATATGAGATTATTACAGTGAGATTTTACAACTGGTCTATTTAAGCTAATTTATCTATCTTTAAAAATCAAAATAAAATCAAGGAGTTAAAAACAGCATAAAAACATATGCCAAAAACTCATCAAACTGTCAAACAAGGCTTAAGATAAGGCTCTCAGCTGAGGGCAAACAGCAACAATAGACAGGGCTCGTATCTATTTTACAGTAGCCTTCAATCTCTTTGTTCTGGTCAAGGCCATTCAGAAATAACTTTTCTTGTTGGGTCTCTTATGGGAAAACAGCAAAATAACCAGTACAGGAAGAACTTACATAATAAAGAACTGGCCAGAGTTTTTAAAAAGTCAACTAATCTAAACTCTGCTGGGAATGGCTTGTTTTCATGAGGCCATTGATAATTTCCATCTCATTACAAGTATTAGAAACACACAACTATACCTCTATTAGAAGACCTTTTAGCAGAGAAAACAGTAGTACGATTGGCTTTCAGCACACATATCATGAAATAGAAAGCTCTTTTAGAATATTTTTCCTTCTTTCATATTTCCCTTAGAAAAATTCTCTCAGAATCCAGCTCCAACTATTAGTTTCTCCATCAAGACACAGAGGTGACTACTAGGACCATATTCATGTAGAGATCAAGATGGTTCTAAAGCATAAAAGTTGCTATTCTATAATCATAATTTCTTGCTCCCTAATTGTCATCTTTCCCTAGAAAAACGTAGGATCCAAGGATCTTAGAAGGCCCTTTACAAGGAAATTTTAGTCCATTCTCTAAGGTATTCTCATTTAAAGGATTCTCATTTAGTTTGTTGACACTGAAAGAATAGGTAACATAACAGCATGACATAATTTAGAATTTTCTCTCTACTTACATAGATATATTCCCTCATTTCCTCCTCCCCAACAAATCATGGAAAACCTAAAAATCTACAGAAAAAGTAGTATGATAGACAAAAATTAGTAATGATTATGACCAAATTCTATTAGATGAAGAACCTAGGACTGTGTGCCACAAAGTAACTGATGAACTTTCTCCCTGGTATGAAGCAAATACTAGAAAAACTGGATTTTTCACAAGCTTGCTTCCTGACGTACATTAGCAATACTATCCCTACAGGCCAGAATGAACATATTCCCTCCACTAAATTCAAAAATAGCTAAAATTCCTGTTCAAACACATTTACTTTAACAGGACATGTGTAAAGAAAAATTAAGTACTAAATGGCATTCACATAAAAAAATACTTGTATTATTCCACCACAAGTAGAATTCCTTAGAACCAGATCACCTGGCTTTGATTCCTGCTTCTGGCACTTACCTTGTGGTGTGTGTGTATGTGTGTGAGAGAGAGAGAGACTGGGAAAATTATGAGAGAGAGAGATGTTGGGGAAATTATTCATCTCTGAGCCTCAGTTTCCACATCTGTAAAATGGGGCTAGCAGTCTTACCTCTCACTGCTTGTTATGAAGACCAAGTTAATATGTGTAAAGTGCTCAGAAAAAGGCTTTGCATACAGTATGTGCTGTAAGCAGTAATTACTATTATAATAAATTAATTGTCTGATATTACCTCACCAGCTGGTGAATAAATCACAAGTGGATGGATTCTATATATGTGTCCATACTATATAGCACTATATATAGCACATATATGTCTAATCTATATATCCATGCATATAGCCAAGTACCATCTATTAAATATTGACTATATCCCAGATGCTTATTTTAATTGGGTTTGTCATAATGCAAAGAC
>CM052436.1:175749623-175765682 GCA_028533085.1 Varecia variegata
AAAATGTTATTTCAAATAATAGGGAAATAATAGACTATTTAGTAAATGCTACTGTGACAACTGGCTATCCATTTGGGAAAACAGTTTTATTAATAATTACAAGATTAAAAGTCTTAAAAGTGTTAGAAAAAATATAGAAGAATATATCGATCACCTGAGAGTAGGCAAGGCTCTCCTTAAGACACAGTAGAAAAACCATGAAGGAAAAGATTGTTTTAATTATTATGCCAACATTTTAAAACCTCCTTATGACAAAGCAAAGATAAAAGACAAGTGACACATGGTGAGATAAGATTTACAAAAAAGGTTCTATCCAGATTGTTAGGAAAAAGACAACCTATTTAAAAAAAAAAGAAAAGGGAACAAAATATATATACAGATGGAAGAGAAAAAAATGCTTAACTTCACTAATAAGTAGGCCAATGCAAATTAAAAATGGGAGTTACACTATTGGCTCCACTGGTTCTCAGGCCTTCAGATGCAGACTGACACCACCAGCTTTCCTGGCAGCGTCAAATTATGGGACTTCTTGGCCTCCATAATTGCATGAGCCAATTCCTATAATAAATCTCCTCTTATATATCTATATATCTTTTTGGTTCTTTTTTCCTGAAGAACACTGAGCGATACAAACACATACAAATACATTCCCACAGGTTCATTTCTGAATTCTCATTTCACTGCTATATTTGTATATATTTAGAAGTTGACCTGCCGCTGGACAGAACTGCTCTCAGTTCTTCCATTTCTTATTTGAGGATGCCAAGGAATTCATCACCAACCACTTGCCCAGCCAGTGGAACATTGCATTTTACTTCTTTGTTAATGGTTTGGAACCCATAAAATAATTCATATATTATTTCAGCATGAATGACCAAAATTCATTGGTTATTGCAGCTGGTGGCAGGCACAGCCACTGTTTAAGCAAAACGACCTACAGCAGATCCTCAAAGTCATTTCGTTATAATGTTGATGAGAAAAAAATTGGTTTTGTTATACATCATTTCACTTAAAGTCACAGTTTCCAAGAAACTGGGGATGACATTAAGTGAGGACTTACGGTATCTGCTTCTCACACTGTGAGCATGAGGAGAGAAATATTGCATGTAAAGCACATAGCACAGTATCTAGCTGCAGGTGCTCAAAACAAGTGCTAAAATGTTAGTAGCAGTAGTATATTAAAAATAATAATCTTGGTAGAGTAACTGGGAGATCCAGGGCAGAGGAGAGGAGAGATTTTGCTGAAATTTATTCTCCCCTTTTTCTTCAGCTCCTTGCCTGTATTTCCAGAGAAGCCAGTGCCCTCATGCCCCACTGAAACAGAAATGGACCATTGTGCTAATGTATTTCCAGAAGATGGCGCCCGCAGATAAGGCTGCAGTCAGTCCCCTCCCGGTCAGTAACAATTTTCACTATTCACAGACTGCATATCAGTTCAAATGCATTATCTCATTTGATTCTCCTTCGCCAACCATTTACCAAATGGTGATTATTCCATCATCTATTCTTCATCCCTTTTCCAACAAATGCTTACTGAGCACTTCTTCCAGCCAAAGAGCAACTTCAATTCAAATCCCTTCTAAAACAGGATGGTGACTAACAAAAAAAAAAAAAAGGAAATAAATAAAATTCTAAGCCCCTGCTGGAGAGCTATACTTTCAAGATATGAATAAGACAAGTTCTAGCCAGTGATTTCTTTCTGGTTCTTGGTTGGTGCCAACTCATAGCGTGGAAGGATACTGACTTAATGAAGCAGAAGCAGCATAATTTGAGTGAAACTGAGTCAGGAAGCGAACGATTCCTCTGCAGGAGCAGCCGAGGTGCATCCCAGAGCCATCTGCAGGGCTATTGATCTGAGGGCAGAGCCTTTGGTCCCTGGACTGCTTAAAATTGCTGAGCAAGCAAAAGAAAAAAAAAATCCACAAAGGGAACAGAGAGAAGATGTTGAAGGGCTTTTGGGGAAGAAAGGTCAGCTGGTCTGGATTCCAGAATTCTAGATAGAAGTCATTTTGCAGGTCATTGAGCTTTGTGGACAGGCAGGCAAGCATACCTGGAAACCAGGAGAGGTCTCTTTCTATGGCGAGGACAGAGGGTGCGCACACCTACTCACACCCACTCCAGAACTGAGAGGGGATGACCTCACCGGAAGGTCACCTCAGCAGTGAAATTTTGGAGGTGTCAAGGAGGGCTCCCCCCATGGGTGAAATTTCTCTCTCTTAACAACCACTCTTTGGTGCCCCAAATGCAACCATGTTAAAATGACTATTGCAGGAGTTAAGAGCAGGATTTCAGTGTAGGTGTGTGTGTACAATTATATCGGTTTGGAGAAAAGTCTGCAAAGATATACATCGGTTGTTAACATGGATTATCTTGAGCCAGAAGGTGTGGAGTAAGTAAGGGAGGTTAATGGAGGATGGGAAAGGGACAGGTAAGAAACAAAAATCACGTTAAAAAGGGTGCCCTTGTTTAAAGAATGTTTATTATTTGTTCTGATTTACGCAAAAGGTTACTTCTGTTGCCCATGTATGTAAAAACATGCATGAAAGATGCCTACCAAGATGTTAGAAGTAGTCATCATATGGTGATAAGTTTTCAAAAGATTTTACTTTCTTCCACATAACTTTATATATTTAAATTTTTTTATAATGAGCATTTAAATCAGGAAAGTGTGGGGGGGGGAGGAAATCAAGAACACTATTGTAAGCCATATGGGAAAAGCAATTACAAAAGCTGAGCCAGTCAAATTGTAACTCCTCCCCCTGGCTGTGTGACTCTAAACAAATTACTTAAGCTCTCTGAGCCTCAGTTTCTTCCTCTTTAAAAGCAGAGATGTAGTAGGTAGTTTTTATTTTTGTCTGCCCAGCATTCTTTCCCCTGATTTCTCTTTAGGGAATCACCCGACGCCACTCCCACCTCAATCTATTTGATTTGGGATACAACGACCCTGGGTATGGTGGTGAACCCGTGACATCGGCTTGGCCAATCAGTTTATTTCACTGCCCACCCTTCCCACAGTGATTGGTTTAGAGATATGTCAATAACTCAACCTGAGCCAATAAGAATCAGGTCCAAGACTTTCTGAAACTGTTGGGAAAGGGAAGCTCTTTTTCTCTGCTTGGGTTCTGAGCTGGTGGGAATATAAGCCTAGAGTTGCTGGTGGCCATCTTGCCTTTATAAGAGGAAAGTGTGATTAAAAGTAGAGTCAACATACAAGAGAAGAGAGTTGAGAGAAAAAGATGGAGTGACCGATTAATATCATTTAAGGCCGTAAATCCAACTGTGCCTGAAGGTGAAGGATACTTCCAGAAACAACATAGCATACTGATTAAAAGTATAAACTGTAGGGGGCAGCCTATTTAGGTTCAAATTCTAGTTTTGCTACTATAATTAGTAAACAACAGAAATGACTGAGGGAAGTAGGGCAGTGAAGGAATTTGTTGAAAGCATATGGGGTAGATCACAGAATCACTGAGGAACCAAACTCAGAGGATGAACAGTGAGGAATGGTGTCTACATTCCCACTGACAACCAGAATTGGCCTGGGGACACTGCTGACCCTCCAGCTCTGGACTCCCAATACTGCCCATAACCCCAGTGCCATTATTGTCACAGGATCTTGCTGCTCCCACCACACCTGCCAGAGAACATTCTCCATATGAGTTTGCAAATCCAGGTCCACAGCAGAGGCACCTAATTGGCAAAGCCTAAGTCACACACTCATGTCCTTGATGCAAGGGAGGCTGGGGAAATGATCAAGTGACATTTTCTGCCTCCTCTGTGGGAATTCAACTCTGGGTTCCATGAAGTCCAATTTCCTTAAACATAGGAAGGGGATTCAGATACTGAGAAGCAAAAAGAATGACTTATGGGAATGACCACAGTAAAATTGTTGAAATCTCAGTACCCAAGTTTCCCTATCTGCAAAACAAAAATAATATTAGTACCATCCTCAAAATATTATTTATGGGATTAAAGGAATGTCAAATTTTTAGAATTATGTCAGTCACATAATGGTTTAATGAATACCAGATTTGATTTTTCAGTTTTATGAACTTTTTGGCTTAAGACATTTGAGAGTTTATGGGTTTTTTCCTATTTGCAACCTGCAACTGACAGCCCTGACTAATATGAGGACTCATGACACACAGGGTTGTTGTAAAGCTTGAATGAGGAAATCTATGTAAAGTTCCTGGTACATGGGAAGTTCTCGATAAACAACAGCTACTTATTACTAATATTAATACTGTCACTGCCAATTAATGGTCCTTTATGATCTGTCTTATGTAACTGCTAAGAGCAAGGTTTTGTAAGAGGTACCTGAAATGGTAATTTAGGGAGGAGTTTTGATTATTTGGGGTTTCAAGAGGATCCAGAACACCAAATAAAGAGAATACTAAGGAAGGAAAATGGACACACAAATTCAGACAATATTGGTTGAATGGATGATTAAGAAGAAAGAATTTATGAAGAGGTTCTCTTCAAGTAACAAGAGTTGCATTCAGCTGGGCACGGTGGCTCATGCCTGTAATCCTAGCACTCTGGGAGGCCAAGGCGGGAGGATTGCTTGAGGTAAGGAGTTCGAGACCCTGTCTCTACTAAAAATAGAAAAAAAAATTAGCTGGGCAACTAAACATAGAAAAAAAATTAACCTGGTGCGGTGGTGTGTGCCTGTAGTCCCAGCTACTTGGGAGGCTGAGGCAGGAGGATCACTTGAGCCCAGGAGTTTGAGGTTGCTGTGAGCTGGGCTGACGCCACGGCACTCTAGCCCAGGCAATAAGGCAAGACTCTGTCTCAAAAAAACAAAAAGAGTTGCATTCATTACAGGAGATCGACTCTGAGCCAGGCGCTGTGCTGGCTGCTGGAGCCACAGAGATGACACATAGCACTGTATCTGTTTTCAAGGAGTTCCCAGTTACCTACAGGGTCTAGTCTGGTCATGTAAATGACAGAAGTGGGCCAGGTGTGAGGAAGGAACATGAGTAAAAGGAATATTTCACTTTCTTATTTAATCTCTTGTAAGAAAAAACAACAGTGCAAGAGTGATGATAAATGGCTCTTGACATGAGGCTCTAATGTCAGGGATACAATAGGGAGTGGTGGGGACTGAGGAGAAATGGAGAAGGCATGCTTTCTGCAAAAAGGGCTGCTGCCAAGAGGGCTAAGAAGTGGATCCATGTTGGATTTCCAGTTTGTCTAGAAATCCAGACTTTTTTTTTTTTTCTTTTTGAGACAGAGCCTTGCTCTATTGCCCTGGGTAAAGTGCAGAGGTATCATCACAGTTCACTGCAACCTCAAATTCCTGGGCTCAAGTGATCCTCCTGCTTCAGCTTCCCGAGGGGCCAGAACTACAGACATACGCCACAACGCCCCAGCTAATTTTTCTATTTTTTATAGAAACCGGGTCTTGCTCTTGCTCAGGCTGGTCTCGAACTCCTCAAGCAATCCTCCTGTCTTGGCCTTCCAGAGTGCTAAGATTACAAGCTTGAGCCACTGCACCTGGCCTTAGAAATCTGGACTTTTATGTGAAATCTCTTGATTTTTAGTTTTTGGCAATGAGTGCTAACAACTTAAAAATATCACGTGGCCCCAAATGGTGCAGGCCAAAAAAATTGTGATTCTATCTGAATGCCAGATCTGAGCCCAAGGGTCCAGTGTATGAACTCCAGTCCACTGGGAGAGACAGAGGAGTGTAGGGCAATTTCCACGCAGCTTGGTAAGTGCAAAAACAGAAAGATGTGGTTTGGTGCACAGAAGAAGAGCTGGAGGGTCTTTGTGGAGGAGCTCTAGAGGAGGCCTCAGGCAGGCCAAGACACTGGGGTTGGGCAGTGCAGTCAGAGGGAACAGCACAGGGGAGTTGGGCGGGTCAGGGGCCCATTGGGCTGGCAGAGCTCAGTTGGGCATAAGGAAGAGGTGCGGAGGTGGGCAGGCTGGATGGACAGTGGCCTTGACCACAGCATTGGTCTGTTCAACAACTTCTTAATTTTCCTGATTATAATTTCTGCTAATTTTGATAGAAAACTAGATGTTGTTTCTATGCCCCCCAAACATTTCCTGTAATAGAAAGAAGCCCTTTTAGCTATCAAAGTTGGCAACATTCCTCCTCCTCTTTCTCCTTTCCTTGCCCTCCCTTCCCCTCATCTGTGTCACAGACTCACCTCCAGGGTATTCAAGAAAATAAATACTTTTGACCTTTATCAGAACACCTTGGACTTGCCAGCATAGAAAGAAACAACTTGCACAGGAGGAAATGTTTCAATTCTTTGCAATTGCTCTCTTTTCTCTACGTCCAGAGCCAAGTGCAGTTGATGATTCAGAGATGGCAGGGGTGGCCAGCAGGGCCCTGGGCTGGAAGTCAGGAGCTGGTTGTAGGCCTGGTCTTGCAGACTGATTCTGCAAGAATCAGTGGGTAAGACTGGGCCACACATGCTCAACAGTCGCAAACAGATAGGTTGGAGAGTCTCTGAGAACCTGAGGTCTCTGCCTCTCCATGAGGACTCAAGGCCTGAATCTCTCCTGCACAGGATGGATCTGGACCTGATGTCAGTTTGGGTCTCGTCCATCTCGCCAGCATGTGCTGTGTGCCTGGCGCTCTGCCAAACTCTCGCCATACACGATTCCACTTAATCCTTATGAAAGGCCAGGGAGTGGAGAGATCACCCTACTTTATAGAAAAGGAAGCTGAAGCCCAGGGAAGTTAAGCAATGGCAACTTGCCCAATGTCGTAAAGCTTGTGTGTGTGACCTCAAAGACTACATTATTTGAAACACAATGTTGAAAACTTTCATCAAAGTAGTTTATATACATGATGAACATTAAATAGGATAGGAGACCTACTGTGAAAATGGAGCCATCCCCCCACCCCCATTTCATAGCTCCAGTCCCACTGTCTGATGCCACCTGTTAATCATTTTGATTTTCTCCTTCAATATAAACAGTAGTGCTGTGGATGGTCTGAATGTTTGCAACCCCCCCCAGATTCATATGTTGAAATCGGGCTGCTGTAACAAAATGCTGTAACCTGTGTAGTTTAAACAACAGACATTTATTAATATTTCTCACACTTGTAGAGACTGGGAAGCCCAAAATCAGAGTGCCAAAATGGTTGGGTTCTGATGAAGGCTCTCTTCCTGTCTTGTCGATGGCTTTCTTCTCGCTGTATCTTCACATGGTAGAAAGAGAAAGAGAGATCTCGCTCATGTCTCTTCTTATGAGAGCACTGATCTCATCATGAGGGCTCTACACTCATGACCCAATTACCTCCCAAAGGCCCTGTCTCCAATTACCATCGCCTGCGGGGTTAGGCCCTGTCTCCAATTACCATCGCCTGCGGGGTTAGGACTTCAACATGTGACTTTTAGGAGGGGCACAATCCAATTCATAGCACGGAACATTGTAAATTTTATGTTGTTGGATGCTGGATTTTGTTGTATTCTTTAAATAATGTTGAACTTTGTTTTGAGACACAGTTAAGGTACTTGGAATCCTTTGGGTTCACTTTAATCTTGCCTTTAAGTTTTTTTTAAAGGCAAGTTCAGAATAGCCGGTAATCTAGGGCGAACTTAGCATTATTGCTTAGGTGGGCCCTCTTATGGGGACTCCACTTGATGCCTGGTAGGTTAAGAAGTGTTTCCTAGCCGGGTATGGTGGCTCACACCTGTAATCCTAGCACTTTGGGAGGCTGAGGCGAGAGGATCGCTTGAGCTCAGGAGTTCAAGACCAGCCTGAGCAAGAGTGAAACCTTGTCTCTACTAAAAATAGAAAAAAATTAGCTGGGCATGGTGATGTGTGCCTGTAGTCCCAGCTACTCGGGAGGCTGAGGCAGAAGGATTGCTTGAGCTGGGGAGTTTGAGGTTGCTGTGAGCTAGACTGACGCCACGGCACTCTAGCCCTGGCAACAGAGCAAGACTCTGTCTCAAAAAAAAAAAAAAAAAAAAAGAAAAGAAAAGATGTGTTTCCAGTTTGATTGTTGGAATCACAAAGTATTTATGACCCTGTATAAGCTCTAGAAATTCTTTAGCCTCAGTTTTCCCCTGGACTTGGTTACTTTTCTCTCCCATATATGCAGATCAGTACTTAGCCAAGGACTCAGGAGGAGACCCCATGGAGATCTCTGAAGTTGAGAGCTCTCAAGGCCTCTCCAACACGCTTCCCTGTAAATTCTAGCCACCTGGGCCTCCCTGGGCTTTGTTTGGGTTTTCCTACTCTGAGCTGCATTCTGAAAATGTTTCATGCCGTAAGCAGCAATCATGAGGCTCATCTCATTTATTTCCTTTCTCTCAAGAATCGTAGTCCTCCACTGTCTGTTGTTCAATAGATGAAAACTATTGTTTCATATAATTTTGCCTGTTTTCCTAATTGTTTAATGGAGGGTAAATCTAGTCTCTATTACTCCATGATGACCAAACGTAGAAGACTTTGGCTAACATTTTTAAGGCAAAATTATGTATCTGGAAAATCTGAAAGTCTGAAAAGCACTGCTGTAGACCTTTTAACTCTCTTTAAAATCATTCCAGAAAAAAAAAAATCTATAATGTGGGATCTGACCAATCCAGATCAGAACTGCACAATTTCTCCTCCTTGAAATGAAAGACTAGGAAGAGTCAGGGAAGGAGAGAGAAAAAGGAGAAAGGGTACGGTTCCTCTTCCTGATATGGTTTGAATGTATGTGTCCCCCCACAAATTCACATGTGGGAACCTAAGACCCAATGTGATAATGTTAAGAAGTGGGCTGTTAGGAGATGATTAAGTTACGAAGACTCTGACCGCATGAATGGGGTTATTGCCCTTATAAAAGGGCTTGAGGGAACTAGCTGGGCCCCTTTTTCCCTTCCATCTCTTCTGCCACGTGAGGACACAGCATTAGTCCCTTCTTGCCCCCTTCTGCCATATGAAGATGCAGCAGTAAGGTGCCATCATGGAGGCAGAGAGCAGCCTTCACCAGACACTGCATCTGCTGGCACCTTGATCTTGGACTTCCCAGTCCCAAGAACTGTGAAAACATACATGTCTGCTCTTTATAAATTACAGAGTCTCAGGTATTTTGTTATGGCAACACAAACAAACTAAGACATTCCCAACATCAAGACATACATCCTGCCTTTCTTGGAAGCAGCAGAATGGTTGAGGACACAGGTACAGGAGCCAACTGGCTGGGTTCAAGTCCCAGCTCTGCCACTTACTTAACAGCTCTGTGCCTCAACTTCCTCATTGAATAGGATGATGGAAATATCAGTGCCTACCTCTTAGGGTTTTTATGAAGGCCAAATAAATTAATATTTGTAAAATACTAAGGCAGTGAATGGTACATAGCAAGCACTATGTAAGTGCTTGCTTAGAAATATGCATAATTTTTTTTCATTAAAGAAGTAATCCTGGCCAGGCACGGTGGCTCACACATATAATCCCAGCACTCTGGGAGGCTGAGGTGGGAGGACTACTTGAGGCCAGGAGTTCGAGACCAGCCTAAGGAAGAGTGAGACCCTTGTCTCTATAAAAAATAGAAAAATTAGCTGGGCATGGTAGCACATACCTGTAGTCCCAACTACTTGGGAGGCTGAGGCAGGAGGATAGCTTGAGCCCAGGCATTTGAGGTTGCAGTGAGCTATGATGATGCTACTGCACTCTAGCCTGGGTGACAGAGCTGTCTCAAAAAAAAAAAAGAAAGAAAGAAAGTAGTCCATATTTACTGTAGACACAGAAGTTCAACAGGGTGGAGGATTATGGCTATGGCTGTGTGCTTGTCTCCCAAGGCACCTCTTAGGTTGAACTTCCTTAATATGGTGTATTTGCTCAAGCCTCGCTCTCAGTCTTGCAGGTGTGGAAGAAACCAAGCTTGCACTGGTGGTTGGATCTGATCTATCAAAGACAACTTACATCTCTATAGTACCAACCACTGTGAGGCCCCAGCATGACTGTGTATTCAGAAATGCTCTCTGCCCAGTGAAGAATTTACACATTTTTTTATTGGGCAAAAATAACCACACAAAACTGGTCAGTCTCTGCTTTTTACAATTTAAGTGACCAAATAAAATTTTCTTTAACAAACATGTTTTATAACTTAACTAGTTAAACTGCTATTAGTATTATGGTTGAAAGATTGTATATACAATCTGTGTAGTCCCACAGTTATATCTCTCAGAAAGCCAAGTGTCTTCTTGTTAAATATTATTAGACATGGGGAAGGAATCAGTAACTGCAATAATCAGGAAAAATTTATATATTTGTTGTTTCTTACTTTTTAAAAATTATAGTAAAATATACATAATACCATCTTAACCTTTTTAAAGTATACAGCTCAGTGGTATTAGGTGCATTTGCATTGTTGTGCTACCAACACCACCATCTGTCCAGAAACCTCTTTTCACCTTGCAAAACTGAAACTTTGTACCTATTAAACAATGTCTCCCCATTCTTCTCTCCCCAGCTCCTGGCAAGTCCCATTCTACTTTCTGTCTCTATGAATTTGACTACTCTAGGTACTTCATATATAAGTAGAATCATACAGTATTTGTGTTTTTGTGACTGATTTATTTCACTTAGCATAATGTGCTTAAGGTTCATCCATGTTGTAGCATGTGTCAGAATTTGCTTTCTTTTTAAGGCTGAATAATATTCTATTGTATGTATGTATTACGCTTTGTTTATCCATTCATTCATAGATGGACATTGGGTTGCTTCCATCTTCGGCTATTATGAATAATGCTGCTATGAACATTGGTGTATAAATATCTCTTTGAAACTCTGTTTTTAATTCTTTTGAGTATATACCCAGAAGTAGAATTTCTGTATCATATGGTAATTCTATTTTTAATTTTTTAGGAACCGCCATTCTGTTTTCTATAGTGGTTGCATCACTTTACATTTCCAACAGTGTCCAAAGGTTTCATTTTCTCTACATCCTATACAACACTTATTTTTTTATTTTTATCTTTTATTTTTTAGAGATGGAGTCTCACTCTGTTGCCCAGGCTGGAGTATAGTGGCGTGATTGTAGGTCACTGCAGCCTCAAACTCCTGGGCTCAAGCGATCCTCCTGCCTCAGCCTCCCAAGTAGCTGGGGCTGCAGGAGCTCACCACTATACCCAGCTAGTTTTTTTATAGAGATGTGTTCCCACTCTGTTGCCCAGACTGGTCTCAAACTCCTGGTCTCAAGTGATCCTCCCAACTCGGCCTCCCAAAGTGCTGGAATTACGGGTATGAGTCACCACGTCCAGCCAATTTTTTGTTTTTTTAATAGTAGGCATCCTAATGAGTGTGAGGTGATATCTCATTGTGGTTTCATTTGCATTTCCCTAATGATGAATTTCTTTTTTTTTTAAGTTAAGGAAGAGCTTACATACAGTAAAGTGCCATATCTTGTAAGCACAGCTGAATAAAATTGTACGCATGTATATACCTGTGACACCACCACCAGATCAAGATATAGAACATTCCTAATATGTCAGAAGGCTCCCTCATGCCCCCTCCCAGTCAGTAACCCCCAGAGGTAACCACTCTTCAGGAACATGTGTAGTTTTAATCTAACCTGTGGCTTTTGCCTCACCCAACCAGTTTCCAACAGTGCCCTTGCATACTGTCCTCCTACAGCCACAGCAGTGTTAACATTCTGTATAACCTCTTCCTTATCTTGCTGAGAGGGCGATTTCAGTGAAGCATTTAAAATTCTACAAGTACTTATGTCCTCCAGATTAATTCCCCTCTCTTACAAGTCTTATCAAACTCAAGTGCAACGTACACTTCTGTAACCAAGATTTGTTTGATTCTACACAGGCTTAGGAGCTGATGTCTGCTCTCAGAGGTGGAATTACATTTACCAAGCTCATGGGACTCAGGTGGAAAATCAGAATGTCAATGTGCTCATTAATGACAAGAAATATAATTGTTAAGCAGACAGGAATATTCTCATCAGCAACATGACCAGCACATTCTTTCCTGAAGGCAGATCTAAGTGAAAAGTCAAATTATGCACAGAAGGTGGTTTGGTGAGCATTTGATCATTCAGCATGATCTGGAAGCATTGTGCTGGACACCAGGTGGAAGACAGTGAATAAGAAAGATGGGGTTCTGTGCTCACGATCCTAAAGTGCAGGGAGAAAACAAGACCTGAAGAGATAATCAGATTTCTAGGTTAAAAAAAAAAAAAAAGAAGAAGATTGCACACCTTAGTCTCTACTTCTTCTCTGAACCCACTATAATAACAGTATAGGGATTTTTTTTGAAAGGCAATGCACTAGGACAAGGGTCAGCAAACTATGGTCCATGGGCCAAATCCAGCCTGCTGCCTATACAGCCTGCAAGCTAAGAATAGTTTCACATTCTTAAATGGTTCGAAAAAATCAAAAAGGGAATAATATTTTTTGACACATGAAAATGATATGAAATTCAGATTTCAGTGTCCATAAATAAAGTTCTACTGCAACACAGCCATGTGTTCCAACACGTGTTCCATGTATTGTCTGAGGCTGCTTTCGTGCTACAGTGACATAGTGGAGTAGATGGAGTGGAGTCCATATGGCGTGCAGAGCCAAAAATATTTACTATCTGGCCCTTTCCTGAAAAAATTTGCCAACCCCTGCTCTAAAGCAACACTGTGCAATAGAACTCTGCAATGATGGGAATGTTACACGCTGTCCAATGCAGTAGCCAACCACTTAATGGCCACTTGTGTGGCTATTAAGCACTTGAAATGTGACTAGTGCAACCAAGGAACTGAAAATTTATTTTATTTTAATTAAATTTAAATAGCCGCATGTGACCTGAAGCTACTATATTGGACATCGCAGCTGTGAAGAGCAAGAGAAAGGGTATGTATTTGGATTGAGAGACGCTGAGCACCACGGCAGGTAGGGGGGCCACGCTGAAAGCAGAGGGATGAGTGGAAGTTCATGTGAGGAAGGTCCAGGTGCCAGGCTCAGCCCCTTCTTCTCAGGCTTCTTTCCCAACCCAGACTCCAGAAGGCTGACCTTGAATAGGTCTGAACAAATAATGAGACTTGTAGGTTAAAAAAAACCATAAAACAAAAAACTGCACAGGATTATGCTAAGGGACCATTATCCTCTCCTGAATATAAGGTCGAAGAGTCTTTCCTGAGAATTTGACCAGCTCAGAGGGAAAGACCTAAAGGTCCTGACCTTGGGGGCTCCCTAATGGATAGTCGCACCAAAGCTCACAGTTAATAAACCTTCCTCACATGTATACAGCTGCCAATACATTCTAGTCTAAGTCTCATCCTTCAATATGAGCAGTCAAGGATCATTGTAGATTTGAGGAAAGCCTAAAACACATAAGAAAGGGAACAAACAGATAAACAAACTTAGGCAAAGACAGATGGAAACATATATTTTACTAAATTAGGATATTCATGAAGTTGGATGAGAAAAACCAGTCTATTTTCACAAAGTTCAACTTAAATGGAGCATTTCCTTCAATTATGAACGTAAGCAGCAAACCATAATAAGTATTGTGACTTCATCACCAGTAGAAATCAGGCATTTTTCTATCTCATTGCTATTGTTGAAGTTATTTCAAAATATCATTTATGTTCATCATAACTTTGAAATTATGGTCCTTATTAGACATGCTGCTAAATCTTGTAACATAGAAGCACACATGTTACTCTATGACAGATTTGCTTTTTAAATATTTTGATAACTATATTTCAATATAAATGATTTCTTTTGTAATTCTAGGTATAGAATTTGATTCTTTTAAAAATATTATGCTGAGAAGGCATCCTTAGTCTTCATCAGATTACAAAAGGGCCCATGGCACAAAAAGGGTTAAGAACTTCCATAATAATGTTCTTTTTAGAGCTGTAAGAGGATGGGGAATGCAGATAATAATTATCAAGTACTGTGTGCCAGATTTTAAACCTCATAATTCTAAGAGGTGGGTCTTATTATTATTTTGATAGCTTTCGTTAGAATTATGAAATATGCTTACTTTGTCATTTTGGTGGGATACTTAGAGACAGGAGAGATGAATAGATGTGCTCAATCAGCCCTCTTGACCCAAAAGTCCAGTTTTCTTTTGTAAAAATAGTGTGTGCACTTCATAAGCAAGTTAGAGAAGTGCAAAGAGGACACAGAAATCATCCCAACCCCACTACCTGTTTAGTGGACACCACTCCAGACAGCAGTCTATGCATATAGACATAAATATATATATACACACACACACATAACTTATATAAGGATAAATATATGTATAAAGATATATAGATAAATAATTTTAAACAAAACAGGATCAAACTATGCATTTATTTTTATTATTTTATTTTTTATTTTGTTACTAAACAATACATTGTTATTTCCTATATCACTAATAGGAATTGAGGCAGGTTAATTATTTTCACCATACAGGTAAGGAAACAGACTCAGATAATAAAAGCCTTGTCCATGATCACACATTGTGAGAAAGGAAGACATTTCTTGGTCATCCCAGAACTACTTACTTTTCAAGAATGTCATCTCTGTGAGGGGGCAAACCCTAGAGTTTAGCTTCACTGAGCTGCCTTCACCCTCTTAGCTGCATTTATTTATCTGAAAGCTTGTATAGCTGGAAGTCTTGGCAATTTGGGGGTACTCTAGCTCAGGTGCAAGCGGCTCAGATACGAAGTCCCAACAGAGATTTACTGCTGAAAAACTTCAATGGAACTATCATACTCGGAGGCAGGAATCTAGTGCATCCTGCTCCTGCTTTATTTCCATTCTGATTCCTTTGTGAAGCAAACAGGAGCAATGAACCAATTCCTCTCCTTGAACCTCAAATGCAGCCACTCACCACTAGGTGTCTCCATGAGGAGGGACCATGTGTGGAGCCATCAGGGAGAGTGGAGAGCCATTCACGGGAAGGTTGACCTCTTAATCCTGTCCTGCTCCCAGGAACCATTGGAAAATGAGAGAATTCAAATGCAAGTCCATGGAAGGTCATAACCAGGGGTTAGTTAATCTGCAGGCTCCCAACGCTTGGACTGGCTACATCAGAATCACCTGAGGAGCTTGTTGAAAGCAGGGATGCCAAGATTTCACTCTGAGGACAGTGGGTGTCAACCATGGCTGCATGTGAGAACCACAGAGAAGCTTTTAGAAATCCTATCCCCCCCCAGGAACAAAATGGCAGAACAGGCTCTTCAAGCCCTTCCACAGAAACATTGAAGAAATAAGCAGCAACTATCAGAACCAACTTTGTCAGAACTCTGGAAAACTGCCCAAGGTGTACAGCAACCAAGTGAATGCTGAATTGAGAAAAAGCAACTTAAAATCAGCTCTGTGCAAGCAGAAAGTGAAGTCTCAGGCAGAATTGTAAACAGCTTGGCTTAGTGTTGAAGGAGTGCCCCAGCACAGAGCCAATCTACAAAGACTGAAAGAGGTGTGTTTTGCTTTGTTTTGTTTGTTTTTGCCTCCTGATGTTCAAGGAAATCTCCACCAAAACACTAGCTGAACATGAATGAGCTAAAGGAACAGAGACTTCACTGACCACATGCAACAAGGAATACAGTCTTTGCAAAATATTTAGCAGAGTCACAAAACAAATGGGTAACTACAGCCTTAACAATCAAAATCAGCAAACTCTGGGGAAGGAAGAGAATCTTATTTTCAGAGTTACCACATTATAATACAGTAGCCCCCCCTTATCCACAGAGGATATGTTCCAAGACCCCAGTGGATGTATGAAACCTCAGATAGTACCGAACCTGACTGCTATCAATTGGAACATGTTTCTTTTCATGTCTTCCACTTGCAAATTTAATGCCTTTTCCATCTTAACTAAGCACTTTTCATTCACTGTCACCATAACTTTTGCAGTTTGAAGCACAACAGCAAAATTAGCATGGATTTCTTTTTCCTTCACAGTTTCATGGATAGAAGATTTGTTCTTATCATAAATAATAGCAACTTCAGCATATGATTTTTTTTTCTTTCCTTATTAGGTCAAGAAATTTCACCTTCTCCTTTAAAGGAAGTACTTTATGGCTTCTCTTTGGCATATCTGAATTGCCAGCATCATTAATTTTGCACTTTGGGGCCATTGTTAAGTAAAATAAGGGTAACTTGAACA